>BTPG01000007.1:38232260-38574760 GCA_036245525.1 Semisulcospira habei
CCGCTACGTACATGCAAAGGGTCAATGACAGGTGGCACTGTTTGCCCTTTAAGAATTCTCTTGACAGAGCACCTGGGGCCAGTTGCACGAGTGAGCTTAGTCCTGTGCCAGCCACTAAGCAAGGTGCTCCACTATACTGGCCCGTGGCCAAAAGGCGGGTCGCTCAAAACAGGTTCCACTACATTATTCTAAGAGCATTATTGACCCGTTTTAGCCACAAGGTCCCATTTCTCCAATTTTGGAGGTATTGCCCAACAACTACGTACCAGTTGCAGGAGATGGCTTGACCATGATAAATAATTCAAGGGTAGTGCCAGATTAGCTTGGCGCCTGAAGGTGCCAAGCTAATCTGGCACTACCCTTGAATTATCATGGTCAAGCCATCTCCTGCTGTAGGGATCCGGGGCTAAAAGGGTTAATGTTACCTCTGAGTGAAGGCATCAAAGCAGTCAAAGATGGAGATTGGGTCGCGACTGCGAAGGTGTTTCAGAGACTTGTCTTCTGACACCTGATTGGATTTCTCTATTTCATCCCCAGGCAACAAGTGTGCGAACTGCACCGAGAGATTGTCCCCAGGCTGCAGAGTGACCTCCCCTTCACGAGGAATCTCACATCCCAGGCAGTGCGCACTGTATTCACATCTTGAGCATCGCAAACCCTGCAACAACAACAAAATTAACAGACACAGTAGGAAGTAGATTTAACTGCAGGTGTCCAGGGGCATAGCTAATCTGGCACTACCCTTGAACTAGCATGTTCAATTTATCCATGTGGTTGGATTCAACTGCTGGCGCCAAGCTAATCTGGCACTAGATTTGAAATATCATGGCCAACCCATACCCCCCCCCCCTCCCCCCCCCTTATGGTGTCTTCAGCACGGCAGTTTGCTTTAAGAATACTAAAACTCACCAATAAACGGCTTCTCAATGTTTGCTCTGCCTTAGCTAAGAATTTCCTACCCATCTTTTCACAGGCCATGTGAGTAAGCTCACTTAACCCATTGACTCCCAGAACTAAATGACTTTTATTCCATAGAATGGAAGTGACTTAGTTCTGGGAGTCAGAGGGTTAAAAGGGGTATCGACACTGCCATTTTGCCCGTCGAGAGCTCTCCCAGTCAGACCCAGTAACTAAAAGAGAAGCAGAGTCAGGCCAAGAATACTAACAAAGGAGATAATGTAACCTATTTGCCGATTCATGCTGGAGAAGCTCAGTGTAACCCTTTGGCAGTCCGCAGCACTTTTATGTCAAGGCAATATTTCCTGCAGGAATTGCCTTGACAAAAAGTGTTGCGGGCTGCCAAAGGGTTCAACAAATGCATGTAACACAAAAGAAACAGTCCACAGTACTACGTGCCCTTGCACTTTTGTCAAGGCAATTCTGGCAGAAATTGACGTGACAAAAAAGTGCTACGGACAGCCAAAGGGAAACCGAGTTACACGTCACAAAAAAGAAACTGTCCACATTATCACCTGCCCATCTGTGAAGTGTAAAGAGTACACAGCCTGAAACGGACACACCATGTCGATTAGCGAGTACAGGGTGCTGGCATCTTGTTGACTGGCCACGTACACCAGTCGCGGGCCGCAGATCAGCTCAAGTCCGCACCCTCCATCCCCCTCCATGAACGCCTGATGCTCACAACGGAAAGTGATTGGCACAGCCAGAATTCTGAGACACACAGACGGTTTTATGGTGAGAAAATGGAGCCAGGTATTTTCCAGTCATTTTTGTGGCTTCCTCTACAATCTATACACGACTTTTGAGATTCGCTGCGTGTGGAAAAAGGGTTTTGATTTTTAATATACATGCACAGCAGAACCTATTCTGAGTGACAACCTTCGTGAGAGATCGCCTCTCATTAATCCCTTCACTGCCGAAAAAGTGAATACCATCCAGCTGCAAGAGACATAGATCCTGATGAGCCCCTGTGACTGCGGGGCCTCATGAGGACCTATGCATCTTGCTGAGATCAATTTGTATCCATGCTTCTTGGTCTTGGCTTTTGGTCGTTGAATGAACCAAGATGTGAGAATCAAATCAGAGAACATACTGTGGCAGCGAGAGGGTTAACCCATTCAGCCCTGACAAACTACAGCACGAGATGGGTCGACCATGATAATTCAAGGGTAGTGCTTGATTAGCTTGGCGCCTGTCGGCACCAAGCTAATCTGGCAGTACCCTTGAATTATCATGGTCGATCCATCTCCTGCAACAGGTGCATAGTCGTGAGATGACGCCTCCAAAATTTGGGAAATATGTGCGTCGGGCTGAATGAGTTAAAGATCATTATTTAGGCAGCTGTAGACGACGTACACACCTTACTTTACACTTGACAGTACAGGTCCCAGCAAGGGGCACAAAATCCTGAGTCACATCCACTGGAGAAAGGCAAATCTGCCACAGGGAAAAAAAAAACATAAATAAAAAACTGAACGAACAAACGATCACACAAAAAAAGACAGCAGATGACCAAACATTTCATCCAATATAATTATCTAAAATTACAAAATTGTTCCAGAGAAATTGCTTGGACAAAGAAACACAGACATACAGGCTCACACAAAAAAGAGAATACCGTGCACAGAAGTGTGTGTGCACTAGGTGTGGGAGGGTGGGGGTGAGGGGGTTATAACAATGTGTCGTGTGTGCACTAGGTGTGGGAGGGTGTGGGTGAGGGGGTTATAACAATATGTCGTGTGTGCACTAGGTGTGGGAGGATGGGGGTGAGGGGGTTATAAAAAAATGTCGTGTGTGCACTAGGTGTGGGAGGGTGTGGGGTGTGGGGAGGGGGTTATAACAATGTCGTGTGTGCACTAGGTGTGGGAGGGTGGGGGTGAGGGGGTTATAACAATGTGTCGTGTGTGCACTAGGTGTGGGAGGGTGTGGGTGAGGGGGTTATAACAATGTCGTGTGTGCACTAGGTGTGGGAGGGTGTGGGTGAGGGGGTTATAACAATATGTCGTGTGTGCACTAGGTGTGGGAGGGTGTGGGTGAGGGGGTTATAACAATATGTCGTTGTGTGTGCACTAGGTGTGGGAGGGTGTGGGTGAGGGGGTTATAACAATATGTCGTTGTGTGTGCACTAGGTGTGGGAGGGTGGGGGTGAGGGGGTTATAACAATGTGTCATTGTGTGTGCACTAGGTGTGGGAGGGTGTGGGTGAGGGGGTTATAACAATATGTCGTTGTGTGTGCACTAGGTGTGGGAGGGTGGGGGTGAGGGGGTTATAACAATGTGTCATTGTGTGTGCACTAGGTGTGGGAGGGTGTGGGTGAGGGGTTTATAACAATATGTCGTTGTGTGTGCACTAGGTGTGGGAGGGTGGGGGTGAGGGGGTTATAACAATGTGTCGTTGTGTGTGCACTAGGTGTGGGAGGGTGTGCGTGAGGGGGTTATAACAATGTGTCATTGCTCTCATCTTTTAAAATCAAAATCCAGACTAAAAAGGTGACCGCCAAGCGTGCAAAATGCGGAGAAGAACCCAACGGAGAAAGAAGCACACTTAGAAAAGACAGTTACAACACAATTTATTAACTCATTCAAGACGTGCTGCCTCCGGATGCGTGGCATAAGCCACATATCCAGAGGCAGCATGTTTCAAATGAGTTAAAACAAGATGGCTCGCGTGCATGAATGATCCACACGTCTGACAATTTAAAGAGATGGCTTCTGCACTAACAATATCCATGGTTTCTCAAAATTTAATCAGTTTTCACACATCTGTGAAACCCCCTTGACCGTTGCAATGAGTCGACTAAATTAGGATACATAGGAAGATCTTATCAGCTACCTTTGAGCCAAATTTGATTGAAAAGTTTGCAAAAATGTTGATAATAACTACAATTATTGGCATTTTATACACATTAGTCAACCTCTTGTGACCCATGACCTTTTCTGAGAGGTCATCCAAATTAGTATGCATAGATAGGTCTTACAATCAGGTATCTCTGTAGCAAGTTTGGGTTTGAAGTTGTGAATAGTAATTGAAAAAAAACATTTTTTTACCTATTTCCTGAGCTTCTGTGACCCGTGACCTTTCCGAAGGGTCATCCAAATTAGTATGCATCGATAGGTCCTACCATCAGGTATCTTTGTACCAAGTTTGGGTTTGAAGTTGTGAATAGTATTTGAGAAAAAACATCTTTTGTAAAAATATGGCTATTTTGGCCCTATTTCCTGAGCTCTTGTGACCCTTGACCTTTCTGAAGGATCAACCAAATTAGTGTGTGTAGAAAGGTCTTACCATCAGGTATCTTTGCACCAAGTTTGAATTTGAAGTTGTGAATAGTATTTGAGAAAAAATTAATTATGTCCCAAATACCTATTTTTTATATATATATTTCCTGATCCCTTGTGACGACCTTTGTGAGAGGTCACTGAAATCGGTATGATTAGAAAGGTCTTGCCAGAAAGTATCTTTAGGCCAAGTTTGATGACTGTAGCTTTAATAGTCTCCAAGAAAATGCTATGGTTAAAGTTTACCACGGACGACGGCGGACGGATGACAGACGGACGACCACTGGCTCAGAACATAGACTCACTTTTGCTTCACATGTGAGCCAATAAATTGTTGTAGCTATCTTTTCTGAGCTTGTTTCTTTCTCTGTTGGGTTCTTCTCTTATTCTTGTGTTTGTGAATAAACAAACAGCACACAATGAGTACTTACAGGGCAGCAATGAGCAAGGTCTCCGCTGTGCTTGGCAGACATCTGAAACGCAACAACAAGCAATCCTTAAACTGAACACAACATTCTAACCAACCAACCAGCCAACCTTGCAACCAAAGAACCAACCAACCAACCCATCAAGTCCGAATACTTTCAGCAAACACAGATTCTTTACCGTAAATTACCCCCTTTAATGCCGAGAAAAAGTGAACGCGATCCAACTGCAAGAGACATAGACCCTCATGAGCCCCAGCTGGTGCGGGGGCTCATGAGGATCTATGCCTCTTGCTGACACCACTTTGAATCTGTGTTCCTGGGACAGCTGGGGATCTTTGGTGTTGATTTCAGAAACACGATCTGCAGCAACCAGCAGTGAAGGGGTTTCTCAAAGCAGGAGCACAGTTGTCACACACACAGGGTACCATTTGAGCACAGTTGTCACACACACAGGGTACCATTTGAGCACAGTTGTCACACACACAGGGTACCATTTGAGCACAGTTGTCACACACACAGGGTACCATTTGAGCACAGTTGTCACACACACAGGGTACCATTTGAGCACAGTTGTCACACACACAGGGTACCATTTGAGCACAGTTGTCACACACACAGGGTACCATTTGAGCACAGTTGTCACACACACAGGGTACCATTTGAGCACAGTTGTCACACACACAGGGTACCATTTGAGCACAGTTGTCACACACACAGGGTACCATTTGAGCACAGTTGTCACACACACAGGGTACCATTTGAGCACAGTTGTCACACACACAGGGTACCATTTGAGCACAGTTGTCACACACACAGGGTACCATTTGAGCACAGTTGTCACACACACAGGGTACCATTTGAGCACAGTTGTCACACACACAGGGTACCATTTGAGCACAGTTGTCACACACACAGGGTACCATTTGAGCACAGTTGTCACACACACAGGGTACCATTTGAGCACAGTTGTCACACACACAGGGTACCATTTGAGCAGTTGTCACACACACAGGGTACCATTTGAGCACAGTTGTCACACACACAGGGTACCATTTGAGCACAGTTGTCACACACACAGGGTACCATTTGAGCACAGTTGTCACACACACAGGGTACCATTTGAGCACAGTTGTCACACACACAGGGTACCATTTGAGCACAGTTGTCACACACACAGGGTACCATTTGAGCACAGTTGTCACACACACAGGGTACCATTTGAGCACAGTTGTCACACACACAGGGTACCATTTGAGCACAGTTGTCACACACACAGGGTACCATTTGAGCACAATTGTCACACACACAGGGTACCATTTGAGCACAGTTGTCACACACACAGGGTACCATTTGAGCACAGTTGTCACACACACAGGGTACCATTTGAGCACAATTGTCACACACACAGGGTACCATTTGAGCACAATTGTCACACACACAGGGTACCATTTGAGCACAATTGTCACACACACAGGGTACCATTTGAGCACAGTTGTCACACACACAGGGTACCATTTGAGCACAGTTGTCACACACACAGGGTACCATTTGAGCACAGTTGTCACACACACAGGGTACCATTTGAGCACAGTTGTCACACACACAGGGTACCATTTGAGCACAGTTGTCACACACACAGGGTACCATTTGAGCACAGTTGTCACACACACAGGGTACCATTTGAGCACAGTTGTCACACACACACAGGTGCCATTAGAGGTTATCACTATTATCTTTTTAGAGTGCAGCACTAAACTCTAATACAGCGCAAACTGTTTTGAGTGTAAAACCCTCACAAGAGATCATCTGTCAGAAAAGAACATCTTTCTGACCGGGTGGTACCCACCTAAATGAAGGGCTTAACCCTTTTAGCCCTGGGACCCTGCAGCAGGAGACGGATTGATCATGATAATTCGAGGGTAGTGCCTGATGAGCTTGGCACCTTCAGGCGCCAAGCTCATCTGGCACTACCCTTAAATTATCATGATCAATCCATCTCCTACAACTGGTAACACAGTCATTAGGCAACACCTCCAAATTCTGTGCACAGGCCAACGTAACGAATTCACTGAGGATTTTCCCTCTATTTTTAACTGCTATTCTCAAGGCAGACATCTGACTTACTGTGAATCCATTCAACACAAAAAAAGAACACATGCCTCTAAGAAGAAAATTAACGACAGTTATGAAATAAAACAACTACTGCTACGGTTCAACCAGAATATAAAAGTTTTTTTTTTAAATGTCACGCACATTCTATATAATCTATATAATCTAGTGTGACAACGTCCAAAGAATCATCACTTACTTCAAGACAGTTGTGGCAGAAGACACCGGTGCATGAGAGGTGCGTCAGCAGTTCGCTGTCCACCATCTCCTCCAGGCAAATAGCGCAAATCTGCCACTGATCCATCAAGCCCGAGCCCCTGGGGCTGGAGTTGGCCCCTGCGTCCCCGGTCCCCTCCCCGATGGTGCTCTCCCACATCCGAGCCGAGCCTGAGGGGAGGTGCTCCATTCCGGCACTGGCTGCAGGAGATCGAAGGAGACTGTCGCCACGACAATGAGCGTCTGTGATAAAATCCGCACAGAAAGAGGATGGGGAGGTTGTGGGTTCGGAGAGGGGAGAGCAAGGTGGAGGGGAGACTTCCGGGACCAGTGAGGAGCTGGAAGAGAATTCTCGCTCCTCAGACCACTCCAGCAATCCTGTCCCTGCAAGGAAGGGATCCGCCCTCGAAGAGGACGGATCCATTCCTAGTGGGGACAAGGCTGATGGATTGACCATAGATCCTGAGAATTCGTCTGTTGCAGACGCCCCTAACATGTTGTCCAGTTCTTTTTCGCTAAGCAGAGGATTGTCCAAATGGGCATCCCTCTCTTTCCCACCAAAAGTGTCTCCTGATCCTGCTCCTGCTGTGTCAATTTTCAGATGTCTGCCGTTCTCTTTTCCACCAAAAGCATCTAATGACCCCATTCCTGTGGTGTCAATCTTCAACGGTCTGCTCAAGTCTCCGCTGGTTTTGAGGGGTCTCCCCACGTCTCCCTGGTCCTGAGTCTGTGAGGTGCAGGTTTCCGCAGGGCGCCTGGATGGAATGTGTTGTTGAGCTGTGGTACTGAACGTGTGGTGCTGCATTGGTGCCAAGGATTCTCCAGGGGACGGACAGTCTTTGGCAACCTCTGGCGGTGGGAGCATTTCGAAAGCGCAGATAGTTCGACTGGTGTCATTCACGTACCTGAGCATAATGTTGTCATCCTGGAGACAAAAAGTACAATTTGTACAAATGCAAAAATGAAAGGTTACGGACAGTATACATGACAGAGTCATGGAAACATCTACTTTTCTCTGCATAATTACATCCACTCCCATTCCACTTGTTGACCTAGGAATCACAATGCCATAGCCATGACCATTTCTACACTGGTATTTTTCACTAATAATGTTTACAATAAACACACCATAACAACACATTAAAGGCCCACTACCGACGTAACTGTTCGAAGATACACTTCTGTAACAGATGGTTATGAAACGCTACACACAGGTCTAGCTATGGTTCATTTAGACACAAGACAATCCAGTTCAGCACACGTCGTCTTTGTATCGAGTATCCTGACAATGACTCCACTCCGTTCTAGAAATACAACACTTTTAGTATGAGAAACAGATACAAATAAATTGACACGCTAACAGCAGCGCAGAATAAATAAGTGTGAATTCGCCGGCGCGTGCTTTTGATGCGTGTCCAAACCGTTAAAGTTCATTAGGTGTGGACAAGGCTTAACAAACACAAATGGTGCTGAAATGTGTCTTCAGATTTATGCTTCATGGTACTTTAATGTTTATGATAAACTACAAAGTTAAAGTTCATTAGGTGTGGACAAGGCTTAACAAACACAAATGGTGCTGAAATGTGTCTTCAGAATTATGCTTCATGGTACTTTAATGTTTATGATAAACTACAAAGCAAACCTCATAAACAAATCACCTACAAACATTATTTCAAGTAGTAGTGTATCAGGAGGGAAAGGGTTAATTAAAAAAATGTTTAGGGCTTAACGTCTTTTGTCCACCACGAGGGTGATTTCAAAGACGGGGACAACGAAAAAGGGTCTGAGCAAATTTTGACCCAAGCTGGATTCAAACCCGGGACCTTTTGGTCTGGAGGCAAACGCTTTTACCACCGAGCCACCCAGCTCCCCGGAAAGGGTTAATTAATACTACTAATACTAAATACTAATAATTACAAGAATACACACTCCAGCATGCTGCAAGATCTGATACAATGCACACAGGTTTCTGGTTCCCGTGGGGATGTACAGTGAACCAGGGTCCCCAGGCTGACATCAGCCTTAGCTGGCCCGTGTACAACTGTGTGCGGGGCAGCTAAAGCTGAAGTCGGCCCAAAGATCTATTTCTTACCAGGTAGTGATGTAAATTCAGCACCACAATAAAGTGATCATAAATAACATGGTCCTGCTTCATGGCTCCTGCAAACAGCAATATACTGTTGCTGCCCTGTATTAACTAATTACATCCTGAGGTTGACTTTTTAAAAACTTCTTATTGTCCTATGATGGCTACATTATAGACCTGGAGATGGATCAGCCATTTTAGTTCAAGGGGGGGTGCCAGAATAGCTTGGCGCCTCAGGCGCCAAGCTATTCTGGCATCCCCCTTGAAGTATCGTAATCAAATTAATTTCAAGGAGTAGTGTATCAGGTTGAAAAAGGGTTAAAATATTACAACTCACCAGAAGTCTGGAGACATGCCGGTCCAGCACTTCGGCCAGGATGACATCACACGTTCCCGTGCCGGTCAGGGCCTGCAACTCCTGCCTCAAGCGCTGAACTTTGTCATTCTTGTGCACAGTCACCATGTAGCGCATGGCTGGATCCTGCGGCCTTATGAGCACCACACCTGCAGAGGCAGTTTTAACAAAACCTGAATGATTGCCAAAGAAAAACATTATCAAGCAGACCAGTACTACAAAAGCCCCTAGACACGCGACAGGTCTCGAGTCAGTTAACCCATTTCACCCCACGGATGTATTTCCCAACTTTTGGAGGTGTCACCTAACAACTACGTAGCAGACGCAGGAGATGGATTGACCACGACAATTCAAGGATAGTGCCAAGCTAATTTGGCACACACCCTTGAAATTATCAAGGTCAATCTATCGCATGCTGTAAGGCACCGGGGCTAAATGGGTTAAAATCCAAGTGTCAACAGTAAGACAAGCTTCAGTCACTTCCCGGATGATGGGAAAATGCAACTGTAACCCTCTTAACCCCATGGCCACATTTCCCCATTTGCCGCGTTTCCCACATTTGCCGCATTTCCTACATTTTCCGCGTTTCCCACATTTGCCGCATTTCCCACATTTCGGACGTTTCACATGACATTGTAGCACTAGCAGTTGCAGGAGATGGATCGACCATGATAATTCAAGGGTAGTGCAGGATTAGCTTGGCGCCTGAAGGCGCCAAGCTAATCATGCACTACCCTTGAATTATCATGGTCGATCCATCTCCTGCTGAGGTGCGTCGGGGTTACATGGGATACAGGACTTTTTTCTCACTTTCTGTAATTTTCTTTACAACTGAACCCGGGTGGATTGCCACGGGGCTCTGCTTTGTAGCTCCGATGGAAAATGAATGTTAACCACCTTGTGCAAGCATCCACCGGTTTGTAAACAGAACCAAGGCCTGCACACACAAAGGGGTTGAGAACGCACCTACAGTCAACTTTGGATAGAGCAAATCGCCAGGGGACGCAATTTTGTTTTCTTGTTGTCACATCCAAAGTGTGTTGTAAGCAAAGTGATTTACGCAGAAAGAGTGCTGTTGGAACCTGTGCAAAAGCAACATTACATAATATATGACTTCTGTTATATAGGCTGCCTTGTCATAAGCGAAGTTGACTGTGCATGCCCCTATCCCCGCTCCCCTCCCACCCACAAAGTGTTAACGGACAGTATCTACTACAGTAGGACCTATCTGAGCGACGGTCCTTCTGAAAGATAATCTGTCAATCACCCTTCGGCAACTGGCAGCACTTTTTGTCACGATGATTCCTGCAGGCATCATCGTGACAAAAAAAAAAGACTTTCGATGGGCAAAGGTTGATGACCATCATGAAAGTCTCTGTAGTCATCTAAATGATGGTCATTAACAACAGGCGACACATTTTGCACTCCCAGACTTGTCTTGGGAGACCACCTGTCTTCCTCAGCTTAACCCTTTTCATCCTGATACACCCACTGCTTGAAATAAATCTGACTGACAGTTCAAGGGTTGTGCCAGAACAGCTTGGCGCCTGAGGCGCCAAGCTATTCTGGCACAACCTTTGAACTGAAAGAGTTGATCCGACCCCTAATCTGTAATGTGGCCTTCTTAGGACAATCAGCAACTGTTACTAAATCAGCCTCAGGATGTAATGGGTTACGTCCTACTGTGCTTACATATCTGACGCTCCATGGCATGAGGAATGGGCAGCGACAGATACATGAACGGCTCGTAGGTCACAGAGACGTGGTCGCACTCGGAGCACACCACCTGAAAATTAAATGCGCTACATTAACCACTTCGTTGCCGGGAAAATATGAACCTGATCCAACTGCAAGAGGCATGGCTCCTCATGAGCCCCCTGCAGCCTAGGTCTCTTGTTCAGACCAATTTGTATCCATGTTCCTTGGGTGGTGGTGGCTTCTAGGTGTTAAATAAACAAAGATTTCAGAAGGAAAATATGTGTCCAGTGGTTGAGAAGAGCTGGACACCTACCCGCAATAGCTTCCCTCTTTGATAATCTTTCTTCTTTTACATTAAATTGTGAGATTTTATACACACACATCTAGCAAAATACAAGATTTTACACAAAATCAATGGCAGCAAAAATGTGTGCTGGTCTGTGATTTTGGACCTTATAGCTCTCATAATAAGAGACCAGATCATGTCTCTAAAACCGCAAGTTCCAAATTCACAGACCTACCCATACTTCAAATTGACCCTTTCCATGCATGGGGCAAGGTGGACACCAGCCAACAGAACCAGGCTTAACCCTTTTCATCCCCATACACCCATTGCTTGACATTAATTTGACTATGATAGTTCAAGGGTGGCGCCAGAATAGCTTGGCGCCTGAGGCGCCAAGCTATTCTGGCACCACCCTTGAACTTAAACGGTTTAACTATCTCCTAATCTGTAATGTAGCCTACATAGGACAATAAGCAATTATTTTTTAATCAGCCTCAGGTTGTAATGGGTTAAACTCTCATGAGCCCCATTTAGCTCTGTGTTCCTCCAGCAGACGAATGCTAGAGTGGTCAGTCTACAAATACTGTATTAGATGCCGCTGGCAGAGAAGGGATTAAAACCGTCTAACACCACAGACGTGCATGCAACAACAAGCGGAACAACTTACAGTACTCTTGAACTGCCCTTGGAAAGTGTTCACAACAACACTGTTGTTGCGAGCCTTGTAGCTTTCCCAGGATGCATTAGCCGCCGCCACGTCAGCTGCAGTGTAACATCTTGCAGGGTTCAGTAAACCTGGCAGATAAGGGAACAAGAAAAACTGAAAAAATAAAAAAAAGTACCTCCGACAACTACAAATTCTATGGCAGTTTTAGTGCTCATAAGTTAACCCACTTGTGCATGCTGCCACCGGTGCAGTTTACAGTAGCGGTGTTGGTTTGCACAAGGTGGTTAAGAAATACAATACAGGAAGCCGCAGTATACTGCGGTACCAGGAAGTCAAAACAGTCAAATGTTACACTACGTGTGGCATCCACATGTGGCATCAGTATGTAATTACCGGCCACGTACACTATGTGTAGCATCAGTATATAATTACTGGCCACGACCATTACCAATGAGAACTTGATACCATCTAAGTTGTAAGGCCAAGACGGAATAGCAGGAAGTATTATTATTATTAAGATATGGGAAATGGATCGCATCTAATTAACGGAACTGCCCTACACCCGGGGCCGGCCCTAAACAAAATAACGGACCGGCCCTAACGAGGGGCCAGCCCTAAACGAGAAGATGATTGATAAGGCCAGGGTATATACATACTGATGCGCACACAGTAAGGGAGGGAGAAGAAACAAAAGGCGAGAGAGCGACTCGAGATTACGACTGAATGTATGTAGTCTGTGGTTGGCATTGCCCAACTCCAGGAAATGCTCGTCAGAACGAAATAAACACGAAAGAAAATCATCACCGGACTTAAGTTGTATTACGTGTCCATAGTACAACACAAACCAAAAACAGTCAAACCAAAAACAGTCAAACCACTTCTTTTTTTATCACGTTTTGAAACGTGTAATGCTGAACTTACAACAACCGCCCCCCCCCCCCCCCCCCCCCTTTTCAACAAAAAATCAAACAAACCCTTGTTAAGAAAACACCTGGTATGCAAAAGGTCCTTGGGTTGACGTCAGTCTTAGCTGGCCCAAGCACAGCTGTGTGCAGGCCAGTTAAGACTGACATTGGCCACAGGACTGTTTGCTCACCTGGCATCCATCCTCACCTGTGCATGTTATATGAGAAACCGCGGAACACTGAAATGACTCATTCAGCCCCTACACACCACAGCAAGACATGGATCGAGCATGATAGTTCAAAAATGGTGCCAGAATAGCTTGGCACCCATAGGCGTTAAGCTATTCTGGCACCACCCTTGAACTATGATGCTCGATCTGTCTCTAGAATTGCAATACAGTCCTTCAGAGGGCAACTTCAAATATTGGGGATTTCGGTCCAGGGGTAGAATGCGATAACCTGTACAACCCTGTAAACTGTTAATACAAAATTTATCTGAATCTATTTAATCCCATAGCCAATTTTTTTAAATTCTGGAAAAAAAGTCTCCTTACATGTACCAAGATAATTCAAGGGTAACGCCAAATTAGCTTGGCACCATCAGGCACTGGCACTGCCCTTGAGGGTATGGTTTACCCATCTGCTGTTGTGCGTCATGGATAAATGTGTTAATAGGATTTTTTTCAGTGGATTCAGTGGGACCAAAAAGTAGAAATTTAGACAAAAAGTGTAGATTCTGCTGACTGACCTAGGTTGTCTTCCCCCATGATGTGTCGTGACGGAGTTTCCTCCTCGTCTTCCTCTTCGTCTTCTGAACTTTCAGCCTCCATGTCTGCATCTTCTGTCTCCGTGCTTTCAGATGTGGACGCCTTGTCAGATATGTCTTCCCGAATGTTGCTCTATAACACAGGTGATCCCAACATGATAATTATATTAATTATTCCCTTTAACAGCCCACTCTTTCAATCGATCAATCAAGAATAATAATTAGAGGAAAACTAATCACATTCAACAGTGTGCAATCACACTAGTTCCTTTCGATCACCTACATATGATGCGTAAACACATGACCATTAGCACTTTGGCTGTTGGTAGTTCTTTTTCTCCAAGCGAGACTCGCAGGAATCACCTCAACTAATAGTGCAACCGACAGCCACAGGGCCAACTAGTATGCCAGAAAAAACAGAAACAAGCGAGAACCAACCTTCGCCATTGCGGTTTTGAATTTGGACAGAGCCTGCATCTGGACGTTCTTCTCCACCTCCAGAGGTTTCAGCTCCTCCGGAATGTCCATCATCTTGGCTGCCACACCTCCCACTTCCTCCTCAGTCTTGCTGCATTCCACACCAAGTACAGCCCCATCATCCACCTTCTGAAATCACAATGTTGGTATAAAAAAATGCCGAATGGTGTGCTGGCGAGGTTGCCAAGACCGAAACAGCTGTCCACACCGGCTAAACAATCTGGACCCCCCCTTGGGAGACCTAGATCTAAATGTCCATACATCAAGGGGCTGGAAATCTAGACAATATGCGATATGCCCCCTTTCGGGGGAGGGGGCTTCCATTTTCACTACATTCAGTCACTTACTTAGCGCACCCTTCTTTCCTATCTTTTTTTTTTTATTGGTGTGCTTCGATCAAACTTGATCTATGATCATTGGTCGATACTGCACAATTCTCTCCGCTGACAGTGCTTTTACCTACTTTGCTTCGTAATCTTCCTACAATGTTGGTATGTTTGTATCATTATATGATCAAATAAAATTATGAGTTTGTGCCCATCTTGTTGATAGTCAAAATGCTCAACTTGCAGCCACCCTAACATTAAGATGAAAAAAGGTTTACCCATTTAGCCCCGAGTCCCTACAGCAGGAGATGGATTGACCATGATAATTCAAGGGTTGGGCCAGATTAGCTTGGTGCCTGCAGGCGCCAAGCTAATCTGGCACTACCCTTGAATTATCATGGTCAATCCATCTCCTGCAATTGGTACATAGTCATGAGGCAACACCTCCAAAATTTGAGAAATGGAACCTTGGGGTGAAACTAAAAGGGTTAATACCACTTGAATGGCATTTTCTGGGGTGGATTACCAATGTTCAATTTCTGATAAAAATTTACCTAGCAACAAGAAAATAGGCCGAGCACTGAACATGCTGAAGTGAAAGTGTGATGTAACAAGTCTTGTGCATATTGAGATGACGCATGTACGAAGCAGGGAAGGATGTCATTTCAACTTTAAAATTAGAGTTTGATGTCAGGTACAGGCTTCTTTTTGTCACTGCGCAGAATTTCTTCCCTCAGACCGTATCTCACAGAAAGTGCGGTGTCAAGAATTGTAAATGCATTCATTACGTCTAGGCTCGATTATTGCAATTCTGTACTGGCAGGTTTACCGGCAGACCAGATTTCACGCTTGCAGATGATTCAAAACAATGCAGCGTGTCTCATCTTGAAGAAACGAAAGAGAGACCACGTTACA
The DNA here is from genome assembly GCA_036245525.1 of Semisulcospira habei. Classification (NCBI taxonomy): domain Eukaryota; kingdom Metazoa; phylum Mollusca; class Gastropoda; family Semisulcospiridae; genus Semisulcospira; species Semisulcospira habei. The sequence goes on from BTPG01000007.1 coordinate 38,247,733, forward strand.
CCTCTACTGAAGCAGCTGCACTGGTTGCCCGTAAAATTCTGCTGCCAGTACAAAATTACAATTTTCGCCTATTGGCATTTTGACGGATCTCTCATGCCGTACCTTTCTACCAAGCTGTCTTTTTATCAGCCATCACGCACCCTCCGTTCCTCCAGTGAAAAACTTTTTAAAATCCCGAAGGATAACATGAAAACTGTCGGGGAGCGTTCTTTCACCTTTTTAGCCCCAAGTGTGTGGAACTCGCTGCCAATTGAAATGCGGAATCTGCCCACATTGTCACAGTTCAAAGCTCACTTAAAGATTTTTCTTTTCTGTCGGGCATTTAACATTTAACATTTAGCTCATCTTTAGCTAACTGTTGACCGACTGCCTTTTATTCTGATCCTAGAGGGAAGTGGATGTAAGGTGTTTGAAAGGGATGGGGTGGTTTAAAGTAGTGTATAATTGTGTGTGTGTCTGAAAGAGAGGGTGTGCTGTTGTGCATGCGCAGTGAGTCCAGTGTTTTCCTGGAGAACAGCGCTATTCAACTACAACAACTATCTATTATTATTATTATTATAGCACAAAACAGAAAGCAGTGGCGGCATCTTTGGAAAGCACAGGAGTTTTGTGCATGCAAGTGTCTACAATGATCTGAAGAAAACTCAAGGCAGTAGCTGGTAAGTAGATGTTTTTCTCCACAATTATGGGATTGGAATGAGAGATAATTATCAGGTTTGCTGGCATCTGAAGCACATATATGTTACTTTTAGAGGTGTCAGACATAAACACACCGCAGAGAGAGTCCACTTTGAAGGCTGTTACAGTCTCATTTCCACCCTCAAAAATAGTACAAACGTACCAGTAAGTAGAAAGAGGCATGTGCTTAGGCAATGGGGCTCTCATGGATTACAGAAAAATTGTTAACATTGTATGTTATTAGGTGGAGCCAGAACGCTCAACATAATCGGTGAACAATTGTTCCACTTGTGTTGAACCCTACTGTCTAAGCACTATGTAACTTATACAATAATTTCTGAAGGCTGTCACAGTATCAAACAGCTTTCTATCATTACAATGAAATAACAAAAAAATAATCAAGAGATAATCAAAATAATGTTAGCTGCTGCCTGGAAAGGCAGCCATTTTTATTATCACATCATCTCTAATCATATACTGTGCACCCAACAACCCCCATGCACAAGGTTATTTCAACCCGTTGGTTGTCCACAGCACCTGGTGCAATGGTGATTCCTGCAGAAATCACCTTGACAAAAAGTGCTATGGATAGCCAGAAGGTTAACCCTCTTGTGCTTGCAGCCACTGGTGTTGACGTTACCAGCGACTGCACACATTAGGGGGTTTAACCCTTTCAGTGCCACCTGATGCAGACTGTGTTTCTGCAAATCTGTGTTAATTCAACAATAAACCGTAATGTCACAGGAACATGGATTCAAAGTGGTGCTAGCAAGAGGCATAGATCCTCATGAGCCCCCGTGGGGGCTCATGAGGATCTAGACCTCTTGCCGTTTGGTAGTGTTCAAATTTTCCCCAGCACTGAAAGGGACAAGTCCCCTCAGGAGATCAGCTGCGGTAAGCCTGAACATGGACTGAAATAAATGTCAAATATTAAGTAATATGACAACAGGCTAAGACTTCCAGCCTGGCCCATGCCAACGATTTCAGTCCAGATTCACACACATTGCACCAGGCACTTACCAATGCAGATGAAACAAGGCCATCGTAACCCAAGACGTCTTCATCAAACTCATAGCTGTTGTTCAGCAAGTTGGAGTCGAAGCTGGGTTTACGCAGGGCGGTGGAGTTGTGGGTTTTCACAACGCGCAGATTACTGCTGGTGCCAGCCGTTTTGTCAGCAGAGGGTCCACTGTGCACATTGCTGCTCTTGCCAACCAGCGTCTTGCCTATCAAAGCTTTGTCCACCTGCAGAAGATTCAACCCTTTTAGCGCCATGGGAGCATTTCCCAAATTTTGGAAGTGTTACTTAACGACTAGGTACCACTTTGCAGGGCGCCAAGCTAATCTGGCACTACCCTTGAATTATCATGGTCAATCCATCTCCTGCTGTAGGGTGTTGGCGCTGAAAGGGTTAAAGAAATACAGGACAGGCTCAATATTACGGGCTCCAGAACACCGCAGCATCACACAGTGCCACAGGCCTCTGCCTGCTAGTGCGACACGGGTGCCCAGTGAGCAAAAGGTCCTCAGGCCAATGCCAGCCTTATCTGGCCTGTGCACTGCCGTGTGCCGGCCAGCTACGACCGACGTCAGCTCAAGGAAATGTTTGCGTACTAAGCATTTTTTTCCCTTTGCAAGTCTATGTAAACTGAGCACTACAGTAACGTGATCGCGAATAACGTAGCTCCTGGGTACCACATTGCATGCTGAAGCTGACCTGATCATTCAACTAAACTTTAACCCCACCTGTAAACTGCACCAGTGGTTACCTGCAGAAGGGGGTTAAAAAGGCCACCAGGCAAAATGTGCTTTGACAAGTCTGACTTTGAACACCAGCCGTATGACTGAACAATGTATAAAACTGCAATATTATGACACTACTACCGTCACCTAGCCTGCCATGTTATTTATAACCAGTACCTGTCCCCCAAATCTTGAAAAAAAAAACAAAGTATGAAGATGTCAAATGTCTGTAAACAAAGCCCAGTCTGACACCTGTTAGCCATTTGGATGTGCATAGCCTGTATTGTTGAGGTGATTCCTACAGGAATCACCTCAACAAAACAGGTTATGCACAGCCAAAGGGTTTGTAGCAACTGAGGGAGAAAAGTTGAATTGAAAACTGACTTGACTTAAAAGTTAACTCATTCACCCCAATGGCCGTATTTTTCCATTCTGGAGGCATCATCTAATGACTATGCTCCAGTTGCAGGAGATGGATCAACCATGATAATTCAAGGGCAGTGCCAGATTAGCTTGGCGCCAAGCTAATCTGGCACTACCCTTGAATTATCATGGTCGACCCATCTCCTGCTGTAGTGCGTCAGGGCTGAATGGGTGAAACACAAAAAAAGAAAAATGTTTGGAATACTGCAGCAATAAACAAGTAGAAAAGAAAGAAACACACTTTATAACGAGGGCAAAACAATACAGACAAAAAAAAACTCCTCAGAATATTCAGATTTGCATTTTTTTGTCACGTTCCTTACTTTCTTGCAATTTTCAACCTGCGTCTGAATAACACAGGCAAGACAACAAACGATTTTCTTGTTACAAAGTGTCTGTCTTTCTTTCTTGGCCAGTTCATTGCAATTTTGTGTGGCACCTGATGTAATCGCTCAAAGCAAATTTTTACTGTACTCAGGGTCATGATTATTGCATTTTACTGTGTGCAATTCATGAATTTCAGGGAGGACTTTTTTTTTTGGACAATGAGATGACCCTTCTTGCTACTGGGACTAATGATCTACAAGTCTAGTCTACTACATACTGTACTGTCACCAAAGCGACTCAACAAGATAAGGATTTCATCCCAAAGTCTACCATATTGGTTTGAGCTCATGGGCGATTTTCTTTAGGAACATTCAGAGTTGTAACTATTTGTTTAAGCTTATCCTTCTGATTCATCTCTCTCCACCCTACCCCCCAATCCGCAAAAACACTGACACACATGGCACCAGTTGTACGTTCTGTGGGCTGGCGTAGCCACAGGCTTTCTAAAGAAGATGAGATGACCCATGTCCACAAAGCTTGTTCTTTACAGCATGCATTTTCCAACGTTTTCCACATTATGTTCTCAGACATCATAACAAATACTGAGAGACTGTCTTCCTAAATCGAAGTGTCAGAAAGGGACAGCATTGCTTCAACCCATACACATGTACAACACTGACTTTTCTGCTTTGCATCATTTAGGAACAGTGTACAATAACACTGACGTGTTTGGCGCTTTTACGTCACTGTCATTGTCTGAGTCTGAAAGGCACACAAGGGTCTCTTCCACACAGCCTCTTCCAGGGCTGACGCTTTGGTGGGAGAGAAAGGTGGTTCGACAATTTTCAAAAATTAATTATCATTCAAAACGTTAAAGAGGTAAAACGCTGGCTAACGAACTCATTCAATGTCTTCCTTTAATCTGGCTAGGTGCAAAATATCTAGTATGAATAAGAAAAAATATGCGACTCTAATGTGGATCAACTGTTTTTTGTTCAACGGCCATTTTCTCCATAATGTGTAAACTAATTAAAAAATCAAAATAACTACCTCCAGATAATTCTTTTAAAGACAATATCCTGAAGTTGTAAGCTTATCGGTCCACAAACACGGGCTCTAGTCGCTGTCACATACACACACACGCTTTGGCACCACATCTGCGTTCAACAGCAATGCTAGCATAGTTAGACATGACGTAATTTTATATTGTTACTACACTTTTTCCAGTGTGACGCCTGCCCGCCTATATTATCGCGTACTAGGTGTTGAACGGGCTGAGGCCCGCCCCATTTCAAAGTCTACCAAATTTTCAATACAGTAGACAAAAAAGTGGTGGGTGGGGATGATTGATTGCAAGAAAAAATTTTTTTTTTTTAAAGTATTTTTTCGAAAAATACTTACCGATGACATTACAGTAAGGAAAAGGTTCTTAGCTAGACTAATTTTAGCCAAAATTGTTGTGTACGTATATGGCAGTGTTGGCAGGTGAAGGGCGCCATAGCCTAGGCTGTAACCTGAGTAGCCTCCCTTCCATCCCATCCGGGCATGCGCCCAGCGGAAGCTCACCAGTCAGTTTCTTAGCGGACCAGCGGCAAGCGGGGCAGGTGGGAGGGTCCTTCAAGTAATGTCATCAGTAAGTATTTTTCGAAAAAATACATTTTAAAGAAAAATACATTTGTTTCCTCAAAACACATTACCGATGACATTACAGTAAAGAAGAATCTCGAAGAATCTCGTTATAACGCCCCTAAACCACCCCCTAGTGACCACTAGAGCCGCCCCCCCCTAAGCAACCTCTCAATAATTTTAGCAAAGATACTTACGGCGCCCTAGGGCGCCGGGAGGGAGTGTTGCGCCGCCACTATGTCCACCACCAGCGAAAGGTTCTGGCGCTGGTTGGAGAGGTCCCTCAGATAGAAGCGGGTGAAGGTAGTCTCCGCACGCCAACCCACGGCTGCCACAATGTCTTTGACAGCACAGTTGTGGTTGAATGCAAGGCTCGTGGCCATGGCTCTGACCTCGTGCCCCCTGATGCTCATACGTCTGGCTGTGTCAGGGGAGAGGTTTTGGTAGGAGGAGCATATCACCCATCGGAGCCAGGAGGAGATCGTCTGGGCTGAGATGTCATTTCTACCTGGGGACAAAGGGAGGAAAAGGCGGGTGCGCCCCCTGCGGAGTGGTTTGGTCCAGCGCAGGTACACGCGTAAAGCCTGCAACGGGTCCTGTTGTCTGGACTCACGGGAGGAGCCTGGGTCTCTCAATGGATGGATGGTGACCAACTGCGGGGCAGCCAAAGAAGAACGGGTCTTGGTGAGAAATGCCGGGTCGGGCAGCAGTTGAACCAAGCCGTCCATCCGGAACTGCAAACAAGCGGGGTGTGCAGAAAGGGCGTGCAGCTCGCTGACCCTAGAGGCAGATGCGACGGCCAGAAGGAAGCGGGTCTTGCGCGTCACGTCCGGTAGTCTCGCCAAGTGGATCAGTTCGAAGTAGTCTGAGTTGAGCCAGGTAAGGACCCAAGGCAGGTCCCATCGCGGCACCAGGGAGCGAAGGGTGGGACGTTGCAGACCAAAGTGGGCCATTAGGTCGGCGAGGTCCTTGCAGGAACCAGGGTAGGGTCGTCCCAAATGTCGGTACATGTCAGTGATCATGGCCAGGTAGCCGCGAATGGTGATGGGCGCTAACCGCTTGTCGGTGAACAGCCAGAGGAAGAAATCCGCCAGCTGAGGAACCGTTAAATCGATGGGGGAGAGGCGCTTGCCGTCACACCACGCGCAGAGGACTCGCCACTTGCCTTCGTAGACTCGTCTGGTCGAGCTTCTGCGGGCTGTAGTGATCGCGTCCACTGCCGCACCTGAGAAGCCTCTAGAGGCGAGGGCTTGCCGGACAACCTCCAGGCGTGGAGGAGGAGACATTACGGGCACGGGTGGTACAGCGGCTGACGTGGTTGCTTGAGCATCGTGCATGGGGTGGAAAGCGGCAGCGGGGAGGGCCGTGGTGAGGTTCAGTAGGTCGGTCGACCACGACTTGGTCCAGCAGAACGGGGCCACCACGAATAGGATCACGTTGCACCCTCTGAGCTTGAGTAGGACCTTGGAGACGAGCACCGTAGGCAGGTAGTCATAGGCGACCAGTCCGTCCCACGGGATGGAGAGAGCGTCGACTGCCCAGGCAAGAGGGTCTGGAATCGGCGAGAAGAAGAGAGGGAGCTGGCGATTCCATCGCATCGCGAACAGGTCGATCATGGGTGTCTCCCAGGCAGCGCCGATCATCCGAAAAATGTCTGGACGAAGCGACCACTCGATATGGAGAAGCTGGCCGCATCGGGAGAGGGAGTCGGCTAGAACATTCAGGTGACCCGGAATGTGCCGCGCGCGGAGAGTGATGTCCCGATCTTCGCACCACCGGAGCACCTGGTAGAGGAGGATGCAATGAATCAATGAATCTTTATTTTACAACGGTGAAGATATTAACACAGTCAGTGACTATATGAGTATATCATTTTTCGTACCTGCCGTTGCTAAAACTACGACTAAGTACAAAATATACATAAAACAGGGACATCAAAGCACAGTGATACAAAATATACAGTCCACTAAATACAAACACATGCATGCACGCACAAACGCACACATGCTTGCGCGTGTGCACACACACACACATGCATACACACAAACATACATACACGCGCACATACACATACATGATGCAGAGGGAGGGAGAACGGGTCCCACCTTGCTTCTGGATGTAGGCGACGACTGTGGAGTTGTCCGAAAGCACCAGTAGCTCCTGATGTTGTAGACGGGATTCCCACGCAAAGAGGGCTTTGCCAGACCGCCTTCAGCTCCAACCAGTTGATGTGTTGGGTCAGCAAATCCGGGGGCCACAGGCCGGAGGCAGTCGCGAACGACAGAAGCAGGTGCGCGCCCCAACCGGTGAGGCTTGCGTCGACGCAGAGGGATAGTGTGGGAGGCGGCGAGAAAGGGGAACTCCTGCCGCAAGCCAGGTTGGATCCGCCAAGCGAAAGAGATGAGGATGGAGCATTGGTGGGACCGGAACTGGGGCCTCGAGGTCGGACGTCGAAGGTCACCAGTGAAGGAGGAGGTGTAGCTGCAGCGGGTGGGAGTAGAGACATCCTAAGGGGAGCAGATCTGCTGCCGCACTCATCAGTCCCAGAAGCTGAAGCCACTGCCTGGCGGGGATCGCCGTCTCCTGGGACATCTGCCGCGCTAGATTTGCCAACTTTGGTCCGGAAGCCGGACGTTGAGGTCGGTGCGGAACTCTATCCCTAGGTGCACGAAGTGGCGTGACAGTATGAGGTCGGACTTGCCCATGTTGACCAGGAACCCCAGCGTGTCGAGGAGCAGGAGCAGCGCATCTCGGTTTTCCTTTAAGGCGGACTCGGCCTGGTTCCTCAGCAGAAGGTCGTACAGGTAGTTCGACGTGGGGCTCGTGGACGTCCGTCAGGCTCTGGCTACCACCGTGTCCATGATGCGAGTGAAAAACCAAGGACTGAGGTTGAGGCCGAAGGGCAGCGCGCGGAACTGGTAGACTACACCCTCGAAGGCGAAACGTAAATAACGTCTGGAGGCTGGGTGCACAGGAACGTGAAGATACATATCTGAAAGGTCCAGGCTGATGGCAAAACCCATAGGCTGCACTGCGGAACGAAGGGCCCGGGCGGTCTCCATGCGAAAGGACGGCGCGACGATGAACTTGTTTAGCGCCGAGAGGTCGATAATGGGACGCCACTTGCTGCCCAGCTTGGGCACTACGAAGAGCCGGCTGTAGAAAGCTGGGCCGGGGAGTTGTGTCGCGTGACCACCTCTGTGGCGGCCTTCCTTCACTGCGTAGGGCCTCGGCTTTGAGCTGGTCTGTCGGAACCAAGGTCCACACCAGCGAACGGCGCAGAGGGGGGTGGGGACTGAAAGGAGATCAGAAGTCCCTCCGAGATGGTCGCGAGAATCCAAGGGTCGTCCAGTAGCAGCGACCGCCACGCGTCGCTGCGAAGCGCCAGCCTCCCGCCGACAGGAGACCCCAAAGCGGTTGACGGGGGCCGAAGAGCGAGACAGTCAGTGGGCCCTGCCCCGCCCGGGGCGTCGGGCAGTCTTGGGCCAGGTCCTTGGAGGGGGGAAGGAGTCGGAGCCTGAGATAGAACGGGCGCGAGGGAAAGCCGGAGGTCTGGGTGGCAGACGTCCACCTCTGGTGAAGGGAGGAGCGGCGGGTCGAGCGGACCGCAGGGCGCGACCCAGGGCCCTGTGGGCTAGCGGAAAGGAGGCTGGGACGGCGCGGCTGGGCCATATGTCCTTATTAGCTTCCTGACTGCAAGCCATGTGGGACCGAACAGGAGTTCTCCACCGAGGGGCGCCTGACGAAGTTAAAGCTTCATGTCGTTAGGGAGAGGGCAGGTGTGGAGGAGGGCATCCCGACGCAGGTCAGTTTGCGGCCGCTGCCATGGCGTTGACACAGGTGTGGTAAGCGGCGCGGTTACCCGAGACCGCCAGGGCTAGCAAGTCTCCCAACAGCGGCGAGAGCGACGGATGCCACGTATCTTCGATGCGGCGAACGATGGCTTGCGTCAGTAGATCCAGGAATCCCGCCGAGGCCAGAGTGTTACGGATGAGGGTCGCTGTCTGATCCACTCCGGGGAGGAGTGTCCATCGCGCGGAAGCAGCTGCCAAGGACAGGGCCGGGGGGTCCGGTTTCGGCACGGGGCAGACGAAGTTCTGTGCGTGGCCCGCATACCAGGACTGCCGAAAGAAGTTGTCTCCAAATCTGTCGGCCACCTGGCGTCCGGGAAGAATCCGGAGGAGCCAAGGAGCAGTGCGTGAGATGCGCGGAGAACGCGTCCCATAGGTTGCGAAAGCCCGGCAGTTGGGGAAGAGACTTGAACCTCTTGGACTGGCGCTCCGCGTCGACGAAGGCCGAGGCTTTCCTCTTAAGCAGGGAGGGGGGGTGGGCAGTCCTCTGCAGGGAGGAAAGCCGAGATAAGTCGCACCGCCTCGTCTAGGGCGCGGAGAGTCTCTAACCTATGTCCGATGGAGAACGGATGTAAATCTTTGTCAGTGTGAGAATGACCGGACCGGGAGGGGCTGTCATCTCAAAGGAGTGCAGAGTCCTCAGGGGCTAAACATTAATTTTTCTCTAAAATGTAATTTTGGGAAAAATACTTACCGATGCCATTACTACAATGGAACAACCTATAGCTTGCGTAATTTTAGCCCAAAAACTTACGATGTGTACCTTTAGAGCCAGGGGAGGCCACCAGGGGTGCCGTGACCGGGTACCCGGGTAGCCTCCCTTCCCACCCCACATGGGTAACTGCCAGCGCAGCCAAGCCAAACCAGTTCTTTCGTTTAGGTGGCTAGCGGCGAGCAGGGCAGGTGGGAGGGCCGTCCGAGTAATGGCATCGGTAAGTATTTTTTGAAAAAATACATTTTAGAGAAAAATTAATTTGTTTCTTCAAAAACATTACCGATGCCATTACTACAATGGAGAATAGCGAAGAGAAGGAGGGTGCCGCGTAACCCAATGACTGACTGAGCTAGCAAGCCCCGTCCTCATCGGCACAAGCTCCCGGTAATTTTAGCTAAAGGATTGCCAACGGCACCGAAAGTGCTGGGAGGGAGTGTTGCGCCGCCTCAATGTCCCCCACCAGGGCGAGGTTGTCTCGCTGGCCAACCAGGTTACGGAGGTAGAACCGGGTGAAGGTCGACTCGGTCCGCCAGCCTATGGCAGCCAAACCGTCTCGGACAGCGCAGTTGTGGTCGGGTGCGGCGCTAGCAGCCGTGGCTGACCTCATGGGCCCGGCAGGGTAGTCACTTGGCAGCGTCAGGGCAGAGGTCCTGGTAGGCGGAGCGTATCACCCATCTTAGCCAGGAAGAGATCGTCTGGGCTGAGATGTCTTGTCTACCCGGGGACAGAGAGAGAAAGAGGCGGGTGCGTCCCTGGCAGAGCGGCGTGGTTCGGCGTAGGTACAAGCGTAAGGCTCTCACCGGGTCCTGTTGTCTGACTTCCTTGTTGGGGTTGATCGGCTACAGCGATCGTACAGTGATCACCCGGGGGGCTGCCAACGGGGACCGATTCTTGGCCAAGAAGGCCGGGTCCGTTAGTAGCTGCACGGAGCCATCCGACCTGCACTACAAGCAGGCGGGCGCGCAGAGAGCGCAAGCAGCTCACTCACTCTGAAGGCTGTGGCTACGGCGAGCAGAAGCAAGTCTTCGCGTAGCATCGGCCAGGCTTGCTAGGGGAAGCGGGTCGCAACGCTAGCGTTCAGCCAGGTGAGTACCCAGGGTAAGTCCCAGCGTGGGATCAGGGAGCGGAGGGCAGGTCGCAGTATGCCGAAGCGGGCCATAAGGTCAGCGAGGTCCTTACACTTGCCGGGGTCCACTCGGCCCAGGTGCTGGAAAACGTCGGCAATCATAGCGAGGTAGCCCCTGAAGGTGATCCGTGCCAAGTGCTGTTCGGCGAAGAGCCAGAGGAAGAACTCGACCAGTAGTAAGGAAGTCAGATCGGTAGGGGAGAGGCGACGGAGGTCGCACCAGGCTCCCAGTACTCTCCACTCTCCCTCGTAGACACGCAGGGTCGAGGGTCCGCGGCCTTAAGCGATAGCTGCCACTGCCTCACTCGAGAAACTCTAGCGGCGAGGGCTTGCCGCCCAACCTCCAAGCGTGTAGCAGGAGTCCCTCAGAGCACGGATGGTAGAGCGCCTGGCGCGGAGGCTTGAGCATCGTGCGAGGAGAGAAAAGCCGCAGTGAAGGGCCCGTGGCAAGGTTCAGGAGGTCGGTGGCGTAGCATCCCTTGCGCGAGAAGCTCCCTGGGGACACGGACTGAGGGAGGGTAAGCGGAAGAGCAGGGGACGTCCCAGGGAAGGGGGAGCACATCGACCGCCCAGGCTAGGGGATTCGGGACGGGCGAGATGAGGGGGAGTTGGCGGTACCACCCTGTCGCGAACAACGATAAGGGGGGTCTCCCACGTGGCACAGATCATCCGGAAGAAGTCCGGGCAAAGCACCCACTCGGTGTGGAGAAGCTGGGAGAGGGAGGCCGCGAGGACATACAGGTGGCCGGGGAAGTATCTCGCTCAGAGAGAGACGTGGCGATCCTCACACCCACGGAGGCGCTGGAAGAAGAAAGCAGAGGAAGGGGAGCGGGTCCCGTCCTGCTTCTGTATGTAGGACATGCCAGCTGAGTCGTAGGAAGGACGATCAGGTCCTGATGTCCGAGAGTCGGTTCCCAAGCGAGGAGAGCTTGCCATATCGCCTGTAACTCCAACCAGTTGAAAAGCTTGACCGCAAGGACCAGTGTCCAGCTGCCGGAAGCCGTGGCACGTCGGCAGCAGGTGTGCACCCCAGCCGGAGCGGCTGGCATCGACGCAAGGGACAACTGGGAGGCGAAGGAGAGGGACTCCAGACGCAAGCCAGGCAGGGTCTGCCCAGCGGGGGAGGAGTGGAAGGGCAAGGGAGGAACTGGAACGGGAGCCTCTATGCCTCCGGTCGAGGGCGCCAGGAAGAAGAGGATGAAGTTGAAGCGGGCGCGAGTAGAGCCGCTTACCAAGGGAAGGAGATCTGCAGCCGCGCTCATCAGGCCTAAGAGCTGCAACCAGACTCTGGCGGGGACCATCTCCTCCTGTGCACCAAGACGAGCCAGGTTCGCCAGCCTCTGGAACCTCGGGTCCGGGAGTCACACCAGATGAGGTCCGAAAGGAACTCCATACCACGGTGCGCGAAGCAGCGGGACGGAGTGAGATCCGACTTGCCAAAGCTGACTATGAAGCCGCGGTCGTCGAGGAGGCCAGCAGGGCGTCTCGTTGCTGCTCCCGGGAGGGTGCCGACCGGTGGCGCTGGAGCAGATCGCTGACGTAGCTCGAGGAGGGGCTCAACGAAGCCCGCCTGACCGTGGCAAAGCCGCCGTCCAAGAGACGGGCGAACACCCAGGGCTGGGGTTGCGGGCGAGGGGGAAGGCACGGAATAGGAAACGACACCATCGAAGCGAAGCGCAGAAGCGTCTGGAAGCCGGATGCACGGGGACGTGAACGTAGGCATCCGCTAGATCCAGGCTGACAGCGAAGCCCATGGGAAGAACCGCGGCGCAAAGGACTCAGGCAGTCCCCAAGGGAAGGAAGGCGCTGCGAAGAACTTGTGCCGCACTGAAGGTCAATGATCGGACGCCACCTGTGGCCGGCCCAAGCCAGGCGGGGGAGGAGGCGGGGTCGGGGGGAGGGGGGCGCGGCAGGCGGCAGGGATGTGCGAGGGAAGGCGGCGACGCCGGGAGGGCGGACAGGGCAAAGCTCCTCATGGCGTCTGTCACCGACTGCCAGGTCCTGGACCGAAGAGGAGGGATCGCTGAGTGGAGCCTGTCGCAGCTGTCTCCGTAGGACCTGCGGGAGGTAAGGGTAGACGGCGAGCACAGCATCCCGGCGAGCAGGCCGCAGAGCGCGGCAGCGGCGAAGCGAGGACAAGCGTTGACACGCCGCTCGGAAGGCGGTACTTCTTCCCCACAGCCAGAGCGAGGAGGTGCCCTAACAGCGGCGAGAAGGAGAAGTGCCAGCTCCAGAAGGTAGATGAGCGCTTGCTTGGCCAAGTCGAGGAATCCAGCACAGGCGAGAGCGTTGTGGATGAGGATTGCCGTCCGTTCCAGGCCGGGGGGGATGCAACGGCGGGAGGCACGAAGTCCACCAGTTGCTGCTGAGCGGCAGGATCCACTGCGGGGAGGGCAGCAGCAAGGCCTGTGAGTGTCCGGCATACCAGCTGTGCTGAAAGGCGAAGTCCAATCCGCTGGCCAGCGAACGACGGTGAAGAAGCGAACCGCGTCGGAGCCTGAACCCTGCAGCAGGAGCGGAGAAGGCGACACGAACCCGTGAACCTCGGTGCGTGGCAGTGACGAAACCTCTAAGAGGGAGAACAGCGCCCAAGCGGGCGAATGGGACAGGCGTCCTGACTTGGGGAAGACACGCGACAGCAGAAGCGCGGCCCGACGAGCGAGGGAAGGGTCTCCGCCCTGGTCGTCCTGGACGTAGGGTCAAGGCGAGAAGAGCGCGCGCAGAGGTCGAACAGAAGGAGGGAGCCGAGAAGGAATCCTCCGGAGCGATGCTGAGGGCTTCTATCCACATTGACAGGCGGCGCAGGAGGCCGACGCACCAGGAGCTGGAGAGATGGGTGCCGCCGCCAGACAGAGCGAGACCAGGGCGAGCGGCTGAGAAGGCGTGGGCAACGAGACCGACGAGTGGAGCGTCCGCACGAAGGAGGGCGGTGATCACTTGGACGACGGCGCGAAGGGGAGGGGAGCGGGGAAGGCGGGGAAAGGGTGCCAGGGAGGGAGTGGGGGGAAGACAAGCCAGGAATGATGAGCAGAACGGACAAAACAGGAGGACACCGACCGGGAAGGGTGGCAAGTGGAAGGGGAAACCAGCGAAGCCTGAGGGGAAGACCGACGAGGGCGAGATGTCCGCGAAGCTGAAGCGGCGAGCGAAGCCGGGTGCGAGGAGCGAGCAGAGAACGAAGAGTGCTTGCGGCGGGAGGCGAGGACCGAAGACGCAGGGCTTCGGGTCCGGTGTAGGACGTCGAAGTCCGAGGGGGCGTACGCGGGCGAGGAGCTGAGTCCAGGCGGTCGCGAACCCGGGCCGCATGTCGAGGGTCGTACACAGAAGCCGAGGGTCCGGCGTCGGGGAGAAGCGGCGTCCAGTTCTGTCGGTGGTCTTGTGAGGCTTGGGTTCCGCAAGGCGGGGCGAGCTAGCTCGCTGCAGACCTGGCTCGAGCGAGCTGGTGCGCAAGGGGGGAGAAAGGCGTCCCCCAACGTAGAGAGTTGGGGTTTGTTTTCCCCAGAGTGGGGCGAGCGGACTCGCTGCGGACCTGACTCGAGAGAGTGGGTGCGCAAGGGGGGAGCCTTTGTATGCCGTCCCCCAACGGCAGCGAAGGTGCGTTTCTGCTGGATCCGGGACCAAAGAATGCTTGTGGCTGCGGGCGGGCGGGCGGCAATTCTGTCACGCCAAAAGGCTCCGCAGCTGGGCTTTCCCAATTGCCTCCACCCAGAAAGCTCAGACATCACAGGTGTGGCCCGAAGCACAACCAGCGCAGGGGAGCAGACCGCATGCTTGTGCAGGTGCGGACTTGACCACTGCAACAGAGTGAAACAAAGAAAGCGACTGGTCATAGCAGAAGGCCACGTTTCTTAGACGAAAACCGCGCACCACTCCTCACCTTTCCCCACTATCCTGTGCCAAGTAATATATCGCTTTCTTAATAACAAGCAACGATATAGCAACAGAGACGCCAGCACACGCCGTCAGAGGCGCGGCGCTGGCAAAACATCGAGACCTTACCTGGACATCTCGCAAGGGGCAGGGGAAGGTAACACCTGTAGCCGAAGAAGAAGACGAAGAAGCGCCCACGCGGTAGAGGACCAGAAGCAACCAGGTTGAGGAAGGCTGGGTCCTCGACGAAGGTCCCGGCCGTCCCACCGGCGAACTTGACCGGAGAGAGCGAAGCAGGAGCACACCGGACGCCAGGTCGAAGCTCCGAGCAGCAGCGCACAAGCCGAAAAGTCTCTCAATGCCGGAACCGGTGCAGGACAGCGCTCCCACGAGGGGTGAACTGTGAAGGCCGGCCCCACGGCCCTGGGACCTATCTTCCGGCAACGAGGCACAGAAGCACCAGTGACACTCCCTTCCTAAAAGTCACAGAAGTCGAAGCGCAGGCCGGGAACGAAGTCACGCTATCGAAAAGTCCAAGGGCTCCATAACCATACACAGCCGTAGGTAGCACAGTAGAGGTCTAAGAACGACCCTATGCTACAACAAGGGCAGAGAAGTTCCAAGGCAAGGCGAAGGCACAGGCCGGGAACGAATTTCACTGTCGAAGTCCAAGTACTTATTGAACCATATACAGCCGAAGGTGCACACAAGGGCAGAAAAGTTCCAAGGCCAGGCGAAGCACAGGCCGGGAACGAAGTCCACAGTTCTTGAACCATACACAGCTGTAGGAACACTCAAGGGCAGGGAAAGTTCCAAGGCAAGGCGAAAGCACAGGCCGGGTACGAAGACCACTGCTGAAAATATCAAGTACAGCCTGAACCATCCACAGCCGTAGATAGCACAGCAGAGGGCTAAGCGAACACGTCTATACGCTGCAAGCTAAAGGAAAGAACTGGTTTGGCTTGGCTGCGCTGGCAGTTACCCTGCGCTGGTTGGGGAGGCTACCCGGGTACCAGGTCACAGCACCCCTGGTGGCCTCCCCTGGCTCTAAAGGTACACATCGTAAGTTTTTGGGCTAAAATTACGCAAGCTATAGCTTGTTCCATTGTAGTAATGGCATCGGTAATGTTTTTGAAGAAACAATGAGGGCGTCGTCCCCTACATGCGGAGCGCGGGGGGATAACCCCACTCCCTGACAGTGGGCAAGGTTTACGTCCGTGGTGTCCCGGGAAGAGGTCATCGCCCTGGGAAAAGACCGTCTCCAAGGGGGAGCGGTGCCGCGCGGGGCGAATCAGCGATGGTTCCCGTGAAGAATTCCGCGACGAGCCCGAGGTACGTCGTTGTGACCTGCTGTCCTGCGGAGAGCGGCTCCGGCGGGGGGAGCGGGAATGCCTGGAGCGGGAGCGTCGCCGAGGGTGGTGTCTAAGAGTGGATGTCGAACGCCTAGAGCGGCGCGGCGAAGACGGGCGTGCCATGCGAGCGGTCAGTCCCGAGGACACATCGTGGTAGGACGAACAGCCAGTGGCAGATCGTACCTGGAACTCGCCCGCGAGGGCTGGCTAGCAACTGAGATGCGGGAAGCAGTCCGTCGGTGAGGTGACCTGTCACTTGAGCGTGACTGGCGGCGAGTAGCGTGGATCCGCTCCGTTCGTGGACGGGATGAGTTGTCTCGTCGGGATGCCGCGCCTTGCCTACTGCTTCCTGTTGATGAGCGGCAGTGCGTCTGGCGCGCCTGCTCATCTGGTCGAGGTCCCCGAACGTCCTGACCTCTTGCCTTAGGAGCGCGTGGCAGGCGAGGCTCCACAACCTGGTGAGCAGCACTCGTCGGGTCTGTGATGGCTACCGGCTCTGGAGCTCGCTCTTGTGTCTTATCTCACGCCGAAACAGGCGGCACAACCCGGCAGAGACCACTCGGCTGGACTGTGGTGGCTGTCAGCGCTAGAGCTCGGGCTCACGGCCTAAGCCGCGGCGTTGAAGGCTCTACAACCTGGTAAGGGCCACTCATCAGGTCTGTGGGGCTTACCAGTGTTGGATCCCTGTCCTGTGAAGGGGTTTTGTTTCGAGGCCTAGCTCGCGGTGCTCGAGGTTCCGCGACCGGGCAGAGACCACTCGACGGGACTGTGGTGGCTGCCGGCACTAGAGCTCGGGCTCGCGGCCTAAGCCGCGGCGTTGAAGGCTCTACAACCTGGTAAGGGCCACTCGTTGGGTCTGTGGGGCTCACCGGTGTTGGACCCTTTTCCCGTGCTGGCGTCGGCCCGTTCCCGGCGGTAGAAGCTCCATAGCTGGGTCCACTGTTCTTCCAGCCAGGGGGCGCAGACCAGGCACGGCTGAGTGGAGGTGCAGGCAGAACAGGGTAGGCAAATAGCATGTCCGTCACTAGGAACTGTCCACATCGTGAGCAGGTGCGGACTTGCCAACTGCAAAACATAGTGCACAATGAAATGCCCCCCGCGGGCCCGTAATACGAATCCGCGTGAACAAACGAAGTGAAGTGCACGGCGTATGCCGACACCCAGCGCTCTACCCCTTCCCTTGAGCGCCGGACGGAGGCAATAACCGAGGTTTTACCTTGCCATAATGATGAAGTAAGGGAACCCACAAAGGTCGCAGACGAACGTGCCCGCGGCGAAGCCCAACAGCAATGGCGGCGAAGGCAGGCTCAACCCAGTCCACGGTCCCTGAGCAGAGACCACGCAGTCTTCACAGGCACGACCGGTCCCTGAAGCTGGGAACACCACCGCGAAATCACAGAAAGCATCCAAGCCTAACACTGGGCACTCCGAGGCTAGCAGAAGAGCGAAGCCGAAAGTCAGGACACAGGGAGAGCGCAACACGCTACGGCCAGACCAGCCTCGAGCGAGTGAGCACAGTTCACAAGGCGCCGCTGTCTCGTCAGGTCTAATCACAAACACCGACAAGGAACCCACAGGAAAGCGTCCAAGCCTAACACAAGGCACAGCATAGGGAACACCTCCAACGAAACACTAAGGTTTCCACAACTGAAGTTTACACAGTCTGAAGCTTGAGACACCGACGTACACAACCTTCCATTGTCTAGCAAAGAAACTGACTGGTGAGCTTCTGCTGGGCGCATGCCCGGATGGGATGGAAGGGAGGCTACTCAGGTTACCACCTAGGCTAAGGCGTCCCTCACCTACCAACACTGCCATATACGTACACAACAATTTTGGCTAAAATTAGTCTAGCTAAGAACCTTTTCCTTACTGTAATGTCATCGGTAATGTGTTTTGAGGAAACAATTTTAGACGCAGCTGACACTGACAGTAATGCAAATAATATTATGTGTTAAGGTATGTTTACATAAACTTGGCTGGAGTGTCATGCAGTTTTTACATGCATGTCCTATGCATTCTTACCAACCCTGTGTGGATACACACATAAAACCGAAAACACCAACAAGAACCCTGTGTACTTAATCTTTTTATCCTGATATACGATCGCTCGAAATAAATTTGACTATGATAGTTTAAGGGTGGTGCCAGAATAGCTTGAACTAAAATGGTTGATCTATCATGTAATCTGTAATTCAGCCTTCACAGACAATAAGCAATGTTTCGGAAAATCAGCCTCTGGATGTAACGGGCTAATGTGCAACCCTACACCATTAAGCATGCAGCCACATAAACTGTTTACAGTAACACTAACAGCTGCTACATCACTGCAAGCATAAGCGAGCTAATTATACAGGTACCTTATGACTAAATCCAGACCAACATGGTACTGCAAAGCACGTAAAGTGCAAAGAAACGCCCAAGAAAGAAAGATGTTCAGAAAGAACAATTACAAAGCAATACACCTTCAAACATTGTGCTGTAATTGTCCTTTCTAAGCGTGTTTCCTCCTTTGCTGGGATTGTTTATACCTTATCACTGTCCTGAAGGGCCTCCTGCAGAAGATTCACCTCTTTGGCCACAGGCACCTGGCTGCGGTTGTCAATCTTGGCGAACTTCTCAGAGTCCACTGCTATCACATCTCCGTGATTGTAACACGACACCAGCACGTTGGTGTTGAGGGTCTTGGTCTCCTTACAGTAATAATCATCCAGGCAAGGCAGCAGCTGTGACTGTTCTTGTGATGATGAAGATGGAAGATCGTGTGAGCTGCACGATTCAGCAGATGAAGGTGCAGATGATAATGTAAATGAGTGTTGGGCTGAGGAAAGATCGGGCCTGTTGTCTGTTTTGTTGAAAACCCGAGAGGGAGATCCGCCTAACTGATGGAGTATATAAGCAGCCTCATTTTCAGGTACTGGGTGTTCTTTTGACACTGAGGAAGAGTGGGTGTGTTTTGTTGAGGAAGAGTGTTCTTTTGTTGTCTGTTTCAACCTTGAGCCAGACAAGGTGCGCAAACCACCAAGTACACTGCCTTCTGGTATACTTGCTGCGCACCCCTCAAAGTCACGAGAAACTTCCATAGGCTCCCCAGCAGTTTCTGCTACAACACCTGCATCATGGGAATCAGATAATTCAGATACACCAGAACTCACAGAGACTAAGTGAGGCATGGTTAAAGTCACCTCTGTTTCAACGTCAGGCGCTGGAAAATTCTTTCGGGCAGCATTTTCAGCATCAATTTTCAGTTTCTTGAAAGCACTAGTTTGTTCAGAATCTGTGCTCTGTACTGAAACAGATGAGTGGTTACTGTCTTCAGAAATCAGAGCAGCTACCATTGCATCAGCCGGGAAGGATGAAGTCCGTTTTAAATTCCTTGACTGAATGACCTCAGGCGTTGAGGACCCCGCCTGATTCCCCGCTTCAACTGACAATACACTTGGATTGCAGTAATACCCTTCTTTCACAGACAACCCCCCACCTAAATCATCAGTCGGATCCGGAACAGCCACTTTCTCTGGGGAGCCAGCACAGTCCAAGGCTTGATCCTGGTTGTTGAGATGGTCCGAGGTCTGTGTGTCACTGGAGCTACACTTGTCGGATGCTGCACCAGTCACACATATGGAAGGCAACTCATTCAGCTGTTCATGGAAAGTGTCCAGCAGAAGGGCCAGGAACTCTTGACAGTCATGCTGAATAGGAAGAAAACAATCCTGCATAACCAAAGTGTTTCTACAAGTACAAAAATCATAACACAGACAAGAAGACAAGTTACTGGTACCTCAGTACACTTGGAGATTTGGATTTCAGGAAAGCTGTGCCAGGGGCCAAGGGCAAAACCCCTATGACCCCCTGAAAATTAACATAAGATCTTAACGCATTCGATATGTGCTGCCTCCGGATAAGCGGCTTATGCCGCGTATACGGAGGTGGCACGTCTCGAATGAGTTAACAATTCTGATCAACAATTTCTGCACTACCTGAGATGAGAAATTACACAGGAAAAGTAAGATTAAGTTTTTGTAAGACAAAATCCTAATATTAAAAGTCAGCCCCCCCCCCCCTCCCCCCCCTCTAGTTGCTTTATGTGAGCCTTTGTAACAAGACCCACATAAGCGTTCAAAATCACCATGATTATTATTACCATCACTACCCTTACAGTCAAAACTGTGCAAGGTGACCACCCAAGGAACCATCAACAAGTGGCTGCCTTAGACAGGCAGCCTCCTCACTCACAGTCATCTAAGTAAGAAAAATGCACTATGGGCCAAAAATGGAGGGTCCCATTACAGTTAACCCTTTTAGCCCCAACACCCTAAAGCAGAAAATGGATTGACCATGATAATTCAAGGGTAGTGCCAGATGAGCTTTAGGCGCCAAGCTAATCTGGCACTACCCTTGAATTATCATGGTCAATCCATCTCCTGCAACTGGTACATAGTCGTCAGGCAACACCTCCAAAATTTGACTGAGAAATGGGACCTTGGGGCTAATAGGGTTAACCCATTTAACCCCAAGGCCGCATTTTCCAAATTTTGGAGGTGTCACCTAATCACTCTGTACCAGTGGCAGGAGATGGATCGACTATGATGACTGAAGGGTAGTGCCAGATTTGCTTGGCGCCATTAGGCGCCAAGCTAATCTGACACTGCCGTTAAATTATCATGGTCAATTCATCTCCTGCTGTAGTGCATCCGGTCTAAATGGGTTAAACGGGTAGTCGCTTCATACAAGTGGCCATTTTGACTGTTTTCGTTATTACTATCATTATTCTCACCTGCCGGTAGTCCTGAAACTGGGGGTGGTAAAGGCCCAGCAGCTCCTTGAACGGTCGAGGGTGGATGACGCTGAACCTCCCACTCCATATTTTGCACAGGAAGATGTAAAAGGCACCAGTGAGCGTGCCACGCAGGTTCTCTCGAAACTGGAACTCCTCAAAAAAAAACTTGAGCAAAGGCGTGCAGGAGGCAAGTGCCTGGATACCAGCGTTCATAAAACAGGTGTTCCCTAGATTGCTCAGTCCACAGCTGCCGTGCACGGCCAAAGGGTCTGAAATCAAAGACACAACTGTTAGCGTCGCTGACCTAGCTTGTGCCGACCCTCTTCGAAATGCGACCCCCGGTACTGTTTACAGTGTCTACTGCAAGCACAAGGGGATTACAATTAACCCTTACACTGCACAAGGGGATTACAATTAACCCTTACACTGCACAAGGGGGTCACAATTAACCCTTATACTGCACATGGATGCAGATTGTGCTTTTGAAATAACTGTAAATTCAACATCAAACATTCCCAGCCGCCAAAGTGGTTTCAGCAAGAGGCATATCATCATGAGCCCCCGCAAATGTGGGGGCACATAAGGATCTTGAAGTTCAAGTGTTCAAGTATTCTCAGTGAAAGGGTTCACCCTTTGGTGGTTCACAGTGCTTTGTGTTGAGTAAAACAGTGCTATGAACAGCCAAAAGGTTAATAATAAACATATTCAAAACCAATAATGACTTTCACAACTATTGGGAGACGTCTTGATCTTGTATCATGCAGCTGAAGGGATGGATCAGCCACAGTGATTAAGGTTCTCAATGTATGCAAATGACGCAGAACAGACAACACCATGAAAACATGATTACCAGGTATGTCCTTTGCTCCATGTCCAGTGTCAACAGAAGCAGGGTTTGCCAGTGGTCCGATGAAAAATACTGCAACAGAAACAGTCAGATGAAATCCAACAGTTAGGACTCACAAAGATTACCTTATTCTTCATATAAACGAGACATTAGGACAAAATAATAACAAAATAGATAACTAAACAATGTGGCCCAGAGCAGCAAGCTTCAAAATCACAGAGCAGCACTCCAAATTCAGAGACGTAATCCCACCAGATCCATATATTGTTAACAAATCTTTGTTCATTCAATGACCAAAAGCTACACCTCTCAAAGGGACACAGACAGAAATTGGTCCCAGCAAGAGGCACAGATCTTCGCGGGGGCTCCTGAAGATCTATGTCTCTTGCTGTTGGATCATGTTCATTTTTTTCCTCGGCAATGAAGGGGGTACAAACAAGTCAGAGCTATCTGAAATCAGTGCAGGCGCAAATCATTCCAGCTACATGAAAAGGTCCCTATGAGCCCCTGCAGGCTGCAGGTGATAATGAGCAACTATGCATCTGGCTCCTTCCATTCACCACACTCTCGTCTCTCAGTCTCAGAATGAGGGCTCCACTGTGGCTTGCGTCAAGGCCTCAGCAAAGAAAGAACAGAAGGAAAATTCACCTGTAGTCCTCATCTTCGATGTTCTCGTGTCCTTGCTTAACCCTTTTAGCCCCAAGGTCCCATTTCTCAAATTTTGGGAGGTGTTACCTATGTCTATGTACCAGTTGCAGGAGACGGATTGACCATGATAATTCAAGGGTAGTGCCAGATTAGCTTGGTGCCTAAAGGCTCCAAGCTAATCTGGCACTACCCTTGAATTATCATGGTCAATCCATCCCCTGCTGTAGGGACTCGGGGCTAAATGGGTTAAACCCACACAGCCATCTATAGATACTGCTTACACTAGTACTGTACCATTAGCTAATACACATCGGAGTTAACCCTCTCTCTGCCAGTGGCTACAGGCAAATCTAAATTCAACACCGGAGCCCCAGTGTTCCATGGATAAAAAGGAAATTTCAACAAGAGGCACAAATCCTCATGAGCCCTCACAGTTGCAGGGGCTCATGAGGACCCATGTCTCTAGTCTTGCTGTTTGTGTCTACATTTTCCCGGCAATGAAGGGATTAATTCCAATATGGATCTTGCCTCCAAACGCCAGGGTGTTTAGCACTACCCACAATACAACTATGTTGGAAGTATCACCTCATAGCTGTTTTGAATGTTCTATTACAAACATAGTACTGCAGTTGTGACATCTGTGTTCAACACACCCAGAAAACACACCTGGACTTATACTGCGACTGCGGCATGAAGCAACAATGGGTTCCTTGACACCACTTGCACTGTCCAGCTGCTGTGTTTCATCTTTAACTTGATCTCCTATGGCAGCTTCAGCTGTGGAACTCTCTGTTTGAGGTGCTATCCGTGTATCTTCCATGGTTCTGTGACTATACTACTAGATTGCTACAGCCTGTCAACAGTAGCACTTGTTGTTGTTTCAAAGCTGGGCACTGTAGCTTTGGTCACAAGGTTTCTTTCTTGTTTTTCAAGGCAGATAAGAACCCATTATTTGATGAACTTTCAGTCCATTTTACCAGTGCAAGGGTCTTGTCTTCAGAAGATGACACCTGCAAAAAAAGCATGCATTTTGTGACTACAAGTAGTCTAGTGAAAAAGCATGCATTTTCCACAAGTAGTCTAGTGACTGGATACCAACGGACTAGATACCAACCTCATTAATCTGAAACACACGAGAATATTTAATTATGGCGGAACACACGCGCACTTTTTGGGAAATTACGCATAATCACAAACTATTCCTTGCATACAGAGAGGGCTGAAATCACAAACCACATCCATCGTAAAACAAAAATGATCTCAACAGATCTCCCCACCTCCTACTCGACCCCACCCGGCGTCTCACTTTTCTCCCCCTTTGCCACGAATGATGTTAATTAAGGTGAATAAAGGGGTATTAGCTTAAACAATGGTGCTCAGTCGTTCTGCCTTGACACCAAATGTCCCCAATACGTGACTTTTTCATAGACAATTCTGTTGACTAGTTGTACCTCGATAGCTATTTTTAGTGTCCGCCTGTAGAAAGAAAAGATTTCCAGGAGAAAAAAAAAACAAACACACACATATTGTTGAAGACTTTTTTTAGCTTACCGAATCTTGAGCATGTCGGCATACGAAAACCAAAAGCATACAACGATCAGATTACCCGAGTTCTAAACAACAAACCGAGAAAACATAATTCACCAAACCTACCCACAGAAAGGATCGCTGATTTTTCTTTTTCCCTTCCTAGAAGCATGCGCAAACAATAACTTCCTGTTTCATAAATGACAACTTCCTGCGCAAGAACGAAAGCAGACGTGAGACTGGAACGAACGTTTATTGTGTTAAATACACACTATTTGCGGATAAGTTTACCCCAGCATGTCTCAGCGTGTGCCTGCGCTAGCCTAAGAGTATTTGTCAATTTCAGACGGAAGAAGTTAGTCAAGGAGGTCATCGTCTGAGAGAAAGCCTGCCACAAGCTGGTGGAACCTAGCTCCAGAAAGGCGTGCGATGGACGTTCTCCGCCCTCAGCTTGTCCGGATTGGAAACAGGTGTTACAGGAAGAACCAAGTACAGCAAAAAGAGGGATTCAATCCAGAGGACGAAGAACTTGAAAGGGGTGCGGTTGTCATTCAATTAAGTTTTAGCTGTGATCATGTGTTCGGCCAGTAAAATTCTGTAAGTTTTCTGACGCCTTAAATTCCAACCACTTCCACAATATTTACTGGATTAGAGCGAACTTTAATTATTACTGAGTGATATCATTTAATCTTCAACCAGTGATCCATACTAAAGACTTTTTCTTTCAGATTAATAAAATTTATGACATCTGAGAAATTTTCTAATAGGGGTAGTACTACTGTGGTTTAAGTTCTGCGTGTGGGCACAGGGGCATTAAAAATGAAGCTTAACACCTACTAACTCCAACAAACATTAACTTGAATACAGTTCACATAAATGGATTGACATAGGATAACACAGGGTGAAATGCTACAGAATGCACTTGTTTACAAAAATTGTTAATTCTGCCGGCTCTGTCGGTAGAATGTCCCACCTTGTGGTCACCTCATCCTTCTACTGACCCATTCACAACCTTGCTAAGTCACCATGGTGACTAGCTGATCAGCTGTCAGTCACTGGCCATAGCCACAAATAAGGGGTTGTTTCAAAGATGTGTGTATTTACGCAGACACCTCACACAAAATGCATATATTATATATAAGGCCTCTTAATAGTGCACAATTTGTATCCCTAAAATTGCAATAATGGTGATCCCTGTTCTAATTAATCTTAGTTTACTTTTTCTTTTCATTGCTGATTTCTTATTTCAATATGGCACTGCGTTGTTGTGAAGTGTCTTTTTGTTGTTTCAGATTTTGACACCTCACTGTCGTGCTACAATGATGAAATCTGTGATGTAAACTTTGACATTGAGGAAACGAGCGGAGGATTCCGCATACGTCTCAACATCCCCAGCACCTACTTTAAGCACATCATTGGCAGGAAAGGAGAGACAAAAAGAAGGCTGGAGACAGAAACAAAAACTCAAATTCGTATCCCAAGGGCTGGTCAAGAGGGAGAAATTAGTAAGTCTGTATACTAGATGGGATCAAATATATTTTGTAAGGTCAGCCTCACTATTTCACAATACCTTCGAGTCATAACGTCAGACCGCGATATTCGCGTTCACATTAACCCATTGGCTGTCAATAGCAGCTTTTGCCACAATTATCCCTTTAGGAATCATCATGACAAACGACACTACTGACAGCCCAAGGGTTGATTTGGTGCTAAACTTGCATGAGGCTTGAGAGGAACAATACACCCATTAAGCGAAAGTCCTGCTCAGCTGTGCCTGTGCCAGAGCATTTCTTGCTACTTGAGTATCATCTTGGGAGCTGCAGATTTGACCACATTGTCTGATTTCATATTTTAATGTGCGTAATAATGAGGCTGATTTAACACTTTCCCTGCCACTGTATGTACATTTTTGTTTCAGAAATCTGTTCATTCAACCACCAAAAGCACCCAAAAAACACAGATACAAATTGGCCTCAGCAAGAGGCATAGATCCTCATGAGTCCCTGCTGTCATGGGGGCTCATGAGGATCTATGTCTTGCATTTTGATCATGTTCACTTTTTCTCAGCAGTCAGCATAAAAGAAGGGGAGGGTGCTTACTGCTATCCCCTTGTGCATGCAGCCACCAGCACTATTTGCAGTACTGTTGCTGCATGTGCAGAGAGGTTAACCCATCCAGCCCTGATGCATTAACACAAGATACAAATCAACCATATATAGGTATAGACTGCTGCCAAAAATAATTTGACACCTCTAGGTGCTGATTACACTTTTCTGACATCAATCTTCTTTCTTTTTTTATGGATCTTTCACCTGATTCAAAGTCATAAGCTCCCAAATTTTTGAATCAGCATCAAGTCTATTGGGTGTGTCTTTTGTTTTGAGCTATTATGATAGTTCAACGATAGCACACTTGATTCCCAGGTTGCAGCCAACTTTGAAGAAGAACGAGCATGCTTTATCTATTGTTTGCAATAATTTGTAATATAATCCAAAGGGTTCGTGGATGGTTGATTTCACACTGTATATATGCATACGCCAAGCTCACAGAAAGAATTATGTCCTATTGCTCAGTAATTCAGGGCCATGAACGTAAAGGTGTTGTTTCGGCCAAGACACGAATAGATGTGTTGGTGAACTCGGCACGACAACGGCAGCCTTTCACCCACTTTCTCTCCATCCCTGTGCGAAGCGAGGAAGTCACAGAGAAATTTGAAGAGTTCAAGTTCTCAGTTCTGGAGGATGCAGGCCGTGTAAGTGTTTCCAGTGGTTGCTTTTTATTCATGTTGGAGATCTTGCAACAATCAGATACAGATCAGACATGATAGTTCAGGAATTGTGGACCCCCATATGCATATTTCCAGCAGTACTCAGGCAGATCAGTTACCTCAAGGGGGGGTGGGGGCAGGGAGACAGGTTAAAAAAAAGCTAACGATGGGGAAATCAAAAACGCGGCAGCAGTGACAAGCATTTGTAAGCCTCTTGCACCTTTTCACAGCCCAAATATACAAAAGTGGGGAAGGGGGTTCCAAAAATGAACTTTGTTATATTATCTTATAGAATTTTTGACAGGGGGTGGGGGGGGGGGGGGGGCAGTACTGTACTGGTGGCAGCATGCACAAGGGCATTGAAACTACCCAGGTAGTCAACTGCAGATTTACAGTTCTGTTTCTTCTGTGTTTTATTTTAAATAGGATCCAGGTGTGGACTCCACCATCTTCCAGAACCCTGAGAAGCTTCACTTGACCATAGGGACACTGGTTCTGATGAATGATGCAGAGGTGAAGAAAGCAAGGGATGTACTACTGCAATGCTACGATGACTTGGTGGAGTAAGTATGTCTATGTAGATCATTCCACTAGCATGAGTTTGCGGCAAATATATTATGAATATTGTACTTCTAGAGGTTGTACGTGTATCAAATACATGTAGATAAATATCTTACTATGAGAGACTGCTTCAAATAGAATAATTTATATTGTAGACATTGGGTCTTGAATTAACAAAGGAACAATGGTGTAACATGTTCACCTCAGTGGGAGATACATGTGATAGTTCAAAGGTAGTACTAGATTAGTTTTGCATGTGGAAAGTGCCAGAATTCTTAAGGAAAAGAAAAGCATCTTAACCCATAAAGCCCTGAAAGACTACAACAGGATGTGGATCCACCATGATATTTCAAGGTTGGTGTCACAATAGCTTGGCGCCTCAAGGCGCCAAGTTATTCTGACACCAACCTTAAAATATCATGGTTGATCTGTCTCCAAAACTGTGATATAGACCTTAGAGGACATCAACAAAAATGTGATAATTTTGTCCTCGGGGCATAAGGAGTTACGATGCAGTTTGGAGAAGAATCAGCAAGCACCATCCTCGAGTTATCATGATCAATCTCTGTTTTGCATGAGTAAACAGTCCCCTATCAATGGTATCTGTGAAATCTAAGCACCCATTTTTTTTTTGTTCATATTGTTTTGAAAGAGCTTTACTTGTTTGCAGAACATCTTGTTAAAGTGTGAAAGCTTTGATGCATTTCCTTTTCTTTCTTTATATTGCAGGCCAATCCTGAAGGTCAACCCGCTATTCGTGGACATCCAGGGCCTGGAGTACATGAATGACGACCCAGGAGCTGTTGATGTACTGTACGCTAAAATAGTTGACAGTCCAGAGGCAGAAAAGTGGGTGGTTTGGTTTTGGTAATCTGTCCTATTTCTCTATAGGAATACAGACTTTCCGATTCCGAATGAAACATGACAGAAATGACATTACTGACTCGCAAACATGGACTTAATTGAAGAAGGCTGTGTAAGGCAGCTGAAGCCTTCAGCAAGTAAAACCTTGTCAGAAATGTCATTTCTATCATGTCTTGTTCAAAACTTAAGGCTCCTCAATGGCTTCACACTAAATACTAGTCCTGGGAGGTGGTTTGCCCATTATGCTCCTAATAATAGCAGCTTGCCAGCAACCCAGACCTGGACAGATGCCAAGCCAGTAAGGAGCTACCCAGGGTCTATGATAGTTGATCTGACTGCCGCATTTCAGGGATTGCATTCTTTGTGCTTTGGGTGTGCTTTGGAGGCAAGAGACCGTGAGCCCCATTCTGTGAAAAGCACTAACCTTTTAATCCGTAAGCTCGAAATTCAGAAGTTGTCCTCTAAAGACTACAAACAAGTTCAGAGGATGGATTGACCATGATAGCTGAAGGGTGCCAAGCTGTTCTGACACCTCCATGGAACTATCATGTTCAGTCTATTTCCTTGTATAGTGTTTTAATAGGTTAGCCCATTTAACCACACTGCTGCATCTCCCAGATTTTGCAGGTGTCACCTGATGACTATGTACCAGTTGCAGGAGATGGATCACCCATGATATTTCAAGGGTAGTGCCAGAATTAGCTTGGCACTATTAGAGGCCAAGCTGCAAGCTAATCTGGCACTACCCTTGAATTATCATGGTCGATCCATATCCTGTATGTAGGGTGTTGGGGCTAAAGTGGTTAATACATTGAAAATTTTGCTTACCACAAAGGGGCTTGCTGCGTTTTGCTTTCATGGGTCAGTCCGTGTACTTCTGTGAGGTGTCTGCATATGTGCACACCTCCCACTCAGCCCCCTAGTACTATTTCGTGAGAGTTAATAGCTGACACGTGTGGAAAACATCATGGCATCATTGACAAGCTGTGCTTTCACGCTAGGTTGCAGATGTTAGCAGATCGCCTCGTTGACAAGTTTGTGTCTGCCAACCTGATGCAACTTCAGTACGACCGTGTCAAGCTTCACATCACTGTGATGAACACACTATTCCGCAAGGACCCCAGTGGACCATCTGCACCCAGGCAACAAAACCAGAGAGGGCCTCCCAGAGATCGGGAGTCCTTCAACGCATCCTCGGTACTCAAGGTGAAGAATGACAGTGATGATCATGCTGATGAAACTTTTTTTTTATCAGTGGTAACAGTTTAAATGGAACAGTATGTAAAAGTTATCGCTTAACCCATTACACCCACCGCCTGTTGTCCAGTGAGGCTACATGACAGATTAGGTGCTAGCTCAACCATTTTAGTTCAAGGGTGGTGCCAGAATAGCTTGGCGCCTCAGGCGCCAAGCTATTCTGGCACCACCCTTAAACTATTATAGTCAGATATATTTTAGGCAAAAAGGATGAAAATGGTAAACAATGTCCACTTTGAATAAATGAATAATTTAGCAATCTACATACCCTTGTCTGCAGAATTCATTCTGGTGAAGAGGTCCATACAAGGCATTTACAGTACAGGTCAATACAATACAGATAGCCTCAGTATATTGCGTTACTTGGGAGCCATAAGGTCACACCGTGTTATTTGTGATCTCGTTAACACTCTTAGCCCTGGATCCTTACAGCAGGAGATGGCTCGACCATGACAATTCAAGGGTTACATGGGAGCCATAAGGTCAGACCACGTTATTTGTGATCTCGTTAACCCTCTTAGCCCTGGATCCCTACAGCAGGAGATGGCTCGACCATGATAATTCAAGGGTTACTTGGGAGCCATAAAATCAAACTCTGTTATTTGTGATCTCGTTAACCCTCTTAGCCCTGGATCCCTACAGCAGGAGATGGTTTGACCATGATAATTCAAGGGTAGTGCCAGATTAGCTTGGTGCCTTCAGGCACCAAGCTAATCTGGCACTACTCTTGAATTATCATAGTCAAGCCATCTCCAGTAACTGGTACATTGTCGTTAGAGAACACCTGAAAAATTTGAGAAGGGGACCTTGGGGCTAAAAGGGTTAATGTGGTGCTAAATTATAGACTTGTGAAGAAAAACTGCTGGATAAGCAAAGGGTCCTTGGGCCAATGACAGCCTTACCTGGCCCACGCATGGCTGTGCGCATGCCAGCTATGACTGATGTCAGCCTGAGGACCTTTTGCTCACCAGGCATCCCTGTAGGACCCAAAGACCTGTCCAGTACCAAGGTATCCTGGAGCACGTGATAGTGAGGCTGACCTGTGCATGTACAAGAGTCTTCCGTCTGTTGCAGAATTTTGGCAGCTTTGAGTTTGGGTCGTATCATGTGAACCGAGTTGAGCTGTCACAGCGCTACTCTACAGGAGAAGATGGTTATTACTCGTGTTCAGGGACTTTGCGCTTGCCCTGATGTGAAAGGTGGAAAGGACACGTATAGCAGTGTATGGGAGGGAATCATTGCTGAACAGTAGAACCTGTTGTGAGCAACCACCATTTTGCAAGGAAACGGTGGTGTTAAAAGACAGGCGGTGCGTGGCGCAGTGGTTAAGGCGCCTGCCACCAATGCCAAAGGTGCGAGGTTCGAAAACAGGTTCTGGCGTCTGACTTTTCTCCTCTGGTAAGTGTCACCGTTAATTCGGGCGGACCGTCGGGGGTTCTTTCTCCGGGTACTCCGGTTCTTCCACCCCCCACCCATCCCACACACTTTGGTACCGGTTTCAGGCCACTTTACAAATTTCAAATACAAGCGATCAAAAATCTCTGTAACTTCAGTAGCTGAACTGGCCCTTCATCTCTCTTGTACTGTGTTTGTCTTAAATGGCGTAAATCCGTGTCTGTTACGTGAGTGTGCATGTTGGATTTCAGTTCGCAGCGCTTTGAGTCGATTTGCCCCAAAATTGAGAAAAAGCGCCTGTATAATAACGGTATTATTATTATTATGCTTCTCAAGAGACGAGCAAAAAGTGTCACCTGTCCACCAAAGACCATTATTTAACTGGCTATAGCAACTTGATGGTCTTAGAAGGGTGGTTACTCACAACATGTTCTGCAGTAGTCCACCTCTGTGTGTGTGCGTGTGAGAGATAAAGGGGTAATGATGGTGTAGTAAAGTGGCTCAATGTGAAAATTATAATTTTTTGAGTGCTATAAATTGTTATGTGAAGTTGGTGGATTCTGTCTAAATGTGTGTGGGTTTGTGCGAGGGAGTGAGAGACACAGACAGAACATAACACCTCTTTGTTAGATATACAAGTCATGAAGAACAAGGTATCTGTTAGATGCATTCTTCATTTTCTTTGTTGATTGAAATCACACACACACACACTCACTCTCTTTCCCTCTGGAAAGCAGTCTTACTTATAATACAGATCTGTTTATCCATCAGACTTTGTAACATTGTGTAACACTATGTGAGCTTTCAGACTTGGCATGTTAGAGAAATTCTTCCTGCACACATGGCATCTGGAACAAACACAAAACACACTGCTGTATATGGCAAAGAAATAACAGTTTTTGGCTATGGCAATGACAGTACCAAAAAAACATTCTTGAAAATGGTGTAGTACACACTGCAGTCAAGACCAAATGAAGCAACTGATTGTCCACTTGTACTGCAGTCCAGCATCTTATTTTCCAACCCTCCTGTGCTTGCAGCTACTATCACTGGTTACCATACCATCGCTACATATACAAGGGGTTAACCCATTTAATCCCATCGCTGCATTTCCCAAACTTTGGAGGTGTTGCCTAACAACTGCACCAGTGGTAGGAAATGGACCATGATAATTCAAAGGTAGTGTCAGATTAGCTTGGTGCCATCAGGCACAAAGCTAATCTGACACTACCCTTGAATTATCATGGTCCATCCTGTTGCAGTGCATCAGGGACAAATAGGTTAAATTTCAATGTCTTGTGTGTGTTTGTGTTCATCCTGTGTGTGAGTGCACAAATGTGTCCATTCACCGTGTTTGTGTTCTGTTGGCGTAAGAGCCAGTTTGTGCGTGATGCTCTTCACATATCCAACTAATGTACCTCAGATCTTGCTTCAGGAGGTCATTCGCTTCTTGTCCACCAGTTTCCACTTTGCTCTTTCTCTCCAGCTGGCGTATAATTTCTGCACCACAAAATACTTCAGAATATATTAACCCGCTAGTGCCGAGGTATAGATCCTCTTAAGCCCCCGCCATTGCGGGGGCTCGGGAAGATCTAAGCCTCTTGCTGACACCACTTTGAATTCTAGAAAGCTAGGACACTTCGGTGTTCAATTAACAAAGAATTCAGAAACACTATCTGCTTCAACTGGCATTGAACAGGTTCATCCTCTTGTGCATGCAGCTATCTGTGCTGTAAACAGTACCGGCAGCTGCATGCAGAAGGTGAACAGCTGTCCAAACTAAAATATAAATTTTTGTCTAAAATGTATTTCGACGGCATTACTACTAGGAATACTTCGCTTAGCTCAACAATTTTAGCCCAAAAAAACTCGTGTACATTACCACAGGGGAGGCAATCACTAAAGGGTGTCGTTACCAGGACACCCGGGGTTGCCTCCCCTCGTCCCTATCCGGAGGCGCGCTCACCGTTTCCCGGCAGTCTCCGAGTCTTAGCTCGACTGCGGCAAGCGGGGAAGGCGGGAGGGACCTCTGAGTAATGCCGTCGGTAAGTATTTTTCGAAAAAATATATTTTAGAGAAAAATTTATTTATTTTCTCAAAATCATTACCGACGGCATTACTACTAGGAAGAATGGCGAATAGGAAGAGGGTGTCGCAGTGTCTGGGCCACCTGTCCCACACCCAAGCACCTCTGCGCTTAATTGAGGGTCCCACCCGACGCGCCCACTCCTGACAATTTTAGCTAGGCGTTACCTACGGCGCCAGAGGCGCCTGGAGAGAGTGCTGCGCTGCTGATATGTCCCCAGTAAGGCCAGGTTGTCGCGCTGGCCGGATAGATCTCATAGGTAGAAGCGGGCAAAGGTAGTTCGGCCCGCACCCACGGCTGCCACAATGTCGATGCTCATTGCCACTGCTCTGACTTCATGTGCCCTGATATGCAAGGTCTTGGTTTGTGCAGGGGCGAGCTCTTTGTATGCCTCCCGTATCACCCAGCGGAGCCAGGATCAGATCGTCTGCGCAGATGTCTCGTCTGCCCGGAGCCAAGGGCAGGAATAGGCGCAAATCCCCTTGTATTAGTGGCTTAGTTCTGCACAGGTAACTTTAAGCGCCCTGACGGGGTCCTGTAAGCAGGATTCCCCATCCTGTTCCGTTGTTCTGAGAGGACGGATGGACAATACTTGGGGCACCGATGCTGGGAGGCGATTTTTGCCAGAAGCGTAGGGACTGTGAAAAGCTGTACTGAGCCGTCTTCCTGTTAGGTCTCCCCGCATCGTCAGCGGAAGCCGGCCGTCTTGCCGATGACGGTGCTCAATCCGATCCGAGAGGTCTGTAACGGCACTGGTCCGTGCTAGGTGTCAATAAGTGTCTGCCACCCGGTAAATTCGAATGATGCTGAGGGGTCTGATCTGCTTGGGAACCCCTAGACGAACTCGGCCAAAATGGGGGTAGTCTGGTCTGTGGGGAGAGTTGCTCCGCTGCACATCATGCCTGCAGTACTCTCAACTCTCCCTCGTATCCGTACTGTCACAGACTCCTTGAGTCACTGCAATCACATCCACTGTCGCACCCGAGAAGCCTCTTGGTGTGAGTGCTGACTGTCCATCTGCCAGCGTGCTGCGCCAACCGCTCTGTGTCTGTACAAACAGTTGCTGCCAGGGTTGCGATCGTCTCGGATGCGGAGCTGAGGCAGGGGTTCGCCGCGTGTCTTCAAAGGACTGTGATCCAGCAGAACGGTCATCAAAGTCCTAATTCCCATGCCATCCCTGGGCTTGTGGAGCCCCTAGGTACCCGTCCTGAGGGAGGGAACGCACTGCCGCATCTTAACTCATATCAGCCTGAGACTAACAGCTTCAATTTGTGCCCTGCCATACACAGGTTATACTAAAGAAAATAAAAAAATAACCCAAAGGCTTTACTTAAAGGCTAGCCCGGATTAGCATGAAGCCTAGCGGCGCCAAGCCACTCCGGCGCTACCCTTTAACTATTCTTATTCGAACGTATGTCACCCTCTGGTGAACAAGATAAGGGTTAAGATGACTTCCACCATACCTGTTGTTCCCAAGAGGTTATCCAACCAAGGATTAACCGCCCCCAACGGCTTAACTTCGGTAAACAGACCAACCGAAGAATACGTATGCAAAGGTGGTTGGCTACGCAAGGAGTCCATGCCTCGAAGGAACCCATCGAAGGCTTGTGGATCCGGTCTGGAGGCGACAGAGGAAGCAGCTTCCTGTTCCACTACAGTAGGACCGGCCTATCATCGGAGTCTCCTCACACGTGTAGAGTAGTTGGAAGGCTGCCGGGTGTAGTAACACCCCTTACGCTGCCGCTGACCCTGCCACAAGGGGAATCCGCGCGTACGCCGAGCTGACCTCCGAAGTGCCATGTCCGACGAGTGCTGGCCCGATCTCTGCACGACCGGCAGAAGTGCTACACGAAGACACCCCGACCTCTAGTAGCCGGAGCGCACCCGTACCTTCTGTAGCGTAAGCCATTGTTTCCATCTGACGAGCATAAGCTGCACCGCCATCAACTCCAGCCAGCAGATGTATCTGCCTGCGTGTTCCCCTGTTGCTATCCCGCTGTTATCGGTCAGGCACTCCCTGTTTAGGCGGCAAACTGGGTGCTGGTCCCCCGTCGGACTTGCCTCCGATGCCCCGGAATCCACGTCCGAGGCATTGCGTCAGCCAGGAGTCCGGGTCCTCCCACACTTAGCCATCTGGTTCCAGAGGGCCGACCGTCCAAGTAGTTGCAAGCGCAGGGCCGAAGCTACTAGTAAGCATCAAAGCCGACACTAGACGTCACCTAGTCTCCGGGTCCGGGATCTGTCAGGGCCTACTGTAGCCTGTCGGGCGTCAGGGTCTCAGCCCACCTCCGTGGTCTTCTTCTAGGCAGGGCTCCCGCATCACCAAGTAGCGCTGTAGCCAAAGCTTCCATCTCACCACCGCTGACTGAAGCGAGTGGAGACAATCCTGCCGAGGTGGCAAGGGATCCTGCGCTGTCACCTTATCGTCCGCCAAGTGGGTCCCACAGAAGAATGTCCTCGCGCGGAGCCTTCCCCCGCTGTATTATCCCAAAAGACGGGCGAGCGTGGAACCTGTCACAACACGCGTTTCTTCATATCCCGTTGCCGCCAGCGATCTCCGCCAAGGAGTAGGCTGCGGGGTGGTACGCCATCCTAAGGCTGTCACTAGCTCCGTGCGTGTCCCGCTCCGACGGACCGAGGCTGAAAGGTCCCAGGTGTTCTCCAGACACTGTCGCCTGTCTGATCGGAGGAGCAGCCCGAGCATGGTAGGCAGACATCATGGCCGTCCTAGGCCACTGGAAGGCGCCACACTTGGTGCAGGTCTGTACCTAAGCACTGTAACAAAGGACAGAAGAAGACTGGCGAGAAGCGGGGAGCCTCCACAGAGGGACCGCGCTCCCGGTCGGCTAGCATACATCACCACCCGGTCGCCGACGCCGACTGGTCGAAACCGGTTAGAGGCAGTAACCGCTACTTTACCTTCATGACTTAAACCGATAATCCCCCAGAAAAACACAACACCACATAATCCACAGAACATGTAGGTAATTCAAGCACAACACAATGCACATAAATCCAAGTGTCCACGGTACACAATGGTAATCCACCTAACCAAAACCGGAGCACGATATGCTCATGGTCTGTCCTGGTTCAGCTAAGCTAAGAGACTGCCGGGAAACAGTGAGCGCGCCACCGGATAGGGAGGAGGGGAGGCCACCCCGGGTGTCCTGGTAATGACACCCCTAGTAGTTGCCTCCCCTGTGGTAATGTACACGAGGTTTTTTTTGGCTAAAATTGTTGAGCTAGGGGAAGTATTCCTAGTAGTAATGCCGTCGGTAATGATTTTGAGAAAATAATGGGTTAGTAGTATCCCAAAATATTTGTTAAAACTGTGGTTGTGCAGAAGCTGCTGTGTTTGCGTGCGCATGTGTGTGTATGCCCATGCATGTGTTTGAGAGAGTGCGAGCGAGAAAGAGTATGCTTGCATGCAGGCGTGTGAAAATCACCTATGCCACTCTTCTTTGCGCCTCCACAACTTAAACCGTCATTATGTCGCCCTAGAATACATTGGCATACATCATGGGTGTCGGCTCACCAATGACTCTAGCACACTGTCAATCCTCTAACAAAAGCCACAAGATCAACAATCTATGATGGTACCCCACCCTGCATTCAATTTTGTGCTTGTTACCTGAAGAATCAACAAAATACTGCGTGGTAAAGGAGTTCCAATGCTTCTTCGTCTTGAGGCAGGGGCTGTCGAAGTCCTGGCTGATCACATGCATGTGCAGATGGCTGAACAAGAAAAGAAGACAACTGTGAATGCAAAAGGACCTTCCAGTTATTTCATCCTTTGGCTGCTTGTAGTGCTTTCTGTCGAGGCGATTTCTGCAGGAATCACCTTGACACAAAAGACTCAGGCATGGGAATTGTCCTCGGATCCGCGGTTTTCTGCGGAAAATAATTTCTCATTCCTCGGGGGGAAAAAAAAGAAAAATCCTCGGATCTTATTTCCGTTGCCGCCATTTAATAGCAAAGCAGACAAGACAGGCATGGGAATTGTCCTCGGATCGCACTGGTCACAGTCATCACAGAGCGTGCCACGCGCTGCGCAGTAAACCTAGGCGGGCAGACGCGCACTGTGTTTGATTATTCGGCCGGAGCAAGGTGTCGCACCCCGCCCCCCCCCCCCCATCCCCCTCCCTTTGTTTGTTTTTTTCGGCCCCTCGAAGCAAGGTCTAGCGCCTACCCCACCCCACCCCCACCCCACTCCCCCCCTAGTCGTTTGATTTTTCGCCCCCTCGAAGCAAGGTCTAGCGCCTACCCCTACCCCCCTCCCCCAACACCCCCCTCCCCAACACCCCCCTCCCCCAACACCCCCCTCCCCCAACACCCCCCCTGTCGTTTGATTTTTCGGCCCCTGGAAACAAGGTCTAGCATCGTGGAGGCCTTTTGTATCAGGCTGAAGGTCCCGGACCCCACTAGTTTCAGCTGATTTTTGCTTGGGCAATTCCCATGCCTGAGGACAACAAGCAGCCAAAGGGTTAATGAGGACTCAAAATAAGTATACCAAGGAGCAAAAGAAACGACATTATTTGAGTCATCGGAAACACTTCAGTGTTTCTGATGATTTGAATGATGTCGCATTGGGTGCAGCAAGTTACTATTTTCAGTCCTGGCTCACACACTGGTTGTCTCCCTCGATTTGCTATCACTGATACAAATAATCCAGGGAGATGACCTGTGTTAGCCAGCTCGCTGGTGTTGCAGTGGGGGATGCCCGTAATGTTTGGCTCACGTGCTCACCAAGCAAAAGTGAGTATGTTTTGGGCCAGTGGTCGTATGTCTGCCGTTGTCCGTGGTAAACTTTAACGTTGGCATTTTCTCGGACACTATTTATGACAGATTCTTCAAACTTGGCCCAAGGATACTTTGTGGCAGGACCTTTCTAAACATACCAGTTTGAGTGACCTCTCACAAAGGTCAAGGTCACAGGGGATCAGGAAATGTCAGAAATAGCTATATTTTGACATAATTTATTTTTTCTCAAATACTATTCACGACTTCAAACCCAAACTTGGTATAAAGATACCTGATGGTAAGACCTTTCTATGCATACTAATTCGGTTGATCCCTCAGAAAGGTCAAGGGTCACAAGAGCTCAGGAAATAGGTGAAAAATAGCCATATTTTGACAAAGGACGTTTTTTTCTCAAATATTATTCACAACTTTAAACCCAAACATGCTACAGAGATACCTGATGCGAAGACCTTTCTATGCACACTAATTTGGTTGACCTCTCAAAAAGGTCAAGGGTCATGAGAGCTCAGGAAACAGGTAAAAAATAGCCATATATTGACAAAAGATGTTTTTTTCTCAAGTACTATTCATAACTTCAACCCCCACCCGGGTCTGCCCTGGGGGACTTGGGTGGGGTTAGGTATTTTTTAGCTCCCAGGGTCACCCTGGTCAGCCCCACAGGGGCTCTATTCTGGGGCATGTGTTTCTGTCTACCCTTGGTCCATTCACCTGTATTTTCCTATTTTAAACTCTCCCTACTGTCTGCGCTGCCTGTAGCTCTTGATATTGGATGTGTGTTGCTAAATGGTCTTAGCTTTATTTAGGCCCCATATCGTAGGTTTATTTAACGTATTGGACCGGCTGGCGACATACATTCAATATTTTGTTTATTATTTTTTTCACAAGCAGTGCAGGCATGTCCTGAGAAAGCCTTGTTGCTGTCGGGACGTTAAGCAATGTACAATCCAATCATAACTTCAAACCCAAATTTGGTACAGAGATACCTGATGGTAAGACCTATCTATGCATACTAATTTGGATGACCCCTTGGAAAAGTCAAGGGTCACAAGAGGCTGGCAAACGTGTGTAAAATGCCGATTTTTGGGCTCACATGCGAAGCAAACGTGAGTATGTTTTGGGCCAGTGGCCGTCCATCAGTCCGCCGTCGTCCATGGTAAACTTTAACGTTGACATTTTCTCGGAGACTATTCAAGCCACATTCTTCAAACTTGGCCCAAGGATACTTTGTGGTAAGACCTTTCTAAACATACCAATTTGAGTGACCTCTCACAAAGGTCACAGGGGATCAGGAGGAATAGGTCAAAAATAGCTATATTTTGACATAATTTATTTTTTCTTAAATACTATTCACAACTTCAAACCCAAACTTGGTACAAAGATACCTGATGGTAAGACCTTTCTATACGTACTAATTTGGTTGATCCCTTGGAAAGGTCAAGGGTCACAATAATGGGTAGACCATCGAAACCGATGACGTCGTCACTGTGCATGACTTCTATTTGTGGGTGCGGGTGTGGCTGGCCAAGCCAATCCTGGAGCTACACCTGCGAGGGCAATGGGGGCACTGGAACATAGCTGTGGGGAGAGTCGACGCTGTCTTTCTGCGAGCTCTGGCACTGGTGATCCGTTCACGCCGATTGTGTTCAAAGAGCGTGCTGGCTTTCCTGGTGGCGGCACACCAGCCAGATCTGTCTTGTGCTTGTGCTTCAAGTTCCTTTACCGGGAAGACGCAGTGCTTGAGGCTGTCTCTTATGCAGTCTTTGAAGCGTTTCTTTGGCCGTCCTTGCTTCCTGTGGCCTTTTGAGAGTGCACCATACAGGACTTGGCGTGGCATGCGAGAATCATCCATGCGTATGACATGACCTGTCCAGCGGAGTTGTGTCTTTAAGATCAAGGCTTCAACACTCACTAAGCCAGCATTGTCCAGGACTTCCAGGTATGTCACCTTGTCTTGCCATTCGATGCCCATGAGTGAGCGCAGGGATCTCATGTGGAAATGTTCAAGCTGCTTGAGGTGCTTTCTGTACAGCATCCATGACTCACAGCCATAGAGGAGGCTGGGGAGAACTACTGCCTTGTAGACTTTGATCTTGGTGGAAAGCTTGACGTTGTTTCTTATTCAACATACGAGTGCACAGGCGACCCAGGGCTTGGCTGGCTTTGCTGATGCGAGCTGCGATTTCCTTGTCGATAGTACCGTCAGAAGAGATGATGCTCCCAAGGTACCTGAACTGGTCGACAGTCTTCAGCTCGGTGCCTTCGATGTACACTTTGGGTGGGGGGACCTTTGTGCCTGGGGCCGGTTGGTGCAGGACCTCAAGGGTCACAAGCACTCAGGAAATAATTGAAAAATAGCCATATTTTGACAAAACGTACGTTTTTTTCTCAGAAACTATTCACAACATCAAACTCAAACTTGGTACAGAGATACCTGATAGTAAGACCTATCTATGCATACTAATTTGGATGACCTCTTAGAAAGGTCAATGACTCAGGAAATAGGTCCAAAATAGCGATATTTTGACAAAAGATGTTTTTTTCTCAAATACTATTCACAACTTTAAACCAAATTTGCTACAGAGATACCTGATGAGAAGACCTTTCTATGCACACTTATTTGGTTGATCCCTCGGAAAGGTAAAGGATCACGAGAGCTCAGGAAATACGTCTAAAATAGCCATATTTTGACAAAAGATGTCTTTTTTTCTCAAATGCTATTCACAACTTGGGGTGTAGGGGGGCTCTGGATAGAGGTAGCACCTTTGCTGTTCGGCAGCTGCGTCCTACATAGGACGGACGGGCATCACTGGTCCTCATCCATCTCCTTAATCTCTCTCGTGTTGGCTCCAAGCGCCACACCCTGGCAAACCACCTCAGCTGGTGGGCTAAACCACGTGAGGGGGTGGTGTTCACATTGCACCACTAGGCGGATGAGCTGTTTCTGACAGCCAACGGCTAGAGGACGGAGGAGATCAGGTTGGATTCAACGGCCAAATGTGGGGGAGTAAACCCTTCAAATCAGGAGTGGAGCCCCGAAGGCAGACAGTTGCCTGTATTCACGCACTGTTCTGGCAGCTCCTGCAGCCAAACTGGTGCCAAACGTACTGCTTTGCATTCCTTTGGATACATCAGCGAGGCCGAGAGGGGGATCTTGACGACTGGGCACCCCATGATCTCCATACACTTTGCCCAGGCTTGCGCCCTGGAGAGGTCACTCCGAGACAGGATGCCAAACAACAACACATTCACAACTTAAAACCCAAATTTGGTACAGAGATACCTTATGGTAAGACCCATCTATGCATACTAATTTAGATGACCCTTTGGAAAGGTCCAGGGTCACAAGAGGCTGGCAAATGTGTGTAAAATGCTGATTTTTGATAATATTGTAGGTCTTTCTAGGTAGGTATTTTTGCAAATTTTTCAACCAAATTTGGTACAAAGATAGCTGAGAAGACCTTCCTATGCATACTAATTTAGTCGACTCATCACAAAGGTCAAGGGTTACGGGGGGTTGACAGATGTGTGAAAAATGCTTACATTTTCAGAAAACATGGATTTTGCTGCTGCAGAAGCCAGCCCTTGTCACAAAGGTCACACATACGTAAATCGGTCATACAAGTGAGCCATAATGGCTCTGCCTTTCTTGTTTTAAAATTGTAGGTATTACCAACATTTTTGCAAATTTTTCAGCCAAATTTGGTACAAAGATAGCTGATGATAAGACCTTCCTATGCATACTAATTTAGTCGACTCATCACAAAGGTCAAGGGTCACGGGGGGTTGACAGATGTGTGAAAAATGCTTACATTTTCAGAACAGTTGGATTTTGCTGCTGCAGTATCCAGCCCTTGTCACAAAGGTCACGCATACGTAAATCGGTCATACACGTAAGCCATAATGGCTTTGCCTTTCTTGTTTGATATTATTCTGACACTAAATTCTGGCACACATCTTGCTCGGGCACCATTCGGTCCTTCATACAGACAAAATTGCCAAAACCTTTGTGGTGGCTGTCATACCAAGCTCACAATATATAGGTCTTTTTCCTTTCCAACATTAATAGTTTCAGTAATACTGACCATGCCAGTTGTCAGCACAGACAAATGTGCTACACACAAATACTCATATGAAAAAGATACACAGCCAAAAATTGTTAAAAGAAAATTGTGTGTTTACCGCAACCTGACCAACCTTGCTTTTACATGCTGACCTTACAGGAGGAATTACTCAGCGCTGGACGGACAAACAAAATAGTTAGATCCCATCAGGCACCCAATCGCCAGCCCACAGAGAAATATGCAGGTATAGAACAAGATGATCATCTACATCCTCAAAAAGGATGCATCAGGTCTCGTATATAACCCATGTCTTTCTCCGGAACTTAGGAAGTAGGCAGGAGAAACATACATACACAAACATCTGGTTTGTGAGTATTCTATAACTCGAGGCAAACTTGTATCGTTACATTGTTGTGTATTGTCTTGTGCATCTAATGTGGGAATTCAGGGTATTTACCCGACCACATTTAGTAGTGCACCTTCATGTTTGTGTATGTATGTTTCTCCTGCCTACTTCCTAAGTTCCGGAGAAAGACATGGGTTATATACGAGACCTGATGCATCCTTTTTGAGGATGTACATGATCGTCTTGTTCTATACCTGCGTATTTCTCTGTGGGCTGGCGATTAGGTGCCTGATGGGTGGGGGCAGGGGATCTAACTGTTTGTCTGTCCAGCGCTGAATAATTTCCCTTGGTATGTGTACAATTCTGCCAGCGCTAGCCTCACCTATCTGCTTTGTGAGTGACCTTACAGGAGATTTTAAGTTATGGAAAAACAAACGCAACAGACGTGTGAATGTTTCAGAGATCGGTACTGTCTCATTCAAAGAAGGGAGAGAGTCCGCATAGCGCTCTGCAGTGAATAGCTTCCCCTGGCTTTACAACAATGGTGTCCTGTGCCCCAACTGTTGTTCAAGTAATGATCATTCCTTTCTTGGCCAAAAAAAAGAGAAAAAAAAAGTATACCGACCCTACTATTTTCTCCTATGTTGTGATAAACACACAAAATGTATACACATACCTCATGCTAGGAACAGCATGGTATCCAAACCGGAACT
Organism: Semisulcospira habei; assembly: GCA_036245525.1. Lineage (NCBI taxonomy): Eukaryota > Metazoa > Mollusca > Gastropoda > Semisulcospiridae > Semisulcospira > Semisulcospira habei. The sequence continues at coordinate 38,290,057 of BTPG01000007.1, forward strand.
TTAACTCTGTGTTGGCTCTGGGGATAAAATGACAGCTTTTCAGCGTTTGACATTATAATATATAAATCAGATACATGTACTTCTTCTATTCACTGTAATTAAGTGATAGTTTATTTATTCTCACTTATTTATTTTATATTGTTCATATTGACACTCGGACATACATGTTCAAGCACATCACAGATCCAGGTGTCTCAATACACAAATAATATATATATATATATATATATATATATATATATATATATATATATATATATATATATATATATATATATATATATATATATATATATATTGAGACACCAGGGAGCAATAGATGGTCTTATTCAAGTATGTGTTAGTACACTGTGGTAAATTCATATAGGCCCTATATTATAAGGAAAAAACACACAAGTGAACACTAAGCAAAAAGCTCCTTGGATTGAGATAAGCCTTAGTTGCCTTGCACACCACTACCAGGGGCCACAGATAGTGTACTTGAAATTTGCTGTTAACCTTTTTAGCCCCGAATCCCTACAGCAGGAAATGGCTTGACCATGATAATTCAAGGGTAGTGCCAGATTATCTCAGTGCCTTCAGGCACCGAGCTAATCTGGCACTACCCTTGAATTATCATGGTCAATCCATCTCCTGCAACTGGTACATAGTCGTTAGGCAACACCTCCAAAATTTGAGAAATAGGACCTTGGGGCTAAAAGGGTTAACCACTAAGGTTCTGAGAAAAGGTGAAAACAATGCAACTGCAAGAAGTACAGATCCTCACGAGCCCCCATGGTTGCAGGAGCTCACGACAATCTATACCTCTTGCTAAACCACTGTATCCATGTTCCTTTGATGGCAGATGCTCTCTGGCAATGAACTGGCTTGGCTTGACTTCGCGAACGAAGATTTTATAGGAGTTGCCCACGACGTCTGCAGGCTTGTTCGTGGCTGCGGAGGCCAATCCGAGACAGGCAGGTTCGACCGCAGTGGCTGCAGGGGAAGGTATGGCCGGGGTTCTGAGCTGCGGCATCTCTGTTTTTTCTCCTGAGCCGCTTGTCCTTAAGGCTAGCTCTGTGAGAGTCCTCAAAGGAGACAGCTGCCTTGTAAATGGTGGAGCGCCAGGTGTCACGGTCCGCAGCAAGCGAAGACCACTGGTGGTGGTCGATTTGGCAGGCACTAAGTGACTTCTTGAGACAGTCTTTGTATCTCTTCTTTGGTGCCCCTCTGTCACGGTGTCCAGTAGCAAGCTCGCCGAACAGGGTGATCTTTGGTAGGCGATGATCCTCCATCCTGGAGACATGCCCCGCCCAGCGGAGCTGTGTCCGCAGCAGCAAAGCCTCGATGCTCACAGTTTCAGCCTGTTCAAGGACCTCGACGTTGGTGACATAGTCACTCCAGTGAATGCCCAGGATGGTACGCAGGCAGCGCTGGTGGAAGCGTTCGAGGAGTCGTAGTTGGCTGCGGTAGAGGGCCCAGGACTCGGAACCATACAGCAGGGTGGTGAGGACCACAGCTCTGTACATGCTGATCTTGGTGCCTGTTTTCAGCTGTTGATTGTGCCACACCCGCTTGAAAAGTCGCCCGAAAGCGCTGTTCGCTTTTGCCAGCCTGCTGTCAAGCTCCTTGTCCAGCTTGGCATCCGACGTGATAACGCAGCCAAGGTAAGTAAACTGGTGCACTGACTTTAGTTCAGACTCGCCAATGGTGATGTGAGGAGGGCGATACACTGTCTTGGGTGCCGGCTGATGGAGGACCTCTGTCTTTTTCAGACTGACCTCGAGTCCAAAGAGCTGGGCAGCATCTGCGAAGCAAGACGTGATGCGCTGCAGGGCTCTCTCTGTGTGTGCAACGAGGGCAGCATCATCAGCAAAAAGCAGCTCACGAATCAGTTGGTCTAGGGTTTTCGTGTGGGCCTGCAGTCGTCTGAGGTTGAACAGGCTGCCATCGAGACGATACCTGATGTACACTGCATCGTCATCATCGAGGTCCACTGTGGCCTGCTTCAACATCATGCTAAAAAAGATGGTGAAGAGGGTCGGTGCCAGCACGCAGCCCTGCTTTACGCCGTTGAGAATAGGGAATGGTTCTGAGAGGTCATTGTTGAGTCTGACCTGGCCTTGCTGGTCCTCATGTAGCTGGACAATCATGTTGAGGAACTTTGGGGGACAGCCAAGTCGCTCCAGGATCTGCCACATGCCTTGCCTGCTCACAGTGTCGAACGCTTTTGTTAGGTCGACAAATGTTACGTACAGCCCTTTGTTCTGCTCGCGGCACTTCTCCTGTAGCTGTCTCAGCACAAAGACCATATCGGTGGTGCTCCTGTTTGCTCTGAAGCCACACTGGCCCTCTGGGAGTTGGTCTTCAGCGATGGCAGGTACCAGCCGATTCAGGAGCAGCCTTGCAAGGATTTTCCCAGCAATGGACAGCAGGGTAATTCCCCGATAGTTGGAACAGTCAGACTTCTCGCCTTTGTTCTTGTACAGGGTGATAACGACTGCATCACGGAGATCTTTTGGTAGTGTTCCTTCCTCCCAGCAGCAGAGAAAGAGGTCATGGAGCTTGTTGTGCAGTGCTGTGCCTCCATGTTTCCAGATCTCTGGCGGTATTCCATCAATGCCTGCTGCTTTGCCACTCTTGAGCTGGTGGATGGCTGTGAGGGTCTCTTCAGCGGTGGGCGGTTCGTCCAATTCAACCTTTACTGGGAGGTGTGGGATTTGTAGGATGACTGCTTCTTGAACAGTGCGCTCAGCGCTGAAGAGGCTCTGAAAGTATTCCGACCAGCGGTTCAAGATGGAGGTATTATCTGTGAGGAGTGCCTGGCCATTCGCGCTTCGCAGGGGACTTTGTACCAGGTGCCTGGGGCCATACACTGCTTTCAGTGCTTCGTAGAAGCCCCTGTAGTCACCATTGTCAGCACAAAGCTGGGTCCTCTGTGCAAGTCTGGTCCACCACTCATTCTGGAGATCTCTGAGCTTGCGCTGGAGACTGCTGCAGACGAGGCGGAAGGCAGACTTCTTCACAGGGCAGGAAGGCTGGGCTAGGTGGGCCTGATGGGCAGCTCTTTTTTTTGCTAGGTGTTCCTGGATCTCTACATCGTTTTCGTCAAACCAGTCTTTGTTCTTCTTTCTGGCGAAACCCAAGACTTCTGCAGAGGATTTTGCAATAGCAGTTTTCAGTTGTTCCCAAAGTGTTTCAGGGGAGGAGTCTACTGGGTCCGCTGTGTCTTTGAGCCTGCGCTGTAAATCTGTCTGAAAGGCAGCTTTCACATCGTCACGCTGAAGGCTGGCAACATCAAGCTTTTTCTTGGGGGGCCCCCATTTCTTGGGTTTTGGCTTGAAGTGGAGCCTGAGTTTGCAGCGGACAAGGCGGTGGTCAGTGTGGCACTCTGCGCTGGGCATCACTCTGGTGAGGAGGACGTCACTGCGGTCCCTCTGACGCACTAGGACATAGTCAATAAGGTGCCAGTGTTTGGAGCGAGGATGCATCCAGGTGGTCTTTCGACTGTCCTTTTGCTGAAAAGTAGTGTTGGTGATGACCAGTTGCTGCTCCGCACAGAACTCCAACAGTAGGCGGCCATTGTCATTGCAGTTCCCCACGCCATGCTTGCCGAGGACTCCTTTCCAGGCTTCAGAGTCCTGGCCCACTCTGGCGTTGAAGTCGCCAAGGATGATGACTTTGTCGTCTGCAGGGGTACTCTGTAGGAGGCTGCGCAGGTCAGTGTAAAACTTGTCCTTTTCAGCAGGCTCTGCCAGGAGGGTTGGGGAGTACACACTGAGAAGGGTGACGTGCTGCTGGTGTCTCAGTGGGAGGCGCATGGACATGATGCGGTCTGAGTGGCCCGTTGGTAGGTTTTCCAGCTTAGTCGCAATGGATGTCTTGACCATGAAACCCACGCCTGAAAGCCGTCTTTCTGATGCAGGCCTGCCTGACCAGTAGAGGGTGTACCCAGCACCAAGTTCTTGGAGGCTGCCTTCGTCCGGAAGGCGTACTTCGCTGAGCGCGGCGATGTTGATGTTTAACCTCCGCAATTCATGGGCAATGAGGGCGGAGCGACGTTCAGGGCGTCCGCTGTCTGCTTTGTCGAGCATGGTACGGACGTTCCAGCATGCTACGTTGAGTCCGGTCGTGGTCGTCATGAGAGTGGATCCGTTATTCTTTCTTGTTTTTTTACCGCAGGAGAAGATGCCCGTTGACCGCGGCTAGCCAACTGGGGTTGCGAGGGGACGAGCTTTGGTTAGGCCACCTTTTCTAGGCCCCTCTCCGTGTGGAGCAAGCAGTGCTGTCCCTAGAGAAGGCTGCTTGGTCGTTCAGGGTGTGCCGAGTGATGTTGTCATCCCCAGGTCAACATCAGGCGACCAATATCCTGAACCGCCTGCATGCAGGTTTGAGACTGCGGCTTCCAGTGACATCTTTCACCTGCCGTTTCGCCCCTCGCCCGTCGCTACAGGACTTGGAATGGTCAGTGTCATGGTCCGTGGACGTTTCCTAAAGCCTGCGCGGTGGAGCTTTTTGGTGGAGTGCAGTGTGCGCAGTACTGGCCCCACCCTTTAAACCCTTGGTTCATCTGCCATGGCCTAGCAAGCTGGGACAATGGCATCGAGGTCCTCGGGTCGTAGGTTTTATATCAGACTGTCCTTGTCCTAGTCTCTGGCTCAAAAGAACTAACAAAGACTTAAGACACAGAATTTGCATCCACTGACATTCCAGCTGAATGATGTTATCACAGACACCTCCCCAACACAGTGACTGTTTCTTACAACAGCGTGTGCACTGTGTACTCTTTAGAAACCATATTGGACTGCTTTCACGTTAATGCTGTAGTTCTACTACTATTGCTTTAAAAAATGACTATGAAGTTATATACTAGTTAAGTTATAATTAAGGTGGTGACTATGCTGGAGCAACTGTCTAATAGCCGGCGCTGTTCTTATGGCGACGGGCCCCCAGGTAGCAACTGTGACAGTATATTTCGTCTTTTTTGTTTATGCATATTTCTCATTTGCGTAGCTAGTCTCAGCCAAGCAGAAAGTTAAAAAAGCATTATATTACAAGTTTAAGTGATACTATGATAGGGCTGTCTTTAGTCTGCTTTGTGTCAGGGAGGTTCAGGTCAGGTTGGCACCGGCCATAAGACGCCTTGGTGACAGGCTTCACTCATCCCAAGCCATTATTTATTTGTTGTTTGAAAACTGTTGCGTGAGTGTGGGTGATTGCGAGTTGCACCTGAGGTGGCGAGACAAATTTTCCTGTATGTAGCAACATGTATTCTCCAATGTAAAAGCAGTTCTCCTATATGGAGCAGAGACTTGGAGATTGACAAAAACCACAGTCAACAGAGTACAGACCTTCATGAACAGTTGCCTTAGAAGAATTTTGAAAATCCACTGGCCAGAGAAGATCAGCAACGTCAGACTCTGGGAGAGAACAGAGCAGATAACAGCAGAGAATGAAATTGGGCGAAGAAGATGGGGATGGATCGGTCACAGTCTGAGAAAGCCAGCTTCCAGTATCACTAGGCAGGCATTGTCATGGAACCCCCAGGGAAAGAGGAAAAGAGGTAGGCCAAGAAACTCCTGGCGTCGAGACCTCCAAGCAGACATCAAGAGACTGGGAACCACCTGGAGTAGAATCGAAGGAGAAGCACAGGACAGGAGTTGCTGGAGGTCTCTCGTCGACGGCCTATACCCGGGTAGGGGTGACAGGCGTAAGTAAGTAAGCAACATGTATTTGGAACAATAAAGTTTATTGATTGATTGATTGATTGAGGGAAGGGGTAATTCAAACCCAAACAGCCCCAGCCATCCACGGAACATGATAGTATTGATACACGCCATGTGATACATGCATCAGCACAGGGCTGTAATCAAATCACAGCTCAAGACCCATCTTTTTTCTTGTGCATATAGTTAAGAAGCATTCTCAGTGCATTAGCAATCTGGCAGTAACTGTTCGTGTAACGGTGTGTGTGTGTGTGTGTGAGCTTTTGTTATGTGTCACTTTAGTTGTAACATTTATTGTAGCTTTTACTTTCTTGTACTTTTTGTTCTGTGACTTTTTATCTTGCAAAACGCATAGAGTATCATTAATTTGGTGGTTAAGCACTATATAAATGTACATTATTATTATTATTATTAATCCACCACATTATTCACCTGTTTGCAATTTCCTCCCCCTTCTTGTGTATGTGCCGCAGGAGATCCAGATGGCTTGCTGTCAGACTCTTCAGACTGGGGATCTTTTCACGAGGAAGGACTAGGAAGTGATACTTTGCCTGAAACACAAAAAGCAAGTGTGTACTTATCTGTGATTTGGGACCTAACAGCCTGGCAGAGTTGTCAGGTCCAACATGACAGACCCACACATGAATGATATGATGTGGCTCTAGGCTGTTCGACCACCTTGATGCGAGATCCCCAGACTCATTGAAGACCATCATTTCGGTGATGGTGTAATGTCGCCCTTCTGACACCGAAATTATGTAATGTCGCCCTTCAGACACCAAAATTATGTAGTGTCGCCTCACCCCAGCCTTCGACACCAAAATCTGTAGCGTCGCTGACCGTGTGCAATGTTTGTGTGACCGGTGAATGTGTATGTAAATGTTTGCTCGTGTCAGGATGCCAAGTTCACACACACAAGCACAGTCACTCGCACTCGATACTAACTACAATAAAACATGTGAAACGAAGATCGCATTTCGTATATATATTGCAGTACAGGCTAATAAGGCTAAAGCGACAACAAATGCCCCGGCATGAGGCCGTTTGAGAAAAATATATTCTCTGCTGGTCACAATGTACTCAAGTGTTACTACAGTAGCGCAGCACAGTACTAATATCTAAGTCGTGTCTCTAAAAAGAATGACAAAGTCCGAACAAAGGAGAATCTAGTAAAATAACTAAGTCGGAGAGGCCATTAGATAAAAGGAAGCCTCGGCAAAAATGACAAAGTCCAAAGTGCCCTTATAAAAGAAAGTCTATAAAAGTAATTAAGTCAGAGAGGCCTTTGTTAAAGGAAGACCTGTACAAAAATGACTAAGTCCAAAGCGCCCCTTTGTAAAAGGGAAGCCTCGGAAAACGACAGAGTCCGAGGCGCCTGTTACAAAAGAAGAGCCCAGAAAATAACAGAGTCCAAAACGTCCTTTGTAGAGGGATGCTTCGGAAAAACGACAGAGTCCGAGCCGCCCGCTACAAAGGAAAACCTCGGAAAAATGGCAGAGTCTGAAGACTCCAAAAAAATGGCTAAGTCTAAAACGTCCTTTGGTATTGGGAAGCCTCGGAAAAACGACAAAGTCCGAGACGCCCGTTATCAAGGAAGACTACAGAAAAATGGCAGAGTCCGAAGACTCCAAAAAAAATGGCAAAGTCCGAAGCGCCCGTTATAACTAACTATCTGGAAAAATGGCAGAGTCCGAAGACTCCCCAAAAATGGCTAAGTCCGAAGCGCCCTTTGTAAAAGAGAAACCTCGGAAAAATGGCAGTCAGAAGCGCCCTTTGTGAAGGGAAACCTCGGAAAAATGGCAAAGTCCGAAGCGCCCGTTACAAAGGAAGACTACAAAAAAAAACGGCAGAGTCCGGAGCGCCCGTTATAAAGGAGAGCCGCCAGAAAAATGGCAAAGTCCGAAGACTCCAAAAAAACGACAGAGTCCGGGATTCCCGTTCAAAGGAGGGCTCAGAAAAATGACAGAGTCCAAAATGCTGGTTTGTAGAGAACTCTGGAAAAACGGCTAAGTCGAAACAGCAACTGTAGAAGCGATCGTGGATAACAACCGCTCAAATCCACCTATCTCCGCAGAACAGGTACCACACCGCCGTCTAAGCCAAAGGCCGACAAAGAAGTACCCAACGGAGAAAGAAACACGCTTAGAAAAGACGGGTACAACACAATTTATTAATATTTATTAATATTTCGGGTAAATACCCTTTGTCAAAATAGACAAACAAACAAACAAAAGGCCGACAGCACCGCTGACGGATAGCGGAATGTCGCTCGCCCGACCAAAATCATTACGTGTTACAAAATGGTGAAGCACTTCTCCATAGGATAGATCATTACTTTCCTAGCTGACTACGCTTTTGTAAATTCTGAAACTATTACCAACACTTAGAGCTCTTCGAACACTATATTGTTGTAAAATCCCCTTGCAGATGAAAAATCGTACTTTTACAAGACTACGTAATTAACAACCCAAATCAAATCTCCTGTCAGGGGAAAATACTCCGCAGTAACCAGCTGTCTGCCACCGTAGCAGAGCTCTGGAAAGAAGGGAGAAACCGACACTAGGCGACTTACGGTCACTGAGTACAACATCTGGCCTTTGTCTAAACATTCTTCCGTGTTACACAGCCTCGCCTCTTACTACTGGCGGTAAATACACACTAAATTCCGGCCAGGCTTGCAGGAGACAAAACTGATAGCTGAACTATGCAGTAAGCCTCAGTGAGCACACTGACACGAAAAGAAAAGAAAAATAAAATGTAAAAAACGTGTACAAGGCATTTTTACCACAATGGTAGCCATATGAATGATGATCTTTATGACAGGTGACACTTTTCCCCTTTTAACATTTCTCTTGAGATAGTACCTGTAAGACGTCTTTTATCTTGCACGAGGTGACTGCTCAAAATGGGTTCTTACTGTTCAAGGAGAGTAAATTTGTGACATACATGTACCTGCAGGTTACTTTTTTCACACACAAGTACACAAATGATAAGTAAAACATTAACCCTTAGCCCCACAGGTGCTCTTCCCAAATTTTGGAAGTGTTACTAAACGACTATGTACCAGTTGCATGAGGTGGATTGATCATAATAATTCAAGGGTAGTGCCAGATGAACTTAGTGCCTGAAGGCGTTAAGCTCATCTGGCAGTGGCACTACCCTTGAATTATCATGATCAATCCATTTCCTGCTGCAGGGTCCAGGGGCTAAATGGGTTAACCCCATTCATCCCCAACGCACTATAAGAAGATATAGACTGACCATCCTAGGCTCCAAGCTATTCCTGCACCACCCTTTAACTATCAAAGACAATCTGTCTCCTAAACTGTCACATAGTCTTCTGAGGACAACTCCCAACTTTGAGCTTGTGGCTGAAGCTGCTATTATGATCCAGACTGTATCGTTGTTTTCATTTGTGTGCCAGTACCATATCTACATGCTGTTGCATTTTAGATTACCACAGCTCTGTGACACAGCTTTGACTTGTTAAAAAATATACACTATGTTCATCTCCATGGCATAAAACACACATCTGGCAGCACATTACACGCCATAAATTTCTTCACATGTAGAATGGACAATAAAAATTGTCTCTGTAATTATAATTGTTTGCACAAATACAAACTGCTTATATTTCTTACTACTTTCACAATAAGATCTAATTTTTTTACTTTCACAATAAATTCTAATTACTGTCAAACACACACACACACACACACACACACACACACACACACACACACACACCTTCGGGTATTTGTCTTTTATAATCACCACTTTATCGTCGGCATCTACCCGAAGTTCTGGATCATCCATTGATGCCAAAAGTCCCATGCTCCAATGACCTGGTGTCTTTTTGTTAGCCATTTTCATCACACAACGAATCATGCCACAAGAAAGCGAAAGAAGACTCTAAGGGCAGACAACCACCAAAAACAATTCCCAGACAGCTTGGTTCTTCAAATGGATGACGGTTAACTGGCCCACATTCCGTCTCGCCCATTCAACTCGCCCCGGGTAGCAGTCATCTCCCTCAAAGTAGCAGTCAACTTGCTCAAGGCTCGAACCAACTCTCATTAGAGTCTTTATTTCCTGCTTTTAAATGGACATATGAGAATCTGTGTTTGCTTTTTTTTGCAGGGGCACCTGGGCATAAATGCCTCTTACTGACACATAATATCCTATAGTGTCTCAGTCTTGTTTCCACTGTAAGGGACACATGCTTTTCTCTGCAGAGACACATATTTTATTCAGCAGGGACATATAAGATTATGTATCTGAGAAAAGGTGAAAAACATGCTCATTTGTTCCTGCAGAAACAAGATAGCTCTTGTTTCTGTAGGGACATGTGGGCTTCTGTGCCTCTCAGTTCTGCAGGGACACATGAAACTTCTATAGATCGTGTTTCGGCAGGAATACATAAACATTTGTGTCTCTTGTTCCTACAGGGGCACTTAAGATTATATAGTTTTTGTTTCTGCAGTGACATCATGAGCATCTATGCCTCTTGATTCTACAGGGACACATGAGAATCTAATGTAACCGGACTCAGTACTATCCTGGCTGGCTTTGTTATTAGACGGTCAGATTCAGTGGACTGCCCATCTAACGTGCAAGTGCCAGTTTAGTTTTTAGTCCGTATCCCTTTTTCGGTTTAGGGAAGGGCTGGAGATTGCTGTGGAGTGTAATTCAACTTCTTAGTCTTGACTTGTCTTTTACACTGGCCTCGCATGCGCACTCACAAATGTGTGTCTGCCTCGCGCTGTGTTCAAAATAATTAAATACTAATAGCGCAGTGGACCTACCACAGTGTCCAGAGAAACCCTAGTTGATGTGATCGTAGTGACTGAGCGTGCATTGCCATGTGTGACACACTGAACTGGTAAGCTAAGCACGTCGACAGACTCTCAGCATGTTCTCAATCACACACACACGCACACACACACACACACACACACACACACACACACACACACACACACTCCGTGCACTGCCATTTCACACAAAAGTGTACAAACATTACTGACTCGCATCCTCGCATTCATCAATCTCAGACTCTCAGTGATGAGATTTCTATAAGTGCTTTAGGTTTATTTACAGTACATATATTCCATTATCAATCGTAATGTCAGACATATCAAAAACCATTCATTGTAGCACAAAACGAAACACAACAATTCAGACGCTCATAAGACACCTAAAACCACAACTATGCTTACCTACTCATTAGACCGTGGCCTATGGACCCACAGCTATGCTAGCCTACACACTAGACATAACAACCAACACAAATAAAATTCAGATTCTAATAACTACAGGAGTTCTAATTAACAAAACATGCCTCAATCTACCATAACTGCTCACGCAGTTCGGTGCCCCTCTATACTGAGTAACTCTTAATTAACTAAGCATTCCCTTACAGGAATTCTAAATAACTAGGTGCAAGTCCTTTACTGACAAGGATTCTAACTAAGTGCGCCTTAATATACCGTCGCAGTGGACAGTATAAATTCTAATTAACTACCCAGGTGCAACTCCTTTACAAGGATTCTAATTAAGTGCGCCTTAATATACCGTCGCAGTGGACAGTATCAAACTCTAATTAACTAAGGTGCAAATCTTTTACAAAGATTCTATCTAAGTGCACCTTAATATCGTCGAAGTGGACAGTATAAATTCTAATTAACTAAACAGGGAGACAAGAGAGAAAATCATGCGGAAATTCTAAGTGCACCTTAAATCATTGGGCCGTCTCTGTGAACAGTATGAATTCGAACTAACTAGAAGGGAAGACAAGAGAGAAAACTTAACTATACGTCCTGTGTAAAACAGAGGCTTCGCAAGCAAGGAGGCCTGCCCGACTTTGGCTGGTTGGTTAGTTCGGGTTTAACGTCCACGGCACCGAAATGATAATGGACGGCCCTGACGGGCGGCTTATGGGGGAACAGGGAAATCTATTGCCTATGGAGTACGACCTGAACACTGGTCAACTCAGGCGCACTCCAACTGTGCCACTTTGATTTACGAGGACCTTTCAGCGGACCGGACATGCTATTAATAAGTCCGTCTTTTTCCCCTGGATTGCGAGTCCAGCTACCGGGGCCGGGACGGGATTCGAACCCACGACCCGGCGATTCCCTTCGCTCTCCTGCTCCGACGCTTAACCGCCTGAGCTATTTCGGACTCATCCTGCCCGACTTTTTAGGCGCCCGCTTATACCCTCACTCTCAAGATGTTCGGCGTGCCTCGCGCTAACTGGCCGACATACTGACTCGCTCTGACACATATCTGCGTCTCTAGTTTCTGAGTCTGTGGGCGTGCTGGGGAAAATATGTCACCGTACTGAAACACTGGGCTAAAATCGTCACCCCCGCTACACTCCCCCCTTCTTAAGACCTAATGTGACGGCTGTCACATTAGTCCACATAGGAATAAAGTCACACAAACTCAACAGAATCTCCCCAAATTAAAAACATATAGCATGCACAGTGAATTTCAAATCCGCAAAAGAAATTCAACCAGGTTAAATCATGATGCACGCACAACAGAATTCAATACAAAATTCGAACAAAAGTAAAAAATAATGGAAAATTCAAAACGCAACTCGACGTGATCTCTGATCATGAACACGAACTAGCAACCACTGATTTCAGCAATTGTGATGCGCATGTGACAATCAACAAGCTTCAGCACCACAAAAAATGCTTGGCCATTGCGTGAAATAATCCATAAAACACTGAACTGAAGAACAAGATTTCAGAACAATAATTCAAGTGCTCGTATCATTCTGCGAGCTGATGCACAACAATGTGGTCATAATAAAATCAAATTTACGAAAATAGGATCAGTCTCTCAACTTGTAACCTGTTCGGGCGACATTTGGTTCACATCTCATGGGATTCTCAAAAACTCATGTGAGCAAAAGTTACTAGACTCGATTTGTTGCTGAGATACAAAATCTTCTAAACATCACAATACCATAATCAGACAGACATATTATGGGGGGGAAAATCTATAACATTATAAAAAGTGATACATGATCTAGACATCCTGGTATACACAAAACGATCGACAATTTAAAAAAAAAAATTCAAAACACACAAAATAATTAATGTACGCATAAAAAATCTAAAAAGAAAACAAACAAAAATAAACTTAACGGTTACTAATGTCGTTGCTGATCCTTGGAGTATGTCCTCGGTTTTTCTTGATGTTTGGCGTCCTTCTGTTGTTGTTGTCTCACGTTACCATGAGGTGAGAGGTTGCCTAGTCAGAGCCTACCGGACAACACTCTCGTCTGGGGGTTTCCAGCTCAGTAGAACCACTGGCTTACTCCCGGACAGGTATGAGACAGATGCCCATCTCAAATTCAAATCAACGGACTCAATGTGAGCTGGACTGAGGCCCAACTCACTCTCAAAGGGTCACTAGGGAAGCCGACTAGAGCCAGTACGAGCTCCCTCGTGAGATGCCGCCATCTCACTAAATTTCTTCGGACACTGACATGAGACACGCGCATGTCTCACTGACCACAATACACTCCTGGTATTGGGCCAAGAGTCTATTAAAAACAAATTCAAAAGATTTCCAAACAAACAAAAATCAATGCGCACCATCACGATGGCTCGACAGAACAAAATTTAAGCACCATACAAATTGGTATCACTAAGTCTTGCGGCATTCACCCAAAAAGAAATTAAGCACTGGACATTAAAATATCAAAACAACAACAAACAAATGTTACATAATATGAACTAATTTGAACACATAATACATTAAAATCATAATATCGAGCACGTAGCACTGCGACAAAACGTAGTCTCAAGTTTAGAATTATGGTGACGAGGATGGGGAATACCTCTTTGGGGCCCTGATTTCTCTTCCCCTTCTAGTTCTTATAGGAGTTTCCTCTTTATCCATTTCTTCAGCTACTATCAGATCTGCATCACTCATCTCCAGACTCTCACTACTCTCGCTTGCACACTCCCTCTCATTCTCACTGAGTGACTGGTTTCTACCCTCGTAGGGTTTGACATCATTAATATGTACCACAATGGGCTTGTCATTTCTGCTCTTAGCAATCTTCACTGCACTGTTTCCAACGTTCTCCATGACTCTGTAAGGATCCGTCCATCCTAGACCCAGTTTCTGTTTAGCTTTTGGTGGGTACCACCTCCAGACCCACATTCCTGGCTCTATCTCTCTTTCTCTACAGTCTCTGTCGTGGTAGTGTTTCTGCCTATGAATTCTCTTGTACAAAACGAAAGACTCGTTCCACGGCGTGTTTTGAACCCATTGTACGTACTCTATGGGACATTCAGACGCATCTCTTACTCTAGTAGGGAAGACACCAAGTTTGACTGTTAATGGGAGATTGACTTCTCTACCAAAAATAATTAAATTGGGCGTACACCCTGTTGAATGGTGGACAGAAGCTCTATATGCCATCATGATCAGGTCGAGGTGATCGCTCCAATCATCACGGTTCTCGTTTACATATGCAGAGAGCATCTGTTGGATGGTTCTATTCTGTCTTTCCACCATTGATCCCGTCACTTTCTGGGTGATATGGTGTGGTTCTTGTCTTGCTAGAACCTAACGCTTCACAGATATATCTGAACAAATGAGATTCAAACTCTCTACCCTGGTCTGTGTGGATAGTTAGAGGAACACCAAATCTACAGATAAACTCTGTTACTGAACAGCTTGTCTGCTACCGTCTGGGCTGTATGGTCTGAGAGACAATACGCCTCTGCATACTTTGAATAATAGTTTTTGACGACCATAATATTCTCAAACCCGTCGTGTGACATGGGCAGTGGACCCAGGATGTCTATGGCTATCCTCTCCATGGGCATACCCACGTTCACGTGCTGCGCATAGGAAGCTTCGCCCTGCCCGGACCCGGCTTCCTTCTTGCACACATGTCGCACTGTCTACACCATCTGGCAACGTCATCCGCCATGCCTGGCCAGTACACGTGTCGTCTGCCATTTGCCAGGGTCTCAGTTATCGCGGCCTAAATGACCTGCACATCTTGTCTAACCTCAGCTGGGGCTACTAGCAATAGTACCTCATCCTCAGTAAGACATCTACTGGAAACAACGTACAGCAAGCCATCCACTACTCTCGGACTTTCCCACTGAGCTATTAGTGTTCTAACGGCTGCACTGCAACACGGCCATGCTCCACCCCATCCCTTTTCTCTCGGGACGCGCCCCTCTACATCTCTCGATATGCCAGGATTAGATGCACTAGACTGAGCAGAATATAAGGTGTCCCCAGCTGACACTGAGGCAGAATCACTCTGAACCATATCATCTACTGACCTTTACACCTGTCCTGTTACTGGTAGTACTGCCATGACTGTCGCCGACAACTGGGTCCACATGCGGAACATCAGTCTTCACCTTTCGGTGAAGGGCGGCAAGTTTACTCTGAGTACCGCTTGCTTCTCCACTGTCTGTGACATCATGGCCACGCACTTGCGAGCGTGTCACCACCCTAACATGCACACAACGCTGACTGTACTCTTCCCTCAAATAACGTATTCTAGGGCGGATTATGTCAAGACAACCCATCTGCATGGTGTTGATCGGACCGGGGTTGATTCCTGTGTGGATGATAACAGTGTTGATTCCTGTGTGGATGATAACAGTAGGTCCGATAGTGTTCCTGTAGCGTCAGACTCTCCGGTGCTCTATCTGGAAATCGTATGTTTCCAATGTAGCCACCCACCTGGCTACCATGCCTTCAACCTGATCGAATGACTTCAACCACATAAGGGGGCTGTGGTCAGTTCTGACCAAAAACGGACGTCCCCAAAGATAGTGTGAGAAATACTTGACGAACTTTTCCACTGCATACAACTCTCTGAATGTGGTACAGTATCTCTGCCTAGACTTAGACAAAGCCACGGTACAACTCGCGTAAGCGATCACTTTCTCTTCTCCACCTTGGATCTGTGACAACACGGCACCTACAGCTGTTGCCGAAGCATCAGTATCGAGAACAAATTTGCCCTCTCTCGTCGGATAAGCTAAGACGGGTGAAGAGACCAGAGCTGCCTTCAATTTCTCAAACGTAGTCTGACACTTCTCGCACCAGTCAAACTTTTGGTTTTTATTAGTCAGGTTAGTCAGGGGACTGGCTATCTCTGCAAAGCCACAAATGTACTTCCTATAGTATGACGTGATCCCTAAGAAAGTTCTGACCTCCGTGACGTTAGTAGGCACAGGCCAGTTTACCACTGCCTCTACTTTCGCTGGATCACATGTCGTCCCTTCACGCGACACAACATGACCGAGAAAGGTACACTCAGTTTGAAACAAACAGCATTTGGACGGTTTTAGTTTCAGATTTGCTTCCCTGAACTTCTGGAACACCACCCTGAGATTCTCTAGTGCCTGACTTTCTGTCTTGCCTAAACAGATTACGTCGTCAATATAAACTAGGCACCTCAGTTTCGAACAAAACATCAGTGTCCGATTTTCATCAACCTTTCAAATGTCGCTGGGCTGTTGCAAAGCCCGAACGGCATAACTTTGAACTGAAAAAGGCCCTTGTGCGTCGCAAACGCAGTCTTTTGTTTATCTTTTTCGTCCATCTCAACTTGAAAGAAACCCTGAGCTAAATCGAGAGTTGAAAACCAACAAGAACCGACAAAGCATCAAGTGAATCTCCGATATGAGGAAGGGGATATATATGCGTCTTTGCGCGTCACATGATTCGTCAATCTCCTGTAATCGACACAGAACCTGACAGACCCGTCCTTTTTCTTGACCAACACCACGTTTGCTGCCCAAGGACTATCGCTAGGTTCTATGACATTTTCTTCTAACATCTTTTCACTATTTCGTTCTCCACAGTTTCTCTTTGAGCTAGCGGCCGAAGACGACGGGGAGGTGGTTTCACTGGCTTACTATCTCCAGTATCAATCGTATGTTTCACTTTGCTCGTTCTACCAAGCTTACCACCTGGAGGACTTAAAAGCATCTTGAAACTCAAAGAGCGTTTCCTTCAACTTTGTTTTTGTCCCTTCACTTATTTCTGACGACACACCAGTAACCAAGTGCTCGAGGTGACTAGGGAGTTTATTGTCCGATACCGGCACTATTTTTTTCACCTCTGACCCTTCGGACAAAAAATTCACCGAAAACGCGCCGGTTTCCACAGATGCTGCTTCTGTGCCAGCTCGCACCTTAACATCTCTACCAGTAAAATTGTTAAGCGGAACAAAAGTTTCTCCGTTCGTAACCTGAACCATGCACCTAGGGACCGCTAACCATGTGTCCTTCTTGAACTTGTCTATGCCTTCTAACAATCCATCAGTCTTCCCTAAAGTACGTTGTTGTACAAAGGATCCCCTGACGAACATTTCCGATTTAGGGGGCAGGATTACGGTATCGCACACCTGTACTCTTGCACAGATATTCGACTTTTCCCTTTTTTTTTTTTTTTTTTTTTTGCTACTCCAAGTTTTCCTTGTCGACCTCAGAGATCTTCCTCCCACGCCGCTCGTCCCTGTCAACCCCAGTGTGCTCACCCAGGCTCGCTAGCTGTTCCAGCCGAAACAGCTAGCGAGCCTGGCCCTCCCGCTATATGTATATGTATATATATATATATATATATATATATATATATATATATATATATATATATATATATATATATATATATATATATATATATATATATATATATATATATATATATATATATATATATATATATATATATGTATATATATCAGGTAGTAGGGGACTCCCTCCGGAGGAAACTCCGCACTACTGCCGAGTCACTTCGATGGTGTTCAGTGTAGCCTACAGGTGACCACACCTACTGTTCCCCCTACGTACGACATAGCTAGTCACGGAGTCGACGAGTGGGAGCTCCGCCCAGAGGTGGCGAGTCAACCACTACGTCCTTGCACGCACAGCAGCAGGTCTGGCCGAAGACAACTGCGCACCTAGGGCTCCTGGAGGACCGGGACGAGGTCACCATGAGACGGAGACTTGAGGGATCAGAAACCTGGAACAGCGTTTATTCCATTTTGCATGATGATGAGGATGAGGGTGATTATATGATGATGCCATGGTGGTCCATGTGGTTGGGGACTGCGTGACAGGGCCGCATTCCACGCTTCTTGTCATAAATATCCTGGTGTTAACCAGGCCCGGGAACTGCGGACACCTGCGGTGCCAGCCGTGTAATCATTCACACCTTACGATGTGTCATAACCCGGGTAGCACCCCCAAAGTCGCACCCGTGAAGTGGGTGAGTCTCGGTTGCGTGGCATCAGCCTTCCCATTGGGTCCATAGCACACCCGCTCTGGGTAGGAGCCGACCCAGGTAGGAAAAATCCCGCTTGACTCGGCTGGGATTCGAACCCGGATCTCCCGGCCGCCAGTCCTACACGCTAACCACTGCGCTACGGAGGCCGGTGACTTTTCCCTTTTCAACTGAACCACTGCTTCGCCTCAGTACTCCCAAGGAGCCTTGTGCCAAGTCTAATAGAAAGGCATATTTCTGCATGAAATCTGTCCCTAAAATTCCTGCAGATTTCCCAATATCACCAACGACCACAGTGTGTTCGAAAATTTGACCACCTATTTCTAGAGCTAGGACCGCTTCACCCTTAATCTCTAGACTCTGTCCATTAGCAGTGCAACGTCTTAACTTACTTTCTCTCAGTGGAACCTGGTAATCTCTTCTTATTTGCTCAAAAACTTGTCAGTGTGCAAATGACCGTAGCAGAAGTCGACCCGCTATATATATGTTAACTTCCCCCTTTTCACCACTGATGCCAAACAGCATCCTGTATTTGACAAGACGCATAAACGTTGCCCCTTGGCGTCCTCTAAGCAGCCGTCATCACTTATTAATTGGGCCGAGTCTCGGGCTGCAGAGAGCTCTGCCCGCCCTAGTTTCCCTGGCCTGGAGCGTTTTCGTTAGGCGCTGTACCACTGACATGGCTATTTCTTCTCCTATCGCCGTTCTAGGGGCACTGCTTTGAATAGTGTCCCTTTTCTCTGCAGTTAAAGCACACAACTTCAGATGTGTTTCTAGCTCTACCACCAGTCGGCTGACGACTCAAAACTTTCGTCACTTTCTGTAACTCTGAAGTGATTTTGTCACTAAGCATCTGGAAAGCTTTCGCTAGACCGGCTGTCATCCGGGGCTACCACCCCTGTAGGACTGATTCCGGACTCCTCCCTCTGGATTATCCGGTTTCCTACCCTCGAACCTCTCTTCGAAAGACTCAAACTCACTCGCTAGTGCTATGGCCTCATGGATGGTGGAAGGATGGTGAAACTGTACATGTCTCCTCAGGTCTTTAGATGGCAAACCACTGACAAACTGATCTATCACGATTGTCTCACTTGCTTCGGGGGGCATTCGAGCATAGGCATTGCTCGCAATGCGGTTCAGCACGAAACCATACTCTGTCACGCTTTCGTTCTTCTTCTTCAACCTCGATCTGAATTCAACTCTATACAGGCAAGGAGGCCTGCCCGACTTTGGTTGGTTAGGTCGGGTTTAATGTCCACAGCACCGAGGTGATCATGGACAGCCCTGACGGGCGGGTTATGGGGGACAGGGAAATCTATTGCCTATGGAGTACGACCTGAACACTGATCAACTCAGGTGCACTCCAACTGTGCCACTTTGATTTACCAGGACGTTTCAACGGACATGCTATTGAACAAATCCGTTTTCCCCCTGGATTGTGAGTCCAGCTACCGGGGCCGGGACGGGATTCGAACCCACGACCCGGCGATTTCCTTCGCTCTCCTGCCGCTCCGACGTTTAACCGCCTGAGCTATTGCGTACTCTCCTGCCGACTGTGTTTTGCTGTTTCTTGATTTTTACGTCTCTCGCCACAACGAGGTGATTCAACAGGTAGATTATTTTGCAGCCCGACTTTGCTAGGCGCCTAGAGAGAGGCGGCAAGAGGGGGCAAGTGTTATCTATCACCGCTGACAACTAGCATCCAGCCTCCCTAATTTTTAGGATGCACGTTGTTCATTGAGGACTAACTGTATACGTCCTGTGTAGATCGGAGGCTTCGCATGCAAGGAGGCCTGCCCGACTTTGGTTGGTTGGTTAGTTCGGGTTTAACGTCCACGGCACCGAAGTGATAATGGACGGCGCTGACGGGCGGGTTATGGGGGACAGGGAAATGTATTGCCTATGGAGTAAGAATAAGAATAATAAGAATAAGAGTACTTTATTATCTCGAAAAGAGAAATTCGCTTGTGTTACATTTATCAGTAACAAATAGTACAAACAAGACATAAAAACATTATAGCATAATTATGAACATTTTCTCCCTGCACTTGCACAGCTACAAATTCCAAATGGATATAAAGTAAACACTACAAAATCTTTACACATAACTCTTACACATCTCACACAAACATCTTTTATGGACTGAACTGAGCGGCACTTATACATTCACACCCACCTCTACATATGCATACATAATACGCGTGTTTCAACCTAGTCCTAACCCTCACTACTTATTATACAAACATCTCAGTACATTATTACACATTATTACACAAGCTGCATAATTAAAGTCTACCATAGTAAAATAATTAGTGGGTAAACACTCAGTAACAACAATCCCAGTATGTCCATGTTCACCACCAAATGAAACGCAATATAATCACTTCTCTAAAATCAACAAGCTCCATTCCTACTGATTGCACAGGTAAAGGGGGATAGGGGGAGGAGTTAGGTTTGGGTATGCGTGGATGTACCTACAGATTGCTTAGAGTGATGGATTTGGGGATGAAACTGTGCTGTAGTCTAAGTGTTCTCAGTACGACCTGAACACTGATCAAATCAGGCGCACTCCAACTGTGCCACTTTGATTTACCAGGACCTTTCAGCGGACATGCTACTGAACCCTGCCCGACTTTTTTTGGTTGGTTAGTTCGGGTTTAACGTCCACAGCACCGAGGTGATCATGGACGGCCCTGACAGGCGGGTTATTGGGGACAGGGAAATCTATTGCCTATGGAGTACGACCTGAACACTGATCAACTCAGGCGCACTCCAACTGTGCCACTTTGATTTACCAGGACCTTTCAACGGACATGCTATTGAACAAATCCGTTTTTTCCCTGGATTGTGAAAAAAACGGATTTGTTCAATAGCATGTCCGTTGAAAGGTCCTGGTAAATCAAAGTGGCACAGTTGGAGTGCGCCCGACTTTGCCAGGCGCCCGCTATTTATACGCTCACTCTCAAGAGTGTGTTCGGCGTGCCTCGCGCTAATTGGCCGACATACTCGTTCTGACACATAGCTGCGTCTCTAGTTTCTGAGTCTGTGGGCGTGCTGGGGAAAATATGTCACCGTACTGAAACTGACACTGGGCTAAAATCGTCACCCCCGCTACACTAAGTTTCTTTTTTTCTAGCCTCACCTGTCTGGTTTGTGAGTTTTCTCTGCAGACACATGAGCATCTATGACTTTTCTGCAGGGGCACATGGGTGTCTGCTACAAATGAGTTTGTCACACACCTGTCATGTTAAAGTCCTCTCTATGTTAGAAGTAGTGTGTGTGTGTGTGTGTAGTGTGTGTGTGTGTGTGTGTGTGTGTGTGTGTGTACGTGAATGCGAGTATGAGTCCATAAGCTTAGCACTTTTGAATGGTGACTTTATAGCTTGTTTACAGAGTGCGTTGTATTTTGTTTTTGTACTTTTTGTACATTGCGTTTTTTGTAATTAGTTATTTTTTGTACAATTAGTTTTTGTTAAGCGCCTAGAGCTCTAATCTGAGGTTAGGCGCTATACATATACTCATTATTATTATTATTATTATTATTATTATTATTATTATTATTATTATTATTATTATTATTATTATTATTATACCTCTTGTTTTTGCAGGGACACATGAGAATCTATGTCTCTTTATTCTCTACAGGGGCACTTACATGAGCATCTATCATCTGTGTCTCTTGTTTCTGCAGGGACACATAAAAATATATACTTTTGTTTCTGCAGAGGGGCACATGAGAATCTATATTTCTTGCTTCTGCAGCGATACATGAGCATCTATGTCTCTTGTTATTGCAGGGACACATGAAAATATTTGGCGACTTGATACTTTGCTGAGTTATACCATGTCTTGAACGAGATGACTGATGGGCGAGATAGCATATGAGCGAGTTGACCGGCAACTCCCATATTTTTAAAATTTTTTTAAACGATAACCAACAAGTCTTGTTCAAGTTAATGGTGGCTTCATCCCCAATATTATTCAGCACTCCCTTTTTATAGACATGATTTTCAGCCGACACAACGAACCATACATCTGAAAAAGTGTACATGTATTGACACCTCATAGCAGACGACAGATTGAACTTCCGCTAGTCCGTTTGCAGATTTCCGGTCGAATGAAAGATGCTACAAATGTGAAAGGCTTGGCGGTAACAGAACTTCTTTTGATTCGCAAATTATCAAAGTCGGTATCGTCACAATGAGTTCAGCGAGTAAGGTATGGCTGGTGTTTATGTTTCTTATAATTTAGTTTGCTATAGATCAATTTCTTTCAGATTTATTTTGTCTCCACTAGCATTGAATGGTTGGTTAGTTCGGACTTACATGGTTGGTTAGTTCGGATTTAACGTCCACAGCACCGAGGTGATCATGGACGCCGACGGCCCTGACGGGCGGGTTATGGGGGACAGGGAACTATTGCCTATGGAGTACGACCTGAACACTGATCAACTCAGGCGCACTCCAACTGTGCCACTTTGATTTACCAGGACCTTTGAACCGACATGCTATTGAACAAATCCGTTTTTCCCCCTGGATTGTGAGTCCTGCTACCGGGGCCGGGGAGGTATTCGAACCCACGACCCGGCGATTCCCTTCGTTCTCCTGCTCCAACGTTTAACCGCCTGAGCTATTTCGGACTCTCGGACATTGATTTACATGTCTTCAAGTCAACTCAGTTTGCGCTCCTGGAGCAAGGCCCCCCCCCCCCCCCCCCCCCCCCCGGCCTCTCGCCCCACCCCCTCAGCCCCCATGGGTCCCCCCACCCCTCACCCCCACACCCTTCATCATCGTAGCCTTTTCATTATCCATTATCATCAAGCTGAACTTATGTCTGAACACCCCAAAAGTGCCATAATCTTAGAAAGGTTGAAAGTGGGCGCTCCACGAAAGAAAACTATGTACATTTTGGACGGCAAATCATGGGGCAGTGGGATCTGGCGGGACAGCTGATTTTACTTGTATTGGTTGTAATGTAGCTGTACTAACCAAAGGGCCTGAGTTTGTTTCTTCGATGATCACAGATTTATACCAAAGTGTAATAATAAATAAATTATGTATGGTCATATAAACTCCAAATACTGTTTATATAAATGAGCAACATGCTATAATTTGTGCAAGACAGTATTAACATCTTATTTTCTGTTGATGCTGCCAGTACGGTTCATGACCTAATTTAATAATCTGTTCTGCTTGACAGGTTGGTGAAATATTCACAGCTGCTGGAGCAGCATTTAGTAAACTTGGGGAGCTGACCATGCAACTTCACCCTTCATCAGAGCAAAACACCAGCGGGTACTGTTATACACTGTTACCCTTAACACCTTCACTGCGGAAGCACAGCACATAAATCCCGGCTAGAGGCATAGATCCTCAAGTGCCCCTTCAGATGCAACTGTGAGGGCACATGAAAATATATGTCTTTTGCAGACCTCATTCAAATCAGGTATATGGGATCCTCAGGCAGTGAATCTGGTGTCCCAATAGTTTCAGAGATGTGATTATTAACCCTTTGTATGTCGGTAGCGGTTTTAGTCATGGTGATTCCAGTAAAAATCATCATGACTAAAACCACTACAGACATGCAAAGGCTTAACATCCAGCAGTGAAGTGGATTAACCCTTTTCATCCTGATACACCCATTGCTTGAGATAAAATTTACTGGTAGTTCAAGGGTGGTGCCAGAATAGCTTGGCGCCTTAGGCGCCAAGCTATTCTGGCACCACACATGAACTAAAACAGTTGATTTATCTCCTAATCTGTAATGTAGTCTTTTTAGGACAGTAAGCAAATTTACAAAATCAGTCTCAAGATGTAATGGTTTAAATTGGGGGGGACGGGGGGGGGGGGGGTGGGGGGGGGTAGGGGGGGCGGGGTTGTAGGAGTTACGGTGTTACTAGTTCACTGTTTTGTTTTTATCTTTTTGTCCAAGCCACAACCAACGATTGATCTAAATTGTACAAAATGATACTAGCTTTCAGGATGGATCGTTACTAAACCAAAATAATTTCACGTACCAGTAAATGTCACAGCTGCATTTGGCACTAACCATGGACTAATCAACACTCACTAAGGTGCCTTAAATGGTCAATGTATTATTTGATCCCCATGTGCATGCATCCACCAATACTGTTTGCAGTACCAAGGGGATGTTGGGTTCAGTGATTAAGTTGATGGACAATGTTTTGAAATTTGTTTTACAGGGGAAAATGGACTGATCAGGAAATTGAGATGCTGAGGGCATCAGTAAAAAAGTTTGGTGAAGACCTGAACAAAATCAGCGAAGTGATCAAAAGCAGGACTGTGTAAGTATTCAACTCCATCTTACTACAACAACAAGAATTTTTTTTTTTAATTTTTTTTTTAAATTGAAGCTTTTTTTCAAAATAGTAACAAGAAAACATAAAGAGTGCATACCTTACACATACAACATGTACACATATACACATGTCACTCAAAATGATAATAAACTATTTCAGCACGATTAAACTAAAGTGGTGTGTGTGTTTGTGGAGAGAATCAATGAATCTTTATTTACAACGGTGAGGATATTAACACTGTCAGTGACTATATCATTTTTCGTATCTGCCGTTGCTAAAACTACAACTAACTAAGTACTAAATATACATAAAACAAGGACATCAAAGCACAGTGATACAAAATATACAGTCCACTAAATACAAACACATGCATGCACGCACACACACGTGCACACACACACACACATGCATACACACATACATACACGCGCACATGACATACACATGATAGTTAGAATATACACGTACATTCGTGTGTCTACGCTTAACTAGATATTATTATTTGAGTGATGTCAGGTATCTATAAAGACTTGTCTTGAAACGAGATAATGTCGGAGTGGCTTTAACATCATGTGGGAGTGAGTTCCACAGTGTGGAGAGAGAGAGGGAGAATCTGTTCTTTCAGCGTGTATTGTGAATGTCTGCATGCATTATCGGTAACAGACCATTGTCAGAATGTCAGCAAAAAAAAGTTAGGATATCTCAGAGATAATGAACCGTATCAGGACAAAAATTATTTGACCATGATACTTTAGTTCAAAGATGGTGACAGATTAGCTTGGTGCCTGTAGGCGCCAGACTATTCTGGCACCACCTTTGAGCTATCATGGTTGATCTGTCTTCTAAACTGAAAAGGACACCTTTTAATAAAATCTGGGAATTTGTGTGACAGATCTCAGATTCGGAATCAGCTAAAGCGGAAAGCATATGAGGATGCAGGATTGCAACCACCGACAGCAACACCAACAAAAGCCGTCGCCAAGCAAGTCACCGTCGCAACAGAACAACAACCTAAGAAACAAAAAACATCCGGTGAGTGAAAATATTGCACTGTGCACCTGTGTATCACATTAAATGTTAATATCAGATAGTTGACATTTTCCAAAGAAAATGTAGGTAAAGAAAAGGAAGATTTTATTGTGGTGTGAAAAAGGAGAGACGGAGGGAGATTTTTTTTATGTCATTGTTTATTAGTAGTGAGTCTATGTTCTGGGCCAGTGGTCATCCATGGTAAACTTTAACGTTGGCATTTTCTCGGAGACTATTCAAGCCACAGTCTTCAAACTTGGCATTAGTAGGGGGAGGAACGACAGAACCGCTAGAAGAATGAGAGTGGTGTGACAGATGGTAGCGGCCGAGCCTCAAGGAGGGGGGGGCGCACGCTGCCGGCAATGTGACTTAGCGTAGGAGTCGACGGACATACTTGAAAGTCTCTGTGGCCAAGCCTCATGGAGGGGGGCACGCTGCTGGCTGGGGGACTACCCGTGGGAGTCGGGGGGCACTCGCGGTGCGGTCACTAAAGCTGAGACAGTCTTAGCACGTAGGTGGTCGTGTGCAACACGTTTCCCAAGTCAGAGCGGGCGCGGTCGGGGTCGGTCACTACTCACCGTGAGGAGGGGGGCGCCATGGTAGATCGATCCCGTGTCGGTGTCGGACGCTCTCGCTGATAAAAACTCCATAGCTGTGACCATAACTCTTCCGGCCAAAAGGCGCAGACGTCGCAAGCGTGGTCGGAGTCGCAGTCAGAACAAGGGAGGCACACTGGGTGTCGATCGCTTGGCCACTGAAAGTCGTTGCACTGAATGCAGGTACGAACCTGGTAGCTGCAACACGCATCAGACGTGAGAAGCGACCGGGCGCGGGAACCACGGGGCCCCGCACATGAATACGAGCGAAACGCGATGAGTGGTGAGCGAAATGAAGGAAGCAAAAAATTCCATGGTCAAAGCTGACGCCCGACCCCCAGGCGGGAAGCAGGCAAAGACCGTGGCCTTACCTTTCCATTTTCTCAGCGGGGCAGGGGGAAATAAACTCCACCAACAAATCGCGGGAAACGGCCGGAAGTCGAAGAACCCCAAGAACACGAAACGCCGTCCAGCACAGTCACATGTTTCTTCCAGTAGGGAAGCGCCACAAAGGGAAAAAAGTCTCCGGAAACTAAGCACACATAGAGGGCTAAGTCCGATTCCAAGAAAGAAGTCCAAGGGGCTGGGCGAAGAAACCAGTCGCACCGAACCTAGAGAAGTCCCGTAGGCCCAAAAATATGTCCTAACGCTGTGAATGACTGGTTGGTCACGCCACGCAGCACGGGACCGGAAGGGCACGGGAGACTACTCATGACCCTGTTTGGGATCCCTGAGTGCCTCCCGGGTTGTGTGGTAGCACAACAGGTCCCTAGGCTAAAATTGCGTGAGCTAGTAGATCCTTCCTTACAGTAATGTCATTGGTAATGTTTTTGAATAAATAAATGTGCATGCATAACCGACCCATAAAGTAATTAAAGAAAGAAAGGACATTTTGCAAAGGCCTCGCAGATACTACTACAACTACTACTACTGATGGTAAGACCTGTCTATTCATACTGATTTGGATGACCCCTTTGAAGGTCAAGGGTCACAAGAGGCTGGCAAATGTGTGTAAAATGCTATTTTTTAAAATAAAATTGTAGGTATTAACCACATTTTTGCAAATTTTTCAACCAAATTTGGGACAAAGATAGCTGATGATAAGACCTTATGCATACTAATTTAGTTGACTCATCACAAAGGTCATGGGTCAGGGGGGTTGACAGGTGTGTGAAAAATGCTTACATTTTCAGAAAACCTGGATTTTACTGCTGCAGAAGCCAGCCCCTGTCACAAAGGTCACACATATGTAAATCGGTCGTACACATGAGCCATAATGGCTTTGCCTTTCTTGTTTAGAGAAAAAGACTTAAAGAGAAACAGTTGTCGGGAGGAGGATTTTGCCGATGCAGTTTTGTACACCATTTCCTATTAAAACTTTCACCCTATAGCACTATCCGGGGAGGTGTCTGGGCCACTACCAGATTGTGTTTCTGCAATCATTTTTTATTCCTGGGAACATGGACTTCAAAGTATTCTTTGCAGGATTCATAGATCCTCACGAGCACCCACAACAGCAGGGAATCATGAGGATCTGTGTCTTGCAGTTGGATTGTGTTCACTTTCTTCTCAGCAGTCAGGGGCTTAAGGGTGCTGCCAAGTTAGTTTCAAGCCGAGGAAGGCGGCAAGCTAATCGGGCACTATCCTTAAATCGTCATGGTTGATTCATCTCCCATGGTACCGTTACACAGCCCTTACAGAGGACACTGACTATCGAAGTCGTGAAAGTCCTAAAGGTTTGAAAGTGTTCACCCTTTGGCCGTCGGTAGTGCTTTTTATCATGGTGATTCCTGCAGGAATCAACACAGGAAAAGATGCTTCCAACAGCCAAAGGGTAAAGAGGGGCTGAGCACAGGAGGTTGGATTACATTTTGTTCCAGAGCCCCATGTAAAGAAGCAACGCACTTCTGGTGAGCACTGCATGGGGGGGTAGAATAATATAGCATTTGAACCACATTGTGCATGCAGCCACTGCTGGTATTGTTTACGGTGCTGGTGGCTACATGCACAAACAGGTTAACTCATTCGAGACATGCTGCCTCCGGATACGCGGCTTTTGCCGCGTATCCAGAGGCGGCACGTCTCGAATGAGTAAACCCTTTGGATGTTGGTAGTGGGTTTCGGCGCGATGATCCCTGCAGGACTCATCGCGACAGCAAAACACTACCAACAACCAGAGGGTTAATAGCATGTGTAAATGAAGTGTACAGACTTTTTTCCTCGCTTTTTCTTGGTAACTTTTTATTTTGGTTGGTAGCTTTTGGTTGCAGGTCTCCACTTTGAAATGTGCACGCCTTGCTTAAAGTTTGATTGTTGAGTTTTTATTTTAATTTTATGGCAGATATGGATTGGATGACCCTATTTTCCAGGAGTACATGTATTATGGTCATTTTAATGTACATTCTCATACGTCTAGTTCATGTGTGTATTGCCTGCTGCAAATTGCGACCCTTTACTAATTGATTTTGATCGTTTGGTTTGCTTTATGCGTCGTGTATCTGTAGCTTCTGTACAAATATGGATTGAAAGGTGTTTTCCAATAGCTTTGTGTTCACTAGGGCTGCCACGCTTTAAAAACGCTGCATTAAGATTAGTTCAGTGCATGACAGTTTGAGTCTCATCCACAAATTAAAACTGTGCTCAAGCATGTGAATGAAAAGCATGCAGCTTTGTAATAATAATAATAATAATAATAAGAGAACTTATTATCTCAAAAGAGAAATTCTTTTCGCCACCTCAGGTGCAACTCGCAATCACACACACTCACACAACAGTTTTCAGACAAATGGACAATGGCTCGGGACGGGTGAAGCCCGTCGCCAAGGCATCTAATGGCCGGCGCCAACGGCCCCAACCCGACCCGAACCTTCCTAACACAAGCAAACTAAAGACGGCCCTATCCTAGTACCACTATAACACATAATATAATGTTTTTAAACTTTCTGCTTGGCTGAGACTAGTTACACAAATAACAAAAACTACGCAAAAAAAAAGACGAATACATTCACAGTTGCTACCTGGGGGCCCGTCGCCATAAGAACAGCGCCGGCTATTAGACAGTCGCTCCGGCATAAACAGTCACCACCTTAATAATTATAACTTAGCTAGTATATAACTTCATAGTCATTTTTAAAGCAATAGTAGTAGGACTACATCATTAACATAAAAGCAGTCGGCCAAAATGGTTTCTAAAGAGTACACACAGGCTGGCACGTTGTTCAGTAAAGAAACACTGACAGTCACTGCGTCTGGGAGGTGTCTGTCATCACATCATTCGGCTGGAATGGAATGTGGAGGCCTGAAGCTTGCTGGTACTAGCTTCGTTGAATGCACTAGCGCTATTCCGTAGGCAGTGATGTTGAGCGTGGCGTGGGACTGAAGAGCCACTCCAGAGATGATGAAAGGGGAGGAAAGCACGTTGGTTGTATTGCCACAGCATAACGTGCGCTGTTCTTCTAATATCCGCATGGTACAACAAGAATCAGCGTGTATCAACTCCCAGTATCCGGCACAGCGGATAAAATATAACAGTCACAGCACATCAAATTGAGAAAAGTCATCAAAAAGAAATACCGGTCGTGATGCAGCATTGCAGGGCCTGACATCGTATATCAAACCAAGGTACAATGTCTGTTTAGTACTGCCGGTGACGATCATTTCTGCCGGAGCGGGCGGCCAGGAGGTGTTGCATGGCCGCCATCTTGTCTTGTCATAGACACCAAGTTTCATAGACACCAAGTTTTAATCGTGCATTAACCCCCTTGTGCATGCAGTCATCGGTACTGTGTACTGTACTTGTGACTGCATGCACAAGGAGGTTATTCCATTGTACCCTAGGTCTGAAATCCCCAAATTGTGCAGTGGTCTTCTGAAGACTGCATTACAATCCAGGATACAGATCGACGATAGTAATTTTTAGGTTGCGCCAGAATAGCTTGGGCTCCAAGGTAATGGGTATTCTGACATCACACTTGAACGATCATGGTTGATCCATGTCTTGCTATGGTGTGTCAAGGCAACAAGAATTTATATGTATATCTTATTTCACCTTGCAAATAATAATAATAAAGGACATTTGTTAGCACTTATTCTAAAAGTAGCTCTAAGCGCTGATACAATGAAAAGGCTAACAGCTAACACACACACACACACACAACATACGCATACACACACACACACACACACAAATTAGGCCTGATGTTCAGTTTTATGCACTTATAGTCTGCTGGGTTTGTTTACAAGGTACTGCACAGCTGCGACGCCACCTCCTAAGTACAGTGCTTCTGCAATGGCCAGAGTAACTTCTGTATCATTTGTGTTCTTTGGCATTTTTTGTTACATATAGATTCTTACAAAAGTGTTTCTGTGATACTGAGAATCTCACTCGAGTGGTTTTAAAACCTTATCCTACTCACTTTCGCTCGTAGGATAAGGTTTTAAGACCACAAGAGTGAGATTCTCAGTATCCCCTAAACACCAATGTAAGATTCTATTTCTTACTCATCTTTTTTTTTGCGAAAGTCGGACGTGAGTTGGTTTTCGGCACACGTCTAGTCACAACACAGCCGCCATTGTGTCTTGGCAAAGATCTTGATGTAATTTACTTTGTAATGTGACGTCAGTATTTTGGATGCCAGACAAATGTTTCTACGTGATAATGTAATACCGCAATACGTGATGCCTGAGTGCCAGTCGTCACTATGAAATGATGTCGTTGCATGTGAGCTGAAAGTAGGTCAAATTTCAATATCACGTGTGCCCATACCATTTTGTTGACCACACTTCGCACAAGACACTTTTGTGCACACGCGGCTGTTTATGCGGCAGGGCTATATCACACACGTGTGTGATACAGCTTTCCACTCGAAGGTAGCAAAGGAGGAGTTGCGTAAGAAAAGCCACAGATTTCAGAATTGTACATAGTCCATTGTTTATCCCCTTCGCTGGCAGTTGACACAGATTGTGGGGTTGTGTTTAACCCATAAAGCCCTGAAAGACAGGATGTGGGTCGACCACGATATTTCAAGGTTGGTGTCAGAATAGCTTGGCGCCTAGAGGCGCCAAGCTATTCTGACACCAACCTTGAAATATCATGGTCAATCGGTCTCCAGAACTGTCGTAAAGACCTCAGAGGATATCTACACAAATTTGATATTTTTGTTCTCAGGGCGTAAAGAGTTAAGTCTCTTCTGTACAGTAGTATGTCATGTGTCTTGTAAGGTCAACCTCACTTCACAAAAATTATAGCAAGACTGAAATTTCACCATTTGTCTCAAGACTAGAAGCCAAAGTGAAAATCATATCACGTAAATTTTAAAATTACGTAGAAACTAGTATTAGATCATGACAAGTGACTTTTTCAAAACATTGATGTGTATGCACTGTGCCCCTTCTAAAGCTCACTCAGAAACTGGCAAATCTGCGAGGCTTTTTCAATAGGAGTTATCTCAACATCAGAACCAAGTCTGACAGTAGTTAGAGACCATAATCACCATTGACAGCAAGACTTTGAGATGAGTCTGTTTGGAGTACGTTCCGTAGCATGCAAATAACGAATATAGGCGGGCACACATCAGACTCTGACAGTGAAGTCACATGATAAAAATTACGTCATGCCTAGCTACGCTAACCGCGCTGTTGAACTTACATTTGGCGGGAAGTGCTGTGTGTATGTATTTAGACACGAGTTTCTCCTTTGTTTGTTTACGTACAGGTCTGAAACTGTAGGAAATGCTTCCTACAAGATGTATTTCAGAGTACTTTTCAGCATATTTAAATTGGATTACTCATTAAAGAGAAAAATTGCCGTTTATTGAAAGTAGGTTGACCCGCATTTGAGTCCGTAGTTTGTATTATATTCATTTGAAATTTTGAATATAGCTAGCTTCAAGAAAGATATTGGATGAGTTCTTTAACCAGCTTTGTACCTATTCAATATTTTGGGAAAAAATAATTCATCGCAGAAAAAATGTTGAAACGAAGAATTTTGAACTTAGACAGTGATTGTAATGTAAAAGCACTAGACACATCAGTGTTATACATTGTTGCTGAATTGACGCAAAGGATCAGACACGTCATTGTTATACATGAATTGACGCAAAACTCTCTCTGTCTCTCTGACAGTTTGATTTAGGAAGACTGCTTATAGAACGTTGGTTGACCCACATTTGAGTCCGTAATTTTTGTTCTATTCACTTTGAATTTGGGATATAGCTATCTTTGAAATAGACATGGGATGAGTTCGTAATCCAATGTTGAACCTCTTCAACTTTTTAAATATTAATTTATTTATTTTTGCAAGTTTTGGATCCACTATCAACTAGCCGTGGAAGAAAACATCCCTGGAAGAGGCTGCGTGCCTTCGGATGAGCGACGTGAAACATCAAATTCGTCACTGTGTACACAGCGTTGTGAGACCAGCGATGCCATGCCGTGAAACTTATAGTGACGTCATTTTGCTGCTTGTGCTATTCTTCTTCAGAATGCCCGTCGCTTCACGAGCCCACAGAGCGTACTAATGGCAGGAAGCGCCGTGTGTCTGTCTTTATTTGTGTGCGCTGGTGTGTGTGTTGATCAGAGGTTGGCTTAGAGGGGAGGGAAATGGATCAGAAGGATAAGCTTAAAAATATGAACAACAGTGAATGTTCCTAAAAAAAAAACTCATGTGAGCTCCAAACAATACGGTAGACTTTGAGATGAAATCCTCACCATGTTTTTGTTGCTTTTGCAGTGTGTTATAGGCCGTTTGACATCGGGGCACACAAAATATCTCCGCAAAGAACTATTCTACACCAATCTTAGAACAAGTAACATTCAGTGCCAGTTGACTGAATAGGGTTTACTTTTAAGAAGCTCAGTGTGTCAGTTTTGCTGTACTGTCGTAAAAATTCTTTCATTAAATGACTGATTTTACGTCCCTAAATGTGCCCCAGATATAATCAGCCAAGTATAAGAAAGATACATTTTCACATGAATTGGACAAGTTTTTTTTAACCTGAAACAGCGCAGGCATACATGAAGTCTGCATGCTTGTCCTCGATATTGAAATCTGCAGGTGCTCCATTTAGGGTATTGAAAATGGCTTGTTCTTGTATTTTCACCAAATGTTTACTACTGTAAAGCAATATCGTCCTCTCCATATTAGGTCAGTTGGCACTAAATGATATTTGTTCTTAAAGTGGTACAGAAATGTCTTTCTTTGCGGAGATATTTGGCAAACTCGTGCGCTCTGATGTCAAACCACCTATCAGGGATGAGAATCTTCCGCTTTTTAGCGGAAATCCGCTCTTTCGGAAGGTCCCAGGGTCACAAAAACAACTGATCTGACCCCATAAAATAAGGCGCAGAATGCACCAGAATGCATAGATTTTAACCATCTTTTCAAAAATTGTCCCCCCCCCTAGCATCGCGTACCTGCGAAGCAGGTACGCGCACTCGTGGTTTCGCCACTCGACAGACTTTGGAATTTTTCCGCCTTTTTGTCATTTTAGGATTCTCATCTCTGACCTATACAGATTTGAATTTTGTTACATGTACCATCTTTTTGTGTTTTTGTATTTTAGTCTTGACATTTTGTACATGTTGGTTCTTGTTCTTTGCAAAAAACCCTTATCATTCGGAATACACCAGTGTGTGAAATAAGTTTGACTAAAATAGTTCAAGGGTGGTGCCAGAATAGCTTGGCGCCTCTAGGCGCCAAAGCTATTCTGGCACCACCCTTGAACTAAAGCTATTGGTCTATATCCTTACCTGTAAGTACTATAATGCAGCTTGCATGTGGCAGTGTACAAATTTGAAGCTTTTAGCCTCAGCATGATATGGGTTACGCTTGGAATGCATTCCATGTTTCTGTATGCCTGCGCATTTTGTATGGAGGGGGAACATTAGTTTAGCTTAACCCCTTCACTGCCAGTGGACGCAGATTGTCTTTCTGCAATCTTCGTCAGGACTGACAGAACCTTATCTGCCCTAGGAATATGGATTCAAAGTAGTACATGTATCCGCAAGAGGCATAATCCTCACGAGCCCCTGCAACTGCAGGGGCTCATGAGGATGTATGTCTCTTGCATTTAGGTAGGGTTCGTTTTTTCTTGGCAGTCAAGGCGTTAAACTTGAAATTAATTTCCCAAGTATAAGAGATGTCCTCCATAGACTAAATTGCGGTTCAGGAAATAGCTCATCAGGCGACGAGCTATCCTGACACCACCCCTGAACTGTTGTGGTCAATCGATATCTTAAAATCTTGATCGCTTGTACATGTATCTGAAATGTCTATAGTGGTACCGAGGCAAACTTGTACCAGGGTAGAGGGGGTGGAAGAGCTGTAGTACAGAGAGAGAATCCTGGAGATGCCACCGGAATGAAAGATGACACAAAAGTAGATTGACCCTTTTAGCCCCACAGGTGCTTTTCCCGAATTTGGAAGTGTTACTGAACGACTATGTACCAGTTGCAGGAGGTGGATTGATGGTGATAATTCAAGGGTGGTGCCAGATTAGCTTGGCGCCTTCAGGCGCCAAGCTAATCTGGCACTACCCTTGAATTATTATTGTCAATCAGTCTCCTGCTGTAGGGTGTTCGGGCCAGATAATAATTATAACAACAATATGACATGTATAGTGAACTTCCGATATGACTAAACAACAGGGAACTTAATTCTGATTGTTCATATATATGCAGTTTGTTATAAGGCAAGCAATTTCATAGAAGACTGGTGTAGTTTGGGGTCTTAAAAAAGGCGTTGCATCCAGCTTCACTTTCATGCAACTTTGTTATCAGCAAAGTGTTACTGTAATAAGTTTATATGTGTATCTGCAATTTTTATGTGTGTGCAGAGGTCACCCTGTCAGCGTTGAATGCCCCGGAGGGAGACGTTGACATCGAGGGTTTGGGAGATTCCTCCGCCACAAAGAAACTGGACTTTGATTCAGGTGAGCTCATGTTACTCGTCAATTACTGATGCCACAAACTGATGCTGTAGAGATGTATGCCTGTTGGAAATCAGTCTTCGCAGACAAACTACTACAATTGTCATAGTTTGGGTCCGAGGAGTAATTGCATAAGGACCTGCAAATGTTATTTTTATTTTGTCAAAATGTATATTTGACCCTTTCACTGCTGACGCAAGTGAATTCCACCCAGCTGCAAGAGGTATAGATCCTCATCAGTCCCCACCGTTGTGGGGGCCCATGAGGATCTATGCCACCTTTTGAAACTACTTTGTACAGGGTCTCCATGTTCCTTTGGTGGCAGGGAATCCGAGTGATGTTGAACAAACAATTTCAGAAACAATCTACATCTACTGACAAAGGGCTTAACCCTTTTAGCCCCAAGGTCCCATTTCTCAAGTTTTGGAGGTGTTGCCTAACGACTGTGTACTAGTTGCAGATGGATTGATCCTGATAATTCAAGGTTAGTGCCAGATGAGCTTGGCGCCTTCAGGCGCCAAGCTCATCTGGCACTAACCTTGAATTATCAGGATCAATCCATTATCAGGATCAATCCATCTCGTGCTGCAGGGTCCCGGGGCTAAAATGGTTAATACAGACTTCTGTCTTTTGTTCACGGTGTTGGTGGAGTTTGAGGGTCGTTTCCCAGTGTTGTGGGCGACAGTCTTCAGTCATAGAGACGGATTCAGTTTTTGGGTTCGGCCAGAACACAGGATCTTTCGGCCAGCCTGTTCGGCCATCTGCACGAGGCATTGATTCTCATGAGAATTTATGTCTTTTGCTGGCCATGGATCATGAGGCATACCAGTAGTCAGTCTGTGGATTGTTTCCAGACATTTCAGTTTTCATGGGTGGGACGTTTTCTGATACAGCCGGATTTCCGGATTCAACCAAAAAAAAAAAAATTCACTTAAAAAGTGCCCCAAGACCCCAGCTTTTTTTTCGGTCCCACCCATGAGTTTTTCTCACTGTCACCCAAGCATTGTTAACTCATTTGAGACGTGCCACCTCCGGATACACGGCTTATACCGTGTATCCGGAGGCGGCATGTCTCTAATGAGTGAACCTCCACTGGCACCGTCTATAGTGCCAATGGCTTTGTGCACAATATGAAATGAAAGATGATAAGACTGGCTTTTTTAACCCATTTAGCCCCAACACCCTACAGCAGGAGACCGATTGACCATGCTAATTTAAGGGTAGTGCCAGATAAGCTTGGCGCCTTCAGGCGCCAAGCTAATCTGGCACTACCCTTGAATCATCATGGTCGATCCACCTCCTGCAACGCGTACATAGTCGTGCAGCAACACTTCCAAAATTTGGGAAAAGCACCTGTGGGGCTAAAAGGGTTAATCCATTGGCAACAATGTCAGGGAGGGCTATACCTCGTTTGTTGCTTTTTTCTGTTTATTTAATTTCCCAACACATTATATTTGCAGATGTGGAAACGAGCATGCTATGACTGTGTGTGTGGAGGAGAGGATATTCACCTGTTCATAGGATCAGAATCATCAGTATATTTTCATTATGATGTGCCTGTGTGTGTGTACGCAGGTGGTCACAAAGGCAGCTATGTTGAAGTCATGATACCTATTTTATATATTTGTGTGTATCTGAGGTTGCAATTAGCAATTTTTAAAATATATCCTTCGATGTCTACGTCACAGCAGATTGATACTGTTCGTTCAAGGGTGGTGTCGGAATAGCTTGGCGCCTACAGGCGCCAAGCTATTCCAACACCACTCTTGAACTGTCATGTTCGGTTCCTCATCCTGTCATAGCATTCAGGGCTTTGTGGATTAAGTTTGTAAATATATATATGCAAACGTGTGCATGTGTTTCTGTTGTAGTTTTAATCCCCTTGTGCACGCAGCCCCTGATACCGTTTACAGTACGTGGTGGCTGCTGGCACAAGGCAGTTAGTTCATTGGAGAAGAGACATGCCATATCTGGATACTCGTATAAAGCCATGTATCTCTATCGTTTTAATTTTCTTTGTGTTCGACACGTTCCTGCAATGTAATGGTAATATTTTGTCATGGAAGCCACAACGGATTAAGTTATGAATGCACTTCTTTTTTTGGGGGGTCAGTTGCGATTCCTGTTGTATGCCATGTAGTTTGTGTTCCGTTTCTAGTTTTAGTGCTTTTGTGTTTCAAGCATTTTTTTACATTTGCGAGAAAATGAGAGGCAGACTGAAATAATCAACAAGTTATGAAATGAAACAGCCTTGGTTGTTTATGGTTTTGTGTTTAACCCTCTTTAACCCCAAGGCCCCATTTCCCTGACAACTATGTACCAGTTGCAGGAGATGGATGGACCATGATAGTTCAAGGGTAGTGCCAGATTAGCGCCAAGCTAATCTGGCACTACCCTTGAATTATCACAGT
Organism: Semisulcospira habei; assembly: GCA_036245525.1. Classification (NCBI taxonomy): domain Eukaryota; kingdom Metazoa; phylum Mollusca; class Gastropoda; family Semisulcospiridae; genus Semisulcospira; species Semisulcospira habei. Next base: position 38,327,335 of record BTPG01000007.1, read on the forward strand.
CCATCCATCTCCTGCGGTAGGGTCTTGGGGCTAAATGGGTTAAATCGATTTGCGAGAAAATGAGATGCAGACTGAAATAAACAGCAAGTCGTAAAATAAAACGGTCCTGGGTATTTAGTTACACTATTCTAGCATCAAGTGCTAGGTAAGGGGTTTTCTTGCACCAGACGGACCAGACAAACATGCTCTCCAATACTAGTTATAGAGGCCGAAAACGCAGCAGATACACACCAATGCAAACACACTGTTGACTAAAAGAAGAGCAGCATATTATTCTTAACTTGCACATCTTTTTATAACTGTGTGGTCCATCCCAACCTATCACACCACTCACAATGCTGAATACAAACACAGCAAAACAAACACCAACGTACCATAACTCAAGAAATGGCAAAAACACAACCCTGCTGTGTGTACAATCACGGATAATGTGTACAGTACCCGTGGCTGTACACACGAGGTTACCTCGTAGACAACAAATGCAAACTTACTAGTAGACAAGAAATACAAACTCGCAACACCTTGAATTTATCATGCAATTTCATACACCAATTATGGAACTGAAAATATGTATTTTTCTTTAAAATAAATTTTTTCGAAAAATACTTACCGATGGTATTACTGAGAGGAAGATATACTTAACTGACAATTTCAGTCTCCAAAAATTGTTGTGTGTTGCCACACAACCAGGGACGTACCTCTAGCAAGCAGTTACCTAATCCCCCGAGTGTCCTCCCTATCCTTGGAGTAACCTCCCTTCCAAATCTCGCGAGAGGCCGTTATTTCCAGTTCTATTTGAGCTGACATGCGGCAAGCGGGGAAGGTGGGAGGGAAGTTTGAGTAATACCATTGGTAAGTATTTTTCGAAAAAATTTATTTTAAAGAAAAATACATTTATTTCTTCAAAATCGTTACCGATGGTATTACTGAGAGGAAGAATTAAAAAGAGGGGGAGGGTGCCGCTCTAGGGTCAATACCCCCAGGTAACTGCTTAGCTAGACCCCTGGCCGGGGCACACTCCCGACAATTTCAGTCAAGTGTTACCTACGGCGCCGCCAGCGCCGGGAGGGAGTGTTGAGCCACGGCAACGTCAACCACCAGAGCCAGGTTGTGCCGCTGGCTGGAGAGGTCACGCAAGTAAAAAACGGGCGAAAGTAGATTCGGCCCGCCAGCCCACAGCCGCCACAATGTCCTGCATGGCGCAGTTACGGTCGAAATCGACACTCGCGGAGACAACCCCGATCTCGTGTGCCCGAATCCGCAGCCTCGTCGCTCTCGCAGGCGAGAGGTAATTGTAAGCAGAACGGATAACTCCACGCAGCCAAGCGGAGATCGTTTGGGCGGGTATATCGTGCCGGTTCGGAACCAAAGGCAAGAAAAGGCGGGAAATACCCCGCCGTAAGGGCTTTGACCGGCGGAGATAGATTTTTTAACGCCCGAACCGGATCCTGCTGTCTGTTGAACCGAGCCGTAAGCCCGGAGCTGTAGGCAAGACGGAAGTATGGAGAGAGCGTGGAGCTCACTCACGCGAGAAGCTGTGGCTATGGCTCGCAGGAAGCAGGTCCTCCTCGTCAAGTCTGAGAACCGGGCCAAGTGCAGCGGTTAAAAAAAAAACGAGCAGAGTTGAGCCATGTTAACACCCACGCAAGGTCCCAATGTGGGAGTAGTGATCGGGTCACTGGTCGCCGGAGATCAAAATGAGCCATGAGGTCAGCGAGGTCCTTGCAAGATCCCAGATCGGGTCGACCCAAATGGCGGTAAGTGTCAGCCACCATAGAAAGATAACCTCGAATGGTGATGGGTGCCAAGCCCTGATCCTCGAAGAGCCACAAGAAGAACTCCGCGAATTGGGGCATAGTCAGAGTTGTGGGGGAGAGGTGTCGCAGCCCACACCACAATAGAAAAACACGCCATTTACCCTCATAAACTTTCCTGGTGGAAGGCCGTCGAGCTGAAGCGATAGCCGCCACTGCTGCATCCGAGAAACCTCGAGCGGTGAAGGCGCGCCGCACAATCGCCAAGCGTATAAGAGGAGGCTCTCCTGGCAAGGTTGAAAAAGATCCTGCCAGGGTTGTTTCAGCAACGTGGTAAGCGTTGGAAGCCATAGCGGGGATCCATGGCGAGACTCAGGAGATCTGTGGTCCAGGTCTTGTTCCAAGAGAACGTTGCCACCAGAAACAGGACTGCATGGCAGCCTCTGAGCTTGAGAAGAATCCTGGGTACCAGGACAGACGGAGGGTACGCATAGGCCAAGAGACCCTCCCAGGTGATAGAGAGAGCATCCACCGCCCATGCAAGAGAATCTGGAACAGGGGAGACGAAGAGGGGAAGTTGTGTGTTCCACCTCGTCGCAAACAGGTCGATCATGGGTGTCTCCCAGTGCTGGCAAATCATCCGAAAAAAGGTCGGGGCGAAGAGCCCACTCGGTATGGAGACACCGGCCATGAAGAGATAAGGAATCTGCCAGCACATTCGGCCGTCCCGGAATGTGATGTGTCTGTAGCGAAATGCCCCGATCCCGACACCACACCAGAATATGGAACAGAAGAAAGCAAAGGGAGGGAGAACGGGTCCCGCCCTGCGTCTGAAGATAGGAGACAACCGTCGTGTTGTCGGAGAGAACCAAGACTGCCTGGTTGGTCACGCGTGGTTCCCAAGAGATCAGGGCGAGCCACACTACTTTCAGCCCCAACCAATTGATGTGTCTGCCCACCAAATCCGGTGACCAAACATCCACTGTCGTGTTGAAGTCATGGAGCAGGTGAGTGCCCCAACCGGAAAGACTGGCATCCATGCAGATCGACAGGGAAGGAAGCGGGGACGCGAGGGGAACCCCCCGATGCCAACCACGCGGAATCCGTCCACCGAAGGAGATGCGGCCGAACTAAGTGTGACACCGGAACGCAAACCTCCAAATCTCCCGAAGACAGACGCCAAAGAAGGAGGAAATGAAGTTGAATTGGACGCGAGTAGAGCCGGCCAAGGGGAAGCAAGTCCGCCGCAGCACTCATGAGACCCAAAACTGTAACCACCGTCTCGCCAGAGCCGCGGAAGCAAGCTACATCCGACGGGCCAAAAGAACCAACTTGTCGAACCGAGCTTGGGGTAGGCGCACCAAGTTCAAGTCGGTCTGAAACTCCATTTCAAGGCGGACAAAATGGCGAGATGGCGATAGGTCCGACTTGCCGAAGTTGGCTAGAAAACCGAGGCGGTGGAGAAGGGAAAGCAGGGCGTCCCTGTCGGCGGTCAAGCAGGTCGCAACCTGATTCCGGAAAAGATCATCGAGGCAGTGGGAGGACGGACTGAGAGACGACCTCCGTGCGTGGGAAATCACCGCATCCATAATCCTGGTAAAAACCCAGGGACTGAGAGTGAGGCCGAAGGGCATCGCCCGGAATGATACACCACTCCGTGGAAGACGAAGCGAAGGTATCGGTGAGCCGAAGGGTGTATAGGAACATGAAGGTATGTATCGGCAAGATCCAGACTGACAGCCAAATCCATCGGTTGGACGGCGGCCCGCAGGGCGCGGGTCAGTTCCATACTATAGGACGGAGCAGGCAAAAAAATTTTTTTTTTTTGAGAGCGGAAAGGTCTATCACCGGACGCCAAACTCCGTCCGACATGGGGACGATGAAGAGACGACTGTAGAAAGCCAGAGAATCTTGTCGCCGGACGAATTCCGTGGCGGATGTGAGAAGCAAGGAAGCCACTTCGACCTGTAAAGCCGCCACCTTGACGGGATCGTTCGGAACCCGAGTCCAAAGCGGGGAGCGGCGAAGAGGAGGAGGGCGAAGAAGCGAGAGGTGAAGACGCTCCGAAATGGTAGAAAGGAGCCATGGCTAGATGTCCGTATGCGTATCCTTCACGGCTTGCCAAGTGGAGCCAAACAGCAAAGTACCGCTGATGGGCGCCTGGCGGAGCTGAGCCTTGACTGTCGAAGAAAACCCAGAACAACCAGCAAGAACTACATCCCGTCTAATTAAATCACAGTTGATGGCGGCAGCAATCGCATTTGCAGAAGCATGGTACGAAGCCTGATTAGCCACCACCGAAAGAGAACGTATCTCTCGCAGCGGCGCAGTAGAGTGTGGATTCCAATGGTCTTCAAGAGCGCGTACCATCGCCTGGGTAGCGAGATCGCGGAAGCTGGAGCAGACCAGCGTGTTGCGGATCATGACAGCAGTTTTATCAAAACCGCGAGGGACCCGGGCAAAAGCGAAGCGGCGGTCACCCACCTGTAAATCCGCCGCATCATCGAGCTAAGGCAAAGGGCACGCAAAAGCCTGAGAGTGACCTGCGTACCAACGGTGGGGAAGCGAATGTCTACGCCTTTAGGCCACCTAGTATCGGAAAAGAAGAGAGGCTCTTTGAAAGTGCCAATAGGCAAGTGCGCAGAGAACGCCTCCGCCAGATCTCGAAAGCCAGATGGTGGCGGAAGAGATCGGAAATGCTTAGGTTGAAGGGAAACATCCACCGAAGCCGACGCCTTTCGCTTCAGAGGAGGTGTAGGGAAGCAATTCGGCCCGTCAGCCCATAAATCCGCTGCATCTTCGGCGTCTGGGGGAAGAGAGCGAAGAATGAGGTCGGGTGCCTCGTCCAAGGACCGTAGAGTCTCGACACCCGGAGTGAAACAGTCCGAGGACGGAGAACAGCTGTGCTGAGAGTCCGCGGGTAAAGGACTCTAGACGGAGAAAGGTGCGGCAAAACCCCAAGGTCGAAAGCAGAATCCACCGGATGAAGGCGAAGAACATCCTCTTGAACCGGCGTTGCCAAGCGCCAGGGGAAACAGGACCCTTGGAAAGAGTAACGATCGCGCGGTGGCCGGAGAGAAGATCGCCGAGGGACGGATGAGGAGTCCAGGTGCCCAGTTCGCCGAGAACTCCTACAGTCATATGAAGAAGAATAAGAAGAAGGACGCCGTAAGGAAGAGGGCAGATGCTGGCAGCTCTCAGGCAAAAGCAGGCGACGAGCAGGAGAACGGGAACGGGACCAGGACTGTCCCCCCTCTGGAGCACAATGAAGGTGGCGTCGACAGCACTGCGAAGGACGTTCGAAGCGAAGGGGATCCACCCGTCATCGAGAGGCGTGTCACGAGTGACGGGGGGCAGGAGAAACCCAGGGATCACGGTGACAGGGGACGGACAATGGTGTAGGATCCCGAAGGGAAACGTCTGCAATAGGAGAATAAAACCGACGGGAGGGGTGAGAAATACGCTGAGAGGACGTACCAAGTGTGGCACGAGTGCGCAGTGACTGGCTTTTAGCCAGGGCGCGAGGAGACAGTGGTTGAGACGAAGCGCCGAGCAACGAGTCGTGATGTGACGACAATTGTTGAAGTTGCGATGGAAAAGTGCAATTGGGTAAAGTCACGTCTGGCTGGAGAGGGCACGCGCCAAGGACTGCCGATGGTCCTGTCTCCTCTCCCCAAAACGATGGGCTTGACTCTGTTGGAGACCCGTCTTAGAAGGCCGAGTCTGCGGAGCTGGCTGAGTTGCGCGGTGACTGGCTTTGAACCAGGGCGCGAGGAGACAGTGGTTGAGCTGAAGCGCCGAGCAACAAGTCGTGATGTGACGACAATTGTTTGTTGTTGGTTTTTTTTTTTTTTTTTTTTTTTTTTTGCTTTTGCGACGGAAAAGTGCAATTGAGTAAAGTCACGTCTGGCTGGAGAGGGCACGCGCCAGGGACTGCCGATGGTCGCTGTCTCCTCCCCCAAATGATGGGGTTGCCTCCGTTGGAGACCCGTCTTAGAAGGCCGGGTCTGGGGGGCTGGCTGCGAAATACGCTCATATGAGCGGGGGCGTACATTCTCACCTAGTGTAAAACCACCCGCAGTGGGAGGGAAGGTTTCCAACACCCGCGCCTGAGTGGCAAAGAGCTGCAGAGAAGAAACACCGATAGCGGCAGAGTTGGTGGTGATAGGGCAAAGAGGAGCTTCGTCGGACTGTACAGGGTGCTGACGACGGTAGAATTTCCACATTTCGGACCAGCGATCTTCTTCCCACGAAGCACAAAAATCACAAGTGTGGTCCGATGCACATCCCGAGCAAGGCAGGCAGCACGGATGTAAGTTACTAGGCCACTGGAAATTTTTACAGTTGGGGCACGTTTTTTAAGAAGAAAACTGCAACAGTGAACAGAGCGGAAATGAAACGCGCGTAGCCCAGAGGCTACGTAACCGAGCAGACGACCGTTAAAACCGACAATCGAAGACGAAGTCGAAATGAACGGCAAAATGCCGCAAATCCACGGAAATTGCCCAATTCGCCACAATCATCGCGGGAGGCAATGTCCAAGGCCTTACCTGGCCTTGTTAAGACAAACAAGGCCGAAGAATGGACAAAAAAGACGATGATAACGGGAGACTGAGAAAGAAGGATCTAAACAAAATGACAGTCAAGTATGAACTGGAAATAACGGCCTCTCGCGAGATTTGGAAGGGAGGTTACTCCAAGGATAGGGAGGACACTCGGGGGATTAGGTAACTGCTTGCTAGAGGTACGTCCCTGGTTGTGTGGCAACACAACAATTTTTGGAGACTGAAATTGTCAGTTAAGTATATCTTCCTCTCAGTAATACCATCGGTAACGATTTTGAAGAAATAAAAATGTGGGCAGTCGAGTGTCTAGGGATCCTTGAATTGATGATGTGGTATAGTTGGTCCATGGTCCGTTTTCAGTCATTTCAGTTTTCACACGGTCACCCATGCTAATGCTGCTACACATCTTTGTAAACAATTTAACAAGGCACTACGTGTACTGCGATTGCCGCACAATGCTAAACCAGACAACATTAAATTAATATTAATAATAATGTATATTTTTAAGGCGCCTTTACTTTTGATAGAAAAGCTCTAGGCGCCTTACAGCAGCTCACCCAAACACTTTGCCAGATTTAACACTAACATGCATGTGTACACTCCCAATGGCGTTCAGTGAACTTACTTCTTCAAAACTGTACATCAGCAATAACATTGGCTGCAATGGGCTGAAAAATTCTCGTACCAGAGGAATCAGATTCATAATGCTCACAACCAAGTCAAAAGAAACGTATGCCACCTTTGACCAAAACAATGTTCGCTAGCACACGGCGACACTTAAGTACATTAACTTTTGAGACAAATGAACTTGTGAGATTCTCTGCTTGAATGCTAAAGCACAAGTACACAGCAGCACAACTAATATCTACTTAAGGTAACATGTTTTTCACCGCATCTGCAGTTCAAAACTTTCTAGTCTAGACATAACAATCAATGAGTTTTGAAAATCTAAATTAGGTCAAAATTGCACGTTTCGACGAAAAGCGTGGACTAAAAGCCAGGACAAACATGCAAACATGCTTAAAGTCCACGTTTTTCGTTGAAACAAGTGCAATTTTGACCTAATTCTGATTTCTGGAAATCGTCAATTACCCTAAAACCTTGCGCACGCAAACCCCAAGACACCTCTGATTTTGGATTTTAAATAAACACAATTTCTTAAAAACATTTAAAACGCCAACAATTTAATGAGAATTTTTAATCGCCAATGACGCAACTGTACATACCCCCAAAGTTATCTTCACAACACAAACATAACTAGCAATCTATCATCTTTACAATACAAACAAAACGCACAATCTGTATTACATAATGCGAGACAAAATATCAAAATATTCCATGTTCAAGAAAATCGAGACCCAAAATAACTACCGTCCCCAAATTGATATTACAACAGAAAGAAATCTGTGAAATTTCTGTTTCATTCGGAGTCTGAAGTAAACAATTCAATTCTAAAACTTTATTGTGTCAGTCTGGCTGACAAATTTTCTTTCGTTGGGATCACATGCACACATACGGTTACAGCCACATTATGACAATGGTACAAAATTGAATTGCTCACACATTGCTCATTGCATATACTATAATCCATCTTCTGGCCTGAGCCCTCCCCCCCCCCCCCTCCCTTCCCCTCTCCCTGTTACAAAAACAAAACAAAACATACACACACATACAACCCACCACATGACCACAGTGTCAGTGGTAAGAAGTAAGTCTGCCACTTGCAAGATGCCACTGCGACATCCGAGGTGCAAGTTCCTTGATGACGTCGAGAGAGAGAGAGAGAGATACGCTAGTTAACACACTCATTTAGGAAATGGAAGCAACACTTCGAGTCCATCCTGAACCGCTCAGACCCACCAACCCTCACTGACATTCCTGAAGCGGAGGAGGACCTGGACATTGACCTCGGCAACATTACTATTGCGGAAGTCAAGCAGGCCATTCAAAAGCTGAAGAACGGGAAGGCACCTGGCGATGACGGAGTGTGCCCCGAGATGCTGAAAGTAGAAGATACGGTAACGCCGCAGCTTCTTTGTTAGATTTTTCAAAAGATCTGGGACACTGAAGAAGCGCCGAGCGATTGGAAGACCGGCACCATCGTCAAACTTCCGAAGAAAGGAGACCTGGGGAACTGTAACAACTGGCAAGGCATTACCTTACTATCCCTCACCAGCAAGATCTTCAGCCGCATTCTCCTTGAACGCATTACGACAGCAGTGGATGGCATCCTTCGCCAGGAGCAGGCAGGCTTTAGGAAAGGCAAGTCCTGCATTGACCATATTTTCGTCCTGAGACAGATCCTTGAACAGTCTAACGAATGGAATGGATCCCTCTATGTGGTCTTTGTGGACTTTGAGAAGGCCTTCGACAGTCTGCATCGAGACTCCCTTTGGAAAATCCTGCGATACTATGGAATCCCCCAGAAACTTGTCAACGTCATCAGGTCCCTGTACAAGAATTTTGAGTGCAGAGTCGTCCACAACAACCAGCTCACCGAACCGTTTAAGGTGGAAACCGGAGTGAAACAAGGATGTATTCTTTCGCCGATCCTCTTCTCAATGGCAATTGATTGGATCATGCGCCGCACCACAGAGGGAAGGAGGCAGGGAATTCAGTGGACGCTGACCTCAATGCTGGATGACCTCGACTACGCCGATGATATCGGGCTGCTGGCAAGCAGAAACCAGGACATGCAACAGAAGACACAACAGTTGACACAGTCAGCAAGCTCCATAGGTCTCGGGGTCAACATTAGGAAGACTCAAGTCATGAGGAAGAACACCATAGTGGGCGACCCAATCACCATCAATGACCAACCTCTGCAAGAGGTGGACGAGTTCACGTACCTGGGCAGCAAGGTTACCACAGATGGAGACTGCACAAGGGAGATCACCACAAGAATCAGCAAAGCCAACCAAGCCTTCGCAATGCTGAAACCCATCTGGAGGACCACAAACCTGAGCATCCACACCAAGCTTCGTATTTTTAAGAGTAACGTGCTGAGTGTCCTTCTCTATGGGTCAGAGTGCTGGAAATCCACTACTGCTACGGAACGCAAGCTGGAAGTCTTCCAGAACAAGTGCCTGCGACGGATCATGAAGGTCTTCTGGCCAAACATGATTACAAACGAGGAACTACGGAAGAGAGCAGGCGCAGACAGCATCGCTGAAACCATCGCCACACGGAGATGGAGATGGCTAGGCCACGTTTGCAGAATGTCACCCGACTTATTACCAAGGGTGGCACTGAGATGGACACCACAGGGGAAGAGAAACCGTGGGCGACCAAAGGAGACGTGGCGCCGAACCGTGGAGCGAGAGCTCAAGAACAGAGGCCTTACTCTGCAAACAGCACCCAAAATAGCAGCTGACAGACAAAAGTGGCGCTCCCTTGCCGTCGCCTCAAGCACCAGACGGCGCAGAGAGGACTGAATTAGGAAATGGATGGCCGAGGGTACAAAGCTGCCCTTGTAGCATTTGGTTATACAACCTGTTACACACACTGGTCATGGGGCAAACAATGTCATCTCAGTCTTTTCCCGCACAGCTTACTCCTCATTCTTTCTTTGTTAACAGTCACGCCTTGGTCTTGGGTTGCAAGCATGGAGTATTACTATCAATGGCACGCAAGTTGGATAATATTCATAAATTATAACAAATTAAACAATTTAGCCCCAGGACCCTGCCGCAGGAGGTGGATTGATCATGATAATTCAAGGGTAGTGCTAGATGACCTTGGCACCTTCAGGCGCCAAGCTCATCAGGCACTACCCTTGAATTATCATGATCAATCCACCTGCAATTGGTACATAGTCATTCAGTAACATTTCCAAAATTTGGGAAAAGCGCCCCTGGGGCTAAAAGGGTTGAGAAACTTCCACAGCAGGAGGTGTGGATGAGACAAGATAGTTCAAGGACAGTGCCAGATTAGGTTGATGCCAGGGGAAGGGCCATGCAAACCTGGCACTACCTTTGATCAATTTGGGATGGCGCTAAGCTAATGTGGCACTATCCTTGAACTATCAAGATCAATCTATCTCAAAGTCTTCTAACTTTATTGTCCCAATATAAAATCCCAAAGGACATGTATGGCGAAATCTTTCACATAAATATGCTAGTCCATGATTTCTCTTTTGTAGACCTTATGTGCATACATTGTGCGTGTTGACCTGAGATTTTGGATATTACTGCTGTAGCCCATAAGGTCCAATATTCACATATTGTGTTTTCTAGCCCTCTACAATTTTCCAGCTCACCATTTGCAGATATTCCGAAATCTATTTGTGTGTTGGTCTGTAATTTTGGACCATACAGATTGAAGCCGTAAGGTTCTTAATCACAGACCAGCACACATTTTATGCATGACACACATAAACAGCAGCTGCAGGGCGCGAGGAGACAGTGGTTGAGCCGAAGCGCTGAGCAACAAGTCGTGATGTGACGACAATTGTTGAATATGGCCGTCTCATTCAAACTGCACAATCACGTCGCCCTCATTGACGGTGTCACCGGCTTTGAAATTCACCTTTTTCACCTGAAAACAAAAACCAAGATGCGCTGAGCAGACAAACAATAACAGGATCCTGCAGCTGGAGCCAGCTTGACTAGTGACTCTGCAGAATGCTTCCAGTCCATGCAATGTTTGACAAACTTCTTATTCCACCCATTTAGCCCCATAATAATAATAATAAATAATAATTACGGTATTTATAATGCGCTTATCTTATAATAATTATAACTCTAAGCGCGCACTCACAACTCGCGCACGCATGCGCACGCTTTAGACGACTCACGTACAACAAATGGTGAAATATATTGCGACAGTCATCTTTTGTGGGGAGTGTGGTGATATAGTGCTAGAACTGTTGAAAGAGGTGAGTTTTGAGGGCGGACTGAAAGGAGGAGAGAGAGTCTTTCTGACGGAGAGAGAGTGGGAGAGTGTTCCAGGTGGATGGACCATAAACTGAGAAGGCGCGGGGGCCGAAAGTGCTGAGTTTGGTGCGGGGGATGTGGAGACGGAGAGGGTCGGAGGCGGAGGGAGCGGGAAGGAGTGTAGGGGTGAAGTAAGTTGGAAAGATAGGCAGGAGCGCAGTTGTTCAGGGATTTGTAGCAGAGAGACAGAGTCTTGTATTGGATACGCTGTGGGATGGGAAGTCAGTGAAGAAGTTTGAGCAGGGGTGTGATGTGGTCGGATTTTTTCTTTCTGAGGACGAGGCGGGCAGCATTGTTCTGGATGCGCTGGAGAGTGGAAGTGGTAGAGTGAGGGAGGCCGGAAAGGAGAGAGTTGCAGTAGTCAATGCGAGATAGAATGAGAGAGACAGCAAGTTTGGTGGCAGCTTCGGTGGTGAGGTATTTTCTGATCTGACTGATGCGGCGGAGGTGAAAGTAGCATGCCTGGGCAGTGGCGGAGACGAAGCTGGTCATGGTAAGAGAGGAATCAAGAATAACGCCAAGGTTTTTGGCCGAGTCACTGAGGGAGATGGGGGTGCTGTCGAGTTGAAGGTGGAGAGAGGGAGGGAGCTGGGAAAGTTTCTGGCGAGTGCTTACCAACATGGCTTCCGTTTTGTCGTCGTTCAGCTTAAGCTTTTTTGCTGTCACCCAGTTTTTCACATCTTCATAGCAGTCAGCCGTGCGAGTCAGTAGTGACTGAGTGTTGTCGAGTTTGTCTTTGTCTAGTAGTTGTGAGTCGTCAGCGTAGAGGTGGTGGTGTATGTGGTGAGACTGTATGATGTTGGACAGGGGGGAGGTGTAGAGTGTGAAAAGGACCGGGCCCAGGACGGACCCCTGTGGTACTCCGCAGGAGAGCGTGACTGGGTTGGAGGAGACGCCGTCAATGGTGACGGACTGCTGTCGGAGAGGTATGAGAGAAACCAGGAGTGAGCAGAGTCAGTGATGTCAAAGGAGTGACGAAGGCGGTGGAGGAGGATAGAGTGGTCTATGGTGTCGAAGGCGGCAGAAAGGTCGAGTAGCGTAAGAAGGGAGATGTTGCCTGAGTCGGTGGAGAGAAGCAGGTCGTTTAAGATGTGTAGAAGGGCTGTTTCAGTGCTGTGGTGTTTGCGATAGGCAGACTGGAATGGACTGAGGAGGTTGTTGTCGGCAAGGTGGAGGTTGAGCTGGTTGAGAACAACCTTCTCAAGAAGCTTGGACAGGAAAGAGAGATTGGAGACTGGGCGATAGTTTTTTAGTTCGTTTGGGTCGAGGTTGTGTTTTTTGAGGAGAGGACGGACGATGGCGGACTTGGAAGATATCAGGGACTGAACCGTTCTCAAGAGATGTGTTGATGATGTCGGTAATGAAGGGCAGAAGTTTTGGAAGGCCATCCCGGTAGAGAGAAGCTGGGAGGGGGTCTAGTTTGCAGGTTTTGAGAGGCATGGACTTTATGGTTTTGAGGACTTCTTCTTGAGAGACGGGGCGGAAGGACGAGAGGGGGGTGCCGGAAAAGGGGGTGTCGGGAGGGCAAGGAGGGGAAGGCAGAGAGTCGAGTGTGTTGCGCAGAGTTTGAATTTTGTCGGAAAAGTAGTTGGAAAAAGCGGACGGGAGTTCTTCTCTGCTGTGTGTGTTGGGGAGAGGAGTGTCTTTAGGAGTGCCTAGGAGTGTGTTCATGGTAGCGTAGAGGGTTTTGGAAGAAGTAGATTCCAGGATTTTGTTTTGAAGGTGTTTACGTTTGGAGTCGGAGATCATTCTGCAGACTTTGGATCTAGTTGCTTGGAAGATCTGTCTGTGAACGGTGAGGTCAGATGAGCGCCAGAGGCGTTCCGCTTGTCGGCGCTCGCGCTTGGCCTCAGCTATGTCGTCAGTGAGCCAGGGGGAGGGGGGTCGGTTGGGTATGGAGCAGGTGGTGACAGGTGCATGGGTGTCTAGAAGTTTTCGAAGGGAGGAGTCGAAGTGGGATGCAAGATCAGGAGAGGAGGCGGGGTCCAAGAGAAGGTCGACAGCTTCATCGAAGAAGCTCTGTCGGTTGACAGATTTCAGTTTGCGGCGAGTGACAAGGAGCTTGGGTTTTTTCAGGGGAGGTAGGTTGAGGGAGACGAGAATGGCGAAGTGGTCAGAGGGAAGCACAGAGGAGGTGTCAGAGTTGAGAAAGAGTTGATCAGAGGTGCGGGTGATGATCCAGTCGAGGGTGTGGCCGAGTCGGTGGGTGGGTTTGGTGATGTGTTGTGTAAGATTGTGGTTCGAAAGTGATGTGCAAAGGCGTCTTGTGTCAGGGTGGTCGGGTTTGTCGAAGTGAAAGTTAAAGTCGCCAAGAAGGATATGTTTTCCGGGTCGTGTGCTGTAGTGGTCGAGGAGGAGGTCAAACTCGGTGAGGAACATGGAGTTTGTGAGTTTGTTTTGAGGGCTTGGAGGGGGGCGGTAGATACATGAGAAGATGAGGGACTGGCCAGGGAGTGTTGCTACGGCCTCGACAGATTCAAAGGAGGGATGAGCGAAAGGGAGAGACTGAGAGAAGGAGAGGTGAGCGGAAAGACAGTCCCTATAGATAATGGCAATGCCACCACCTCTGGAGGCACGCGGGAAGGAGGCAAGGCGGTAGCCACTCGGAGTGACGCTGACAATGATGGGTTCATCGCCAACTAAGCGGAGCCACGTTTCGGTGATCACGACAACGTCTAGGTCGTTGTCTAGAATGAAATCTGAGATCACGTCGGCTTTGCCATCTTTGCAAACAGACTGTGCATTGAACAGACACAGTTTTAGGTTGCGTGAGACAGAAGAGGAGGAGGAAGAAGAGACGGGCGGAGAAGAGGACAAAGGAGGAGGAGGGTGGGGAGGGGGGGAAGAGGATTAATGGGGGAGAGATGAGGGAGGGAAAGAGGGGGGAGGAGGACGGGACGGAGGAGAACTGGGCAAGAAAGAAGATGCGAGAGGAGGGTGAGGGGAAAAGGGGAGGCAGTAAAGATGAGGAAGAGGGAGGGGGAGGGTGAAGGGGAGGAGAAAGGGAGGGGTGGGGACGAGGAGGAAAAAGAAGGCGAAGGAAGAGGGGGTGAGGGGAAGGTGGGAGAGGAGGGTGGGGGAGGAGGCCGATGAGAGCCGAGAGCAGTAGATGAAGAAGAGAGGAGTAGAAATGGGAGAAGAAGGAAGGGATGGGGGGAAGACGGGGAGGCGGAAAGGGTGGAAGGACATAGGAAATGGTGAAGAAATGTGTGGTTGCGGGTGTGATGGTGAATTGTGCCTTCTGCTAATTCCCCCCCCCTGCGGCCTCTCTTTCGCGATCGGATGCCATGTAGGGTGTTTGCAACACTGTCGGCGGCACTGGCTGCGCAGTGGGTGGCGTGGCGACGTAGAGATAGCAGTTGTTGGCGTGTGTATCTGATGAGCATGATTGTTTGTGAGGACAGGAAAAAGAAAGACGGGACGAGGGTGCAGTAGTGTGTGTGTGTGTGTGAGAGAGAGGTGGTAGGGGAGCGACCTGATAGAATGCAAAGGAGAAAAAGTACAGTAGGTGTGGTGTGTGTGTGTGTGTGTGTGTGTGTGTGTGTGTGTGTGTGTGTGTGTGTGTGTGATGGGGGATAGACTCTGATCGTACGCAAAACCAACACTGAAAGGGCAGAAATGGCGACGTAAACAAAGTTCAAACGATAGACACTATTCAATACGATACCAAATCAGCAGCAAGCAGATCCGACGGAAAACAAGCATACAATCCTCATCAGCACACTTTTATGCGATACTCAGCATACATTCAGCACACATAAACACAGTACATCCAACGAAAAGCACTAATCACAACACTGGGAGCACAACACACGAGGGAGGCAAAATGGCGACGTAAACAGAGTTTCAAACGACAGACACTATTCAATACGATACCATCAGCAGCAAGCAGATCCGACGGAAAACAAGCATACAATCCTCATCAGCACACTCTTATGCGATACTCAGCATACTTTCAGCACACATAAACACAGAGCATTCAACGAAAAACACTGAAACACTGAGAGCTCACAAACACGTGGTGGTCGCACAAAGCAAGATGGCGCCCAAAGCCCCGTTTCCTAAATTTTGGAGGTGTCACCTCACAACTAATGCACCAGTTGCAGGAGATGGACCGACCTTGATAATTCAAGGGTAGTGCCAGATTAGCTTGGCGCCATCAGGCGCCAAGCTAATCTGGCACTACCCTTGAATTATCATGGTCGGTCCATCTCCTGCTGCGGGACGTCGTGGCTGAATGGGTTACGGTTAACCTCTATGCTGTCCACTTGTGCGACTTACCTTGGAGACTTTGCTGGCCACCAGACTGTTCTGCATCTTCATGGCCTCCAGAATACACACTTCCTGCCCCTCCGCTACCTGTCAAGTGGACCCAAAATACGACTGTACAGAGGCCAAATGTTCAAACAAATCAGGCACCAGGACTGTCCATGAAAGTTGGTCAGGCTGCAGAAGCTGCCACACAATACATTATAGCGGTCTAAATCGCAAACCAACGTTGGTGCAAAGCGTTCCAGAACAGAATGGTTCTTGAATACACTAACAAACAAAACGAAACAAACAACACGGCCCAGAACATCAGATGCTGACTGTCTCCCCTGAGAAATTGCTCCTCCGTGCAAACATTGTCCCCTTGCAAGCCTAAGGTCTTTACCGACGATATCATTCAGACGTGTAACAATGCGTCTGCCGCAAAGCGCTATCATCAGTAGCAGTCGAGGCGTTAAACCGTTCAGTGCCCAGAAAATGTGAACACACCCAGCTGCAAAAGGTATAGATCCTCATGAGCCCCGCATTTGCAGGGGCTCATGAGGATCTATGCCTCTTGCTGACACCACTTTGAATCCATGTTCCTCGGACAGCTAGGGCTCGTTGGTGTTGAATTGACGGAGACTGCAGAAACACAGTTTCCAACAACAGGCACTGAACGAGTCAAATGACTGAGTGCTTCAGAAAAGTATGGATACTGACCTCCTGCCCAACCTGCACGGCAACAGATTTCAATACACCAGGCATGGGAGCCAAGATCAGAGAACTCAGGTCTGCATGCTTTTTCTCCAGCATGAATTTCCGCATCTCTGCTGCAAAGGCATCCAGCACTCGCACCGCAAACTGTACAGACAACAAGAAATTATTTTAAAATCTCACACAACCCCACGCATGTATTTCTCAAATTTTGGAGGCGTCATCTAATGACTATGCGCCAGTTGCAGGAGCTGGATCAACCATTATGATAATTCAAGGGTAGTGCCAATCGCACGTGAGCCAAACAGTCTTGACGGAAAAAGTTCTTAAATCAAATTCAAAACCATATAGCTTACCACTGTCCCAAAGAGGCGAAGCTTGTAGTGGCAGCCAAAGTCACGTTCCACAAACTGGATGAATGAATAAAAAGTATATTTTTCTTGAATTGAAAGAACAGCATCACTCAAAGCATACAATGAACAATGCAGGATGCTGGGTGTATTCACCTGAATGTACACATGCAAACAGATATATATATACAAACAGCATGATGTTCACATAATGAAATCTTTATTCTTTGACTTCGTGTAAGAAAGACTCTTTTTAAAAAATCTCTTATGTGAGATTTTAAATTCACGAATTTACATTTGAAATTTCTCCCACCATTATGCAAAATTCAGGTACTGTATCAAAGTATTCCAACTCAAAAGTTACAATGTATATAACAAAATGTCAACCTAACCTGCAGTATGTGTCTTTGCCCGTTGACCTTGAGATCCATGAGAGGTGACTGAAATGACAACTCTCCTTCAATGGTGTACAGGTTATCCCCGACTTGCACCTGACATCAGAAAAAAAAAACAACAGAAGATTGCATGCGAACCAGGCCAGGAAAACTGCACTCATTCACACCAGATCTCGACACGAAATGAGAGGTGTCATGTTAACCCCTTCACTGCTGGAAAGATGCGAACACCACAGAACCGCAGCAAGAGGCAAAGAACTTCATGAGCCCCCGAATATGCAGGGGCTCATGAAGTTCTTTGCCTCTTGCTATTCATGTCCAAATTCTTTGCATCAGTGGCGTCATTCAGTGTTGAACTTGTTCTTCTTCCAAAAACATAATCTTGCCTCCGCCGGCAGCAGAGGGGTTAATCGGAAACTACCATTGAAGTGTCATGCCCAACCATCTCCCACTGCCGGGCATTATCGGTACAAGTGGACGTGCTACACAATTCAAAACAATCTAACTGTTCACAAGTCAAACTAAATGAATAAATGCTGATACAAACTGAATTTTAATTTCATGGTCATATCAACACACCTGGCAACGACTGAGGTCGAATGTAAAATGCACAACAGCCAGCAACTGACCAGCAAATGTTTACATCCAGTTTGTGCACCTCAACCCTTTTAGGCCTGCAGGTGCTTTTCCCAAATTTTGGAAGTGTTACTGAATGACTATGTACTAGTTGCAGGAGGTGGATTGACCATGATAATTCAAGGGTAGTGCCAGATGAGCTCGGCGCCTGAAGGTGACAAGCTCATCTGGCACTACCCTTGAATTATCATGGTCAAGCCATTTCCTGCTGTAGGGATTCGGGGCTAAATGAGGTAACATTGAACACATACTGGACTGAGTGATCTGAGCTCACCTGATACTGGTCATCGACGATGGTTAGCGTTGCAGGGTATATTATTTTCCCCAGTTCAACGTTCATTTGCCATGTGCTGGCTGGGTCAGGGGACACCTCCAACCTGTGCAGAAAAATTGTCAATTAGACGATGGATCGACCATGACAGCTCAAGGGTAGTGCCTAATCAGCTTGGTACCTGTTCAGACACCAACCTGATCAGGCACTTCCCATGAACTGGCTGAGCCAAGAGACATCTCCAATCTGTGAGGAAAAGTTGTATGTAGATCTTTCATTTTCCAGTGCCAGCGACAAAGATGGAACAACCATGAAAACTTGCAGGTAGTGCCAGATTAGATTGGCACCTGAAAGGGAGCTAAACTAATCAGGCACTACCCATGAACATGCTGGGCTATGGAAACCTTCATTTTGTAAGGAAACGTTCATGAAGATCTTTCATTTTCCCAACACCACCACAGCTAAAGATGGGACTACTGCACAAATGTGGATAGTGTCGAATTAGCTTGGTGCCTGAAAAGCTGCCAAGCTAATCTGGCACTACCTGCACATATTTATGAATGTCCCATCTTCCGTAGAGTTGACACAGTGACTTGTGTGAATGTATGCCGAACAAATCATGTGATAGACCTGGGTGGTAACAGCCTCTTACAAAAGGACCACCATGCCAGCAATGTGAGCAAACCACTTCAATCCGTTCAGTACAGAGAAAATGTGAACACCACCCAACTGCAAGAGGCATAGATCCTCATGAGCCCCCGCAGTTGCAGGGGCTCATGAGGATCTATGCCTCTTGCTGACACCACTTTGGATCCGTGTTCCTGGGTTGGTTGGTTGTACATTGCTTAACGTCCCGACAGCAACAAGACTTTCTCAGGACGTGCCTGCACTGCTTGTGAAAATAAAACTAAACAGAATATTGAATGTGTGTCGCCAGCCGGTCCAATACGCTAAATAAACCTAAAACCATTTAGCAACACACATCCAATATCAAGAGCTACAGGCAGCGCAGACAGTCATCATCATCATCAGTCCCTTGCCCGAACTGGGCGCTGGGGGGACTGAAAGGCAGCAGCAACAGACAGTGCTCTCCACTGAGTTCTATTTTGGGCGGTGGCAAGCAAGTCTGGCATCTCGAGTTCGGTCCATTCTTTTATGTTTGCGACCCAACTCTTTCTCTGACGACCTCGCCGACGACTTCCTTCGAGAGTGCCTTGGAGGATAGTCTTGGACAAGGTGTTGTGTCAGGTCACGTGGCCAAACCAAGCAAGCTTGCGCCGTTTCACGGTTGCCAGAAGGGGTTCATGTGGGCCCACCAGGGAAGTGACGATGCTCCGTACATATTCGTTGGTCTTGTGCTCGCGGTACGAGATGCGGAGCAACTTCCTCAGGCACTTGTTCTCAAAGGCCTGGATTTTCTTTTCTGAGTCTGCAAGCAGTGTCCAAGTCTCACAGCCGTAGAGTAGAATAGACACTACGAGGGACTTGTAAAGCCTGTACTTGATGGTGAAGCTGATGGAGTTACTTCGCCATATCCTGTCCAGCCTGGCCATTGCGGATGTTGCTGTACCTATCCTGATACGGATCTCTGCTATGCAACTACCGTCTTTGGACAGGGTGGCTCCCAAGTACTTGAAACTATTGACCTCTTCTAGCTTCTGGCCGTTCATGTGAATGTTGCTGCTGCTGTCGCTTGTGGTGTTGATCATCACTTTGCTTTTATCCGTACTGATCTCCATGCCATAAGACCCTGCGCTACTTGAAAGTTTGTCTGTCAGGTTTTGGAGCTCACTATTGCTGCCTGCCATGAGGTCAATGTCGTCTGCGAATCGAAGATTGCACAGGGATCTGCCACCAATAGAGATTGAAGTATGGTGGTCGTGGAGGGTTTCCTGCATGATCTTCTCCAGGAATATGTTGAAAAGGACAGGAGAGAGCAGGCATCCTTGACAGACACCGATCGTCGTCCTGAAGAACTCGCCTGACTGATTGTTAAGTAGAACCGCGCTGCAGGCTTTCTTGTAAAGCGCATCTATCATTTGGATCAGTCCCTCCTCTATGTTGAACGATCTCATGACTTGCCAGAGTCCGTCGTGCCAGACGCGATCAAATGCTTTCCTGAAATCAATGAAGTTGTGGTAGAGTTCGCGCTGATGCTGCAGATGTTTCTCGATCAGGACGCGACAGTTGAAAATCTGCTCTACAGTGCTTCTTCCAACTCTGAAGCCAGCCTGTTCTTCTGCCAGCAGTTCCTCGGCGAAAGTTTTGAGGCGGTTGAGAATGATTCTAAGCATTACTTTGCTAGGGTGACTTATCAGACTGATAGTTCTGTAGTTCTGGCACTGTTTCAGGTTTCCTTTCTTGGGGAGCGGGATCACTAGAGACTGTGTCCATTCTACTGGCCATTTCTTTTGCTCCCAGATCTTTTGACAGAGTGTAGTGAGGACCTTCGTTGTTACTTCTCCTCCATGTTTCAACAGTTCAGCAGGTACGTTGTCTACACCTGGAGACTTTCCTCCCTTCAGGCCGCGTACGGCTGCTTCCACCTCTTCAGCTAACACTGGCAGGTCTTCAGCCTTCCTGGCCCCAGCCTGGTTGTTTTAGAGGATGCTGGTGTCTGGCTCAGCCTTGTAGTTATACAAGTCTCGGCAGTACTCAGTCCATCTGTTTAGTACAGCAGTGTTTTCCGTAAGGAGTTGGCCGCTGCTGTCTTCGATGACTGTGGCTGTTCGCTGTTGAGTCTTGGTGAGGGTCCTTAGCGTTTCATAAGCCTTCTTGCTGTTGCCATTTGCCATGCCTCTTCCACGCTACAACACTGGTCTTCAATCCAATCTTCTTTGGCTTCTTTCATCCTCTTCCTGATCTTCTTGTTGACAAGTCTGTACTTGTTTGCTGATGTGAGGTCTTGGCCTCTCTTTTTCTTCCAGGCTCTCCTCTCATCACAGAGATCGAGGATGTCATCGGTGACCCAGGGCTGTTTGCGCTTCCTCTGCTTCCCCAGCACTTCTTCTGCTGTAGAAAGTAACACCTCTTTTATATTTCCAGCAAGGGTGTCTATGTCACCGTCCAAAGTAGCCAAGGCTGCAAATCTGCCTCCCACCTGGGCTTGGAAGAGCTCTTCTACTTCCGGGTCTTTTAGCTTCTGGAGGTCGAATCTGATGCGAGGGCTCTTGCTATCTCGTTTCAATGCCAGCTTCAACTTGAGGCTAGTAAGGACGAGGTTGTGGTCGCTGCCAATATCAGCGCCAGGAAAGGACCTCGTTTGTGCTTTGTTAATGCTGGATTTGAATCGTCGAGGCAGCAAGATGAAGTTAATCTGGTTATGGACCAGGCCTCCTGGCGATTGCCATGTCACTGTTCTTGACTTCTTGTGTGGATGGAGGGTATTAGCAACGGTGAGACGGTGACTCTGTGTGAACTCTAAAAGTCGCAGGCCTCTGTCGTTTGTTTCTCCAAGGCCAAACTTGCCAGCTGTTCCTGCCCATTGTTGGTAGGCGTCAGGGCCAATCTTTGCATTCCAGTCACCGAGGACAGTCAGAATGTCTTTCTTAGGTGTTTTCTTGATGATGTTGTCCAGTTGTTCGTAAAATTCTTCTAATTCTTCATCATCATGATCTGCTGTTGGAGCGTATACTTGTATGATAGTGATGTTGTGCGGTCGGGCGGAGATGCGGATGGAGATTAGTCTGCTTGACACGGGGGTGCAGCTGATGACAGTTCCAGCCACCTCTTTTCTTACGATAAAAGCTACGCCATGTTCGTGTTTCTTTTCCGCTGAACCAGATTTTATGGCCTTCATCTGTTGTTGTTTCTCCGAAGCCTGTCCATCGAACTTCTGCAAGTCCTACAATGTCCCAGCGATAGCGCTTCAACTCGTGGGTGAGTTCCTTCACTTTGCCGCACTGGTAGAGTGTGCGAACGTTCCAAGTTCCGATAGTTATTCCTTGCGTGGGCAGCTTGATGGTGGGTTTGGTTCCAGTAACACACTTGTCACCCCTACCCTGGAGACCTCCAATGGGGTGCCCGGTCGTTGGCGCAGACAGTAGGGAGAGTTTAAAAAAGGAAAATACAGGTGAATGGACCAAGGGTAGACAGAAAGACATGCCCCAGAATAGAGGGGAAACCCACCCTGTGGGGCTGACCAGGGTGACCCTGGGAACTAAAAAGTAGTTACCCGGGATGAAACTGCTGTCACGTATGAGTACTGTGCACATTTCCATCTCATTATGTGTGCTGGTCTGTGATTTTGAACCTTACGGCTTTGCCAAGATGTAACAAAATCACAGATCAGCATGCACACACACACATACAGCTATCTGTGCATCCATGTGTAGAATTTCAAAACAAACAAACAACAAAAGAAACCCCAACACACATAACACAATAAAAACTAACATCAACAGGTATTCAATCGTACAAGAAAGTAATTAACTTGAAATATTAAACATCAAAACAATATCAAAACAGAACAAGAAGTATTTGAGCGCTTACAACTGTGGAAGCGCCAATCTGCACAACAGCACAAATTTCAGCTTTGAATCAGATCAGAAAATTACCATGGCCGATCCATCTCTTGCAACTGATACATACAATGTAGTCGTGTAGAAGACACCTCCAAATTTTGGAAATGCAGCCTTGGAGCTAAACGGTTTAAGAAATCTGCTGACGGAGAGTGATCAGGACAGTCCATGTCTCGTGCTGAAAGAGACTGGCATCATGTGAGTACTCAGACCGAGGGATGGCAACCCTTTCACTGCTGAGTACACGTGGGCTTGATTGAACTGTGAGAGACACAAATCCTCATGAGTCCCTGCAGCTGCAGGGGGCTCAGGAAGATATATGACTCATGCTGACACCACTTCGTATCCATGTTCCTCGGACGACTGGATTTCTTGGGTGTTCCATAAACTAACATCAGTGTCCACTGACAGTGAAGGAGTTAACTACACAACTGCCTTAACCCTTTCATCCCCGGATCTCTACAGCAGGAGATGGCTTGACCATGATGATTCAAGAGTAGTGCCAGATTAGCTTGGCGCCTTCAGGCACCAAGCTAATCTGGCACTACCCTTGAATTAGCATGGTCAAGCCATCTCCTGCAACTAAAGGTACATAGTCGTTAGGCAACACCTTCAAAAATTGAGAAATGGGACCTTGGGACTAAAGGGTTAAAACCCAAGCCTCTCCCCCTATGATATAAAAGATGAATCTGTAACCCTAAAACATGTCTTAACCCAGCAGTGCACGCACCACCCTGTACTGTTCACACTGGTATAAGGGGTTGTCTATAACCATTTGGGTGTCGGTAGAGGTTTTTGTCGTGATGATTCCTGCAGGACCCTACTGACACCCTTCCTGCAGGACCCTACTCTAAACCTTCCTGCAGGACCCTACTCTAACCATTGCTGCAGGGCCCTACTCTAACCCTTCCTGCAGGACCCTACTCTAACCCTTCCTGCAGGACCCTACTCTTAACCCTTCCTGCAGAACCCTACTCTAACCCTTCCTGCAGGACCCTACTCTAACCCTTCCTGCAGGACCCTACTCTAACCCTTCCTGCAGGACCCTACTCTAACCCTTCCTGCAGGACCCTACTCTAACCTTTCCTGCAGGACCCTACTCTAACCCTTCCTGCAGGACCCTACTCTAACCCTTCCTGCAGGACCCTACTCTAACCCTTCCAGCAGGAATCATCGCGACCAAAACTACTTCCGACACCCAAAGAGTTAATTCTTGTGAGTGGTACACACCTGGTCTGGTTGGTGTAGTCAGCACTTCTCTGATGTTCCTTTTCATGCACGGCACAGGCCAACACCACCAGATGTTCTGTCTCCTCTTTGGAGAGCTGTTTCCCTACAAGTCAAAACAATGAGCTAAACAATTAGTACAGTATAGTAGGCTTACTTGCAACTGACCAAACACACACCAGCCTCAATCACTAACGTAAAACCACAAAGCAATCAGACAGAAATCACCATACAGATAAAACTGCACGACACGCAGACCAACTGAACGAACAAACAAACGAGCAATCTCCAGTGGAGTTACTAACTAACTAAGTAACCACTGGAGTGAGTTAGTTAGTGAGTAATAACCTTTGAATCCATCTGGAAAGACCTCAGGCAGGTAGTTTGTGTTGATGTTGCCCTCCACGAAGCGTGGCTCTGTCATGGTGTAACGCAACAAAGGGATGTTGTGGGTCACACCTGGACAGTCAAATCAAGAAACCACAATTCTGAATACTTGCTAGCATACAACATGTACCACTGCAGCTCCCATTACTTTCACTTTGTGAATATATATATATATATATATATATATATATATATATATATATATATATATATATATATATATATATATATATATATATATAATGAATATGTCACTGGACGAATGTAAAGTTAACTCATTCTGTCCACAACACACCACAGCAAGATTTGGCTCAACCATGATAGTTTAAGGGTGGTGGCAGAATAGCTTGGCGCCTATAGGCGCCAAGCTATTCTGCCACCACCCTTGAACTATCATGGTCGATCCATCTCCTGAATTGTAATGCAGTCCTCAGAAGATAACTCCAGAATGTGGGTATGTCGTACCTCGGGCACAATGCGTTAACCCTCTTGTGCATGCAGCCACTGATACTATTCACAGTACTGGTGGATGAATGTAAATGGGTGTTGCAATCAACATATTTTGATGTTTCACTTTGTTCAATTCCCCCAAAAGGATGTCAATTTCTGTAAAAAAATCAAATTGATCAATTCGCTAGCAAGTACGTCACCTTTGATGATGTAAGAGTCGAGGGCGTCGATCATCGTGTTGATAGTAGATTGCCTGTCAGGTCCGTATGTCACCAGCTAAAATAACAGATATTCGTATTTTATCAGCAAATTGGGGATGGGGGTGGGGGCAGAAGGGAGTATTAATCCCTTGGGCATGCAGCCACTGTTACTGTCATCTATAATCTATCCATCCATCTAGTCTGAACACACTTTTATCCACCAAAACAACCTACTCACCCGCTTTTCGCACCCACCCATCCATCAATACATCCATACATGCATCTAGGCATCCACACATCCATCAACCCGTCCATCCTTCTGTCCATTAGTTCATCATGTTAACTCTTTCGAGAAGTGCTGCCTCTGGATATACGGCTTATGCCATGTATCTGGAGGCAGCACATTTCGAATGAGTTAACCACCTACTCATAAGCACACTTCATGATACTGGCGACGAAAACTGAACAAAGTTGACAAATGAGAGATTTGTCATACTTGAAAAAACAAAATCATTATAACTTTTGAAATAGACCAAATTTTCTCAATTTTTCAACTGCAGATTGAACATTGATCTTTCCCTTGTAAAATTAGACAATAATGTGCAACAAAATCGGATAAATATGGAGAGATTAAAAATTTTCAGTTGATCTGGTTTCTAAATAACGTGAATGCTGCCCATAAAATTATCTATACACCTGTCCATCCATAAACCAACACACGCATCTATCAACTCTTTTGCAAACAATTTATGGGCAATAAATATCTTGAATCATGAATCTCCTCTCATCCTAACAAACAGGATGGCTGATGATGTGTCTGTCTACATATAAACGCCCCAAACGAACATAACACCTTGAGCACCAACCTTACAAATCATGGGGTCATAATAAATGCTGATCGCACTCCCCTCCTGAATACCACTGTCACACCTCACCTGCACATAACAACAAGCAAAATTAACTCTCTCACACACAACCCTTGGGCATGAATCAAGGCAACAAAATGTGCTACCAACAGCCGAAAGGCTAACAATCACTTTCACAACATTGGGTAGGTGGTGTACAGAAAACCACCTACAGGAAATGTCTGCACAAAGGTCTTCTGCTTACTGGGCTTGGAGGATGATTGCTCAGGGCAAAGTCTTCGGGCCTATGACCGTTGCACAATCATGCCACCACTGTCAAACGCTCCATGATTATTTGAAACGTTCAAGCTTATCAGCACAGAATGAAACAGCCGCTACAGAAATTTCAAAGTAGAGATGACAGATGACTCTAAAAATCTGAAGCACAAATTGAGCAAGAACTAAATATAAGCAATATTGGCATACTTACATTAGGAATATGTGTGGGCTCTATGTACTTGGACAGGCGGCCGATAGAAGGCATGCCAAAGTTCTTGAAAGGATCCTGTCAGGGCAAAAACATCCAACTGTTGTGAGTACACTTTGTTCAATATTAACCCTTTTAGCCCCAAGGTCCCATTTCTCAACTTCTAGAGGTGTTGCCTAATGACTATGTACCAGTTGTAGGAGATGGATTGATCATGATAATTCAAGGGTAGTGCCAGATGAGCGTGGCGCCTTCATTTAGCTGGCAACAGCCAGCTAAATGATGGTCTTTAATGACAGGCGACACTTTCCCCCTTCAAAACGGCTACTGATAGAGCACCCATGTTTGGGGACCAACTTTTCCCTGCAAACAGAACTGATTGCGCATAACAGGTTCTACTGTACAAACATCTTTTTCTGAAAATTAGATAAGTAGGAGGCACAGATCGACGTGAGCTCCAGCGGCAGCTCATGAGCATCCTTGTGTCTTGCCAGAGCCCACGCACGCATAAAACCTCCGTCCCTAACGTACCTCAGCATAAACACGGCACTCCATCGCCCAGCCGTTCACAGGGATGTCACTCTGTGTGTGCAACAACTTGTGACCTGAAAAGCAAGCAGAAAAATGGTACATGCACCAAGGGGAATTGCTCAGTGCTGGACACACAAACGATCCCCTGCCCCTTTATATCAGGCACCCAACTGGGTGCCTGATAGAGAGGGGCAGGGAATCTAACCGTTTGTTCAGTGCTGCGGAAATCCTCTAGTTACGTGTACTGTTTCTACCATCAGAAGCCTCACCTATCTGGCTTGGGGGCAAGCAAATAAAATGCAAACATAGAAAGCATCTGTTATTTTCTCTACAAGGATACAACACAAAGCGACTGTCAGCACAAATGGCTCTGAAGCATCCCTGCACAAGACACACCTAGAGGTGAAAAGCTATTCCGGCACCAGCCTATCACTGTCATGACCAAACCATATCTTGTTATAGTATGTCAAAGCTGAACAAGTGCAACAAGGTAAATGCTGTACCTTTAGCAACTCGAATCATCTGGTGCACGATGTCGATGCCAGTGATGCCTTCCGTGATGGGGTGCTCCACCTGAAGACGGGTATTCATCTCCAAGAAATAGAAGTTCTTCTTCGCATCCACCAGGAACTCAACTGTGCCTGGAAAAAATGTCCACGCAGGGAGTGGATCAATATTAATCCTTTGGCTGTCGGTTGCGCCTTTGGTCCTGCAGGAATCACCTAAAGTCACTACCGACAGTCAAAAGGTTAATCAACTCCTATTCATATTTTAAAAGAAAAGAAGTACCAACGGAGAAAGAAACACGCTTAGAAAAGACAGGAACAACACAATTTATTAATATTTCGGGTAAATACCCTTTGTCAAAACAGACAAACAAACAAACAGAGAGATTAGCCGCTACTTATCTTCATTGGCACAAGGAATGTGGCAACTGAAGGAGGTGACGTAAAATAAAAGAAAAGGAAGAACAAAAGTGCGGAAAAAGTAAAAATGACGTCAACGAAAAATCATAAGAGAGAGACTCGGAAAGAACCTGAACACGAGAGACAAGAGTGTGTGCAAGCACGTGCAGGAGCGAGCAAAAGAAAAGGCGTGTAGGTAAGGCCAGAGAAAGAGAGGGAGAGAGAGAGCAAGACGGAGAGAGAGAAAGAGAGAGAGAACGAACGGGGAGTACCCTTGGGCACGAAGTAGGCCGAGTGTCTAATACACAAAGCCTGCTAAACACCAACCTGAAGGCAAACTTTATATCACCTTCAAGTTGAGGACTACCTCGGGGAAAAACGGGAGGACCCCAGGAAAAAAAAACCCAGCATTTAGCACGGTACACAACAAGTAATAAGCACGGTACACAACAAGTAATAAGTCATTAAAACAAAGCAAATAATCAAATTCAGTAAGAGAATATTGGTATAAGTGGAGAGTAGGTAGTTGTGAAACCGTCTTCAAGGGTAACTAAAAAAATAAGGGGGGGGGGGGGGGGGGGGGGGAGAGAGAGAGAGAGAGAGAGAGACAGGGGTGGGGGGGGGGGGGGGAGGGGGGGGAAAAGGAGGAAGGAGGAAGGGAAGAAGGGAAAAGGAGAAAGCGTAAAGAGAGAATGATGGCTAGAGTGAAGTGTTAAAGGGGGTGGGGGGGGGGGGGTGGGGAGGAGAGAAAGGCACTATTTGAAAAAAAATGTTATGTGCACAGATCATCTAAAGCTTTTGTCAGTGGTGCAAAAGGTCAGCACCACGTGGATGAGCAAAAAAACAGCTTTTGTGTTGGTCCCCCCCCCCAAAAAAAAAAAAAGAAGAAAAATATATGAAATTTTCTCTAAAATGTATTTTTTCGAAAAATACTTACTGATGACATTACTATTAGGAATATCTCTCAGCTAGCCCAATTTTAGCCAAAATTCGGTTGTGTACCCATAGTGTACCCATAGTGCGGGGAGGCAACCTCGGGGCGACTACCGCAACCCAGTACCCAGAGTAGCCTCCTGTCTGTACCCATTCGGTCCCGCGCTTAGTTCACCAGTCTGGTCGCTTAGCTGACTAGCGGCAAGCGGGGCAGATGGGAGGGTCCTTCGAGTAATGTCATCGGTAAGTTTGTTTTTTTAAAATACATTTTAGAGAAAAATTCATTTGTTTCCTCAAAATACATTACCGATGACATTACTATTAGGAAGAATAGAGAATAGGAGGTGGGTGCCGCGTAAAGCCCATAACCCCTGAATACTGCTAACGAGATCCGCCCTCCCCTGGGTAACCTCCTGACAATTTTAGCTAAGAGCTACCCACGGCACCAGGGGCGCCGGGAGGGTGTGTTGTGCCGCAGCGATGTCTCCCATCAGCGATATGCTTCCCGCTGGCCGGAGAGGTCCCTGAGGTAGAACCGGTCTGAGGTCGACTCTGCTCGTCAACGTCAGAGGAGAGGTGGTGGTAGTTGGAGCGTATTACCCATCGGAGCCAGGAGTATATCGTCTGGGCCGCCGAGGGTCGGTTCTACCTGGAGACAGAGGGAGAATAGGCGGGAGCATCCCCTGCGTGGCGGCTTGGTCCAGCGCAGGTACACTCGTAAGGCGCTCACTGGGTCCCGCTGTCTGGTCTCATGTGCCAGTCTCGGCTCCCTCAAGGGCCGAACGGTGATCGCCTGTGTGGCAGCTAAGGCGATCGGGTCTTGGCCAGGAACGCAGGATTGGTCAGTAGGTGCACGGCACCAACCGTTCTGAACTGCAGGCAGGTCGGGCGTCTGGAGAGTGCATGCAGTTCGCTGATGCTGGAGGCCAAGACGAGGGCCATGAAGGCCAGTCTTTGGGGCACGTCGGCCAACCGCGCCAAGGGGAGTGATCCGAAGGGTCCAAGTCGAGCCACGTCAGCACCCAGGCCGGGCCCCAGCACAGAATCAGCGAGCGGAGGGTAGATCACTGGAGGCCATGTGTACCATCAGGTCGGCTAGGTCTAAGCAGCCACTAGCGTTCGGCCGGCCCCATGGCGGTACGTGTCGGCGATCATAGTCAGGTACCCTCTGATGGTGATCGGGGCCAAGTGCTGCTCGGCAAAGCCAGAGGAAGAATTTGACCAGCTGGGATCTGTCAGAACTGTGGGTGCGAGGTGTCGGTCGTCGCACCAAGACCACAGGATTCGCCACTTTCCCTCGTAGACTCGAAGGGTCGAGGGTCTGCGGGCTGTAGCGATAGCTTTTACTGCCATGCTTGAGAAGCCTCTAGCGGCGAGGGAGTGCCATACAATCTTCCGGCTAGGAGGAGGAGACGCTTTGGGCACGGGTGGAACAGCGCCCACTGTGGTTGCTTGAGCATCGTGCGTGGGGCGGGGAGCCACAGAGGGAAACCCGTGGTGAGGTTTAGGAGGTCGGTGGTCCACGACTTGGTCCAGTCGAGTGGAGCCCCCAGAAACAGAACCGTGTTGCCTCTCTTGAGCTTGAGAAGGAGCTTGGGGACGAGCACTATAGGAGGGTCAGCGTACGCGTCACAGGCGTCCCATGGGAGGGAGAGTGCGTCGACCACCCAGGCTAGCTGGTCTGACTCTTCTTTCTCGTGAGGAGGTCGATCATGGGGGTCTCCCACGCTGCGCATCTCATCCGAGCAAGTCCGGACATAGCGCCCCCTCGTTGTGGAGAGCTGGCGAGGGAGTCGGCCAGGACAATCGGTTGGCCCAGGATGTGTCTCGCTCGGAGAGGGATACCGCGATCTTCGCAGCGCCGGAGAACCTGGAAGAGAAGGGCGCTGAGGAAGGGGAAGTGCGCCCTGCCCTGCTTCTGGAAATAGGCGACTACGGCTGAGATGTCTGAGTGGATGAGAAGCTCCTGGTGTCGCAGACGTGACTCCCACGCTAGGATGGCTTGCCAGACGGCTTGCAGCTCTAACCAGTTGACATGCCGGGCTGCGAGGTCAGGAGGACAGGCGCTGGTGGCTGTGAAAACCCTTGTCGCCTCTAGAGACATCTGTCGCGCTAGACTTGCCCACTTCCGTATCCGTTGCTCCAGAAGCCACACCCCATAGAGGTCAGTGCGCGAATCCATCCCCAAGTGAACAAAGCGGCGGGACGGTGCGAGGTCCGAGACACACCCGTAGACCAGGAAGCCGAGCAGTCATTGCGAAGGAGGTCTCCAAGTGGTTCCGCCCGAGTAGATCGTCCAGGCAGTTCGCAGCGGGGCTCGAACATGTCCGTCTGGCCCTGGCGATGACGGCAACCAAGAGAGGGCGCACCCGCAGGGGTTGAGGCAGAGGCCGAAGGTTAGTGCGCAAAGCTGGAAGCCCACGCGGCCGAAGGCGAAGCACAGGTAACGTCTGGAGGCAGGAAGAGGGTGGACGTGCAGAACGCATCCTAGAGGACCCGTCCGACGGACCATAGGCTGAACTGCAGACCGCAGGGCTCGAGCGACCTCATGCGGGAGGACGGGGCGTAGAAGAACTCGCACAGCACGGAGATGTCGAAGACAGGGTGCCACAAGCCGCCGGGCCTGGGGACCAGGCAGAGGCGGTAAAGACAGCTGGGGAGTCATGAGACGAAACTATCACTGCGGCGCCGGCTGAAGTAGTGGCGACCTCGTCGCGAAGGGCGTCGGCAATGAGCTGGTCCGTCGGAACCGAAGTCCGCAGAGGGGAGATGTGCGGCTGGGCCAGAAGTCCTAATTCGCGTCTTCCTGCCAAGGCAGGCCGCAGCAGAGCAATCTGCCGCGTGACGCCAGTCGTAGCTACATCGGAGGTCGATTTCGCAGCACAGGATGCATCCCGACACACCAGGTCAAAAGAGTGGCAGCAGCCACGACGTTGACCGAGGTGTGGAATGCAGCGCGGTTGGCAAAGACCGGCAAGCCAAGACGTTCCCCCACAGCGCGAGCGAAGGGTGTCCACGATCCTCGACATGCCGAATGAAGCTTGCGTGACCCAATCCAGAATCCTGTAGAGGCCTGGGCATGCGTAGCGGGTCGCTGTCCCATGTCGGCGGGGGTCCAGGACAAGGGAGGCACCTTGTGGGTGTGGAGGTCTGTCCTGTGGCATGGACGAGGTCGGTCAGGGGAGTTCGCTCGGAACTCCGCTAAGCACGCTCCAAGCGGGCGCCGCATACGGCCAATGTTCAAGGAGTGGTCACACGTCCCGTCAAAGTCTCGGCAGGCCCAGGCGGGCAGGCTGGGCGATCAATCTCCCTGGGGGCTAGACTCGACAGCGCCTGCCGAGCATAACACCCGTTTTACGGTCTTGCCAGGCCCAGGGTACTTGTGATAGCCCTGGGGCTAGGAGCCGGCATTGCGTGCTGGTCATGTCCCGCAGGCCTGTTTCCTTCTCTCCTCATTTCGGGCGGTGAAGAGCGACGGCGGTCATCTCTGATGTGGGGAGCCATCCAGGAGTGTGAATTCATGTCACTGGAGCGCGAACGGTGCCGGTGCACGTGTCTGAGTAGGACTCCTGTCTGCCTGGGGGCTAGACCTGACAGCGTCTACCGAGCATAACCCGCCTTTCACAGTCTCGCCAGGCCCAGAGTACTTAACAGCCCTGGGGCTAGGAGCCGGTATTACGTGCTGGTCATATCCCGAAGGTCTGGAGAGTCAAAATCCAGGAGCCGCACCGATCCCCGGTCCAGCTTGGGCGGAGAGGCGGGTCGTGTAAGCACGCTGTGGGCCAGGCTCCAATGGTCACACATCCGATCGGGAGCTGGCACACCATCTGTCCGAAGTTCTGGGAACGGAACTCCTGTCGTCGCCCATGTGTCCTGCATGCACGCTGTGGGCCAGGCTCAAAACGGCTACTCATCAGTAAGCGAGCTGTCTCGCCATCCGTCTGAAGTCGTAGGATAGGTAGTGCCCAGCGTAGCTCGCGCCATCCACCTCCGGGGAAACACCTCCGGGGAAACACATCTCATTGCATCCGCGGAGGCGGCAGGGGGGGAAGGGGGGGGGGGAAGCAGGCGCCTGATCTCGGGCTGGTGTCGGCCGTTCGCGGTAATAGAAGCCCCAAGCTGTGCCCACAGCTCTTCCAGGCAGGGGGCACAGAGAACGCATCAGGGCAGGTACACGGCCCGCTGGTCCTCGTCCATCGGGAGTCCCCCCCGCGCGTGCAGGTGCGCCCTTGAAAACTGCAACATAGTTAACAGAGAGAGGCGAGCATGGCTCTCCAAGGCCACGCAAACATGCGTACGCGAGCGAAGGCAAAACTGAACACACAGTCAATTCCACGGCCCCGTCGCCCAGTGCTCTACTCTCTTGCCAGAGCGCCGGTCGCCGGCGGCCACCGAGGTTTTACCTCGCCATGCCGGAGAGGTCGGGCCAGGCCAAGCCAAGATACCATGTCGTGGCGGTGAAGCCCCTCAGCCCAGTGGTAGGGGTCCCACCAAGGAAGAACACCAAGCTCGCACCGTGAACCCAGTAAGCCTGGGGAGCACTGGACAAGATACGCAAGTCCACAGGTGCCAGCCCCACGAGTCCGACGAAAGTCCTCGCAGACCTGAAACCAACGAAGGTCATCCAAGCTAGCACAGAAAACAGCGTAAATCAGGCTAGTACAGAGCACCCGGGCACAAACCAAGTCATAGACCACACCATACAGAGTCCAGGCGCAGAAGAGTAAGTTTACAGCGATCAAAGCCCTGAGGCTGTGCCCACTGTTCCTCCCGCCTGGAGGCGCTGGGCAGGCCCGGGTGAGTGGAGGCACCGCCGGATATAAAGGGTAGGCACAGTCATGCTCATCACTCGGCCCTGAAAGTCCCCAAAGCCCATGCAGGTGCGGACTTGTCAACTGCAAAACATAGGCAACAGTGACCGGCGGCCGAGAGTGGCACTTGAGGCCACGCAACGAGTGAAAGTGAACTTCATACACAATGCAATTTCCACGGCCAGTGCCGTCGCCCAGCACTCTAACCTCCCTTCCCTGAGCGCCGGTCTCGGGCAACAACCAAGGTTTTACCTTACCATGTTGGCCAGGATCAAGGCCGTAGGGGACCAACCGTGTCGCAGAGGCGAAGCCCCAAACCACAAACTGGTAGAGGCCGCACCACAAAGGTAGCTCCAAGCTAGCACCGTGAACGCAGTAATCCCAGGCTGCGGTAGAACACGGTAAAGAATCTAAGTCCCCAGCACCACAAGACCGGCCGAAGCCCCAACACGTAAAACCGATGAAGGTAAACTCCAAGCTAGCACAGTGAACACAATAGACCGAGGCTAGCACAGTGCACACAGTCAGAAAGTCCAAGCTTGTCCCAAGACAACCGGTCACACCGTACACAGCCAAGGCGAAGTAGCAAAGGTACACAACCGTTCACGGCTAGCTAAGAAAACAGACTGGTGTGCTAAGCGCGGGACAGGATGGGTACGGACGGGAGGCTACTCCGGGTACCCGGTTGCGGTAGGCTGCCTCCCCCCGCACTATGAGTACACTATGGGTACACAACCGAATTTTGGCTAAAATTGGGCTAGCTGAGAGAAATTCCAAATAGTAATGTCCTCGGTAATGTATTTTGAGGAAACAAACTCAAGTGCTGTTCTGCTGTAACCGAATCTGAGCTAAATTTTGAAGCTTGCATGCGCATATTTCATCAGTTCTTGAAATGCAGTATTGACACAGCTC
Organism: Semisulcospira habei; assembly: GCA_036245525.1. NCBI lineage: Eukaryota > Metazoa > Mollusca > Gastropoda > Semisulcospiridae > Semisulcospira > Semisulcospira habei. The sequence continues at coordinate 38,361,413 of BTPG01000007.1, forward strand.
CGAAATGGTGTATGAGACTTGTACATAAAATATTAGCACATGAACTATTAGTAGCCTATCTTACAGAAAGGTTAGGAACAGTGTTCAAATGCATACTCCTTGGGACAGAATGATTGGCGGTTGGTTGTTGGTAGTGCATGACAAAAAGTACTACCAACAATCAAAGAATTAACAAAAAGTCAAAGGGTTAACCCTTTTAGCCCTGACACCCTACAGCAAGAGATGGATTGACCACGATAATTCAAGGGTAGTGCCAGATTAGCTTGGCGCCTGAAGGCGCCAAGCTAATCTGGCACTACCCTTGAATTATCAAGGTCAAACCATCTCCTGCCACTGGCACACAGTTGTTCGGCAACACCTCCAAAATTTGAGAAATGGGACCTTGGGGCTAAAAGGGTTAACGATGCTCATGCAGATGAATGAAGGAATACATGGCTCATTTCAAGGGCAGTATCTCATGACATGAGAGCCAAAAACTGACCTGCCGAGTCATAGTTGACAGCCTTGGCCAGGGCTACAGCCTGATCACCCATCGCTTTCCGCATGCCAGGGTCCAGGAAAACACTGACAAACAAATACACAGGTACACTGACAAGCACACAGATCAATACACTAGCCAACGCACAGCTGCACTGTACTGAGGATGTCAAGTTAGAAGGAGTTAGGGTGCAGATTCGTCTGTACGAGGCTTAGATCTAAGTAGGCTCATGAGGATCTATGCCACTGGCAGGCCTAAAACACAAAACGCTTTAACCCACAAAACCCTGAAAGTCTACGACAGGATGAAATATCATGGTCGATCTGTCTCCAGAGCTGTGAGATAGACCTCAGAGGATGTCTACAAAAAAAATGATAATTTTATTCTCAGGGAGTAAAGATTTAACCCATTATATCCTGAGGCTGAATTTTATTTGTAAAACTTGCTTATTTTCCTATGAAGGCTACGTTACAGGTTAGGAGATAGGTCAACCATTTTAGTTCAAGGGTGGTTCCAAAATAGCTTGCCACCTGAAGCGCCAAGCTTTTCTGGCACCACCCTTGAACTATCATGGTCAAATTTATTTCAAGTAACAGCATATCAGGATGGGTTCAGGCCCACCCTAACCAAAAAGATAAGACCATGTTCCTTGTTAACAAGAATACAAAAGCTCACATGGCTCACGTGCCTGGCCTGTATCATATCTCTTTCTGTGGCCTTGACCTCCAGTGACCTTGACCTTTTTGACAGGTCACTCCTATTAGCAGGTGGGGCGGTCCGTGGCGCAGTGGTTAAGGCGCCTGCCACCAATGCTAAAGGTGCGAGGTTCGATTCCGGGTTCCGGCGTCGGATTTTTCTCCTCTAGTAAGTGTCACCGTTAATTCGGGCGGACCGTCGGGGGTTCTTTCTCCGGGTACTCCGGCTCTTCCTCCCCCTCCACTTTGGTATCAGTTTCAGCCAACTTAATAAAATTTCAAATACAAAACGATTTCCAAATACCGTCAGTAGCTCGCTTGAGCTTGCCCTTAGCACCACGTGAATCTTCTGTGTTTACGTACACTGTGTGAGTGAATGCGTGTGATTCACGTGAGTGTGCTTGTTGGGTTCAGTTCGCGGCTACATTCTGCGCATTGCGTTATATTATAAATATGAGAAATGCGCCATATAAATGCTATGCATTATTATTATTATTAAATATAAAACAAATATGTGCAGTTTTCGCACCTTTGTTTTCACCTCCCCTTGCCCGTTGATCTTTTTTATCAGTGGTCAGCAAAATTAGCATGAACAGGCAGCTCTTATCATCTACTAGCCTTCTGCCAATGTTTGCAAAAGTGCCAATACAGACATTATACAACAAAACTAATCAGTCCGACACATTTCCTGACCTCTTGTGACCCTTGACCTTTGAGCAGAGTTGCCCAGTGTAGTATGCGCAGGAAGGTATCATTTGCATACAAAGTTTGACTTTAAATTTGAAAACAGTGTCTAATACAAAACAATTTTTGACCTGGGATGCTGACCTTTGAGAAAGGTCACTGAAATTGGTATGTTTAGCCCTTTTAGCCCCGAGACCCTGCAGCAGGAGATGGATTGATCATGATAATTCAAGGGTAGTGCCAGATGAGCTTGGTGCCTGAAGGCGCCAAGCTCATCTGGCACTACCCTTGAATTATCATGATCAATCCATCTCCTACAACTGGTACATAGTGGTTAGGCAACACCTCCAAAATTTGAGAAATGGGACCTTGGGGCTAATAGGGTTAGAAAGGTTTTGCAAGTCTTGAATAGTCTCCCAAAAAGTGCCAACATTCACATGTACCGTGGACACCATAGTATTCTCATGTTTGCTATAGTTTGTGATCTAAAAATTAGACCCTGACTCAAGCATACAATATACACACAGGCATGCACACAGACACATGTGTACATGTGTACATTAAACAGATGGTAACTGCTGCTTCCCTGCAAATTCTCTCTCTCTCTCTCTCTCCCTCCTATGCGAGCACGCACACACCCCACAACCACAAACACATGCACACACACACAGGCAAACCCACAGAAACTGAATCCAACCTTGGCGCTTCTTCTATGACCTTTTGGTTTCTTCTCTGTATGGAGCACTCCCTCTCATTCAGCCACAGTGCGTTTCCATGACGATCACACAAAACCTGTACAGATATTGAAACAGTGATCACACACACATTTCTGTAGACCAGTACTTTAGTAGACGATTTGAGAAGTGTACAGATATTGAAACAGTGATGACACACACATTTCTGTAGACCAGTACTCCAGTAGACGATTTGAGAAGTGTACAGATATTGAAACAGTGATGACACACACATTTCTGTAGACCAGTACTCCAGTAGACGATTTGAGAAGTGTACAGATATTGAAACAGAGATGACACACACATTTCTGTAGACCAGTACTTTAGTACACGATTTGAGAAGTAAATCAGAAACAGGTCCAAAACTGTGCTTTTGATGAAAACAAGGGGTAAAAGCCCGGACAAACATGTGATATTGCATGTTTGTCTAGGCGTTTAAAGTACCATTACGCGTAAATCTGAAGACACGTTTCAGCACCGTTTGTGTTTAGACACATTTCAGCACTGTTTGTGTTTGTTATAAGACACATTTCAGCACCGTTTGTGTTTGTTATAAGACACATTTCAGCAACGTTTGTTTGTTATAAGACACATTTCAGCACCGTTTGTGTTTGTTATAAGACACATTTCAGCACCATTTGTGTTTGTTATAAGACACATTTCAGCACCGTTTGTGTTTGTTATAAGACACATTTCAGCACCGTTTGTGTTTGTTATAAGACACATTTCAGCACTGTTTGTGTTTGTTATAAGAAACATTTTAGCACCGTTTGTGTTTGTTATAAGACACATTTCAGCACCGTTTATGTTTGTTATAAGAAACATTTCAGCACCGTTTGTGTTTGTTATAAGACACATTTCAGCACCGTTTGTGTTTGTTATAAGAAACATTTCAGCACCGTTTGTGTTTGTTATAAGAAACATTTCAGCACCATTTGTGTTTGTTATAAGACACATTTTAGCACCGTTTGTGTTTGTTATGCTTTGTCACCATAGCTAATGAACTTTAACAGCAGTTTGGACATGCAGCAAACATATAGATGTAATCGCACTTATTTATTCTGCGCACCCGTCAGTGTATCAATCTATTTTTAGGTGTTTCTCGTACCGATTCCATTTTATTTATAGAACGGAGTGAAATCATTGTCAGATTACTTGATATTAAGATGACCTGTGCTGAACTGGATTTCCCTATGTCTAAATGAACCATAACTAGACATGTGTGTATCGCTTCGTAACCATCTGTTACAGAAGTGTATATTTGAACTGTTATGGCGGTAGTGGGCCTTCAACACATTTGAGATGTGCCGCATCTGGATACGCGGCTAAAGCTGTGTATCCAGATGTGGCACGTCTCGAATGAGTTAACTCATTCTACCCCAACACCGAAATCCTTACATTTTGTCGTTGTCCTCTGAAGACTGCATTGCAGTTTCAATTGATTGTACATTGCTTAACGTCCCGACAGCAACAAGGCTTTCTCAGGACGTGCCTGCACTGCTTGTGAAAAAAAAAACTAAACAGAAAATTGAATGTATGTCGCCAGCCGGTCAAATACGTTAAATAAACCTACAACATGGGGCCTAAATAAAGCTAAGACCATTTAGCAACACACATCCAATATCAAGAGGTACAGGCAGTGCAGACAGTAGGGAGAGTTTTAAAAAGGCAAATACAGGTGAATGGACAAAGGGTAGACAGAAACACATGCCCCAGAATAGAGAGAAAAACCCACCCTGTGGGGCTGACCAGGGTGACCCTGGGAACTAAAAAATACCTAACCCCACCCAAGTCCCCCCGGGCAGACCCGGGTGGGGGCACTGCATTGCAGTGCAGGACACAGATCGACCATGATAGTTCAAGGGTGATGCCAGAATAGCTTGGCGCCCATAGGCGCCAAGCTATTCTGGCATCACCCTTGAACTATCATGGTCGATCCTTATCTTCCTGTGGTGTGTCTGGGGTAGAATGAGCTAATCCACTCTTCCCATTGTGCAATTTTGATTTCTTAACATCTATTGTAGACAAGAAAGGCCAAGCCCTCAAGGCCCAGGTGCGTGACTGATCACATAAATAATTACTTTAGTGACCTTGACCTTCCAACAGGTCACTGATATAAGCAAGTGTTCAAGTGTTCCAATATAACATGAGGAAACGGTTGTACAAGCAAAATCCATGTTTTCTCAAAATTTCAGCATTTTTCACTTTTGTCAACCTCCCAGGACCCTTGACCATGCATACAAATGTTTTATCATCAGCTACCTTTCTGCCAAATTTGGTTGAAAAGTTTTGCAAAAATACTGATAAAAACTAAAATTCTACACTTTTCACATTATTTGCTGATCTCTTGTGATCTTTGACCTTGCCAAGACATCATCCAAGTTAACATGCATAGGAAGGTCTTACCATCAGGTATCTCTGTGCCAGGTATGGGATGGAAGTTGTAAATAGTATTTGTGAAAAAAAAACATCGTCAGAAAATGGCTATTGTGACCTATTTCCTGATCTCTTGTGACCCTTGACCTTTCCAAGGGCTCAGCCAAATTAGTATGTACACGAAGATCTTACTATCAGGTATCTCTGTACCAAGTTTGGGTTTGAAGTTGTGAATACTATTTGAGAAAAAACATCTTTTGTCAAAATATGGCTATTTTTTTAACCTATTTTCTGATCTTGTGACCCTTGACCTTTCCAATAGGTCAACCAAATTAGTATGCTTAGAAAGGTCTTACAATCAGGTATCTTTGTACCAAGTTTGGGTTTGAAGTTGTGAATAGTATTTTAGACTTATTTCCTCATCCCTTGTGACCTTGACCTTTAAGGGAGGTCACTCAAATTGGTATCTTTAGAAAGGTCTTGCCACAAAGTATCCTTTGGCCAAGTTTGAAGACTATGGTTTGAACAGTCTCCGAGAAAATGCTAACGTTAAAGTTGACCATGGATGACGGACGAACGACCCATAGCCCAGAACATACTCACATAAAGCTTTGCATGTGAGCCAAAAATTAATTTTTCTTTAAAATATATTTTTTCGAAAAATACTTACCGATGACATTACTGTCTGGAAGTGTCAACTACTTACCCAATTTTAGCCTAAGAACTTGTTGTGTTCCTTCACAACCCGGGAGGCACTCGGGGAACCCTAACTAGGGCTGAGAGTAGCCTCCCTTCCTTGCCCAAAAACGGGCATTCACCACGTGGCCCAATCACAATCAGTCAGTGATACTTAGCTTACCAGCGGCAAGCGGGGCATGTGGGAGGGTCCTCCGAGTAATGTCATCGGTAAGTATTTTTCGAAAAAATATATTTTAAAGAAAAATTAATTTGTTTCTTCAAAAACATTACCGATGACATTACTGTCTGGAAGAATGGCGAAAAGGTGGAGGGTGCCGCGCCCAAGTTACCGCCATAAAGGGTATACGACAGAGCCACACACCCATTCGCCAAACTCCCGACAATTTTAGCTAAGTGCGTACCTACGGCGCTTCCGGCACCGGAAGGGAGTGTTGCGCTGCGGCGATGTCCCCCACCAGTGCGAGGTTGTCTCGCTGGCCTGACAGATCCCTGAGGTAAAAGCGGGCGAAGGTGGATTCTGCCCGCCAGCCCACTGCGGCCACGATGTCTCGAACAGCACAATTGCGATCGAATGCGACGCTCGCGGCCATGGCTCGTACCTCATGTGCGCGTATCTTGAGCCTCTTCGCAACTGCCGGGGAAAGGTCCTGATAGGCTGACCTGATGACCCAGCGAAGCCAAGAAGAAATCGTTTGCGCTGATATGTCTTCTCTGCTATGTGCTAAGGGTAGAAAGAGGCGTGATCGTCCTCGGCGGACGGGTTTGGTACGTCGTAAATATACACGAAGAGCGCGCACAGGATCCTGTTGCCTGGTCTCCCGAGTAAAACTTGCATCTTTCAGCGGCCTAATGGTAATCACTGGGGGCGCAGTCAAGGGAGACCTAGTCTTGGCGAGGAAGGCAGGGTCTGTGAGTAGTTGTACAGAACCGTCTGCCCGGAATTGGAGGCAGGCAGGACTTGCCGACATCGCATGTAGCTCGCTTACTCTAGCCGCGGTGGCCAGTGCCAACAGAAAACATGTTTTTCGTGTCACATCCGAGAACTTAGCGAGGGAAAGCGGTTCGAACCTGTCCGAGTTCAGCCACGTCAGGACCCAAGGGAGGTCCCATCTTGGAATCAGTGAGCGGGGAACCGGACGCTGCAGGCTGAAGTGTGCCATCAGGTCTGCAAGGTCTTTGTTTTCGCCAGGGTCTGGGTGGCCGAGGTGACGGTAAGTGTCTGCAATCATAGACAGATATCCTCGGATCGTGATGGGGGCTAGGCCTTGGTCTCCAAAGAGCCAGAGGAAGAAGTCAGCGAGCTGTGAAGGAGTCAACTCCGTGGGCATAAGGTGTCGGTCAGTGCACCAGGATTGGAATACTCGCCACTTTCCCTCATAAACACGTCTGGTCGAGGGTCTACGGGCTGAAGCGATAGCTGCCACTGCTGCACTCGAGAAGCCTCTAGCGGTGAGGGCTTGCCGCACAATCTCCAGGCGTGAAGGAGAAGTCGTTCTGGGCACGGGTGGAAAAGAGGCTGGCGGGGCTGCTTGAGCATTGTCCTCGAGGTGGGCAGGCAAAGCGGAGGGCCCGTGGCGAGACTGATTAGATCGGTAGTCCAAGACCTGTTCCAGGAGAATGGGGCTACCAGTAACATGACCGTGTTGCAACCTCTGAGCTTGAGGAGGACTTTGGGAACGAGGACCGTCGGGGGATAAGCGTAAGCGACGAGACCGTCCCACGGAATGGAGAGCGCGTCGACTGCCCAGGCTAGGGGGTCTGGAATCGGTGAGACGAAGAGGGGAAGCTGGCGATTCCACCTCGTGGCAAAGAGGTCTATCATGGGAGTTTCCCAGTGAGCGCAGATCATCTGAAAGATGTCTGGGTGAAGCGTCCATTCCGTGTGAAGTAATTGTCCGCGCTGAGATAGTGAGTCCGCCAACACGTTCAGGTGACCGGGGATGTGTCGAGCTCGGAGGGATAGTCCTCGGTCCTCGCACCAGCGCATCAATTGATAGAGTAGAATGCATAGCTCGGGAGAGTGAGTACCGCCCTGCTTCTGAATGTAAGAAACGACTGTGGTGTTGTCCGAAAGGACTAGGATCTCCTGGTGGCGAATGTGCGTTTCCCATTTGATGAGGGCTTGCCAAACCGCTTGTAGCTCTAGCCAGTTGATGTGTCTGTTTGCTAGATCCGGAGACCAGAGGCCGGATGTTGAGAGGAAACTCGGTAGCAAATGTGCACCCCAGCCGGTGAGACTTGCGTCCACGCAGAGTGAGAGCTGAGGAGGCGGGGAGGCTAGAGGAACTCCGACAGCGAGCCATGAAGTGTCTGTCCAACGTTGCAGATGTGGGCGAAGGATCTGAGTCACAGGTACCGGCGCGTCTAAGTCGCCGGAGGACGGACGCCAATGAAGCAGCAGGTGTAATTGAAGCGGCTGGGAGTAAAGACGACCGAGGGGAAGGAGATCCGCCGCTGCATTCATCAAGCCGAGGAGCTGAAGCCAAACTCTGGCGGGGACTGATTCCGCCTGTGCTACCTGGGCGGCCAAGGAGGCTAACTTGTGGATCCGAGGCTCCGGCAAACTCACTCTGTTGAGGTCGGTCGCAAATTTCATGCCGAGATGAATAAATCGTTGAGATGGAGATAGGTCCGACTTGCCTGTGTTTACCAGGAATCCCAAACGCGACAGCAACAGGAGCAAAGAATCTCTGTCCGTCCGCAGGGTGCTTATCGATTGATTCCGCAGGAAGAGGTCGTCCAAATAGTTGGAGGTTGGACTGGACGACGACTGCCTGGTTTTGGCGACGACAGCATCCATAATGCGAGTAAAAGCCCACGGGCTGATGTTGAGACCAAACAGAAGGGCTCGAAACTGGTAGATCACCCCGTCGAACGCGAATCGGAGATACCGCCTGGAAGCCGGGTGTATGAGGACATGGAGATATGCATCGGATAGGTCCAGGCTGACAGCGAAGTCCCTCGGTTGTACAGCGGCCCGAAGGGTCCTGGAGGTTTCCATGCGAAAAGTGGGAGCTATGATAAACTTGTTTAGTGCTGATAGATCGATAATTGGGCGCCACTTGTTGCCCGGCTTGGGAACCACAAAACGTCGGCTGTAAAATGCTGGTGAGTCGATATGATGCACTACCTCTGTGGCGGCCTTCTGTAGAAGCGATTCAACCTCTCCGCGTAGTGCGATGGCTTTCAGACTGTCCGAAGGAATCTCTGTCCATACGGGTGAGCGTCTCAGAGGCGGGGGAGAACGAAAAGAAATTGAGAGTCCGTCGGTGATGGTGGCGAGTACCCAGAGGTCGTCTGGAAGTAGCAACCTCCACATGTCGCTGAAAAGAGTGAGTCTCCCGCCGACAGGAGGTCCCGGAGCAGAAGGCGGGGGCTGGAACGGGGACGAGTCAGGGAGCCCGCCCGCGCCCACGGCGGCGGGCAGACCTGGGCCAAGCGGGGACAGAGGTCCTAACTGGTCTAGCACGGCCGAAGGCGGGGAACCGCCGGGACGTCTTGGCGGAAGCTGGAGTGAAGGATGAAGCGGGTCTGGAAGTCCGCAGGGCGCGACCCACGGCCTTGCGGGCGGAGTGAAAGCGTGAGGCTGTAACACGGCTGGGCCAGCGGTCCGGATTGCCGTCCTTCACCTTCTGCCAGGTGTCACCGAAGAGGAGTGGTCCACCAAGGGGGGCACGACGCAGCTGTGTCTTCAGATCGGGAGGCATACCGCGACAGGCGAGTAAGACTGCATCACGACGCATGAGGTCACAGTTGGATGCTGCCGCCATTGTGTTGACCGATGAGTGATACGCTGCCCGGTTTGCCGCAACCCCGAGGGCGAGAAGGTCACCAAGTAAGGGTGTAAGCGATGGTTGCCAAGCGTCCTCGATGCGACGGATTAAACCTTGAGTGAGAAGCTCTAGAAAACCAGCACAGGCCAAGGAGGGAGGGTGTGTCTCAGCTGATTGGTACCGCCAAGCTGGGATATCGATTGAGGGTCCAACGATGGAAGCTGACAGCTAAAGGACTGTGAATGTCCCGCATACCAGGATTGGCGGAAGGAGATGTCTAGGTCAGCCGGCCACTTGCGATCAGAGAAGAAAAGATACTCCTGGGAATCTGTCTGTAGGTAAGCGGAAAAGGAATCTCTCAAATCCTTAAAACCAGGGGGCTGCGGTAAAGACTTGAACCTCTTCTGTGGACGGCCAGAGTCGACAAAGGCAGACACCTTCCTCTTGAGTGGGGGCGACGGGGGACACGCGTCATTGGGCAGTGCAGCCGTGATGAGTCGAGCTGCTTCATCAATGCCGAGAAGCGTTTCCGTGCGTGACGTAGAAGGGAGTCTAGGGGATGCAGTATCATCCGACACCGTATAGTGAGACGAGGAGCTGTCCACACCAAGTAGGCCCGAAACTGAATCCTCCGGGAGAAGACTAAGAGTCTCCTCATCCCGCGTAGGGAGCGAAGTCCGGTGAGGATTGACGTTGGTAGATATCGGTCGAGCCACGTCACGACGAGAGAAGGTAGCTGCCGGAGAGCATCGCATCCTCTGGTGTTGATGTGTAGCCGTCGGCGAGCATCGCGTCCGCTGGTGTGGGTGAGGCGGGGGTGGGGGCAAAACGCGACCAGGAGACGGGGACTTGGGAGTGAGCCATGCGCCTGTCCCGGTTGGAGCGACTGCGAGAACAGGAGCGGCTGCGAAGATGGGAGCGGCGGCGACGACGGGAGTGACTGCGACGACGCGGACGACTGCGACGATGTAACTGGGAAGAGGTGAAGCTCGGGTCCGAAGCTCGCGAAGGAGACGAACACAACAAGGACGCTGGTTGGAAGTTGTGACGGCCGTTGCGTAGCATATCAGGTTGCTTCCTCTGATCATAAGTAGCTGCGCCAAAGCATCTAGAATTGCTGGCCGAATGAGAGATGTGAGGACTGTTGGAAGACCTACGCTGTTTAGACACGTGTCTCGGCTGACCTACCTCCATAAGGTAGGCACTCTGCCCTAGTGCTGTCTCTCCGTAAGAGTCAGCGGGCGTATCCTTGCGAGACCTCTCAGGACTGACGGACAAATGACGGCGTGGATCGCGTCTCTGTAGGCTTGCCTCCGTATGGCGAGCACTCTGCCCTCGTGCTGTCTCTCCATAAGAGTCAGCGGGCGTATCCTTGCGAGACCTCTTAGGACCGACGGACAAATGACGGCGTGGATCGCGTCTCTGTAGGCTTGCCTCCGTATGGCGAGCACTCTGCCCTCATGCTGTCTCTCCGTAAGAGTCAGCGGGTGTATCCTTGCGAGACCTCTCAGGACTGACGGACAAATGACGGCGTGAATCGCGTCTCCGTAGGCTTGCCACCGTATGGCGAGCACTCTGCCCTCGTGCTGTCTCTCCGTAAGAGTCAGCGGGCTTAGATCGAGTGTGAGTCACAGAAGATGCAGTCCTGTGTGAAGAGCTAAACTCATGTGTCCCACGTGTCGTCCGATCCCCCAGGTCAGATCGAGAGTGTTTAGTTAAAACGCCGGGAATGGTCAGGGGTTCCAAAAAGGACTGCCGGTCCGTAACCGGAGTCGGGCGCTCGCGCCGGTAAAATTTCCACAACTGGGACCAAACTTGTTCAGGCCAGGTTACACAAATCTCGCAAGAATGGTCCGACGCGCATCCCATACAAGGAAGGCATAACTTGTGCTTATCGCTAGGCCATTGGAAATCTCCGCACTGCGGGCAAGTAAGGACTTGGTTACTGTAACATAAATCAGACATGACTATCGACCGGGCGCAGGCACGACGAAGCCCCGCCAACGAAACACGAGAGATCGGCGCGAATCTATACGATCGAAGCGTAGCCACAAATTGAAGACACAAACCGAAGCAGGCACCCGGTCCAGGGCCAGCCAAGGGCTGGGGCTGATATGTTACCTCTCCTGAGATGCGGGGACGGGAAGAGATACATCCATGGCGTCCAAGGCACACGAAGAAGGTAAAAAAAAAATCCCAAGTAGATCCACGCTGAACAGAGCACAACACAACCACAGCAGGGAGCGTCGGGAAGAAAACACTGAGTTTCCGATGGAAGAAGAACAGTTAGAATTCCGGTAGTGACGTACGAAGTCCAGAAGAATAAGTAGAGTAAGACGACCGGCCCTTTAAGAACCGGTAAATTTCCTAGGCTAAAACACGTCTGCTCACAAGAGCTAAGTATCGATGACTGATTGTGATTGGGCCACGTGGTGAATGCCCGTTTTTGGGCAAGGAAGGGAGGCTACTCTCAGCCCTAGTTAGGGTTCCCCGAGTGCCTCCCGGGTTGTGTAGGAACACAACAAGTTCTTAGGCTAAAATTGGGTAAGTAGTTGACACTTCCAGACAGTAATGTCATCGGTAATGTTTTTGAAGAAACAAACATACCACTGAGGAATAGTAACAGCATGTCAAAATAACCTAGTTTAACCCATTACATCCCGAGGTTGATTTTTTTTTAATTTGCTTATTGTCCAATTAAGGCTACATTACAAATTAGGAGATAGATCAACCACTTTAGTTCAAAGGTGGTGCCAGGATAGCTTGGCGCCTCAGGCACCACCTTTGAACTATCATAGTCAAATTTATTTCAAGCAGTAGTGTATCAGGGTGAAAAGGGTTAATGACATTTTCAGCTCATTTATATTAACAAGAAAATTTCAATAGGAACCTGAGCTTACCTTTTGTACATACCTTTTGTTTGCGTTTGTCATGCGAGTGAAAGCAGGGTTTATGTGAGCATGTTGTTGTAATCAGCGCGTGGTGGCACCTTGAGCTGATTGGCAAAACGTACAAACAAGCAAGGCAACAGTGGCCTGCAATCAGGAAAAGCAGCGAAGCAGTTCACCTGTATTTCAATGTGTCGGGGATTTTCCACAAATTTTTCGATGAGCAGTCTGGCGTCACCAAAACTAGATTTGGCTTCCTCTGTACACATTCGGAATGCATATCTGTAAACAGAAGAAAACGGTACTTCAAACCCAAAAAGTTGCAACCTGAAAATGAGGACAGTAAATATCTAGGAACAATCTAGGAGGAATGTGCAGTCTCACGAGTCTTAGTGTCTATGCGTGCCCAACCGACGTCGACTGCTGTTGGCCGGCGCACATCGACCAATGTCGGCCCGATGGCCTTTTGCACATTGGGTACTAGCGTGTGCACATCTCAGCACCTAAACCACTTGTTCTGCTCTCATGTGTGTGTGTGTGTGTGTGTGTGTGAGTAAGCGCGAGTGCATGTGTGTTTGCATGTGTGCACACATGCACTCATGTATGTGAATGTGGGCATGCGTGCATCTTTTTTTTTTTACGGCCCCCTTGAATGTAATGTCAAAAGATGCTGACCCCAATACACATACCAGTCTGTTTATTAACCCTTATCATTCGGAAAACACCAGTGTGGGAAATAAGTTTGGCTAAAATAGTTCAAGGGTGGTGCCAGAACAGCTTGGCGCCTCTAGGCGCCAAGCTATTCTGTCACCACCCTTGAACTAAAGCCATTGGTCTATATCCTTATCTGCAAGTACTATAATGTAGCTTGCATATGGCAGTGTACAAATTTGAAGCTTTTAGCCTCAGTATGATTTGGGTTTTAAATTAATTTTTCTCTAAAATATATTTTTTCAAAAAATACTTACCGATGACATTACTGTCTGTCTGGAAGTGTCAACTACTTACCCAATTTTAGCCTAAGAACTTGTTGTGTTCCTTCACAACCCGGGAGGCATTCGGGGAACCCTCATTAGGGCTGAGAGTAGCCTCCCGTCCCAGTCCAATAAGGTACCCACTACATGGCCCAATCACAAATCAGTCGTGATACTTAGCTTACCAGCGGCAAGCGGGGCAGGTGGGAGGGTCCTTCGAGTAATGTCATCGGTAAGTATTTTTCGAAAAAATATATTTTAGAGAAAAATTAATTTGTTTCCTCAAAAACATTACCGATGACATTACTGTCTGGAAGAATGGCGAAAAGGTGGAGGGTGCCGCGCCCAAATACCATCATAAAGGGCAGACGACAGAGCCCAATACCCATTCGCCAAACTCCCGACAATTTTAGCTAAGTGCATACCTACGGCGCTTCCGGCGCCGGGAGGGAGTGTTGCGCTGCGGCGATGTCCCCCATCAGTGCGAGATTCTCTCGCTGGCCCGACAGATCCCTGAGGTAGAAGCGGGCGAATGTTGACTCTGCCCGCCAGCCCACGGCTGCTACGATGTCTCGAACAGCACAATTGCGATCGAAGGCGACACTCGTGGTCATGGCCCGAACCTCGTGTGCGCGGATCCTGAGCCGCCTCGCCCCGTCATGGGAAAGATCCTGATAGGCGGACCGAATGACCCAACGTAGCCAGGAAGATATTGTCTGAGCTGTTATGTCATTCCTGTTGGGGTTCAAAGGTAGAAAGAGGCGTGATCGTCCTCGGCGGACGGGCTTGGATCTGCGTAAGTAAACGCGTAAGGCGCGCACGGGATCCTGTTGTCGCATCTCCTTAGAAAAGGTCGCGTGTTTCAAAGGCCGAATATTTATGACCTGGGGAGCAGTCAAAGGAGACCGGGTCTTGGCGAGGAAGGCAGGGTCTGTGAGTAATTGTACAGAACCATTCGCTCGGAATTGGAGGCAGGGAGAACTCGCTGACAGAGCGTGTAGTTCGCTTACCCTGGCCGCCGTGGCTAGGGCCAAAAGGAAGCATGTCTTCCGTGTCACATCAGCGAAGCGAGCCAGGGATAGAGGTTCAAATTTGTCTGAATTAAGCCACGTCAAGACCCAGGGTAGGTCCCAGCGAGGAATCAGAGAGCGGGGAACCGGACGCTGCAGGCCAAAATGTGCCATCAGGTCTGCGAGATCTTTACATGCGCCAGGGTCCGGGTGGCCTAGATGACAGTAAGTGTCAGCAATCATGGACAGGTATCCGCGTATCGTGATGGGGGCGAGGCCGAGGTCTCCAAAGAGCCAGAGGAAGAAGTTTGCGAGCTGTGGAGTAGTTAATTCGAGGGGAGAGAGATGTTGGTCCGAGCACCATGACTGGAACACTCGCCACTTGCCCTCGTAAACGCGTCGAGTCGAGGGTCGACGGGCTGAAGCGATCGCCTCCACTGCAGCACCTGAGAAACCTCTTGCGGTGAGGGCTTGCTGGACAATCTCCAGGCGTGAAGAAGGAGCCTCTCCGGGCACGGGTGGAACAGCGGCTGGCGAGGTTGCTTGAGCATAGTCCTCGACGTGGGGAGACGAAGAGGGGGACCCGTGGCGAGATAGAGAAGGTCGGTGGTCCAAGAGAACGGGGCGATCAAGAACAGGATCGCGTCGCAACCTCTGAGCTTGAGTAGGACTTTGGGAACGAGAACCGTCGGGGGAAAGGCATACGCAATCATTCCGTCCCACGGAATGGATAGCGCATCGACCGCCCAGGCTAGAGGGTCTGGAATTGGGGAGACAAGAGGGGAAGTTGATGATTCCACCTCGTGGCAAATAAGTCGATCATGGGAGTCTCCCAGTGAGCGCAAATCATCTGAAAGATGTCCGGGTGAAGAGTCCATTCTGTGTGGAGGAGTTGGCCGCGTCGAGAGAGGGAGTCGGCCAATACGTTCAAGCATCCGGGGATATGTCGAGCGCGTAGAGAGATGCCGCGGTCCTCGCACCAGCACATCAGGCGGTAGAGGAGAATGCAGAGATCGGGAGAGTGTGTACCTCCCTGCTTCTGAATGTATGAGACAACCGTAGTGTTGTCCGACAGGACAAGAAGCGTCTGGTTGCGAAGGTGGACTTCCCACACCATGAGCGCTTGCCACACTGCTTGTAGCTCGAGCCAGTTGATGTGTCTGCCTGTCAGGTCCGGTGTCCAGAGGCCGGATGTCGAAAGGAAACTCGGAAGCAGGTGTGCACCCCATCCAGCGAGACTCGCATCCACACAGAGCGAGAGCTGAGGGGGCGGTGAGGCAAGAGGAACTCCCGAAGCTAGCCAAGATATGTCCATCCAACGCCGTAGGTGTGGTTGAAGGATTGGAGACACCGGCACCAGGGCATCGAGGTCGCTGGAGGTCGGCCTCCAATGAAGCAGTAGATGGAACTGAAGCGGGCGGGAGTGAAGACGACCCAGGGGGAGGAGATCCGCCGCTGCATTCATCACGCCGAGGAGTTGCAGCCAGACTCTGGTGGGAACGGATTCCGACCGGGCAACCCGAGCAGTGAGGGAGGTTAACTTCTTGATCCGAGGTTCCGGTAAACACACACGGTTGAGGTCGGTCACAAATTCCATCCCAAGATGAATAAACCGGCGAGATGGAGAGAGGTCGGACTTGCCTGCATGGAGTAGAAACCCCAAGCGGGACAATAACATCCGCAGCACCGACTCCGACGCATTCCTCATGAGAAGGTCGTCTAAGTAGTTGGAGATCGGACTGGATGAGGACTGTCAAGCCTTGGTGACGACTGCATCCATGATGCGAGTGAAGACCCACGGGCTGAGGTTGAGACCGAAGGGAAGGGCGCGAAACTGGTAGATCACGCCTTTGAAAGCGAAGCAGAGATACCGTCTGGATGCCGGATGTATGGGAACATGGAGATACGCATCGGAAAGATCTAGGCTGACTGCAAAATCCAGGGGTTGCACTGCGGCCCCGAGTGTCCGGGTGGTCTCCATGCGAAAAGTCGGAGCCAGTATAAACTTGTTCAGCGCCGAGAGATCGATGACAGGACGCCACGTTCCGTCCGGCATCGGAATTACGAAGATGCGGCTGTAAAATGCCGGGGAGTCGAGACGAGACACTACCTCCATGGCAGCCTTCTGTAGAAGCGAGGCAACCTCGAGGCGCAAGGCGATGGCTTTTAACTCGTCGGATGGAACGTCTGTCCACACCGGAGATCGTCTCAACGGCGGAGGTGAACGGAACGAAATCGAGAGACCCTCGGAGATGGTAGTAAGGACCCAAGGGTCGTCTGGTAGCAGCACCCTCCATATGTCGCTGCAAAGGGCCAGTCTCCCACCGACCGGAGACCCCCGAGGGGCCGGCGGGAACTGTGACGGAAGGTAGTCATTGAAACCGGCCGCGCCCTCGACCAGGGCGGCGGGCAGGCTTGGGCCAGGAGGGGATAGAGGTCTTAACGGGTTTACCGTGGCCGAAAGTGGGAGCCCTCCGGGGCGTGTTGGAATGATGGGGAAGGAAGGTCGAAGAGGGTCTGGAGGTCCGCAGGGTGCGACCCACGGCCTTGCGGGCGGCGTGAAAGCGAGAAGTGGTAAAGCGGTTGGGCCAACGGTCTAAATTTCCGTCCTTCACCTTCTGCCAAGTCTCACCAAATAGAAGATGTCCACCAAGAGGAGAACGACGCAGTTGAGACTTCAAATCAGGGGGCAATCCACGACAGGCTTGTAGAACGGCATCCCGACGCATGAGGTCACAGTTAGCAGCAGCCGCCATTGCGTTGACGGAAGAGTGATAAGCTGCCCGGTTAGCCGCGACCGCTAGAGCGAGGAGATCACCAAGGAGGGGTGAAGATTCTCGTGAGTCTTCAATGCGACGAATAAAAGCTTGCGTGAGAAGCTCCAGAAAACCCCCACAGGCCAAGGTGTTCCGCACTAGGGACGCCGTCTTATCCAAACCACGCGGGAAAGTGTAACGTAGCTTAGAGTTGTCGCCAAGCTGCGCCACAACCGGAGGGTCCAACGTGGGAAGTGTGCACTGAAAAGACTGTGAATGGCGGAACGCGATGTCAAGGTCAGCCGGCCACTTGCGATCCGCAAAAAAGGAGTATTCTTGTGAATCCGTGTGTAGAGGAGCGGAGAAGGAATCTCGCAGATCTTGAAATCCAGGAGGTTGAGGCAGCGACCTGAATCTCTTCTGTTGCCGGTCCGAATCAACAAAGGCGGACACCTTCCGTTTGAGCGGGGGGGACGGAGGGCACGCGTCCGTCGGGAGGGCGGCCACGATAATACGAGCTGCTTCATTAATGCAAAGAAGTGTTTCCGTGCGCGACGACGAAGGGAGCGTAGTCGACACAGGCGCATCCGACACATCAGAGCGCAGCGAAAGGGAGTGGCCGCCAAAGTCGAGTAGATTAGAGACCGAATCCTCAGGAAGAAGACTAAGGGTGTCCTCTTCGCGTGGAGGGAGGGAGATCCGGTGGAGGGTCCGTGAGGGAGAAATGGTGCGGAGCCCGTCCGGATGAGAAATTGTAGCCACCGGCGATCGTCGTACCGCGGGAAGATGGCGAAGCGGGTGTAGGGGAAAGGTATGAACGGGAGGGGGGGGACCTAGAGGGAACCGTGTGACGTGTACGGGGAGAACGACTGCGATGACGGGAGCGGCTGCGATGACGGAAGTGGCGGTCATGGTGAACTTTACCAGCGGAGGTCCGAATATGGGGCCGAGGAGGAGAAGGGGACGGGCGATGGAACGGAAGGGGAGGAGCAGACCGAGACAAGCTGGAAGCCGAACGGGGAACCGAAGCGGGAGAAGGAGATGAAAGGGAAGATGACGATGGATGCCGAGGACTGCGGTGATCGGAAAGGACAGTAGTCACACGACGCGTGAGAGTGTGGAGGAATTGAGGTCAAGTGAGAAAGTGTAACACGATCATCAAACCGATGACGCCGGGACCTGGATCTCTCGCCTGCCTCCGAAAGGGTATGTTGCCGCATAGGCGTCTCTCCGTAAGAGTACGCAGACTTTTTCAAAGGAGATCTCATACGACGATTTTCGGACAATGTACTGCGCGAAACATGTTGCGGAATGCGTGCCCCTGTAGTGTAAGGCAAACGCTACGCCCTAAGGCGGACTCCCCGTAAGAGTCAGCAGGCGTTGTCCGTTTAGAAATCTTTGGGGATGAGCAAACGTGAAGCGGCCGACAGCTCAGTTGATCCCCACGGTCCATTATAACTCGACTAGTTTCGGACAACGTACTATGCGAAGGATGTCGCGGTATGCGTGCCCCTGTAAGGCAAACGCTAAGCCCTAAGGCGGACTCCCCGTAAGAGTCAGCAGGCTGTGTCCGGTTAGAGAGTTTGGAGGATGAGGAAATCGCAAGCAGAGGACGGCTCAGTTGATCCTCACGGTCCACACAAATTCGATTATTTTTGGACAACGTACTGCGCGAAGTTTGTCGCGGTATGCGTGCCCCCGTAAGGCAAACGCTGCGCCCTAAGGCGGACTCCCCGTAAGAGTCAGCAGGCGGTGTCCGATTAGAAGTGAGGGAGGATGAGCGAAGCTCAAGCGGCTGACGGCTCAGTGGATCCTCACGGCCGTCCGCGCCCACGCGTTTGGAAACAGCGCCAAGTACTTTATGTAGGCTCTAGGATGGAAGCCTTGTCACTAGGCGTATGCGGACGCTCGCGCCTGTAAAAACTCCAAAGCTGCGACCATTGCTGCTCGGGCCAGGCGGCGCAGACGGTACAAGTATGGTCCGAATTGCATCCCGTACAAGGAAGGCAAAAATCATGGTCGTCACACGGCCACTGGAAAGATCCACACTTTTCGCAGGTACGCACGGGGTTACTGCAACATAAAAACAGAAATAGCAGTCGACGGGGCGCACGCACTCTGAGTGCGCAAAAACGAGAACGAAGGCCGTGCGCGATCCGACGAAACAAACTAAAACAGGCACCCGGGCCGGAGCCGTCTGAGGGAGGGGCCAAGACCTTACCTCTCCTGTGACGTGGCAACGGGTGGAGGAATCTCCAGTCGGAGCAGTAAACACCACAGAGAAGAATCTCCGTTTTTTTTTTTTTTTTTTTCCCGTTTTCACCAGAACGAAGAAAAACACAGTTCACGCGAAGCACAATCCTTGAAAAACACACACGGGCACATAAATCCAAGCACACAAGTCTGAAGGAACACAGTAAGCCACAAAAAGAAGATAAGTGAAAAATTCATTTTTCTTTAAAAGGTATTTTTTCGAAAAATACTTACTGATGACATGAATGAATGGAAGTGTCTACTACTTACTCATTCTAGCCTAAGAGCCAGTTGTGTTAAGACACAACCCGGGAGGCACTCGGGGAACCCCGAGGGGACCAAGAGTTGTCTCCCTATACCCACCACCCGGAAGCCGGGTACCCATAATCCCTCAGTCAGGATACTTGGCGCACGAGCGGCAAGCGGGGCAGGTGGGAGGGTCGTTTGAGTCATGTCATCGGTAAGTATTTTTCGAAAAAATACCTTTTAAAGAAAAATGAATTTGTTTCTTCAAAAACATTACCGATGACATGACTGAATGGAAGAATTGCGAACAGGAGGTGGGTGCCGCGCTCCAGCACACCTTAGGGCCCAAGGGCCGTCCTCCCTAACGCAAACTCCCGACGACCCTAGGTAGGTGAATACCTACGGCGCTGAGGCGCCAGGAGGGAGTTGTGCCCCCCGCAAAAAGGCCTCCACCAGAGCGAGGAGTCTCTCTGGCCTGGCAGAGCTCTGCAATCGAGGCGGGCGAAGTCATCCTGCCCGCCAGCCTCCAGTAGCCACGAAGTGCAAGACAGTACAGTCCCTGACGAATGTGACGTTCGTGGCCCTGCAAGTGCCTTGATAACGTACCTGTAGCCTCTAACCTCCCTGAGGGAGGGGTCCTGTAATTCAGAACGTATGACTGAGCTTAACCAGGAAGAACATCCGGCATGTAGCGTCAGTGCTGCCGGAACCGGCAAAGAGGCGAGCGCGTCCGAAGCGAACGGCTATGTCGTAGGCACCCGTGAGGCTTGTACAGGGATTTGCTACGTGGTCTCCTGGTGGAATAGTGCCCCGTAAGCGGGCGCAAGGTGAACCTGTGGACCAAGGCGCGGCGGTCCAGGTAAGGTATGGTCCGAGAGGAGCTGTACGTAATTGTTCCCTCGAACTGTAGGCAGACAGGGTGAGGCGTAGCTCCTGAAGCTCGTTAACCAATCCACCACGGCAACATCCCTCAGGCGCCGTATGGCTGCAAGGGCAAGACGTAGCATTCGATGACTCCTCCCGAGGGGAGTCGACAGGAGGCTCCGGACGAGCGCGTGTAAGTCTCTCCGACCCGGGCTCTGAGGAGAGGCGGGTTCCTGCCGGCAAGTGGACCCCCAGCAGGATCCCGGCGGCTTACTTGGAGACGAGTGGGTACCGAGATTGTACGTGGGACGTCACCAAGCGCGACTCTCTGAACTGGGCTCTGTGAGGCGAGTTCTCTGCTTCTCAAAAGCTGTGTCCGGGCTCGCTCCGTCCGGGTAGCGGCCTCGGTCAAGGCCCCATCCTGTGCCCCAGTCCACTGAAAACGTAGGATCATCCTGGTCTCATGCGCCGATCCTCCGAAGGTGACCTGGTGTATTCCGTGTGTAGCCACTGGTCCCACCGGGGAAGACTGGCCCAGATCTACCGTCGGTCCAGGTAGCGTCACGCACGGAGGGAGATGAAGTTCTTTCCCCAAGCACCAGGGTAGGGGGTATGCACTGGTCGGAGGATCGCCAGCTGCCCTGATCCTGGAAGTACACCTCCGCTGTCGCGTAGCCGAAGAGGAGAAGCTCCTGTGACCTATCCTTCCCCCCACGAGCAGAAGAAGCAGGCCTAGTAGTCCGCGTCAGATCCAAGCTAAGCACGCTCTTGTCCGCGAAGTCCGAAGGTCGGAGGGTTGGACCTCGAGAAGAATCACGGAAGTAGGAAGCGTAGCTTGAGCAGCCGGGCTTAGAGACGACTAAGGTGAGTAGATTCGACTCCGTGTAGTGGCTAGGCCTCCACCCCGAGCACAGCCAAGCGGTACCACCTGACCGAAGTACGGCACCCCCCGGGTGCCCAACGAGAGTTGTCGAGATGGTTAGACGTCAGGGAGAAGGGGCTGCGCCTTGGTTCCCCAGTGTCCACGATGGATGAGAACCCCCGGTGAGTCAAGGGGCGATGCCGGGCAACTTCCGCAGCCGGGCGGCGGCGATGAGCTTGGATGTCCCGTCCAGCGCCGGCCGAGTGTCCATCCGCGCAGAAGAACAGGTCTGATGGAACCGCCGCACTGGAAGCCGAAGAAGAGGAAGAGGAGAAACGGCTGAGACGTCCGAGCCACCAGTCCGAGGGGTCGTCAGCCGTCAAACTCAGGGTGTCAAAGTCCCGCTGTCTGGAACCGGCGACCGAGGAGGGCTCCGAGGGAGGGAATCCCGCTGACGGCGAACCGTAGGTCGAAGACTCCCTTCGAAGGGGAGAGCGAAGACGGAGCGATGCGGCGAGGTTCTCCCGTTTGCCGAAGGCGGGTTCCGACGAGGAGAACGGCTGCGACGAGGAGGAACGGAACGGAGAGGACGAGGGAAGGGGAAGTGGCCGGTCGATGGGAAGAGGAACGGGACGAACGGGAGTCCGAACGAGATGAGGAACGCGAAGAAGGCGAAACCAGTCGAGGGAGTCCTGATCCGTCGAACGATGAGTGGAGAAGGTCCTCCTACGATCTTGCGAAGCAGAGCGATAACGGTGAGTAGAATCCCAGCGCCTACGATCCTCGCGAACAGGAGGATCCGGACGAGTGCGTGTAAGTCTCTGTGAACCAGGCTCCTGGGAGAGGCGGGTTGCTTGCCGGCAAGGGGATCCCTGCGGCCAGAGATGAGTGGGGAACGAACCAGGCTCTTGGGAGAGGCGGGTTTCTGTGCACTAATCCGTTGAATACTCAAGTGGCGTCTTCTGTGTCGGATCAAGTTGGTTTCGCGCGTCCGGTGCCGGGGGCACAGCGGAAGGCATCTTGGGCAACTCCAAGCACCCGAGCGGGAAGGTCCTCTTATGATCTTGCGAGGGAGAGCGATAACGTCGAGTAGAATCCCTGTGTCTACGCTCTTCACAACCAGGAGGTTCCGGACGAGTGCGTGAATGTCTCTGTGAACCAGGCTCTTGGGAGAGGCGGGTTTCTTGCCGGCCAGGGGACCCCCAGCGGGATCCCGGCGGCTTCTTCAGAGACGAGTGGGGAACGACGGTGGAGGAGGGACGCCACGAGCGTCCCACCAAACCAGGCTCTTGGGAGAGGCGGGTTCTTTCCACCAGCTGTATCCGGGCGCGCTCTCTAACGGAGGCGGTCTTGACGGTCGAACTCCCACACTGCACTAATCCCTCGATTACTCAGTGGCGTTTTCTGTGTCGGATCCAGCTGGTCTCGCACGTCCGGTGCCGGGGGCACAGCGGAAGGCGTCTCGGCAATCTTCAAGTACCCAAGAGGGTAGGAGTCTCCCTCCTCTAAAGTTCCAGAGATTAGACCATCGCAGCTCCGGCCAGGTAGCACAGACGTTACAAGAGTGGTCGGAAGCACACCCAGCGCACAGGAGACAGACTGTATGGTTATCTGACGGCCACTGGAAGCCTCCGCATAGCTTGCATGTCCTCAGCAGTCCGATAGTGGTCCCTACTCTGGCGCCGCGCAGAGCGAGCGGGACGAGAGGTGGCCCGGAACTGTGTTGATAGTATTCTCCGCTTCCTTGGAGACGAGCATTCTTACTAGAGTCCCTGGACGTGCACGTGAATGTCTCTGAGCCGGGCTCCGAGGGAGGCGGGCTTTCTTGCCGGTAAGGGGGACCCCCAGCGGGATCCTGCGGGCTTCTTGGAGACAAGTGGGGCAGATAGTGGACATGGCTTCTTGGAAGTCTTAGTCCGGGCGCGCTCCCTCCTTGAAGCGGCCTCATCGATCCAGGCCCATTTCGTGCACTAGTCCACTGAATCCGGTGTGGGGATTCCCACAGGGACGTCCTGGTCTCAAGCGACCGGTGCCCAGGATACGTTGGAAGGCGTATCCACATCCTGCGCATAGGAGACCCGACCCAGTGGTTGTCCGACGGCCACCGGGACATCTGCCTTGCGTGAAGGACATCGGCATGCCCCTCTTCATCGGGGCGGAACGGGATCCTTCAAGCACCAACAGCATAGGTCGCTCCCGCCTGCAGACGCTTCAATGCTGCCATCCGCGCTGCTGAGGCCAGGTGACGCAATCATCCCAATGTGGTAGGAGGCACCTCCCGTGTCGGAAGACAGGCCTAGTCCCAATGGGCGCTGCCTGGACATGAAGAACACACCTACCAGTAGCAGCCGGGCTGGGGCTTACAGCCGAGAAGCTGCTTGTCCTCTCAAGGTGGTAGTGTACTGCAACGTCCTAAGACGTCGGACGTGTGCGTAATTGTCTTTCCGAGCGGGCCTTGCCAGAGGCTGTTCCCGTGCGCTCCCCCTGGCAGCGGCCTCCACGATCCATGCTCGCGCCTAGTCGCGACATCCGGTGTGGCTTCTCTCCCAGGGCAGTCCGTTGTCGTGCGGAAACCCGCAGTGTCTGGGAGGCGCCTAAACCGGTGCCGATCGCTTGCAAAGCAAGCATGGTCGGCGGGGCATCCGGTGCAGTGGCGAAAGACCCCTGGGGGCTGAACTAGCCACTGTCATCTGTGTGAATGGGTAGCGCATCCCTGCAACAGATAACACCCGAAGGCCTGCGGGCGAGTCCTGTGGGACTAAGCCACGAAAGGTAGCCTTCGTAACAACAAAACACACAAGCACCAAGCGGGGTAACAGACTGTCAAGCCTGCACGCCAGCAGTGCAGCAAGAAGGTAGACTCACTGCCCTCAAGCACTAAGGTGAGCAACCAACATATGTAGCAAAAGTCAAACATGTCATGACAGAAGCGAGGTACCAAACTCAGACCTGTTTACCCCCTGGGTGTAGTCAGTGTACTTTCAACTGACTAATTGTGTACTTTGGACCTCACATGTGTAATTATTCCCAAGCCAGGGAGTTGTCAGTTTCTCCAAAAAGTGTATTCTTGGGTAAACAGGTCTGCAAACTGCATGCCGACAACTAGCCGTGCAGTAAGCAAGCAGGCCCACTGCCGCCAAGCGCTAAGGCGAGGGAACAACATATGTACACAAAAGACGAATACGTCAGGACGGAAGCGAGGTACCAAACTGCACGTCTGCAATCTAGCAGTGCAGTAACGAGGTAGATTCACCGCCGTCAAGTGCTAAGGTGAGCAACAACATATGTACCAACCCCTGTGACAAAAGGAGTCAGGCCCCCAAACATTATTACTAAGGGTGACCGTGTGTGGAAAAAAAAAAAAAAAACAACACCGGCCGCATGCTGTACAACTCAATACGCAATGACAATCAAGACAAGAAAAACATCTGGGGCAGAAAATCACCACTTTATGTGGACATGCCACGAGGGGCCCGCCCAGCCAAGGAGCGTAAACCCCCCAGCTGCCCGCCGGAACGTATATCCACTCTCTAAGGTACGTGAGCACTTGTCTACCGCGTATGCCTGCGTATGCGAGTGTGCGCTTAAATCCATCACCCGTGAGCGAAAACAGAACAGGCGCTGGTCCCGAACAAACCACGCGATGACAAGGCGTGACTCAAGCTGTGCCACTCAGCTAATCAGGCCATGGAGTAAAAGAATTCTCCACACCCAAGGTACAAAAGCGTAGGAAACTTCTCTACGATTCACCGAAGGTGAGTGGGGGCGCAATTACAGTGAGAAGAAGACGAAAAACTTCGTACCTGCACAACCAGTGCCCAGCCCGGGAACCAGCCGAGGGTCAATCCCGCTACCTTACCTCTCCGCCGAAGGGGAACGGGGGGAGACGTCCAAAAACCCGCCTGGCACGACCGGCGAAGATCACCGGACAGCTCACCAGAGGCCGAAGCGCAGGCGCCAAGCAGTGGGGACGAGAAAACCACGCAGCAGCACAGGCAGGGCCGACGAAACGATCCTATCTCCCGCTCTTCATTCCAACAGCAAGTCCGAACCCGAGAACGGTCGAAAACCAAAGTCCGTAGGCTAGAGCCGAGCGCAAGACGACCGAATCGTGCGCCTAAGTAGACTAGACTGAGGGATTATGGGTACCCGGCTTCCGGGTGGTGGGTATAGGGAGACAACTCTTGGTCCCCTCGGGGTTCCCCGAGTGCCTCCCGGGTTGTGTCTTAAAACAACTGGCTCTTAGGCTAGAATGAGTAAGTAGTAGACACTTCCATTCAGTCATGTCCTCGGTAATGTTTTTGAAGAAACAAACCGTTAGCAACGGTCTGTGGAGCGATAGGCTAACACGTCTGAACTTGAGAGCTAAGTAGAAACGACTGATTTGTGATTGGGCCACGTAGTGGGTACCTTATTGGACTGGGACGGGAGGCTACTCTCAGCCCTAATGAGGGTTCCCCGAGTGCCTCCCGGGTTGTGAAGGAACACAACAAGTTCTTAGGCTAAAATTGGGTAAGTAGTTGACACTTCCAGACAGACAGTAATGTCATCGGTAATGTTTTTGAGGAAACAAAGTAACTACTGTCAAACCCATTCACTACCAGATCACATCTCAAATGCAAGCAGCACCCCTTCCCTGCTTAGGAAAACTGAACACCACCTAAATGCAAGAGGCACAGATCCTCATGAGCCCCCGCAGTTGCGGGGGCTCATGAGGCTATATGCCACTTGCTGACACCACTTTGTATCCACGTTCCATGGACGGATGAGGCACATGGCGTTGGAGTAACTCAGATTTCAGAAACATGACCTCCTTCCACTGGCAGGGAAGGGGTATAATAAAAGTTATCGGTCGCAGGGGTTTGCTACAAGGGTCCGTGCAGCAAGCCCCATGCTACCAATAACATATTTGTTTTCATTCCTCCAATGTTTTTGTAAACGAAATCAAGAAGAAATCTTCCGACCTGGATCACGCCAGACATGACCGACGACAAATGAACATACATTTATACATAATAGACTTATGACTTAATTTAAAATCTTTCACAATGTTGCTGTCTCCAGTAGTGTGCCTGTTGTTTCGAACAACACGAAGTAACTTTGTACTTTAGAACTTGTTTGTGATCTTTTATAGAACAAAACTGGCATTCAAGATGCGTCAGAAAGAGGGCTACAAAAAGTCTGCCATTAGTTGCTACAAGGGTTTTTGTATCCCGGTCACATGGTACGGTTTGCGCCAAAGAGATTGGTCTTGTGACGTAGGGATAAAAACAACATGCATTATACATTAGTGCGGACACACCTTGCCTCTTCATCAGTGCGAGCTATCCTCATGCCTTTTCCACCGCCTCCTGCTGATGCTTTGATCATCACAGGGTAACCTGAAAAATCACGAGAAAAGAATACACAAAAGGAAAATCTATTACACATGCGCAAAATACACTTCCCTAATTGACCTCACCACCACCACCACCCAGTTCAATTATGATTTGATCAAACACCAGTGGATCCAGTTTCTGTTTTATATGTTATACACGTGGAGTACAGTAGAACCTTTGTTAAGCAACCACCTTTTGTAAGGAAAAAAGTGGTCTTAAAGAATCGGTCAAGAGAAGACTTGAAGGGCACAAAGGTGTCACCTGTCACAAAAGACCATCACCAGGCACCTAAATGAAGTCTTTAACCCTTTAAATCCTGATACACCCTTACATGAGATTCCCGTGACCATGATAGTTCAAGGGTGGTGCCAAAACAGCTTGGCGCCTGTAGGTGCCAAGCTGTTCAAGCACCACCCTTGAACTATCATGGTCAATCTGTCTCCTGCACTGTAATGTAGCTTTCATAGGGCAAACAAAAATCTGTAATTGTAAAATTCATCCTCAGAAATTAACTCATTCGAGACGTGCCGCCTCCGGATACACGGCACAAGCCACTTATCCGGAGGCGACACATCTCAAATGCGTTCATGACAGGTGATCTCTCATCAGTGTGTAGGAACAAAACAGGCTATGCCGTAATTTATGTAGAAACAAGAATGTTGATTCTGATGTTAAAGCCATTTCAAACAGTTGTTGTATTAATAAATTAAATTATGCCTGACCTCTTGTCACTCGTGCTCAGGCTGACCGATAAAATGCTCACTAAAGCTCATGTTTTATGTCAAACCGAGTACTCATTATATATTTTGTGAAACAGGATGTCAAGAATAATTTGGCTGCCACTGGCACTTTTTTTGTCGCAACAATTAAGAATCACCACAATACAAAGCGCAACCTACCGCAGAAGGGGTACTCTCTATGTACAGCACAGTACTACCCTCGAGTTCTCGCAACAAGACTCTCCCCTCTGGGCCTCTGTTCACTGACCTATGTCTATCGCCAGTTTGACACACTGATCCATATCCTCCACCACGCCGTCGAAGCCAGGGATCATATTCACGTTTGCGTTTTTCGCAATACGCTTACTCTCGATCTTGTCCCCCATCGCTTTGATTGCATCACTGTTCGGCCCAATAAATTCCACCCCACGCTCATGCTGAAATATAGGATCAAAATACAGGACTGAGACAATCATTGTCAACCCTTTCACAGTGAGCGAAAGTTGGCAATCATGAAGAAAAAGATATATACAGGCCCAGGTCCCAGGGCCACCTTAGTGGTGGTGTGGTCCCGAAAAAGAGTCGTTACATTTTCAAAGAATTTTCACAGCCTATCATGCAGTCTAGAGGGAAAATTTTATTTGTCCCTATTAGTGTATGACAGCATTTAATGTTGAATATGTGGAAATTTCTGCATGTCCAAATAATCCTCTTAACCCCATGACCGCATTTCCAAACGTTTGGAAGTGTTATCTAATGACTATGTACCAGTTGTAGGAGATGGATTGATGGATTGATCATGATAATTCCAGATGAGCTTGGTGCCTGAAGGCGCCAAGCTCATCTGACACTGCCCTTGCATTAAGATCAATCCATCTCCTGCTGCAGGGTCCCGTGGCTAAATGGGTTAAAGATTTCATTCTTTCTGGCTGCCAACTTTCACCAACACTTTCACTGCCAGTACATGGTACACCCCACCAACTGCAAGATAAACAGACCCTCACAAAACCCACATGAAAGTAATCTTTGACCTTTTTACCAGCAGGACAAGGCATGCGCCACCCAAACTGCGAGAGGCACAGACCCTCATGCGCCGCTGAGTAAAAACTAAATCTTTCCTCTCCACAGGCAGGATGAGGAATACATCACCTTAGAGGCATAGACCCTGATGAGGTCCCGCAGGTGCACACACATATACAGTAACTTGTGTGATATCATGCAAGACACCAAAGTGCGTAACCGCTTTGCTGTCAGAGATCGTGAATTGCAAGCCTAAAATGACTGACCGACACGGATGTAAATGGGACAAAATTAGGTGTAAAGAACATAGGACCAACAAGAGACATAAACCCTCATGGGCCCCCGTAACTGCGGGGGCCCATGAGGGTTTATGTCTCTTGCAACTGGGTAGTGTTTTCCTTGACCCGGCCATTAAGAGGTTACAGATAACATGTTACGTTATTAAAGCCTTTTTCTAATGCAAGACTATGGACTTCATGCACAACCTCACAAGATTAAAAAAACTTTGTCACATTGTTTCAAGCGACGACCGAAATCACATGGCAAAAAGAGAAGGCAATGGAAGAGGAAATCTTACCAGTTTTGCTGCAAAGACTGTGTTCTCTGACAAAAATCCATACCCTGGGTGAACCTGAAACCGCACCAAGGAAACACATCAATCGAATTGTTAGATCAACATGCAATTCTGTGGTCTTTTCGTTTTTGAATGTGTTGGTATGCATTCAAATGCATAAATGTTTTTGCAACAAATCTAGTATCATTCTTGCAGGTAATGGACCTGAAACCGCACTGAGGAAACACATCAATCAAATGGTTAGATCGACATGCAATTCTTTGGTCTTTTCGTTTTTGAATGTGTTTGTATGCATTATATGCATAAATGTTTTGCAACAAATCTAGCTATCATTCTTGCAGGTAATATATGCTGGCATATGCTTGTTAACAAACAAATTAGACAAGTTGCAAATGAAACTTTCATGTCCACTGTAAAAGTTAGTCACGTCACAAATAAAACTTTCACTTTCTGGAAAAGCATCATAAATCTTGACAGAATATCCATCAGAAAGCATGCATGTATATCAAGAACAATGATAGAGCAGAACCTGCTCTGAGTGACCACCCTGATGGGGGATCACCTGTCATTACAGACCATCACTTGGGTGGCGACAGCCACCTAAATGATGGACTTAACTCATTCTACCCCAGACACACCACAGGAAGATAAGGATCGACCATGCTAGTTCAAGGGCAATGCCAGAATAGCTTGGCGCCCATGGGCGCCAAGCTATTCTGGCATCACCCTTGAACTATCATGGTCGATCTGTGTCCTGCACTGCAATGCAGTCTTCAGAAGACAACGGCAAAATTTGGGGATTTCGGTCTTGGGGTAGAATGAGTTAAATGACAGGTGGAATCATTTGTCTTCAAGACTTCTCCTGAGGGAGAACCTTTCTTTTAACCCATTACATCCAAGCTATTCTGGCACCACCCTTCAACTATCAGTCAAATTCATTTCAGGCAATGGGTGTATCAGGATGATAAAGGTGAAGACCACTGTTTTCCTTGCAAAAAAAGTTGTCTGCTATAAATAGGTTCTGCTGTATCCAGAGCGATGATATAAACCGTTCAGCCCAGACAGTACAAGAAACGGCAGACTGACCACTGATGGTTCATGGGAAGTGCCAAAATAGCTTGGCGCCTCAGATGCCAAGCTATTCTGGCACCACCCCTGAACTATCACGCTTGATCTGTCCTCTAAATGGCAGTGTAGTCTCTAGATTTGAGCACTTTGACATCAAGTCTGAATGTTTTAAACTCACAGCCTGTGCCCCAGTGTCTGCAACAGCCTGCAGTATCCGATCCATCAGCAGGTAACTCTTACTGGTAGGTGCTTGTCCTATACACACAGCTTCGTCTGCCATCCGAGTATGAACCTATAGGAGGGATGAAAAAGAACGGTTAGAAAGATGGGTGGAAAGATGGACAGACGCACGGATGGACAGTTGGAAGGACAGATGGATGGATGGATGTTCTTCGTTAAGAGGTGGTGAACGAGGGTTCAGTGTTAGTTTTCGCACCCTCTAGGTTGGGGGCCATAATCACCGGCTGCCGAGCATGGTGAAACTTGACACCTGTGAAAAGCATAGACCTTGATGCGCATCGAATCAGTGTTTCCTATTACTGCATTTATGTGTCTGGTCCAAGGAGTACTAAAGACTTTAGTACTCCTTGGTCTGGTCATATCTAGGAGGATGGAGGTCACGTTTTGTGAAGCTGTTCCCACACGCCCAGCAGCCAGTCAAGTGGGGAGACATCTGCCATGTGCCAGAAGCATAGAACCCCATTATACACTGACTCTGTCTCCTACCCTCTTTATGTACATACATGTATGTATGTGTTCTTCATTTGGGGAAGGTTTGTGGGTGTACAGTGTGTGGACGCCCTCCCAGCTGTCACATCAGGTGTGTGTGCAGCACCCAGTGGAGCGTGATACAACAAAAGCCGGTGACAAATTATTTCATTCACCGCCGTCTGCGGTAGGTCTAATTTTTTTCGGGATCCAAGGTACCCCCGCCGTGGCGGCGATGTAACAATTCGCTATGTCGAGTCATGTGTATTAACCCATTTAACCCTGAGTCTCTACAGTAGGAGATGGATTGACCATGATAATTCAAGGGTAGTGCCAGATTAGCTTGGCGCCTTCAGGCGCCAAACTAATCTGGCACTACCCTTGAATTATCATGGTCAATCCATCCCTACAACTGGTACATAGTTGTTAGGCAACACCTCCAAACTTTGAGAAATGGGACCTTGGGGCTAAAAGGGTTAAGTGCATGCAAATACATGTACAACAAACACACCCCTTAAATAGTGCTTGTATTGTTGTCTTAGCTTTTAATTTATTTTTAATAATGGGAAGGAGATGATCCTCTTCATCCAACTTACAGCGAGGGAATCTACATCGCTGTGCACAGCAACTGTTTTGATTCCCAGACGTCGACATGTCTTGATCACCCGGCAGGCTATTTCCCCTCGATTGGCAATCAGGATCTTGTCAAAATTCTGTCAAAATTCTACATAGCAATAGAAAGACAGCAAACAAGTCATAGCATTAACAAAATCATTTGGTCCACAGTTGGTTGCAGTTGGCCTGTGCACAGTCAGCCAACTGTGGCCAACACTGGCCCAATGACCCTGTGCCTACTGCATCAGGTCAGCCTCATCATAACAAATATGTACACGTGTACATGCACCACAACATCATGAAACTGGATGTAATGTGAAAAGATATCTGGCTCTGAAGTGGACAGCCAGTAAGCAAAAAGCTCATGGGCTGATGTCAGACTTAGTTGACCCCTGCACAGCTAGTTTTAAAAGGGCAGAAGGTAAGCAACTGATCTAAATGACTCATTTCACCATCACACACACACACACACACACACACACACACACACACACACACACACACACACACACACACAGAACAATTCATACCGACACACTGGCACCTGCCTTAACCGTTTTAGCCCCGGGACCTGCAGCAGCCAATGATTGGTCATGATAATTCAAGGGTAGTGCCGGATGAGCTTGGTGCCTCATCTGGCACTACCCTTGAATTATCATGATCAATCCATCTCCTATGCATGAGAAATGGGACCTTGGGACTAAAAGGTTAAATAGACAATAGAGGCTCATACTTGTAAACCATCTCAATAAAGATGGCCACTGGCTGAATCAGTAACGACTGGTTGATTGCTCGTTTCGTGATCAGTGTATCTTGGGTGTATTCCAGAGAGCAAAAGGTCATCAGGCTAATGTCAGACAAGAGCTCGATGAACTTTTTGCATACCGGGATACTGATAGCTCATTTTATGATGATAGCTATAGGTTTGTATGCTGCGCAGTTACCGGTTCATGTGGTACTGTCTTATCATTCCAGTAGAGATCCTTTCCTGCCCATGTTGATGATGACAGCAGTCGTGCTGTGGGTGGACCAGTCACCTGAAATACAACAGAGACCACTGTGGAATAATTCTCAACCTTGGGATTACCACATTAATATGATGATGATAATGATACAAATATGAATACCTTTATTGTCCCAAGATGAGAAATTTGTTTGCAGGGAAATTTTTGTAAAACAGTGGTAAAAACAACAAATGTGAACAAAAAATAAATAATACATTTGAGCGACTAGAACACACCGACCAATTACAGTATGTGTGCACACGTATATAACATCACAACCATCTGTTATGTTAATATCACCCTAGAAAGAAAACGTTCTTTAAAATTAACTGAGACGACACGACCTTATACCACACGCACAACACACACACACAAACAACCCACACACACACACTTGCATATCACAGGACATGATGACGATGATGATGATAAGACCACAATCAACAAAGGCAATTTTAACTTGTTTATGCATGAGCCGCTAGTGTCATGTCGGCTTCACTGACAGAACATTTCGAACCAAACCAACCTATGGGGTACATCATTAATAGTAATCGTTTGGCATCCTGTCTCGGAAGACAATGGAGTATATGCACTTGCTGGGTCAGTCACTGGAGTGACCTCTCCAGGGCGCAAGCCTGGGCGAAGTGTATGGTGATCCTGGGGTGCCCAGTCGTCAAGATCCCCCTCTCGGCCTCGCTGATGTATCCAAAGGAATGCAAAGCAGTACGTTTGGCACCAGTTTGGCTGCAGGAGCTGCCAGAACAGTGCGTGAATACAGGCAGCTGTCTGCCTTCGGGGCTCCACTCCTGATTTGAAGGGTTTACTCCCCCACATTTGGCCGTTGGATCCAACCTGATCTCCTCCGTCCTCTAGCCGTTGGCTGTCAGAAACAGCTCATCCGCCTAGTGGTGCAATGTGACCACCACCCCCTCACGTGGTTTAGCCCACCAGCTGAGGTGGTTTGCCAGGGTGTGGCGCTTGGAGCCAGCACGTGAGAGATTAAGGAGATGGATGAGGACCAGTGATGCCCGTCCGTCCTATGTAGGACGCAGCTGCCGAACAGCAAAGGTGCTACCTCTATCCAGAGCCCCCTACACCCCATTAATAGTAATAGTAATACTAATAGCACTATCACCAAGTGCAGTGATTCAACATCTATCAATGTATGTACTGGCCAGTATGTGTGGCGGGGGCAGAGGGGGAAAGGAGGTGGAACATGTTGGAAGGTGCACAGATCCGACATGGGTGAATGCATATATGTATACTTAACCGGCAACGTGTTCACACTGATAAATGTGTACATCATGTGTTAATCATGCGTGTGTCCGTTTAATATGGAACAGGTACGTTTGACATTGGAAAGTTTTTATCACATTAGAAAAAACATGACACGCTTGCTAAAGTAGTCTAAGCGCAATCAAGAAATATATACTGGATGCATAATCTTAAAGCGTCCTAGTTTACCACTCTTGTACGGCAAAGAGTTGTTTTTGGCAATGGGAAACACGAAGCGGACAAAAGCAGCCGACAGGACGCAGCCATGATGGAAACCTTCCTCTCGTAAGATTGCAGTGGATCGAGATTATAATCGTTCTAAACATTGATACAAATTTGGTTTTTGCAGACAGAATTCCATACTAGACTAAAATATGACTTATGCATAACAAAATAATATAATTTCTGATATGGAACAACACATCTCGAATTATCGTGATTCATTCATTACCCTAATACAGACTTGCCGTCTGATGTTGTTTTGCTAGTTCGAACCTGTTAGGATAGTATTTTTGGAGAAGATACGTCCACTTTGTGCAGATGTCTAACGCTGGATTTCTTGAAAAGGCATTAGCAGGCGGAAATATTGGCATTTAAGGTACCGTATTGATTTTGAGTAATTGTTTTAGCGATCAGGAAGCCCACATTGAAACCCTTTGGTCGGCCATTTTGGCTTTCCCGGTTGTGTTTACGGTCTTGCATGGGGGTTGTTTTCTGTGGTAAGTGCCGCATGCAGCAAAATGTCTCAATTAAAGACAATGTAAAGCTCTACAAGTACCAGTTTTAGCTATGTCGCTGTCTGCATATCGGACATTGATGTGCTTCTTGAATGTGCAACGTCAGGGATCATTTTCATTCGCGTGAACGCCATTGTTGAGTTCGTCAGTGTTTATTTTTAGGAATCTCACATGCGACGCCAATCGTTTGACGGTCTGTGAAATATGTCTATTTGTAAGATCTGACGTTTGTATATTTCCACGGACTAACGTCTGTCTGCGTGTAATATGGGAGAAAGTTTGCATTGTCGCTGTCGGTCAGTGTCACCATGTCAGTATGCCCTCCACCTGTGTCCATCTTCAACACTTTATCTAATCGTGTAGATTATGAAAGGACAAGTCGTTAGTTTCACTTCTGTTTACTGTCTATCATTTATTACCGTTAGCATGTTTACGTTTCACCTATCTGTGGGCTAATTGCATCCCTTATATTATATACACGTCGGGGGTTCTTTCTCCGGGTACTCCGGTTCTTCCACCCCCCCCCCCCCCCCCCCACTTTGTTACCGGTCTCAGGCCACTTTACAAATTTCAAATACAAGCGATCAAAAATCTCAGTAACTTCAGTAGCTGACTGGCCCTTCGTTTGTCTTGTACTGTGTTTGTACAATGGCGTAAATCCGTGTCTGTTTCAAGAGTGTGTGTGTTGGGTTTCAGGCGCGGCGCTTGAGTCGATTTCCCCAAAATTGAGAAAAAGCGCCTATATAATAACGGTATTATTATTATTACTTATATTATGGCACAGAAAATCACACTGGGTAGAACTAAAACTGTGTACAACATGTCATTCTCAGTTGCTAGTTCAGAGGAACGTTAGAGACCCTCATTAGTTATGTCAGCTGCCACCATGCACCATCAGTCTGTTTGTCATTGTTTTACATTGTCGTTTGATGATGCTCTTGATATTAAGGAGTATACAGGTGAATTGGTATTGTGTGACTTTGCAGTGCAAAGTTGAGGTTACTTTTTTTGACCACTGAGCCCTAGCATAAGTTGGAAATGTATACCTTAGGGCTTAATCATGGTTCTTAACCCTTATCATCCTGATACACACATTGCTTGAAATTAATTTGACTGATAATTCAAGGGTAGTGCCAGAGTAGCTTGGCGCCAAGCTTTTCTGGCACCACCCTTGAACTAAAATAGTTAATCTGTCTCCTAGTGTAATGTAGCCTTTATAGAACAATAAGCAAATTTTACAAAATCAGCCTCAGGATGTAATGGGTTAATGACTTTTTGATTGACACTATGATAGACATTTTTTGCACCTTTATTGCAGCCCCTGAGCTAGGTGCCAGGTGCAATGACAATTGTAATGCGTGGCAGCACTGCTGGTGGGGACTCCCCCCAGGACAATGCCCAGCAGCCACAACCACCACCACAGGCACCGCAGACTGGCCAGCAGCAGCAGCCAGCAACAACACAGCCCTCCAGCACTACAAACCCACCGGCCCAGCCAGCAACGGCCATCACTACTCAGCCACAGACAGCTAACCCCGAGAGCCAGGGTTTACCTGGAGGTCAGGCGGCCACAAGCCCACCAGTCATACAAACAGTTACTCCGGCATTAGAGTCAGATGCGGCGAACCAGCCAACGCCACCTGCTGCGGAGGAAGGTGGTCAGGGAGATGGCAGTGCTGCGCCTGCTCAGGTATGGAACTGCAGTCAACTTATCAGATATAATGAAATGACTTATCAGATATAATGAAATGACAGAGGTCTTCAGTTTGTTGTTAAAAATATTCTGAATTCATTATAAACACAGAAATTTACTTATAGAGAAAGGGTGGTCGGGACTGCTGAGTCTGAAAAAAGTGTTATCAGAATATTTACTTGAATTTTAACTCCGTTATGATTAAATATTGTCCAGAATCCTATTTACACAGAAACTGAGAAAGCCCATATTTTATTGTGTTTGCTACACTAGACGAACCCTGATGGTGAGCCAGAGTTCCCGCACGTGGAGCTGGCAAAGCTGGATGAGATGATTAATCGGCCGCGTTGGGTCGTCCCTGTCCTGCCACGTGGAGAACTGGAAGTGCTGCTGGAGGCTACCATCAGGCTCTGCAAAGAAGGTGAGAACTGAGATAGTTAACCCATTTAGCCCTGAGTCCCTACAGCAGGAGATGGATTGACCATGATAATTCAAGGGTAGTGCCGGATTAGCTTTGCGCCTTCAGGCACCAAGCTAATCTGGCACTGCCCTTGAATTATGGTCAGTCCTGCAACTGGTACATGGTCATTAGGCAACACCTCCAAAATTTGAGAAATGGGACCCTGGGGCTAAAAAGGTTAACCCCTTCAATGCCTGAGGGTGCAGATTATGTTTCTATTTCCTTGGCAAACTCGGCGCCAAAGAGCACCAGCTGTGCCAGGAATATAGATCTATACAAAGTGGTGTCAACAAGAGACAGATCTATCCTCATGAGCCCCTGCAAAGGTGTGGGGCTCATGAGGATCTGTGTTTCCCGCTGTTGGATTTTGTTCATTTTTTTAGCAGTGAACGTGTGTGTGTGTAAATTTGATGGACTTTCAAGTTGTCACAGCTGTCGTGAGTACACACGCTTTACTTCAGTAGTTACCGTGTGTAAAGAATTGTTTAGTGCGGGTATTTTATGGTGATATTGTATCATAGCATATGTGAGGTTCAACTTTAATAAGTTTTTGAAGTCTGGAGATTATTTTAGCTTTTTGTTTAGTATTGTTAACCCATTTAGCCCCAGGACCCAGCAGCGGGAGATGGATTGATCATGATAATTGAAGGGTAGTGCCAGATGAGCTTGGCACCTTCAGGCACCAAGCTCATCTGGCACTACCCTTCAATTATGATCAATCCATCTCCTGTAACTGGTACATAGTCGTTAAGGACAACGCCTCCAAAAGTTTGGAAATGCAGCCGTGGGGTTAATTTACTTCCACGCACGTAGTCAAGAAACCTTGACCTCTAAGAAGGGCACACCTGCATACCCAAAGTATCACCCACACTAGCAGTGACAGTGTCCATCTAAAACTATTACCCCAATTTACCACACCTGACAGGGTTTATCAACATCTACACACTCTTAACACTGGTACCTTGAGAAAGATACAAAAATAGTACAAGAAGGGGGCTGTGTGGTATTTGGCAAGTTTTCCTGCCTGTGTGCGCACATTAGAAGTCATAAAACTTGATTGTGTGCACTTGGAGGCTGGCTGCCGTGTGCAAAAGTGTTAAGAGGGTTTAAGGTGTTCTGTAGCTTTAACAAAAGCAGGGTCTGCTCAGTGGCTGTATACTTCACTACGGCAGAATGGTGACCAGGCAAAGTACTGTAGCCTGTAGTGTCTTTGACCCTGTTTCCATCTTTTCTTGCCGCAGCAACCATCTGGCAGTTGAGTTAGGATGTAAACACACTTATCCATGCGCAGAAGTACCATTTATATGGATTTCCCACAAATCAAATTTCCTTGACCCCTCTACTTAAAAAATCACTACTACTACTACTACTACTACTACTCGAGTACTACTACTACAGTACCGAGTTCACTTTGTGCGTAGCAGGCAGACTGCCACAAAACTTGCTAACAACTTTCAAAGTAAGCATATGCTTTTGAGACTAGGTACTACATCCATGTGCATACTAATAATAATAGTACCGGTTATTACAACCTCTGTTAATACAGTACCAGTGGCTGCATCCACAAGGGGCTTAGAGACTGTACAGATTCAAGTAAAGACTGTACAGATTGATTGATCTGTTTTCAGATTAAAGATAAATATATAAGTATAGGCTCGTCTTGGTTGATTTGTCGTCGGAATAGTCAAGACACAAAAAAATATGCTGACAAATTATTTGTTAGGCATACGGCTTGTGTCGTTTTCTCATAAATATGATACTGAAAAAGTGAACTGATGTGTATGAGTCTCTGGCCCCCTTGGGGATGCCTGGTGAGTGAGGGGTTCTCAAGCCTGATATAATGCGCACTGGTCTGGCTCCCGCGTGGATGTCCGGCGAGCAAAAGGTCCGTGGGCCAATGTCAGGCTTAGCTGGCCCGCACATAGATATATGCAGGTCAACTGAGTCTTATGTTGGCCTGAGGACTTTTTGCTTACCAAGTTGTTTTTTCTCCACACATCTGTGTAATTCAGCACTTTAGTATTAATGACGTCTACAGTCACAAAAGATAAAATCCAGCTGATGAGTAGGCAATCAGATCAGAACAACTAGGATGCATTATCTATGGTCGATTCAGACCAACAGGCCCATTGGTAGTATTCTTGGCTTGACTTCGCGAACGAAGATTTTATAGGAGTTGCCCACGACGTCTGCAGGCTTGTTCGTGGCTGCGGAGGCCAATCCGAGACAGACAGGTTCGACCGCAGTGGCTGCAGGGGAAGGTATGGCCAGGGTTCTGAGCTGCGGCATCTCTGTTTTTTCTCCTGAGCCGCTTGTCCTTAAGGCTAGCTCTGTGAGAGTCCTCAAAGGAGACAGCTGCCTTGTAAATGGTGGAGCGCCAGTATTAATGTGATTGCGAATAACTTGGCGTGACTTTATGACTACTGGGTGACACAATGTCCCGAGGCTGATCTGATGTGTCCAGTCATAAGATGTAACCCGCAGTAATCACCCTCTAAGTTAATGTAAAGAATAGCAGGAGCCGATCTTGATCTGCAAGAGACATAAGTTCTCATAAGCCCCTATGGATGCAAGGCCTCATGAGAATTTATGTCTCTTGCAGATGGAAGGATCTGTATCTGCATCCATGTTTATTTCCTCAAAAACTTTACCGATGACATGACTACTAAGAAGTGTCTATTTACTCACACAATTTTAGCCTAAGAACCTGTTGTGCCCCTGCACAACCAGGTAGGCACTCGGGGAACCCCCAGAGGGGCCGAGAGTTGTCTCCCGTGCCTGCCCATCCGGTTCTGAGTCATACGATGATTCCTCAGTCAGTCTACTTAGCTCGCGCCGTTCAGACGTGTTTGCTTAGCCTCCGGTCTTGCCTGCGAGCGACCGGTTTGGAACCCGTACTGGACTTTGCTTGTGACTGCTCTTGGCCCTGCTACCTCTGCTGTGCTGGCCCTGGCTTTGTGCTGCGCTTTCTACTGAGCTTCGGTTGCGCTGCTGCCTGTGGGCGCTTCTCGTCCCTTCTTCCTGCGTTCCCGCCTTCCATCGCTGACGGTGGTATGGAGGGGCCTTCCCCCGTTCCCGCTGCGGCGGAGAGGTAAGGTAGCTGTTATGGCCTTCGATCGGCTTCCAGGTGGGACGCCGGTTCGTTGGAGCCCTTGGCTTCACATGTTGTATCTGACTGCCATTTGCGCCGGACTTCGTATTAGCTTGGCCCGGCCCCTGGGGCTGGTGCCCTTGCTCTTCGCTGGCTTCGAGGGTGGTGTGGCTGGGCGCTTACTGCGTTGTGCTTTGTTCCTTGACAGCTTAGGCTACGCTTCGCTGGGCGGGACCCCTCGCTCCCGCTCCTTCGCACGTTAGGGTCGCCATTGTAGGGCCTAACCCATATACGTTAGGTTGCTA
Organism: Semisulcospira habei; assembly: GCA_036245525.1. Classification (NCBI taxonomy): domain Eukaryota; kingdom Metazoa; phylum Mollusca; class Gastropoda; family Semisulcospiridae; genus Semisulcospira; species Semisulcospira habei. The sequence continues at coordinate 38,401,352 of BTPG01000007.1, forward strand.
GTGTAGCCCTGGCCTCGAATGTTCGCCTTTGCTGGGCGGAGCCACGTGCTCTCACTCGTACGCTTGCATGTGTATTCTGTGTTGCAGTTGCCAGGTGAGGACCGGCACTCTGTGCGGCGATTTCCAGGGGCCAACGGACAACCACAAGGTCTGCCTTCCCTGCTCCGGCCGCGCCTCCGACCGAGCCTGTGAGATCTGCTCACCCTGGCCTGAACTTCAGTTATGGAGCTTCTACAGGCGGGACCGGCCGTCCCCTGTGAGTGACCCTCCCATCCAGGCGCCCCCCCACTGTGCCCGAAGCAGTGACCAAACGCTATTGTGCCGACCCTGTGGAACAGATGCCGCTCCTAACGCATGCACCCAACACTGCTCGGAGAACTGAAGTCAATGCGCGGACACCCAGCGCCCGCCTCAAGGAGCCCGGCCTACGGGGACGCGAGTCGCGCCGCCCCCTGTCCGCTATCAGTTCACGCTCGCAGACTCTTCCGGGGAGTCCATATGCCGGCAGGGAACCCGCCTCACTGAGCGGCTCTCAGAGATGAAGTGCCATGCCTGGAAACATGAAGTCAATGCACGGACACACAGCGCCTTGTCCGCTATCAGTCCTCGCTCGTCTCTCATGCTCGCGGACTCTTCCAGGGAGTCCATATGCCAGCAGGGAGCCCGCCTCACTGAGCCCGGCTCTCAGAGATGAAGTGCCACGTACCTGAGGACTTCAGACCCTTGGAGCTCTCTCGAGTTCCTCCTACTCCCGGCGATTCCGCTGTCCTGTGGATGCTCGTCGGAAGGACCGCCGCGCGCACTGGACGACCAGCAGCCCCCCCCCCCCCCCCCCCCCCTGCTCAGCTTCGTCGCGCTCGGCCAAGATCTGCGGCACCACCATCCTCACGCATGCTCCGTGCCTCGCCGCCATGCTTCGCGCATCGCCCTCCTACCTACCCCTCGGCGCCGCTCAGGCAGGAGCCCTCGGCGTCGGGATCAGGGACCTTGCTCCCGTCATCGTAGCCGCTCCCCTTGCCCCCAGGATGACGAGGCCCTGAGTCTTCTTGCGGAGGAGTCCGTCTCGGCTCTGCTTGACCCCCCCTGGCCATTCCACCGCTTCTCGCTCGTCCGTTTGGACGTCTCGGACCCTTCGCCGCTGGCTTCGACCTCTCGTTTGGACACCGTCCTCGCCCTAGATGAAGCGGCCCCGCCTCATCTCGGCCTCCCTCCCCGTGGACGCTTGCCCCCGTCCCCCCCGTGCAAGAGGAAGGGCTCCGCCTTCATCGACGCTGGTAGGCAGACCAAGTTAAGTCGCTCCCTCAACCTCCCGGATTTCGCGAGATGCGGGATACCTTCGCCGCTCATATGCTCGCCGCCCCGCGGGAGACCGATTCTTCTCCGACCGTAGGTGGCCCCCCGGCCTCGACATCACCTTTCGTCAGGGATGGTATTCCGGACTCTCCCAGGCCTTCGTCTGCCCCCTTCCCACGGTGGACCCGGCGGCCATCGTCCAGGCGGTCGCCCTCACCCTCCGGGGGCCGCTTGCATAGTGATGAAGCAAGTCCTTACTTTCGAAGTTATGGGCTACTCAAGAAGTAAACGCCTCGTTTCCTCTTGCATGGGTTGGAAGTTACGCTTACTTCGGAGGTTAACGAGGAAGTAACTTGGGTGTGATTTACTACAGAGGGAGCCCATGAGTACCGTGCTTACGTCGGAAGTTACCATGTGTTAAGATATGTTTTAGAGGTTTTGTATGGGTAATTCAAGGTGCTATTGTTTTTGTATCACAAACAACGCTCGTGTGATTCAGTTTTCTTAGGTTTAAAACTTGCTTTAGGTTTAATAAAAAAAAAAAATTTATTAAAAAAAAAATAACGTTTAGGTGTTTTGCAAATTTTACAGAAACAGTCCGTTCAGTCTCGTATTTCAGTGAGCAAAACAGCGATTTCACTTTCATGCGGTAGCGTGGACCACAGCCGGCCTAGCCTGTGGCATCTTGACCCTGTTCTTTCCCTGCTGCAGCGCGCGCGTAGTTTTCATACACAGGGACGCCGGGATGTTAATACACGCATGCGCAGAAGTACGATTGACCTCAAATTAAACGTCCTTCACCCCACTACTTTACAAGTAACTACTATGGCGCGGATTTTCGCTTCATGCATAGCAAGGAGCCTGCCGCGAAACTTCTGAAGTAGTAACTCTCAAAGTAGGCGCTTACTTTCGAAGCTATGAACTACATCGCTATGCAAGCGGCCCCGGAAGGGTGCGATTCCCCATGGTTGATAGTACGGCTACACTCGTTTGCAACACCCTCGCCTGCTTGGGCTTCCTTGAGCTGCTCACCCAAGCCTTTGTTCGCCGTATCAAGGACGTCTGGCATCCCTCTTTAACGCCCTCCAAGGAAATCTTCTCGCTCTCGCGGCGGTGGCCAACCGGGCAGTCTACCACTCGTCCATCAATGCCATGGTCGCCTCTTCCATTTGTGACCTCATGCATTGGGATGCCGTTCTACTGGCCTGTCGGGGTATGCCTCCGGACCTGCGCATCCAGCTTCGGCCTCCCCCCCCTCCCTGGGTGGACCCCTCCTCTTCGGCGCCTCCTTGAACTCGGTGAAGACGGCGAATGCGGACCGTTGGCCTGGCAAGACAAGCTCCCCTCAACTGCCTCCGCCGACCGCGCCAGGGTGCCCAGTTGGTGGGAGGCTCGCGCTGTGCGGCGAGGAGGGGCGCTCACTGTTCCCGGCCATCCGCAGGATTTTAATACCATAACCGAGGGCCTTCGGATCTCCTTCCACTCCCCGCAGCGTTTCTCCCCATTGTGGTCTGGGGTGCCGCCAGACCACAAGGCCTGCGCTCTGCATGGAGGAGTCGCCGCTCTAATGCAGAAGACCGCCACAGAGGTCGAGTTACTCCCCGGCTCCCCTGCCTTCTACAGCCGCCTCTTCGTGGTAACAGCCCGGGCGGCAAGTGGCGTCCTCTCATCTCTCTCCGCCTTAAACGCACTCTTCGCGGCCCCTTCCTTCGCATGGAGCCGTCCCGGGCCCTCAGAGCCGCCGTGCAGCCCATGGACAGCGCGGCCGGTTTGGTCTTGTCCGACGCGTTTCTCCATGTCCCCATGCACCCGGCATCCATGAGGTACCTTCGCTGCGCCTACGATGGAGTAATTTACCAGTTTCGGGCCCTGCCATTCGGTCTCAACCTCAGCCCCTGGGGTTTCACCGCATCATGGATGCGGTGGTGGCCAAGGCGCGACGGTCGTCTTCCAGTCCAACGTCGAACTACCTCGACGACCTACTACTACGCAATCAATCGGAGGCCGGCCTGACGACGGACAGGGATGCACTGATATGGCTGTTGTCACGGTTGGGGTTCCTAGTCAACGCGGGCAAGTCGGACCTCACTCGCGTCGCTTCGTCCACCTCGGCGTGTAGTCACCACCGACCTCAACAGGGTGCGTTTGCCGGAGCCGCGGATCCTGAAGTTAGTCGCCCTAGCCAGCCAGGTAGCCCTGCAGGACACAGCCCCCGCCAGAGTCTGGCTTTAGCTCCTTGGCTTGATGAATGCGGCGGCGGATCTACTCCCCCTCGGTCCTCTCTACGCCCGGCCGCTACAGCTGCACCTCCTGCTTCACTGGCGTCCCTCCTCCGGTGATTTGGCCGCCATGGTTCCCGTGACTCCGATACTTCGCCCCCATCTGCGACATTGGATGGACACGTCGTGGCTCGCTTCGGGAGTTCCCCTGTCCTCCCTGCCCCACAATTCTCCCTGGGTGTCGCCGCAAGCCTTGCTGCTTGGGGAAGCCACCTGCTACCGCGGGTTTCTCACGATGTCCGGCCCCTGGCCTCCAGACTTCGCGAACAAGCACATCAATTGGTTGGAGCGGCAAGCAGTTTAGCAAGCCCTTATTGCATGGGAGGAACAACTCCATCTCAAGGAGTTGCTCGTCCTCTCCGACAACACGACAGTGGTGGCTTACATTCAAAAGCAGGGCGGGACGCGCTCACCCGACCTGTGCATGCTCCTCTGCCGTCTGATGCGCTGGTGCACTGCAACTTTTCCCTCCGAGCTCGACACATCCCCGGTCACCTGAACGTGTTGGCCGACTCTCTCCCGGCGCGGCCAGTTGCAACACACGGACTGGACCCTACGCCGGGACATCTTTCAGATGATCTGCGCGCACTGGGAGATGCCTATGATCGACCTGTTCGCCACGAGGTGGAATCACTAGCTTCCCCTATTCGTCTCCCCGATCCCAGACCCCCTGGACTGGGCAGTCGACGTGCTTTATATCCTGTGGGATGGTCTCATTGTGTATGCGTACCCCTCGACAGTCCCCGTCCCCAAAGTAATCCTCAAGCTTTGAGGATGCAATGCGGTCGTCTTACTGATCGCCCCGTTCGCCTGGAACTGGTCCTGGACCACCAACCTCCTCAGCCTCGCCACAGACCCCCCACTGCTGCTGCCCACGCCGAGCACGATGCTCAAGCAGCCCCGACAACCGCTGTTCCACCCGTGTCCGGAGCGCCTACTCCTTCACGCTTGGAGGTTGGGCGGCAAGCCCTCGCTGCTAGAGGCTTCTCGAGTGCAGCAGTGGAAGCTATTGCTACAGCCCGCAAACCCTCAACAAGACGCGTCTACGAGGGAAAAGGGCAATTGCTGTACTCCTGGTGCGAGGACCAGCCCCTCTCCCCCACCGAACTGACTAATCCCCAGCTCGCGGACTTTTTCCTCTGGCTCTTCGGAGACCAAGGATTGGCCCCTATCACCATCAGGGGTTATCTGTCCATGATTGCTGACACCTACCGGCACCTTGGCCGCCCGGACCCCGGCGCCTGTAAAGACATCACCGACCTTATGACTCACTTTGCCCTGCAGCGTCCAGTGCCTCGCTCACTCATTCCTCGCTGGGACCTTCCCTGGGTACTGACGTGGCTGAACTCTTCCAGATTGAACTGCTGCCTTGGCCCGCTTCGCAGTTGTGACTCGTAAGACATGCTTCCTGTTGGCCCTTGCCACAGCGGCCCAAGTTAGCGAGCTACACGCGCTCAGCGCGCCCTGCCTGCCTGCAGTTAGAGCGGATGGTTCCGTGCAGCTGCTCACGGACCCTGCCTTCCTTGCCAAGACGAGGTCTCCTTTGACCGTGCCACAGGTGATCACCTTACGGCCGCTGCAGGATACGAACTTTCCCCAGGAGATCAGGCTACACGATCCTGTGCGCGCCCTACGTATTTACTTATGCTGAACCAAAGCCATCCGGAGAGGACGCTCACGCCTCTTTCTACCTTAAACCCCCCAGAAATAACATGACAGCCCAGACGATATCTTCCTGGCTACGCTGGGTCATACGATCCGCCTACCAGGACCTCTCCCCCCAGGGAGCGAGGAGGCTTAAGATACGCGCATACGAGCCATGGCCACGAGCGTCATGTACGATCGGAACTGCGCTGTCAAGACATCGTGGCAGCCGTGGCTTGGCGAGCTGTATCGACCTTCCCCGCTTCTACCTCCGGGATCTGGCAGGCCAGCGAGACAACCTCACTCGGGTGGGGGACATCACTGCGGCGCCACGGGCGCCGTAGGTGTGCACTTAGCTAAAATTGTCGGGAGTGTGCGACAGGGAGGATGGCTCTGCATTGGTCCTGTGGGGGTGTTGGGGTAGCTGCACCCTCCTTCTTCTCGCTATTCTTCCTAGTAGTCATGTCATCGGTAATGTTTTTGAGGAAATAAATTCATTTTTCTCTAAAAGGTATTTTTTCGAAAAATACTTACCGATGACAAGACTCGGAGGACCCTCCCACCTGCCCCGTTTGCCGCTGTTGAGCTAAGTATCCTGACTTGGAACTGGATGGGCAGGCACGGGAGACAACTCTCGGCCCGTCTGGGGGTTCCCCGCGTGCCTCCCGGGTTGTGCAGGGGCACAATGGGTTCTTAGGCTAAAATTGTGTAAGTAAGTAGACACTTCCTAGTAGTCATGTCATCGTCGGTAAGTATTTTTCGAAAAAATACCTTTTAGAGAAAAATGAATATTACATCTAAACATTGTTAACCCTTCTCATCGTGATACACCCATTTCTTGAAATAAAATTGACTACGATAGTTCAAACATGGTGTCAGAATAGCTTGGCGCTTTAGGATCCAAGCTATTCTGGCACCGCCCTTGAACTAAAACGGCTAAGCTAGCTGTCTGTAATGGTCTGTAATGTAGCCTTCATAGGACAATAACTTGAATAAAGGGTTAAAGTCTTGACTGATTTTCAATCGTGTGTAAACATCTGGACGAATTTCTTTTTCAGGCTCTGATGTGCGCAGCGAGGCTTGTCAGCGGTTTTTCCGTGAGGGTCTCACGATATCGTTCACCAAGATCCTTACTGACGAGGCAGTCAGTGGCTGGAAATACGAAATACATGTGAGTGCCGTTTCATCACTCTTAACGCAAAGTCATACTGCCCCAGGACTGAAACCCCCCACATTTTGAAGTTGCCATCTGAAGGACTGTTACAATTCTAGAGACAGATGGAGCATGATAGTTCAAGGGTTTTGCCAGAATGGCTTGGCGCCTGTGGGCGCCACGCGATTCTGGCACCACCCTTGAACTGTCATGCTCGATCCATGTCTTGCTATGGTGTGTCGGGGCTGAATGAGTTAAAACTGTTTTTAAATTGTATGTAGTATTCATGAGCATTATTTAAAGCGACCTACTCCAGGCAGTAAAGGATTAATAGATTACAATATCTCCTTGAAAAGTGCTCTTAATGTGTCTTACTATTTATGTTCCACCCTTTTGGCCTGATGTTGAATAGCAGGGTTATTTTCAGAAATGTATCCTGAAGAACGCAGAGAAGCTGATTGAGCTGTGTGTCTGCAAGCTGTCTCATGACTGGTTCCCTCTTCTGGATCTCCTAGCAATGGTTCTCAACCCGCAGTGCAAGTAAGTCGTGTCTTTTTCCACTGTAAACAGTACAGTATCGGTTGGTTGCACGCACAGGGGGTGGGGGGGGGGGGGGGGGTTGCTACGAGGTCACATAACCTACATTTTAGGATTACATTCAGATTTCACGTCACATACAGCTCAGTCTTTATCATGTTTAGCAATGTTATTATTTTCTGCCACATTATCATATTCTTAGCCCATTGAGCTCTTAACATGCTGTAAAAAGGTATGGCTCAGCTTAGCTGGTACAAGGGTTGTACCAGAAGGTGCCAAGCTAGTCGGGTACTACCCTTGAACAGTCATGGTTGATCTAACAAGTGAACTCTAATTTAATGTTCAGCTGATAAATTTAGACATTGCAATCTTCGGTTAGAGTGTGTTTGTAATACTGTTTGTCTTGAAACAGATGTACAGAGAGTGATTATCTCTTTAACCCTTTTAGCCCCAGGACCCTGCAGCAGGAGATGGACTGATCATGATAATTTAAGAATAGTGCCAGATGAGCTTGTCGCCTGAAGGCGCCAAGCTCATTGGGCACCACCCTTGAATTATCATGCTCTATCCGTCTCCTACGACTGGTTCATTGTCATTGGACAACGCCTCCCAACAGTTTGGAAATGCAGCCGTGGCATTAAGAGGGTTAATTCTGTATTTTTTCTGCTGCAGATTCCACATGTACAATTCTTCTCGTCAGTCAGAGAGCATGGCCGCATTGTCAGCCAATGGTCAGCTGACGGAGGAGTCCCTGTTTGCTCGTCCACCAGACCAGAGGACACCAAGAGTGAGTAGTGCAGTCATGTTTGTAATTTATTTCCCTCATTTGAGAAAGGAATGCAGGATTTTTGTGGTAGATTTGTAGGTGTAGGATGAGCGAGGCACGCTCCAATGTTTTCAGCGTAGTTTTCTGCTGGATATATTCTCATCATATATTCAGACCTGCCACCCACTACAATTTTGCCGTATTTTCCTGCACCAACGTTCCCAAAACTACGCTACAATGATTATTAATGAAATTCTACGATGAAGAAAAAAAAAAGAAACCAAAATTTTTTGTGTGTTTTCGGTTTGTAGTCGGTAAGAGCATGCGGTTTGGGGCCAATGAGAACGAGAGGAGCGAAGTTCCAGTTTTCCCAGATGCATCATTTCATTCACAAAGTGTGTTAGATAAACAACATTCTGAACCATGCCGAAGAGAAAGGAGTCCGAATCAAAAAGGGTACCAGCCAGCAAAAGTTCCGATTGCTATATATAAGGCAAATGTCTGTCGTGCTTTGGCTCGAACAGACACTCAAGTTGTATTGTATACTGAGAGATTTTTGTGCATCAAGTGTTTGGCGTTAAGCGAACAGTAACTTACGTGCTAAACTACTCTTTGACAAAACTTGGTTTTGGAATTTAGCTCTTGATATGGATTTGTGCAGTGATAACTCATCATGGTGGGACTATGTGACCATGTGTAGATTATTTTTATTTCTGTCAAGTATTTCAAATTTTAGTTTTGCCAAAGACAGTTTACATTTCTTGTCTGGCTAACAGCAAGCAGAAACATGCTTCTGGTGGCTGAAATCCCTCATCATAAATCTATGTCATGGCCTGTTTTCATTTTACCGAAATGAAAATTTTTTATTTTTCACAAAAATAAACTTGCTGTCTTTTGCCTTCACAAGCAGTATGCCGCTTGCAGTTATATGTTTGGACATTGGCTCATGTCAATATTTATCATTCCTTGGCCCTTTTTCTTTAGTCAGTGGTGGAATTTGTTTGTTTTTTCAGGGTTGGCTGGTGGACCTTGTTAATCGCTTTGGACAGCTGGAAGGCTTCCAAATCCTGCTGGACAGGTTTGTGAAGGGGCCACCTCTCTCTGTGCCACTTCTGGCCAGCCTCATCAAGTAAGTGTGGACTTGATTGCACGGTCTTGACTCATTCAAGACATGCTGCATCCAGATATGTGGCTTTTTGCCTTGAATCTGGATGCAGTGTGTCTCAAATGTGTTAACCCATAAAGACCTGATATGCAATAACAGGATGTGGATCGACCATGATAGTTCAAGGGTGGTGTCAGAATAGCTTGGCGCCTATGGGCGCCAAGGTATTCTGACACCACCCTTGACCTATCATGGTAGATCTGTCTCCAAAAGTGTGACATAGACCTAAAAAAATAACTGAAAAATGTAAGTTCATTTTCAGGATGTAATGTGACAACTGACTTGTGTGAGCAGCGATTGGTACATTGAATGGTGTTGGTGGCTGCACTCACAATGTAGTTAACCCATTTAACCCCATGACCGTATTTTTCATTTTTGGGGAAGTGTCACCCAGTGACAACGTACCAGTCGCAGGAGCTGGATCGACTATGATAATTGAAGGGTAATACCAGATTAGCTTGGCACCTGATGGTGCCAAGCTAATCTGGTACTACCTTTGAATTATCATGGTTAGTCAATTTCCTGCTGCGCTGTGTTGGGGCTAAATGGGTTAACTTACTTACTTACGCCTGTCACCCCTACCCGGGTATAGGCCGTCGACGAGAGACCTCCAGCAACTCCTGTCCTGTGCTTCTCCTTCGATTCTACTCCAGGTGGTTCCCAGTCTCTTGATGTCTGCTTGGAGGTCTCGACGCCAGGAGTTTCTCGGCCTACCTCTTTTTCTCTTTCCCTGGGGGTTCCATGACAATGCCTGCCTAGTGATACTGGAAGCTGGCTTTCTCAGACTGTGACCGATCCATCCCCATCTTCTTCGCCCAATTTCATTCTCTGCTGTTATCTGCTCTGTTCTCTCCCAGAGTCTGACGTTGCTGATCTTCTCTGGCCAGTGGATTTTCAAAATTCTTCTAAGGCAACTGTTCATGAAGGTCTGTACTCTGTTGACTGTGGTTTTTGTCAATCTCCAAGTCTCTGCTCCATATAGGAGAACTGCTTTTACATTGGAGTTGAAAATCCGGACTTTGGTGTGTTGTGACAGCTCTCTGGAACTCCACACTTTTTTCAACTGGAGAAAGGCTGCTCTGGCTTTACCGATTCGTGCTCTGACATCTGCATCAGTGCCGCCTTTTTTGTCTATGATGCTCCCGAGATAGGTGAAGGACTCCACCTCCTCCAACGGGGTGCCAGCAAACAAGACTGGTTCTCCCCTGGTTGCGTTCAGCCTCATTGTCTTTGTTTTCTGTTTGTGAATGGTGAGGCCCACTTGGGACGAGATGTCAGCAAGCCTCGTGGTCTTGTCCTGCATTTGTTGATGAGTGTGGGACAGTAATGCCAAGTCGTCTGCAAAATCGAGGTCGTCAAGCTGTGTCCGCAGTGTCCACTGTATTCCACTTCGTCTGTGCTCTGTGGTCATCTTCATGACCCAGTCTATGGCCAGTAGGAAGAGGAACGGAGACAGCAGACACCCCTGCCTGACACCAGTTCTGACCTGGAGCTCTCTGGTGAACTGCCCTTCGTGGATCACGCGACATGTCATGCCATCATCATAGCTGCTCTTGATCAGGCGGACGAGCTTTGTGGGTACACCGTAGTGTCGTAGGAGTTTCCACAGAGTCTCTCGGTCCACGCTGTCAAATGCTTTCTCATAATCCACAAAGTTGACGTACAGCGGGGAGCTCCACTCCAGAGACTGTTCCACGATGATGCGGAGAGTGGCGATCTGGTCTGTACATGATCGGTTCTTCCTGAATCCTGCTTGCTGGTCTCTCAGCTGGGGGTCAACGGAGCTCTTCATTCTCTCTAGGATGATCCTGTTGAAGACCTTTCCTGGTACTGACAGCAAGGTGATTCCTCTGTAGTTGGAACACTTGCTGAGGTCGCCTTTCTTGGGAAGCTTGATTAGGTACCCCTCCTTCCAGTCAGCTGGCATCACCTCCTCTTCCCAGATCTTTCCAAACAGTGGGTACAGCATCTCAACTGTTGTCTCTAGGTCTGCTTTCAGAGACTCTGCTGGGATGCCATCTGGCCCTGCTGCTTTGCCATTCTTCAAAAATGCCACTGCTTTTCTGATCTCTTCCCGGCTGGGTCTGTCACAGCTGATGGGTAGGTCGGTCTCTGCCGGCTGGATGTCGGGGGGGTCGGGTGGGCTAGGTCTGTTCAGTAACTCTTCAAAATACTCGGCCCATCTGTTGAGTTGGTCTGCTCTGTCTGCAATAGGCTTGCCTTCTTTGTCTTTTACTGGTCTTTCTGTATGGCCATACTTACCCGACAATCTTCTGGTAATGTCGTAGAGCTGTTTCATGTTGCCGCTGCCTGCTGCCTTTTCTGCCTCTGCTGCCAGGCTGTCTGTGTAGGCCCTCTTGTCTGCCCTGATACTCCTCTTCACCTCGCGGTTGGCTTCCGAGTATTCCCCCTGTGCCCTTACTTTGGCTGCTCTCGTGCGACTGTTGTTGACCGCTGCTTTCTTCTGCTTCCTCGTAAATGGGTTAAGCCTAGCCCAAAATAACACTCCCAGCGTGAGGCACGTGTGCCTCACAGAGCGCCCAAATTTGGGTGCAATAATGGCGTTCATCTCTGTTAGTGATGAACAGAAATTTTAAAGAGTCCATGCAAGTGCAAAGGCTCATGAAGATTTTTATTTCGCAGATAGTTGTAAGTCTCTGTCTTGGATTTAACTCATTCAAGACATGCCGCCTCCGGATACGCGGCTTATGCAGCATATCCGGAGGCGCAGTTAATAGAAAACTCCATCATTGCCAGCTTACTAATGCTGTGATACTGCACACATGTTTTCAGAAACACAGCTGTGCCTTTTGTTTTTGATTTTTTTTTTTTTTTTTTTTTTTGGGGGGGGGGGGGGGGGGGGGGGGGGGGACTCGTTTTCAATGAAGATACACAAATTTATATTTGTGTAAGGCATTTTAAATTTGAACCCTTTGAATAAATTAGTGTCAGGCGCACTCTTTAACCTTTTGTTTTTATTTGTGTATTTTCAGACCTTTTGGCTTGTGTGCTGAAGTTCTAACTACAAACACTATCCAGAAATACTTCATGCCAATCGTGGTAAGAAGATCATATAATTTTTAGTTCAGTCCTTTGGCTGTTGGTAGTGGTTTTTTTCTGCAAGACAAACAAATGTTACTGTCCGCCAGAGGGTTTAATGGTTAGTTGGGCAATGTGGATATGTGACCCGCCACCACAAAATGAGTCTTTAAGTCACTTTTTGGACATTTTGAGATATTGATATCAGCAGAAACTAGAAAGAAAACCCTTTTCAATGGTGCCAATAACATGTGAATCAGATGATTGGTCACTGAGTTATGGTTTATAGAAACTGGGGACCCCACACATGTACCCGACCACGCCACCCGACAATTTTCAAAATGAGTCTAAAGTCACTTTTTGGACATATTGAGATATTGATATCAGCAGAAACTAGAAAGAAAACCCTTTTTAATGGTGCGAATAACATGTGAATCGGACGATTGGTCACCGAGTTATGGTTTTTAGAAACTGGGGACCCCGCACATGTACCCGACTATGCCACCCGACAATTATCACCAATAGCGGAAAATCGGGTCAGGGACATTACGACTCATTTCGTGGTGGCGGGTCACATATAAGTTATAACCCTGTAGGAATCATCACAACAAAAACCGCTACCAACACACACATGGTTAAAGTTATAGTAATATATAGGGAAATGTGGATTTATTCATTAACCCATATACTGAGGCTAAAAGCTTCAAATGTGTTCACTGCCATATGCACGCTACATTATAGTCCTTACAGGGAAGGATATAGACCAATGGTTTTAGTTCAAGGGTGGTGCCAGAATAGCTTGGCGCCTAGAGTTGCCAAGCTATTCTGGCACTACCCTTGAACTATTTTAGTCAAACTTATTTCACACTCTGGTGTGTTCCGAATGATAAGCATCTAAATATTTTCTGTGTCAGCTAGCATCGAAGGACGTGATTCTGGACCGTGTGACTCAAGGCAGTATGGTCCAAATTACAAACCGGCACACATTTTATTCATGAAGGAAATGCTTCAGGACTTGCTGGTCTTTGGTTTACAGTTTTTTGTTTGCAAGAGAAAAAATGGTCGTAACCCACCCTTGGGCTCTCGGTAGCGCATTTTGTCAAGGTGATTTCTGCAGGAATCACTTCGACAAAACGCACCACCAAGAACCAAAGGGTTAAAAGACATAATCTCGCAAGAGAAATCTTGAAAAATGTCGGGTAATCTTTCATAAGGGTGTTTGCTTAAGACAGGTTCAGCTGTATGGGCAAGTTTTAGCACTCAAAACCTGCCATGTTGAAGGACACACTGATCCTGATACTTGTCATGTATAAATTCCTGACTTGTTCTTCGTTCTGTTTTCCTTAGGACATTGTTCCCAAGTTTCTGGACAAACTGACAGACGAAGAGTTGAAGAAAGAGTCAAAGACAGAAGCAAAAAATGATGCTCTGTCATCCATCATCAAGGCCCTGAAGCAGCTGGTCAACAGGCTACCCAGTCAGGAGGAGACCATCAAAAATTTGGAGATTTTCCGCCTCAAAATGATCCTCAGGTAGATGTTCATCTTTGCTGTTCAACAAGGCTTTGTGGCATTTTGCTTCAATTTATGTTGAAGAATTGGTTATGTTTTGGTATTGTTTACTTTCATAGTTTGTCTGACTTTGACCTCTGTTATGTGTTTGTGTTTTGAATGTGTCCATTTCGCTGTTGTGCCTAATTCTGTCGTAACATGTTTCGATTATTCTGCATAATTTATCACCTGCTGTTTCCTTGGGTTCATTTGATCAGATGTGAAGGGCTGGGGCAAGACTTTGTGCTTTCCAGACAGAAAAAAGAAAATCAAAATGTATATGATTTACATTTCAGCCTTGGTGTATCACGGTACCCAGATGTGATGGTGAAAAATGAAAATTAAATATGATTTACAGATCAGCCTCAGTGTCTCACGGTGCCCAGATGGCTTGAGCGCATTATTCACGATCGCGTTAATGTGGCGCTAAATCTCCATACACTTCAAAAGAAAAACCAATGGGCAAGCAAAAGATCTTCAGGCTGACATCAGCCTTAGCTGGCCCGAAGATCTTTTGTTCATTGGGCTCCATGAGGGAGCCAGTGACCTGTGCGCGATACATCTGATATTGTGGTGTGCTGGAGCGCGTGATACTGAGGCCGGCCTGATTGTTTCTTTGCTGCTGTTTCTTTCTTGTGCGTCTTCTGCTACAGGAGATTCACTGGTGCTGTTTCAGGTTGCTGCAAATCTCATCGTTCAACGGGAAGATGAACGCTTTGAACGAGGTGAACAAGGTGATCACCAACGTGTCTTTCCATGCCAGCCGACACACCCAGCTAGAGGAGGACGAGTGGCTTACAGCCGAGAAAATGGCCGTGAGTAATTCTGACATAGCGTAAAACATAGCCAGTGCAGAGAAAAATACACAGAGAGAAAAAAAAGCAGAACAGTAAACAGTCTTACTAGACACCTCAAAGAGTTACAAATGTCAAGGTGTGAATGTGTAGATACATGTTATCGCTTAATAAAGAAAAATGTAGAAAAAATGGCACAGAGTTCAGACATTCAGTGGATTCATCCAGTCCACTCCATCTGCAAGAGGCGCATATTTATTTTCTCAAAATCATTACCGATGACATTACTAATTGGAACCTTCGCTTAGCTCATAATTTTAGCCCAAAAAACTTACTGTGTCCCTCATACTAAGGGAGGCAACAGTATGGTCAGTTCTATCAGCCGGCATAGAGAGAGTAAAGAGAGAGAAATTATCTATGCATGGCGGACCCCTGAAACTCGTAATGACCAAAGATTTCGATCTTCGCATTCGGATGAACGGGCGCAGCGTATTGAGTCGACGCGGGACAGAGACCGCCTTCGAGTGGACATCTCGCCTTCTCAATCTTCGTCATCGGAACGGAAGTCCAGCTCTTACGTCTCACACCAAAGGACTTTGTCGCGACAACGGGATGCGCAGTCTGCAACCAGGCGCAGCAGATCGGCGGACAGGTTGGACAGCCTTCACGCACAGAAGGAGGAACAGGTTCGTCGACAGCAGGGTGTACACTCTCGGGATAGCCGGTGGCCTGAGACGACTTCTCGGCGGGATCGGAGCTGTCCTCATCGATCTTCCATAGACCAGGATTACAGACGCCCGGCAGAGACTTCGTTCCGGTCGACACTTGGACCTACCACTACTGCTTCCTTTGCTAGGCGCGCGGCGGTGAACGAGGAGGCACTTAGTCTTCATCCGGAGGATTCGGCCTCCATGCTGGGAATCGACGAGGAGGATACACCGTCTTCTCCGGGACGGCGTTCTCCTATCCCCAGCATCGCGGTCGACGCGACTTCGATGTCTTCTACTCGTTGGGATTTACATGAAGCGGCTCGCCTCATTGCTGCGTTTCTTCTGCCGGAACACTGCCCACCTTCTCCACCTGTAAAGAGAAAGGCGGTGGTGATGGTTGACACACCTCGGCAGACCAAGCGCATCAAGACTCTACCTCAACCGGCAGGTTTCAGGGACCTCATGGAGGCATTCTCAGCGCATCTTCGCACGGACAAAGTTGGAGAGCAGGAATTCTTCCATGACAGGCGTTGGCCGGTGGGAATCGACTTGGATTTCCGGCAAGATTGGTATGCAGGGCACTCCCAGGCATTCAGCTGTACTCTTCCTCCGGCGGACAAAGAGGCTTGCATCCAAGCAGGATTAACTCAGCGTTCCCTTTCGGGAGGACTGGACAAGTCGGCCGTACTGGTTCGGAATTCCCTGGCGTGCACTGGGTTTCTGGAGATGGCGACACAGTCGGTGGTCAGGAAGATGGAGAACACCTGGGATCTGGACGCTTCAGCGCCCTTATGGGAAATTCACACGGTATTGGTTGCGGCAAATAGAGCGGCCTTCCATGCTTCGGTAAACGCCATGGTGGCGGCGGCGAATTGCGATCTCTTGTGACGGGACGAGCTGTTGAAAAGGTGCACTACACTTCCAGCTTCGTTGAAAGCACAACTGCGACAGGCACCTTTGGGCGGCAACCTGCTGTTCGGACCGACGTGGCAGGAGGTACGGGAGTCCAACAAGGATCTGTGGCCAGCACCAGCTAGAGTAGTCTCGGCTCGCTTTCAGTCAGCCCGCAGAGCCGTGGGTCGTGCCCTGTGGTTCTTCAGACCCTCCTCTTCCCGACAGCCCCGAGGCCGAGGCGGAGCCTTCTCCCTTCCGGCGCGTTCGCGTGCCTTCCCGCACCCTCCACTCCCTGGTCCAGAGGCTCTCGGCAGCGGGGCCACGGCCGGGCGCGCTGACCTGCCCCCGGACCTCCCACCGATACCTGCTGTGTCTCCGGGCGGTGGGAGGTTAGCTCTTCACAGCGGAACATGGAAACAGCTGTTTTCGGACGACTCTTGGATCATCTCGGCAGTGACGGAGGGCGTGAGGATCTCCTTCCAGTCTCCCCCCTCTGCACCCCCCCCCCCCCCCCCCCCCCCCCCACTGAGACACTCCCCCGTTTGGACGCGTGCCTGTAGAACGAGACAGGGCGACAGCATTACAGATCGAAGTGAAGGCACTTTTGCACAAGGAGGCCACGGAGGTGGTCCTGCGTTGCGACTCCCCCGCTTTCTACAGTCTCTTCCTCGTACCGAAACCAGGGGGGGGAATGGAGGCCGATCATAGATCTTTCAGCTCTAAACAAATTCATTGTGGCACCACACTTCAAGATGGAGACGGCCAGAGCACTGCGAGCAAAGGTACGTCCTCACGACTTTGCAGTAAGCCTCGACCTCGCAGATGTGTATCTGCATGTTCCCATCCATCCGGCCTCGCGACGTTACCTACGCTTTGCCTTTCAAGGGATTGTTTACCAGTTTCGGGCCCTACCTTTCGGATTGAACCTCAGCCCGTGGGTTTTTACCAGGATTATGGACAGAGTGATGACAAGGTTCCGACAGACAGCTTCCAGTCCGACGTCCAACTACCTGGACGATTTGCTGTTACTCAGGTGGCGAGTCTTTTGGAGGCCGACAGAGAGGGCCTGCTAGCACTATTCCGTCATCTGGGATTCCTAGTCAACAGAGGCAAGTCCGATTTGGTACCGTCTCGCCCTTTTGTCCACCTGGGGATGGAGTTTCTAACAGATCTAAATCGAGTGAGACTACCGGAGGGACGGATTCAGACTGTTATGGGAAGTAGCGCTTGCAGCGGTTCGCGCGGAAGCACTACCGGCCAGGTCCTGGCTTCGCCTGTTAGGCCTGCTAAGCGCAGCAGCGGATCTCCTTATTCTAGGCAGGCTGTATGCACGACCTATTCAGGTTCACCTACTCCTACATTGGCGCCCCTCCTCGGGCAATCTGGAGACCTCGGTCCATACAACGGAGTTAGTACAGTCTCATCTGTGGCGTTGGACGGACAGTACTTGGCTAGCGTCAAGGATTCCCCTCTTCTTCCCACCGCCTCACCTTTCTATCTGCACGGATGCGAGCAACTCAGGTTGGGGAGCCCACCTGTTACCACAGTTTACGACGACCTCGGGCCTTTGGACAGAAGTAGAGGCAGGCAGACATATCAATTGACTGGAGATGAAAGCGGTGTGGCTAGCACTCATCGCTTGGGAAGATCGACTGACGCAAAATGCGGTGCTCGCGCACTCTGACAACTCGACAGTCGTTGCATACATCCAGAACCAGGGAGAGACGCACCCTCTCTCTGCATACTCGTATATCAAATCTTCCTTTGGTGCAGAGATCGGGGCATTACCCTTCGGGCGCGACACATTCCTGGACACCTAAACGTTCTGGCGGATGCTCTCTCTCGGCGGGGTCAGATGCTTCACACAGAGTGGTCTCTGCAGCCAGATATCTTCCATCTACTCTGCGCACGTTGGGAGACACCGATGGTCGATCTTTTTGCCACGAGATGGAACAACAAGCTTACACTGTTCATCTCCCCCGTGCCGGATCCACTAGCCTGGGCCGTGGACGCCCTATCCATTTCGTGGGAAGGACTCCAGGCATATGCATTTCCTCCCACAGTGCTGGTTCCGAAGATCATTCAGAAATTCAGGGGCAGCAACACGATTATGATACTAGTGGCCTCTTTCAACTGGGCCAAGAGCTGGACCACCGATATCCTGGCCCTGGCGACGGATCCGCCTATGTTACTTCCCACTCCAAGTACAATGCTAAAACAACCGAAGCAGCATCTTTTTCACCTGTGCCCAGAACGGCTGTTGCTACACGCGTGGAGATTGTCAGGCAAGCCCTCTCAGCTAGAGGCTTTTCGGGTCCTGCAGTGGAGGCTATCTCTACAGCCAGAAGGGTCTCAACTCGTAATGTCTACGAAGGAAAGTGGCGCGTGCTCCAGTCCTGGTGCACTGCGGAGCGACATTCCCCCACGGATCTAACTACTCCCCAGTTAGCCGAGTTCTGCCTGTGGCTGTTCGTCAGACAAAAGTTGGCCCCCATCACCATTCACGATGGTGGCAGACACATATAGACACTTGCAAAGGGAGCTTGCAAAGATTTGGCAGATCTTATGTCACATTTTGATCTACAACGCCCGACTTCACGCTCGTTAGTTCCATGATGGGACTTGTCTTGGGTGCTCACCTGGCTGAACGCTAAGAGATTCGAGCCATTACGATTAGCAAGGTTAGGAGATCTTACTAGAAAGACCTGTTTCCTACTTGCACTTGCCACAGCCTCACGAGTGAGTGAAATACATGCCTTTTCGGTTCGTCCCCCCTGTCTCCAACGTAGGACTGATGGATCGGTTCAGTTGCTCACGGACCCTGCCTTTTTGGCTAAGAACCGAGTTCCTACTGTCGCCCCACAAGTCGTAACAGTTCGACCGCTCAGGGCTAGAGATCAGACACGGGACTCACGACTTCAGGACCCTGTTAGGGCTCTTGAAGTATATCTGCACAGAACTAAGCCACTAAGACAAGGGCGCTCACGCCTTTTCCTGCCCTTGGCTCAGGGTAGACGAGACATTTTGGCGCAAACTATCTTGTCCTGGATACGTTGGGTTATCCGTGAGGCATATAAAGAGCTCGCACCAGAACAAGCCAAAACAATGCGCATCCGGGCTCATGAAGTCTGAGCAGTGGCAGCGAGTATCGCTCTTGACAGAAACTGTGCAGTGAAAGACATTGTGGCGGCCGTGGGTTGGCGGGCTGAGTCTACCTTCGCCCGCTTTTACCTAAGAGACTTATCCGGCCAGCGCACCAACCTTGACCTTGTGGGGGACATCTCGGCAGCACAACATTCCCTCCCGGCGCCATAGGTACGCCTAGCTAAAATTATCGGGAGTGGGCACATTGGGAGGGGCCTCGATAGTTGGCTTGCTTCGTGGGTTTTGGGGGAGTTCCAAACTAGCGGCACCCTCCTCCTTTTCGTAATTCCAATTAGTAATGTCATCGGTAATGATTTTGAGAAAATAAATTAATTTTTCTTTAAAATGTATTTTTTCAAAAAAATACTTACCGATGACATTACTCAGAGGTCCCTCCCTCCTTCCCCGCTTGCCTCAGTGGGGCTAGACTCAGTCACTGGCGGGAAAAGGGTGAGAGCGCCACCGGATAAGGGAGTATGGGAGACCACTCGGGGTTGTAGGGTTATGGCCCCCCCTCCCAGTGGTTGCCTCCCTTAGTATGAGGGACACACACAGTAAGTTTTTTGGGCTAAAATTATGAGCTAAGCGAAGGTTCCAATTAGTAATGTCATCGGTAAGTATTTTTTTAAAAAATACATTTTAAAGAAAAATTAATTTTCATGAGCAACCCCAGGGGCTCATGAGAATTAAAGCCTCTTGCTTGCATTGAGCTTCCTCAGTTCATTTCACAGTTAGAGGTACCTATGGATGGTGTTAACAGTATGATCGCTACAGTGACGCATGCTGCAATGATCAGGGTGATCCATGATAACGCAGCCTTTAACCCCTTCATGCCAGTGGACGCAGATTGTGCTTTTGAAATCATTGTAAATTCAGAGTCAAAGAACCCTATCCATCCAAAAGAGCGTGGATAAAAAGCGGTTTCAGCAAGAGGCATAGATCCTCATGAGCCCCCGCAACGATACCTCTTGCAGATGCGTAGTGTTCAGTTTTCCTCAACAGGGAAGGGTGTAATCCTGCTTATAAAGGGATGCAACCCACTGTCCGTATATGCTACAGACGTTCTCAACCGACTGTCTTCTACCTGATTCTGATATCGTAATAGCTTTCTGCCATCCAAACGTCGGCCTTTGTTTTGTGTTCTTACAGGAGTGGATCCAGCAACACAATGTGTTGTCCATCGTTCTGCGCGACAGTCTGCACCAGCCGCAGTATGTGGAGAAACTGGAGAAAATTCTCCGCTTCATGATCAAAGAAAAGGCCCTCACTATGGAGGACCTCGACAGACTCTGGGATGCTCAGGTTGGCGTCTTTCTTTTTTTTTTTAAATTTTGAATTGTGCATGCAGCCACATAACCTGTAAACAAAACTGTAATTTGCAGATCTCAAAGTTTGCATCCATTTGTCTGATTGGTTTGTGGTGCTGGTTACATTTGTTGACTAAGTATTGTGTTTGTACTGGTTTCAAGTGGTTTTTATGATATTCAAATAAATTGCTGCTATATTTAGTTATCATTTGCTAATCTGTGATTTCAGACCTTGTGGCGGGAAGCCATGAGGTCCAATATCACAGACCAGCACATTTCCGTTAACCCCATGACTGCTACTGACGACTGTTTAGTGAAAAGATGTGCATTGATCTCTGCGTTTTTTCTGTCGAGTGATATTATCATTGGCAGTTGATGGGTGAATAGAAAATGATTTCAAATTGGCCCATGTAACCCCAAGAACGCATTTTCCAAATTGTCAAGGTGTCACCTAATGACTGTACCACTTGCAGGAGACGCATCGACCATGATAATTCAAGAGTAGTGACAGGTTAGCTTGGCGCCATCAGGCGCCAAGCTAAACTGTCACTACCCTTGAATTATCATGTTTGATCTATCTCCTGCTGTAGGGCGTCAGGGTTAAATGTGTTTTGTATAAAATAACCTTCATGATTTGACGCGTGTATTGCAGTCGGGAAAGCACGACGCCATTGTGAAGAACGTGCATGACTTGCTGGCCAAGCTTGCATGGGACTTCACGCCGGAGCAGCTGGACCATCTCTTTGAGTGTTTCCAGGTCAGTTGCCTCCCAAAAGACACAGAGTGTATGCTGCTCTGTGATTTTGGATCTTGCGGCTCTGGAGCGCTGCAGGTCCATACTCATGAGATAGAACACTGAACATAGACTGATTGACTGCCGTTGTGCACTTTAGAAGTCTGACAGCCTTATCGGTTATATCTGCCAACATATACATGTTTTCATAAAGTTGCTTTGTACGAAGGTTTAACCGCTTGACTTATGGGCCTGAATCACCCAGGTTGAAGAGGCAAAGAACATCGTCGGCCCCTGCAGTCACAGGGACTCATGATGTTCTATGCCTCTTGCTTGCCTTATTTTGTATCCATGTTCCGTGGACAGGTGGAATCCTTATGCTTTAAATTTACAGTTGTTTATTTCCTCAAAAACATTACCGATGACATGACTACATGGGAATATCTACTTCTAGGCTCAATTTTAGCCTACTTGCCCGTTGTGTGCCCACACAACCCGAGAGGCACTCGGGGAACCCCCCAGAGGGGCCGAGAGTTATCTCCTCATACCTGCCTTACCAGATCCGGTCACGAGACCATTCAGTCTTTCTACTTCGCTCGTGGAGAGAAGACGTGTCTGGCCCGCGCTCTCGCTGCCTCGACCGGTCTTCTGCCTACCGACGCTTGTTGCCGACTCTGTGTGCTCTGCGCCCGCTTCTACCCTGCCTTCTACCTGGCCTTCTCTTCCTGCTTCGTTGGGCTGCTTGCGGGGATTCTTCTGCGTCTGTGGACGGCGGTTTGACTGCCCTTTCCCCCCCTTCCCTTCGTTGCAGAGGTAAGGTAGCGGTAGTTCCCTCGGCCGTCCCTCGGGCTGAGGGCCGGCTGTCTATGGGTGTTTCCCTGCTTTTTGCTGGTGGTTTGGTTTCAGTGCGTAGTGCCTGATTAGCTCACGGTCGGCTGTTGCCGTGTCGCGCCCGTTTTGCACGTGGGCCTTGGGCTCCGTGTGTGTTAGCCCGTTTAAAGCCCCGTTAGCCCTCCGAGAGTGCCCCATTACGCCTTCACCGGGAGCCCGCCTACGCTTCGATAATGTTGTGCTCCCGGTGCGATGACTTTAGGTGGCCGACGGACACTCACTCGGTCTCCCTACCGCGTTCGGTGGTTCCTCGGTCCGCAGTTGTAATAATAATAATAATAATAATAATAAGCACATTAAATAGGCGCTTTATCCCAATGGAAAATCGGCTCAAAGCGCCGCCCCGAACTGGGCCCAACAAGCGCGCTCACGTGAGTCACGCGCATTCACTCACACACGGAACGTAAACACAGAACTTTCACGTGGTGCTAAGGGCAAGCTCAAGCGAGCTGCTGTAGTTTTTGGAAGTTCAAAATCGTTTGTATTTGAAATTGGTTGGGTGGACTGAATCTGATACCAGAGTTAAACGGTGTGCGGCCTGGCCTGAGGTTATGTGGGCGGACCTTGGTCCTTTTACCGCCGAGAGCGTGCCCGCCCGGCTTACGAGCGTTCAGCGCCCTTTGACACGTTGGCCGCCCTGGCTGTTTCCTCGGCCACTCCCGCACGGAACGGTCCCCTCGTCGGGGTTCGCGGTTTTGTCTGACCACAGGACCGCCTCTGCTGCCACGCCCGCTGACCCTTCCGGAGGGTCTGTTTGCCGGCTTAGCGCACGTCTCACTGAGAGTGACCAGCAGCAGTCGGCCTTGAGCCGTCCGTCGTTGACGAGCTGTCCTCACCACTCTCCCCGCACCAAGCCCGCTGATCCTTCCGGAGGATCGCCTTGCCGGCATAGTGGCCTACTTCCGGAGTAGGGCCCGGAGAGACATCAGCACCGTCCGTCGCGACGCAGCCGCGACCCTGATCCTCATCGTTCCCCCTCCAGACGCCCGCGCTCGCGCTCGCCTCGCGAACACCGTCAGCCGGATTCTCGACGCCCCCTGCAGGACGATGCGCTCAGCCTGCTACCCGAAGTCTCGGTCTCGGCTCTGTTGGACGAGGAGGATCGCTCGACCTCGCACGCGGCAGCTTCCCCGGAGCTGAAGAGGAAGGTCGCCGCCTGCGTTGTCGCGGAGAGGCAGGTCAAGAAGTTTAGGTCGCTTCCCCCACCGCCCGGCTTTAAGGGTCTTCAAGACGTCTTTTCGACGCACCTACAGCTGACCACGTCCCAGGAGCCGGTCTTCTTCTCCGACCGTCGCTGGCCCGCGGATTTAGACATCTTGTTTCGGCGGGATTGGTATGCTGGACTCTCCCAGGCCTTCTCCATCCCTCTGCCTACGCGGGACCCTTCGGCGGTGTCCCTAGCCGGCGGTCTGACTCTGCTGCGGCGGTCCCCGCTGCGGGGCCTGGACAAGACAGCGACTTTGGTCCGAAACACCTTAGCCTGCTCGGGTGTTATGGAGCTCCTCACTCAAGCCTTGGTTCGTCGGGTGGAGGTATCCTGGCATCCTTCCATCTCTCCCCTCCTAGGAGACCTGCTGGTCCTCGCGGAGACCGCCAACTGCGCCGCCTACCATTCCTCGGTCAACGCGATGGTGGCTTCGGCCAATTGCGACCTCATGCGTCGAGATGCCCTGCTCCGCCCCTGCAGTACGTTGCCGCCGGACCTGCGAGCGCAACTTCACCGTGCCCCCTTGGGTTGACCCTTGCTGTTCGGCGACTCGGTCTCTACGGGTCGGCGGTTCGTTCCTCGTGATGTCTGTGCGACTGGGCCGGAGACGTTTGGTCGGACCTCTGGAGTTTTATCGGCGAGAGCGACCTCCGTCTACTATCTCTCGTCCGGCCCCTGTGGACACTTCCGCCGCCCCTTCGGTAACGACCGCCCTTCCTCGCATCGGCCCCTCGGAACGGTCTGCTCGTCGGGACCCGGCGTTGTGCGCTGACCAGAGGATCGCCACTGCTGCCACGCCCGCTGACCCTTCCGGAGGGTCTGTTTGCCAGCACAGCGCCCGCCTCACTGAGCCCGGCCTGCAGCAGTCCGCCATGAGCCGTCCCACGTTGACTGGCCTTCATCCTCTCTCTCTCCCCGAGAAGCCCGCTGATCCTTCCGGAGGATCTAGACGCCGGCATAGAGCCCTTCTCACTGAGTCCGGCCAGGAGAGACGTCAGCCTCAACCTGCGCGACACGGTCGCGCCCCCGACTCATCCCGTTCCACCGTCAGTTCTAGACACTCACGCTCGCCCCTCGAGCGTCGCTGGAGGGATCATTCGCCTCGCCGGGATCGTCGCCGCTCCCCCCGGAGGATCTGAACGCCGGCATAGCACCCTGCTCTCGGAGTCTGGCCGAGAGAGGCTTCAGCCTTAGCTTGCGCGACACGGTCGCGCCCCGACTCCCTCCGTTCCACTTTCAGGTCACTTGATGGCTGATCAGAGGACTGCCACTGCTGCCACGCCCGCTGACCCTTCCGGAGGGTCTGTTTGCCGGCACAGCGCCCGCCTCACTGAGCCCGGCCTGCAGCAGTCCGCCATGTGCCGTCCCACATGACTGGCCTTCCTCTCCCGTCTCTCCCCATTAAGCCCGCTGAGCCTTCCGGAGGATCGGTACGCCGGCGTAGCGCCCTACTCACTGAGTCTGGCCAGCAGAGACGTCAGCCCTAGCTTGCGCGACTCGGTCGCGCCCCCGACTCCTGCCGTTCCACTTCAGTTCAGGACACTAATGCGCACCGCTCGAGCGCCTTCGGTAGGATTGCCGTTCGGACTCAACCTCCGCCCCTGGGTCTTCACTCGGCTGATGGACGCCTTAGTCGCCTTAGCCCGACAGTCCTCCTCCAGTCCACGTCGAACTACCTGGACGACCTCCGGTTGCGCAACCAATCGGAGACTGCGCTAGCCACGGACAGAGATGCTCTCCTGCACCCCCTGGCACACCGGGGCTTCCTAGTAGACGACGGCAAGTCGGATCTCTCTCCCTCCCGCCGGGTTGTGCATCTGGGTATGGAATGCGCTACCAACCTCAGCACGGTACGCCTTCCGGCGCCCCGGATCAAGAAGATGGCGGATCTAGCCGACCAGTTAGCTCGGGAGGATGCTGCCCCCGCAAGAGTCTGGCTTCAGTTGCTGGGTTTGATGAACGCCGCAGCGGATCTTATCCCACTAGGGCGTCTCTACTCCCGACCAATTCAACTGCTTCTTCTTCTCCATTGGCTCACGTCTTCCGGAGACTTGACGACCGCGGTCCCAGTGTCCCAGATGCTCCATCTGCACCTTCGTCGGTGGACCGACCCTACGTGGCTAGCGTCGGGAGTTCCCTTAGCCTCTCCCCCTCCACAGGTCTCTCCTTGCGTCGATGCCAGCTTTTCGGGGTGGGGGGCCCACCTCCTACCGCGGTGTCTCGCGACGGCGGGCCCCTGGCCCTCACACTTGGCGCACACCCACATCAATTGGCTGGAGATGCAGGCCGTCTGGCGAGCCCTTCAGGCCGGGGAGTACCTCCTCAGACACCAGGAGCTTCTCGTGCTTTCGGACGACACGACGGTGGTCGCTTACATCCAGAAGCAAGGTGGCACACGCTCCCCTGACCTGTGTATGCTCCTCTACAGGAAGATGCGTTGGTGCGAGGACCGGAGCATTATCCTTCAAGCCCGGCACGTTCCCGGATGCCTGAATGTCTTGGCCGACTCTCGGCCTCGCCGCGACCAACTTCTACACACGGAATGGACCCGACGACAGGACATCTTTCGGATGATCTGCGCCCGCTGGGAGACTCCCCAGGTCGACTTGTTTGCCACGAGGTGGAACCACCAGCTTCCCCTCTTCGTCTCCCCGATTCCCGACCAGCTTGCCTGGGCTGTCGATGCGCTCTCCATTCTCTGGGATGGACTTGTGGCCTATACCTGTCCCCCTACCGTCCTCGTTCCCTAAGGCCTCCTCTAACTTCGGGGCTGTTCGGCGTTCCTCCTGTTGGTCGCGCCGTTCGTCTGGAACCGCTCCTGGACCACCGACCTGCTCAGCCTCGCCACAGACCCGCCCCTGCTGCTGCCCTCCCCGCGGACCATGCTCAAGCAACCGCGCCAGCCGCTGTTCCACCCCTGCCCGGAGTGTCTCCTCCTTCACGCCTGGAGGTTGTGCGGCAAGCTCTCGGAGCTAGAGTCTACTCAGGTGCAGCAATGGAGGCGATCGCTGCGGCCCGGAGACTGTGGACCCTTCGAGTCTACGAGGGAAGTGGCGAGTCCTCTGTTCCTGGTGCACCGATCATGGCCTTACGCCCACGGATCTGACGCATCCTCCGCTGGCGGACTTCTTGCTCTGGCTCTTCCGAGACCAAGGCCTAGCCCTCATCACGGTACGCGGTTACCTGTCCATGATTGCGGACACCTATCGTCACCTGGGACGACCCGATCCGGGCGCCTGCAAGGACCTAGCCGACCTTATGGGACACTGCGGCATCCAGCGCCCGACACTCCGCTCGCTCATTCCTCGCTGGGTCCTACCCTGGGTGCTCACGTGGTTGAACTCCACCCGCTTCGAACCATTACCTTTGGCCCAGCTCGCGGACTGGGCACGCAAGACTTGTTCCTGCTGGCACTTCCTACCGCTTCGCCTGGGAGCGAGCTACATGCGCTTTCGGCTCGCCCTGCCGGTCTGCAATTCCGAACAGATGGCTCCGTCCAGCTGCGCACGGACCCGGCCTTTCTGGCGAAGAACAGGTCTCCTTTAACTCTGCCTTAGGTGATCACCATTATGCCGCTGAGAGACCGACCCCGGTCCCAGGAGACCAGGCTACAGGATCCTGTGCGCGCCCTTAAAAATCTATCTGCGGCGATCTAAGCCCGTCCGCAGGGGACGGTCGTGCCTCTTCCTACCCCTAAGACCCAACCGGCGTGACATTATAGCCCAGACGATCTCTTCCTGGCTCCGCTGGGTCATACGCTCCGCTTATCAGGAGATCTCCCCTGAGGGAGCGAAGAGGCGGCACATTCACGCACACGAGGTACGAGCTATGGCCACGAACGTCGCGTTTGATCGCGCTGTCAAGGACATCGTGGCAGCCGTGGGCTAGAAAACCGAATCGGTCTTTGCCCCTTTCTACCTCCGGGACCTGGCTAGCCAGCGAGAGAATCTCGCACTGGTGGGGGGACATCGCCGCCGCGCAACACTCCCTCCCGGTGCCACTGGCACCGTAGATGCACTTCGCTAAAATTGTCGGGAGTGTGCGACGGGGAGAACGGCGCTGTTCTGCTGGGGGAGTTTTGGGCGGCACCCGCCTCCTCATCGCAATTCTCCCATGTAGTCATGTCATCGGTAATGTTTTTGAGGAAATAAATTCATTTTTCTCTAAAAGGTATTTTTTCGAAAAATACTTACCGATGACATGACTCGGATGTCCCTCCCTCCTGCCCCGCTTGCCGCTTTCGAGCGAAGTATCAGACTGAATGGTCTCGTGACCGGATCTGGTAAGGCAGGTATGGGGAGATAACTCTCGGCCCCTCTGGGGGGTTCCCCGAGTGCCTCTCGGGTTGTGTGGGCACACAACGGGCAAGTAGGCTAAAATTGAGCCTAGAAGTAGATATTCCCATGTAGTCATGTCATCGGTAAGTATTTTTCGAAAAAATACCTTTTAGAGAAAAATGAATTTTTGTGGCGTTTTCAAAGTGCATGGCTGTAGACACGTGCACAGACGGATCTAGCTTTTCACAAATATGGACTTGTTTACCTTCACAGGGCAGGGAAAAGCTTAACCCTTTTAGCCCCAAGGTCCCATTTCTCCTATTTTGGAGGTGTTGCCTAACAGCTATGTACCAGTTGTAGGAGATGGATTGATCATGAGAATTCAAGGGTGGTGCCAGATGAGCTTGGCGCCTTCAGGCGCCACGCTCATTTGGCACCACCCATGATAAATCTATCTCCTGCTGCAGGGTCCCGGGGCTAAAAGGGTTAATGTTCTATTCTATTTTTTTTTAAATTATTGCAATCACTTACCATATCATTACATTATTCCCATTACAGGGGAGCTGGAATCATGCCAGCAAGATTGCAATCACTTACCATATCATTACATTATTCACATTACAGGGGAGCTGGAATCATGCCAGCAAGATTGCAATCACTTACCATATCATTACATTATTCCCATTACAGGGGAGCTGGAATCATGCCAGCAAGAAGCAGCGGGAGAAACTGCTAGAGCTGATCCGACGACTCGCTGAAGATGACAAGGAGGGGGTAATGGCTCACAAGGTACATACTACTCTTTATTATGTATGTCCTCTCTGTAGGGGGCATATACTGGATTAACTGTGTGTATGTATGTGTCTAAAAATGGACTGAATTGCTTCATATTAAGTTGATGATTGAGAATTGATGAGTGGCACTACAGCAGGAGATGAATCAATCATGATAATTCAAGAGTAGTACCAGCGTAGCTTGAAGCCACCAGGCACCAAGCTACTCTGGCACTACCCATGAATTATCATGGTCAGTCCATCTGCAGCAGCTGATACATAGTTCAGTGACACCTCCAAAGTTTGGGAAGTGTGGCCTTGGGGTTAAGTGGGTTAAGTTGATGATTGGCGAATGTACAGGAAAGGTTGCATATTACAAGGTTGGAAATAAAGAAATTTGAGATTTAACAACAAACAAATTCGGGTTCTCTGGCATTTTCTTATATCTTAAGTTTGATTTAGTCAGGGAACAAAAACAAAAGTATTTTTTTCGTGTTCAAAAATTAGCTTGCAAGTAAGCACTCTTGGGCAAAAAGAAAACCCCAGCCCAACTTATTTCAGTATGTTCAAGATATCTCTGCACTTAGAAAACCCATCTAGTGTGCTCCAACCCTAGCCGTGTGAAGATCGTGGATACAAAGTGGTTTCAGCAAGAGGCATAGATCCTCATGAGCACCCGCAACTGCGGGGGCTCATGTGGATCTATACCTCGTGCCTTTGGGTGGTGTTCAGTCTTCCTCCGCAGGGAAGATTTCCCTGGCTGGAGTTCTTTTCATTATTTCATCAAGGTTATGGTGGAAAATGCAAAATGTCATGAGATGAAAATGATGCCATTAAGTACTACATATTTGTCTTGTGCAGGTGCTGACATTATTGTGGAATCTGGCGCACAGCGATGATGTCCCCACAGAGATTATGGACCAGGCTTTAACTGCCCACATCAAGATTCTCGACTACAGCTGCTCACAGGTGAGTACTCTGAAGCTGCCTTATAAAAATTGTTTTACCTCTATTGTTTATAATTCAATTTCACCAAATGTAATAGTCTGAGATAAGGTAAAATGTTGACAGCCTTTTAACCAATGCCACCTCTAGGTTAATTAAGAGTAGACAGCCTTTGGACCAATGCCACCTCAAGCGGTTTCTGGTGGCACATTATTTTATTTCTCTAGGGTGATGCAGATGGTTTAGATGACAGAGTGTGTTAACCCTTACACATTCAACCATCAAGGGTTAACTCATTCAAGATATGTTGCGTCTGGATACACAGTGTAAAGCGGCATATCCGAATGCACTGCATCTGGATGTGTTAAACGCTGCTTGTAAAGTTTTCCCATTTGAACTCATTTCCGCATTTCCCCGATTTTGGCGGTTTCATCTAACGATTATGTACCAGTTGTAGGAGATAGATCGACCATGATAATTAGAGGGTAGTGCCATGATAATTAGAGGGTAGTGCCAGATTAGCTTGGCGCCAAGCTAATCCGGCACTACCCTTGAATTACGGTTGATCCATCTCTTGTTGTATGTCAGGGCTAAATGTGTTCATGAGATTTGGAAGTAAGCTAGAATGGTTTACTTTAGCTGGTTTGCCACATTTTTACCGTCAGTTGAATATCTCTCAAATAATGGTTGTAGCTGATTCCGCAGGACCGAGACGCTCAGAAGATTCAGTGGATCAACCGCTTTGTGGAGGAGCTGAAAAGTGACAAGTGGGTCTTGCCTGCCCTGAAACAGATCCGTGAAATTTGCCAACTATTTCCAGAGGTATTGAATGTGTTGGTGTTCGTTTGCTTATCAGTTGGCCTTATCGTGTGCTCGATTTGATCTCAGCATGTCATTTCTTGTTCTTAGCTCTGGGTTTAGCGTCCACGGCACCAGAGTGATAATGGATGGGCCTAGCGGGCGGGTTATGGGGACAGGGACAGCTGTTGCCTATGGAGTATGACCTCAACACTGATCAGTTCAGCGCACTACAACTGTGCCACTTTGATTTACCAAGACCTTATAAGGGACATGCTATGTCTCATTTGTCTTTATATCAGGTTTGTCTGTCTGAGCTTGTTGTATTACTGCTAGTATTCACATTAACTGGTAATTATCAGTATTAGCCCTTTCATCTAGATGCACCCATTTCTTGAAATACATTTGACTATGATAGTTCAAGGGTGGTGCCAGAATAGCTTGGTGCCTCAGGAGCCAAGCTATTCTGGCACCACCCTTGAACTAAAACGCTTGATCTATCTCCTTCATTTACCCCGCCCCAGGATAGATATCTACGTTGAGCCTTCTATTTTCAGGTAGTTCTGTCTGGAACTAATTGCCTTTAAACATTAAATCATTTTCAGGTAAAAACCCATTTTAAACGTGCTTTGCACTCTCACTTCCAATCAGCGTGACTTCACAGTTTGCCATGTAAACATAATACTGCTGATAACACGGAGACGTCACACATTTTCTCTTTCTCCATACATTTGCAAATTGCACATCTATTGTCTTGTCGGAGTGGCTATAAGCTATTGATGCTGCTGATTCTATGACGCTGTCTTAGATGAGTATAATATTAATGCTATGCACTCATTTATTTCCCTTGCTTTTTGCTTCGGTGGCAGTTACAAATTCTCCAATGCCTCTTGTTTTTTGTTTTTTTATTTTTATTTTTTTAATTTAAAAAAATTATTATATCCATGCTGTGTTTGTTTTCCTGTTATGTTCTGTTTTGTTTACAGGACAGCTTGTAAGACAGGCATTGAGTTGCCTAATAGCTTTATCCTGAATTTAAAAAAAATTCATCATCATCATCATCCTGTAATGTAGCCTTCATAGGACAATAAGCAAATTAAACAAAAAAATCATCAGCGTCAGGGTGAAATGGGTTAAAGGACATGCCCGCCAGTAAAGGATACGGGTTACAAATACCAGTAGTGAAGATACTCGTTATATTTGAGGAGTACTGGAGTTTATGTAGCAATGTGTTCGTAGTTGTCAGCAGTTTTCATACTGGTTAACCCATCAGACCCCTCGGCCACATTTCCCAAATTTTGAAGGTGTCACCTAGCAACCATGTGTCAGTTGCAGAAGATGGATGGAACATGACAATTCGAGGGTAGTGCCATATTAGGTAATCTGGCCCTGTCCTTGAATGATCATGGTCAATCCTGCTGTAGTGAGTCAGGGCTAAATTGGTTAAAGGGGAGACCTTTACTTCCTGCACATTTTTGACAGTGTTAACCCTCTCTTGCCTGCAGCAGCCACTGGTACTGTTAACCCTTTTCATCCTGTTACACTATTACTTGAAATAAATTTGACTGATAGTTCAAGGGTGGTGCCAGAATAGCTTGGCACTGGAGGAATGACTATTCTGGCATGCTATTCTGGCACCACCCTTGAAATAAAATGGTTGATCTATCTTGTAATCTTTAATGTAGTCTCCTTAGCACAATAAGCACATTAACCAAAAAAAAGTCAGCCTCAGGATGTAATGGCCTATCAATACCAGTGACTGCATGCACAAGAGGGTTCAATTGCTGTTCTAGTTACAGTTTTGTTGTTTTTGCATGAACCTTGCTGCATTAGCATAGCTTAGATTTGTTTGAATGTGTTGCAGGCTCCGCAGAATTACCCACACACACAGCGAGCGCCCCACATGTACTATCGCAACACTGTGATCGGCCAGCTCCAGAACCAGCACTCCATCGTCATGCTGGTCTCCCAGAATCTCTCTGCCTACATGGCCAGGGCCAAACAGTACGACACAGGTGGGTCTCGTCGGCAGGTACAGAATACTGTCAGCTTTGGATGCTGATATAGGAAAATGACAGACGACCAAATCTGACTGTTGTATTGTGTCCCTGTCACTGGACGCTGGACGCAGAATTCGTTTTTGAAACTGTAAATTCAGTGTCAAAGATCCAAAGCTGTCAAATTAAAGAGTGGTTTTAGCAAGAGGTATAGATCTTCATGAGCCCCCGCAACTGGGGGGGATAATGAGGATCTATGCCTCTTGCACTTGTGTGGTGTTCAAATTTTCTCGGTATTTAAGGGGTTAACTTTGTTATAAGTCATTACATTTTTTTAAATAAACGTGTTGTTGCTTGTATTAAGCAAATGCATAACCAAACATAGCTTGAAGATTTTGGCGTATGTTTTTCACATGCATTGTGTGTGTGTGTGTGTGCAGAGCACCCAGGAGAGGATCCAACCACCATTTTACCTGACGGCAGGTTCCACCATGTATGTCAGGTGCAGGAGAGGCTGCGTTTCCTTAGGTGAGACGAGCAATTTGTTCATAACAAGGCTAGAAGAAACATGCTGTTTCTGGTTATCTGCTTATGCGGACTGACCCTTTATGCATGCAGCCACCAGTGCTGTAAACACTACCGATGACTGCATGCTTGAGAAGGCCAACCCTTTTGATGTAGGTAGCAGTTTTTGTCGCCATGATTCCTGTAGGAAATCATCACGACAAGAACCGCTACCCACAGCCAAAAGGTTAAGAGAGAAACTATTTCAGTCTGTGCGTTTATAGTGATTGACTGACATGTGTTTCTGTGTTTGTGTGCGCAGGTTTTTGCTGAAGGATGGACAACTCTGGTTATGTGAACCTCAGGCGAGACAGGTGTGTATGCTATGTGTTTAGACCCTGTACATTGCCATTGCTTCTTTCATGTTCTGTCTGCCTTTATTGTTTAATCCATTTAGCCACGAGTCCCTACAGCAGGAGATTGATTGACCATGATAATTCAAGGGTAGTGCCAGATAAGCTTAAAGGCGCCAAGCTTATCTGGCACTACCCTTAAATTATCATATTCAATCCATCTCATGCAACTGGTACATAGAATCATAGAATTTCTGCACTAACCAGACTTCCCTTGAACTGTCATAGTTGGTCATGTGCCTGTGTGCTTTTAAATGTAACTCCTTGTGCACGCAGCCACCGGCACAGTACACTGTACCAGTGGTTGCATGCATGAGGAGGTTCTCAAGATGATGCTACTCTTTTCAGAAGTCTTGAAAGGGAAAAACCCCACCCGGGTCTGCCCTGGGGGACTTGGGTGGGGTTAGGTATTTTTTAGTTCCCAGGGTCACCCTGGTCAGCCCCACAGGGTGGGGTTTTCTCTCTATTCTGGGGCATGTGTTTCTGTCTACCCGAGGTCCATTCACCTGTATTTGCCTTTTTTAAACTCTCCCTACTGTCTGCACTGCCTGTAGCTCTTGATATTGGATGTGTGTTGCTAAATGGTCTTAGCTTTATTTAGGCCCCATGTGTTAGGTTTATTTAATGTGTTTGACCGGCTGGCGACATACATTCAATGTTCTGTTTAGTTGGTTGTTTTTTTTCACAAGCAGTGCAGGCACGTCCTGAGAAAGCCTTGTTGCTGTCGGGACGTTAAGCAATGTACAATCAATCAATCAATTGAAAGGGAAAAGAGTGTCGCCTGTTACTGAAGACCTGAATGATGGTCTTCTTTGAAAGGTGATCTTTAGTAAGGTTGGTTGCTCAGAACAGGTTCTGCTGTCATTGAAAGTGATGCTGATTGTTGTGTGATTTGTTTCAGATTTGGAATGCTTTAGCAGAACACGCCATTTACATCTCTGACAGGGAGGCCTGCTTCAAGTGGTTCGCCAAGGTCAGTCGTGACTGCCTATCTTTATTTTAGATGGAACACCTTTCCAAGAATAAAATGTATTGTGTGACAAAATAAGGTTACAGGCTTGGCTAGCTTGAATCGACATGCCTTTACCATGTAAATTCAAAGTAGGTGAAAGTTGTTTTTATGTTTGTTTTTATCTCGTATATATTATTTATTCATCTGTTTATTTATTATCTGGTTATTTATTTATTTATGTGTATATATATATATATACATATATAAAATTATGTATTATGTATATATTTTTTATTTTGGGGTGTCATTTATTTATCTTATCCTATTTATTTATTTGTAGGTTTTTTTCTGTTTAATGTGGATGTGATAGCCCACGATTATGTTGCAGTTAATGGGAGAGGAGCCAGATCTTGACCCTGAAATAACGCGTGACTTCTTTGAGCGAAACATCCTCCAGCTGGACCCAGGGCTGCTCACAGAAAATGGCATCAAGTGAGGGACTTTACCACATCAAACCTTATTGTCCAAAGCCCCAGTATTTTTCAGTTGTCCTTTGATGACGGCATTAAAGCTCAGGAAATATACCAAAATCGTTAAAGGGCGGTGCCAGAACAGCTTGGCGCCAAGCTCTTCTGAGACCGCCCTTGAACTGTATAGGCGCCAAGCTATTTTGGCACCACCATTGAACTGGCATCTCAATATATCAGTCAGTAGTATGTCATGGCTGAACGGTTCCAACCTGAAAGTGATCTGTAGTGTGGAGGAGACTCTGTTATCAACAGTTACAAAGATTTAAATTTGTTTTTGCAAAGGAAAACATAGATATTGCCCACGAAAGCCTCACACATTCTGAAAGATGAAATCCAAACGGTCGACTTCAGGTCAGATATATTACGAAAAGGCAGATATAACAAATGTATCCTGAAAGTGTGCACTGCACCTTGGCTATAAAAATTACTTCGCTCATAACAAACTTGAAATGTGACAACGTAAACATTTCAGTCCCCTGACATTTTCTTTTATGTTGAAAGTTGACAGTATTATTTTCTTCTTTACATTATTTTGCTGTGTGTTTCAGTTGCTTCGAGCGCTTCTTCAAGCAGGTGAATGTGAAGGAGAGTAAGCTTATTGCCAAACGACGCGGTGGATGTCTCATGGATGACATGGAACTTGTTGGTCTCGACTACTTATGGCGGGTACGTTTCCTGTGTTCTGTAACGAATGTGCATGCTTTGTGTATGTGTCTTGCAAGCTTTTCCGTCGTAAACCTAACAGTGTACTTGGTCATCTCCATTGGTGCATGCTAATTAGGTATTTGTTCATTGTTTGCCTTTAATGCCTTGTAGGCTACTAGGGCAATCTAACAGCAGAGTGAAGGGATAAGTAGAAAAATATGAGAAACAAAGCATGGCTGCCGAGAAAAACATGAGCCAACTGCAAGAGACGTAGATCCTCAGAATTAACAAGAAACACAATCTGTGATCACTGCCAGTGAAAGGTTTAAGCCATTTAGCCCCAAATCCCTACAGCCAGAGACAGATGGCCCATGATAATTCAAGGGTAGTGCCAGATGAGCTTGGCGCCTGAAGGCGCCAAGTTCATCTGGCACTACCCTTTAATTATCATGGGCAATTCACCTCCTGCAACAGATACATAGTCCTTAACTAGCACCTCCAAAATTTGGGAAATGTGGTCTTGGGGTTCAATGGGGTGATGTACTACTGCTTAGTGCACAAGATGTATGTGTGGCGATCTGAAGCAGATGATGCTGAAAGTCAGAGTCAGTGATCAATAACTGCTTGAGCTTGTCATTTGCATTATCTGTTTGTGCTGTGCGCATGGGTGACAGTCTTCAGTCTTGGAGGCTGATTCAGCTTTTTCAAAATCGAAGAAAGCAAAATTTCAGCTTTTGGTTCAGACAGAACAGTTCTTCAGCCAACCTGTTCCATCAAGAAGAGGCATGACTTCTCATGAGCCCTTGCTTCCGCAGGGGCTCATGAGAATTTATGTCTCTTGCTGGCCCTGCATGGTCCGTTTTCACTCTTTTTAATATTTTGCACTGTCACCCATGTATGTATGTTAGTCCGTGTTCAAGTTTCACATGAGCATGCATGTTTGGTTCAGCCCTCTTTGATCTGAAATGGGGGGAAAGCCCCATGTAGTTTGCTGTATTGGTATCACATTCTTGCACTTCAGCATGTCCTATCGTTTCTTCAGGTGGTCCTTCTAGCACCAGATGACGTGGCTGAAAAAGCAGTCATCCTCCTCAAAGACATTTTCACCAACCTAGGCCCCAGACTGCAGCAGAACCAGGTGGACATCCACGAGGATTTCATTGGCTCCTGCATCGACCGCCTCAAGGCGCTGTTTGACACTGTGTCGGTGCTGGAGAAGGACCGAGACTCGACCAACCGTGTCATGCAGGAGACCGTGCGCATGGTTCGAATCCTCACCGTTCTGAAGGAATATGTGGCCGAGTGTGACGAGGCTTATGGAGAGGAAAGGGTCATCTTACCGCTTAGCAGGTGTGGCTTGCAAACTTGCAGGATTACATTTTGTGTTTTGTTGGTAGTCTTTAACCCATTCAGCCCTGACGCACTACTGTCTGCACTGCCTGTAGCTCTTGATATTGGATGTGTGTTGCTAAATGATCTTAGCTTTATTTAGGCCCATGTGTTAGGTTTATTTAATGTATTTGACCGGCTGGCGACATACATTCAATGTTCTGTTTAGTTTTTTTTTTTTTTCACAAGCAGTGCAGGCACGTCCTGAGAAAGCCTTGTTGCTGTCGGGACGTTAAGCAATGTACAATCAATCAAAAAACCTGACGCACTACAGCAGGAAATGAATCTACCGTGATAATTCAAGGCTAGTGCCATCAGGCGCCAAGCCAATCTGGCTCAGCCCGTGAATTATCACGGTCAATTCATTTCACGCAACAGGTACATAGTCTTAACCCAATCAGCCCTGACGCCCTACAGCAGGAGAGGGATCGACCATGATAATTCAAGGGTAGTGCCAGATTAGCTTGGCGCCTCTCGGCGCCAAGCTAGTCTGGCACTACCCTTGAATTATAAAATAATAATAATAATTACGGTATTTATAATGCGCTTATCTTATAATAATTATAACTCTAAGCGCGCACTCACAACTCGCGCACGCATGCGCACGCTTTAGAAAATGACTCACGTACCACAAACAGTGAAATACATTACGACGGTCAGCTTGGGGTGGGGAGTGTGGTGATATAGTGCTAAAACTGTTGAAAGAGGTGAGGTTTGAGGGTGGACTGGAAGGATGAGAGAGAGTGTTTCTGATGGAGAGAGAGTGTTCCAGGTGGATGGACCGTAGACGGAGAAGGAGCGGGGGCCGAAAGTGTTAAGTTTGGTACGAGGGATGTGGAGGCGGAGAGGGTCGGAGGCAGAGCAGAGGGAGCGGGAAGGTGTGTAGGGGTGAAGTAAGTTGGAGAGATAGGCAGGAGCACAGTTGTTCAGGGATTTGTAGCAGAGAGACAGAATTTTGTATTGGATGTGTTGGAGGATGGGGAGCCAGTGAAGGAGTTTGAGCAAGGGTGTGATGTGGTCGGATATTTTCTTTCTGAGGACGAGGCGGGCAGCATTGTTCTGGACGCGTTGGAGAGTGAAAATGGTGGAGTGACGGAGGCCGGAAAGGAGAGAGTTGCAGTAGTCGATGCGAGATAAGATGAGAGAGACAGCAAGTTTGGTGGCAGCTTCGGTAGTGAGGTATTTTCTGATCTGACTGATGCGGCGGAGGTGGAAATAGCATGCCTGGGCCGTGGCGGAGACGAAGCTGGTCATGGACAGAGAGGAATCGAGGATGACGCCGAGGTTCTTGGCCGAGTCAGAGAGGGAGATGGGGGTGCTATCGAGTTGAAGGTGGAGAGAGGGAGGGAGCTGGGAGAGTTTCTGGCGAGTGCCTACCAGCATGGCTTCCGTTTTGTCGTCGTTCAGTTTGAGCTTGTTTGCTGTCATCCAGTTTTTCACGTCTTCATAGCAGTCAGCCGTGCGAGTCAGTAGTGACTGAGTGTTGTCGAGTTTGTCTTTGTCTAGCAGTTGTGAGTCGTCAGCGTAGAGGTGGTGGTGTATGCGGTGAGACTGGATGATGTTGGACAGAGGAGAGGTGTAGAGTGTGAAAAGGACCGGGCCCAGGACGGACCCCTGTGGATCTCATGGTCGATCCATCTCCTGCAACTGATGCATAGTCATTAGATGACACTTCCAAAATTGTGGAAATACTGCCGTGGGGCTGAGTGAGTTAAGGTGACGCCCCCCAAAATTTGGGAAATGCGGCCTTGGGGTTAAATGGGTTAACCCTTTTAGCCCCAAGGTCCCATTTCTCAAATTTTGGAGGTGTTGCCCAACGACTGTGTACCAGTTGTAAGAGATGGATTGATCATGATAATTCAAGGGTAGTGCTAGATGAGTTTGGCGCCTTCAGGCGCCAAGCTCATCTGGCACTACCCTTGAATTGACATGATCAGTACATCTCTTGCTGCAGGGTCCCAGGACTAAAATGGTTAAGTAAAGTAAGATGGCGAGTAGGTGTGCATTCTGTGGTGATTTTGTGGAATACCTTGCATACAGACGGGGGGTGTTAATGCAAGGGTGAAAGTTGGTTAAGGAATGATGAAAATCAGTAATGTTCACACTTGTCAAGAGTAGACAGCCACAGGGCAGGTAGGTAAGGCAGTCGCTGGTAGACACCATGCACATACCAAGGGGAATTGTTCATCCCTTGACAAACAGATCCCCAGCAGGGATCTGTAGACAGGTCAGCAGTTCGCTCACTCGCATCAATTTTATATTCAACTTTTTTTGTTACAGCCAACCTGAAAAAAAAACGTGACTGTAAACATTTGCTTGTATTTTCCCTCCATAGAGCCTACAGGGGCAAACTGGTGACTCTTAAAATCCGCTTCTCCAACCAAGGCCGACAGGTGGAAGATCTAGAAATCTGGTCGCATTACAACGAGACACTGGGCTCTGTGCGACGCCAGATCCTGCAGAGGGTCAAGGCCAATGCCAATGTCAAGGTCGACCTCTTTATGAACAACGAGCCCATCGACCCCAGTGATGACAAGAAGCTCATTTCGCAAATTCCTCTAAGAGACAAAATGGTAGGTTCCTTCAAACAAATTCAGATGTAAATTTGTGATTTCTACCACCATCAAGTATAGATTTTATTATGTGCCCTTGACAGCTGGTCAATTGATTGATTTATTGGCTCACATGCGAAGCAAAAGTGAGTTTATGTTTTGGACCAGTGGTCATCCGTCCGTCGTCCGTGGTAAACTTTAACGTTGGCATTTTCCTCGGAGACTATTCAAGCCACATTCTTCAAACTTGGCCCAAGGATACTTTGTGGTAAGACCTTTCTAAACATACCAATTTGAGTGACTTCTCACAAAGGTCAAGGTCACAGGGGATCAGGAAATAGGTCAAAAATAGCTATATTTTGACGTTATTTCTTTTTTCTCAAATACTATTCACAACTTTAAACCTAAACTTGGTACAAAGATACCTGATGATAAGACCTTTCTATACGTACTATTTTCTCAAAACTCTTACCGATGGCATGACTAATAGGGAGGTATACTTAGCATACTGATTTCAGCCTAAGCATCCGATGTGTATACTATACAACTAAGGAGGCGACTTCAGGGCGTTGTTGCCAAGCCCTGAGTGGCCTCCCCTTCCTCTACATCCGGTGACGTCCTTCCCATCAGTCTTTTTTGCTTAGCACTTCTGTAACGGTTGTGTTCAGCCTAGGTGGATTTTCTTCGACGGTTTTCGTCGTGTTACCGGTGTGTTTCGTGGGAATCAACTGACAGTGTTTTTTTTCTTGGATTCATTACGGATTGTGTCTTGCCTTTGGCAAGATTCCTGGCGGATTTAAAGAGATAAGCACCGCAATGGCAAGTTTACATGTAAAGACCCTGCGTGCAGTGTGGAGCCTTTCAGTGGCCCAGCGACACCCATGCTGTATGCCTCCCCTGCGACACGCAAA
Source organism: Semisulcospira habei (assembly GCA_036245525.1). NCBI lineage: Eukaryota > Metazoa > Mollusca > Gastropoda > Semisulcospiridae > Semisulcospira > Semisulcospira habei. The sequence continues at coordinate 38,441,144 of BTPG01000007.1, forward strand.
TTACAGCCCCTGGTCCATCACTTATTCGGGCTCTCGCTTTGCTCGTTTTGCCGCCCCGAGGAAACGGACGGCTTCACGCCCGCCCCCTCCCCCTCCCGGCATTCTTCATCGCACAAGCGGCACCGCTCACCTACGGCGGTGCTGGGAACTTTTTGGGAATCCTCTTTTAAAGACGAGTTCCCTAGGACCCGACGGGCGGGTCCACGCGGACGCAGTCGTTCCCCCAGTAGTCGCCGGTCCTCTCACCGCAGTGATCGGTCTGTCTGCTGCAGTTCGAGGGAATCTTCTCCTTCGCTTCACAGCCTCCCCCCTCGTCGGATCAGCCATCAGGTGAGCCATCTTTTTTCCCCCATAAACACCGAGTGTCGGCCACATGCTACAAAGGAAATCCCCTCATCCCTAGCTCGCTCTTGTGATGTGCACATGCTACCCTCTAGCAATTTTCCTTCCTTGACCGGGTCGTGGCTTCCCTCCCGGCGGTCGGCTTCTCTTGCTGATGAGGAGGTCCTGAGTATACTGCCACCCGGGTCTGCCCAGGGGGACTTGGGTGGGGTTAACTACTTTTTAGTTCCCAGGGTCACCCTGGTCAGCCCCACAGGGTAGGTTTTTCCCTCTATTCTGGGGCATGTGTTTCTGTCTACCCTTAGTCCATTCACCTGTATTTGTCTTTTTAAAACGCTCCCAACTGTCTGCACTGGCTGTAGCTCTTGATATTGGATGTGTGTTGCTAAATGGTCTTAGCTTTATTTAGGCCCCATGGCGTAGGTTTATTTAATGTATTGGACCGGATGGTGACATATATTCAATATTCTGGGGTTTTTTTGTTCACAAGCAGTGCAGGCACGTCCTGATAAAGCCTTGTTGCTGTCGGGACGTTAAGCAATGTACAATCAATCAAACCTGAGTATACTGCCAGAGGATTCTGTCTCGGCCCTGCTTTTCGATGATCGTCGGTCTGCGACTCCGGTCTCTCGGACATCCGGCAGCTCCTCGACACAGGCTCCCTTCATAGCCCTGAGCAGAGACTCTGCGGTCCTTAGACGAAGCCGCACGGCTGATTTCATCCATTCTTCCTCCGGATGCCTGTCCCCCGTCTCCCCCTCTCAAGAGGAAAGCTTCCGCTTTCATGGATGCCCCCAGGCAAGCCAAGAGGTTCTAGTCCCTCCCACAGCCCCCAGGATTCCGGGATCTTGCGGACGCATTTTCAGCGCACTTACAGCAGGTCTCCTTTGGAAACTCCAGCTTCTTCGCAGACTCCAAGTGGCCGGAGGGGTTGGATATCGCCTTTCGCCAGCATTGGTACACCGGGCATTCTCAGGCCTTTGGTTGCCCCCTGCCAGCAGTGGATATCGCAGTGGAAAGTCAGGCGGGCAGCCGCAGATCCCTGCAACTCCGGATGCCACGAGGGCTGGACAAGACGGCGGTCCTCATCCGCAATGCTCCTGTGCGGGTTTTTTGGACCTAGCGACGCAGGCCATGGTGAGACGCGTGGAAGATGCCTGGCACCCCTCTATTTCACCTCTGTTAGGAGACATCCTTGCCTTAGCGGTGGCTGCTAACTGGGCTGTGTACCATACTTCCGTGAATGCCAAGGCCGCCGCGGCTAACTGCGACCTGATGCGCAGAGACGTCGTCCTCCGGGGTTGTTCGACCCTCCCCGCGTCGGTGAAGACACATCTCCGCCAGGCGCCGCTCGGAGGTGCATGGCTTTTTGGACCCACCTGGCAGTCGGTCAAGGACTCGTCTAGGACATCTGGCCCACCCGCTCCAATCCCACCCGCTTTCAGGCTGCCCGCAAGGCCGTGGGTCGTGCCCTGCGGACTGGTAGACCCACTTCTCGCCCCTACTCCAGGGGCGCCCGCTTCGCCACTCGTACCCCAGCTGCCGGCTGCTCCCGTCCTTTCGCAACCCCGATGCCCTCCTGGCCCAAACACGCCTGGCAGACCGGTCATGGGAGGGCCCTCTGACTCACACCTGTTCCTCCCCTCGCCACTCTCTGCAGGGTCTCCAGTTGGCGGAGGCTAGATCTGCACAGCGACGTGTGGCGCTCGCTACTGCCGGACGACTCTTGGGTCCTTCTACCATCTCAGAGGGCCTCCTAATCTCATTTTGCTCCTCTCCGCCTCTGCGGCGCTCCCCTCTCTGGACCAGAGAACCGGTCGATCGGATCAAAGCGGACGCTCTTCTAGGCGAGATCACAGCTCTGCTTCAGAAGGCCGCCACGGAGGTGATCTCTCGACATGTCCTTTCGGCAACAAGTGGCATCCCGTCATAGACCTCTCGGCTCTCAACAGATACATCTCCGCTCCATACTTCCGGATGGAGACAGCCAGGGCTTTGAAAGCGTCGATCCAACCGCTGGACTTTGCAGTGAGTCTCGACCTGGCGGACGCATACTTTCACGTTCCTGTGCATCCGGCCTCCCAACGGTATCTGCGCTTCGCGTTCCGCGGAGTGGTGTATCAGTTCCGGACGCTCCCCTTTGGCCTCAACCTCAGCCCTTGGGTTTTCACCAGAATCCTCGACGCAGTCGTCAGAAAGTTCCGCCGGTCGTCCTCGAGTCCGACTTCCAACTATCTGGACGATTTGCTCCTCCGGAATCAGATTGCCTCTGCTCTGGAGAGGGACAGGGAAGCACTGATCATCCTCCTCTGCCAGCTCGGTTTTCTGATCAATTTCGGCAAATCGGACCTTGCGCCATCTCGCCGATTCGTACACCTCGGCATGGAATTCCTGACCGACCTCAACCGCGTCCGGCTTCCCGCAGCTCGGATTCAGAAGCTGGCAGCACTGGCGCTCCAAGTCTCGCGTGCGGATACGGTTCCGGCCAGGGTTTGGCTACAACTCCTGGGACTATTCAGTGCGGCGGCGGACCTTCTGCCCCTCGGCAGACTCTACTCCAGGCCGGTACAGTTGCATCTACTCCTCCACTGGCGCCCGTTGTCTGGCGATCTGATGACCCCTGTTCCAGTGTCTACTTTGGTCAGACCTCACCTCCAGCGTTGGATGGATCCTTCCTGGCTTGCATCGGGGGTTCCCCTCGTCTCCCTCTCTCCTCTAGTCTCCATCTGCACGGATGCGAGCCTAGCTGGCTGGGGTGCACACCTACTGCCGGAGTTCATCACAGCCTCGGGCAGCTGGCCGCAAGATCACGTCGCCGAAGACATAAACTGGCTGGAGCTGAAGGCTGTTTGGCTTGCCCTCGTTGCCTGGGAAGATCGTCTCTCGCAACAAGCAGTCCTGATTCTCTCCGACAACACCACAGTAGTCGCTTACATCCAGAGCCAGGGCGGGACGCGGTCGCCCTCTCTCTGCATGCTCCTGTACCAAATTCTCGTGTGGTGCAGGGATCGCGGCATCACTCTTTGAGCGCGACACATACCCGGCCACCTAAATGTCCTCGCGGACTCCCTCTCACGGCGGGGCCAGCTTCTCCACACAGAGTGGTCTCTCCATCCAGACAACTTCCGGCTCATCAGCCCTTCAGCTGGACCAAGAGTTGGACCACAAACCTCCTGAATCTGGCCACAGATCCCCCCTTGCGACTTCCCACCCCCCGCACGATGCTCAAGCAGCCCCGACAGAGTCTTTACCACCCGTGCCCGGAGCAGTTGCTCCTTCACGCTTGGAGATTGTGCGGCAGGCCCTCGCCGCAAGAGGCTTCTCGAGTGCAGCGGTGGCGGCTATCGCAGCAGCCCGCAGAGCTTCCACCCGGAACGTTTACGAGGGCAAATGGAGAATACTATAGTCCTGGTGCGCTTCCCAGCAGCTCTCCCCCACAGATCTGACTATGCCCCAGATGGCCAAGTTCTTTCTGTGGCTTTTCGTCCAGCAGAACCTCGCGCCCATCACCATCAGGGGACATTTGGCCATGATCGCAGACACTTACCGCCACTTGGGTCGACCGGACCCAGGGACCTGTAAAGATATTTCGGACCTGATGGCACACCTAGACCTTCAGCTGCCGGTCTCACGATCTCTAGTCCCGCACTGGGACTTGGCCTGGGTTCTGACGTGGCTCAACTCTACCCTTTACTTGTAAACTGCAACACAAAACAAACGTGAAAGGTGACAGCATGTGCTCAGCTGAAAATCTCGACCTCGACGGGGTTCTAACCTGGGTTACATGCGTGTCGATAAAGTATCATACCGCTGCATGATCACGGTTACCCCCCCCCCCCCCCCCCCCACCCAAGGCCACGATATCCGAACGCACGAACAGAGGAGCATATTATATCCGCCATTCGAAATCGGGAGTCCATGTTAAGCAAGTTCATGAAAATTCGAGCGAGTTTCACAAAAATTCGAACTATGTCCAACATTTGAGCGAAAATCCACGGAAAGTGCCAAAGTCCGGCCCGCCATCTTGCCGGCCACGTGGCATTAACCGAGGCCTTACCTTGCCATTGCGGCGCTTATCTCTTTAATCTGCCAGGAATCTTGGCAAAGGCAAGACACAATCCGTCATTAATCCAAGAAAAAACACACTGTCAGTTGATTCCCACGAAACACACCGGTAACACGACGAAAACCGTCGAAGAAAATCCACCTAGGCTGAACACACCCGTTACGAAAGTGTTAAGCAAAAAAGACTGATGGGAAGGACGTCACCGGATGTGGAGGAAGGGGAGGCCACTCAGGGCTTGGTAACAACGCCCTGAAGTTGCCTCCTTAGTTGTATAGTATACACATCAGATGCTTAGGCTGAAATCGGTATGCTAAGTATACCTTCCTATTAGTCATGCCATCGGTAAGTATTTAAAAAAAAAAAAACATTTTAGAGAAAAATACATATTTGGTTGATCCCTCAAAAAGGTCAAGGGTCACAAGAGCTCAGGAAATAGGTGAAAAAAAGCCATATTTTGCCAAAAGATGTTTTTTCTCAAATACTATTCACAACTTCAAACCCAAACTTGGTACAGAGATACCTGATGGTAAGACCTATCTATGCTTACTAATTTGGATGACCCCTCAGAAAGGTCAAGGGTCACAAGGGCTCAGGAAATAAGTCCGATATAGCCATATTTTGACAAAAGATGTTTTTTCTCAAATACTATTCACAACTTTAAACACACACTTGCTACAGAGATACCTGATGGGAAGACCTATCTATGCATACTAATTTGGATGACCCCTTGGAAAGGTCGTGATTCACAAGAGGCTGGCAAATGTGTGTAAAATGCTGATTTTTGATAAAATTGTAGGCATTACCATTTTTAGTCGACTTCACATATCACAAAGGTCAAGGGTCACCGGGGGGTTGACAGATGTGTGAAAAATGCTTACATTTTCAGAAAACATGGATTTATTTTTTCTCAAATACTATTCACAAATTCAAACCTAAACTTGGTACAAAGATACCTGATGATAAGACCTTTCTATACATACTAATTCGGTTGATCCTTCGGAAAGGTCAAGGGTCACAAGAGCTCAGGAAATAGTTGAAAAATAGCCATATTTTGACAAAAGATGTTTTTTCTCAAATAACATTCACAACTTCAAACCCAAACTTGGTACAGAGATACCTGATGGTAAGACCTTTCTATGCACACTAAGTTGGTTGATCCTTCGGAAAGGTCAAGGGTCACAAGAGCTCAGGAAATAGGTCTAAAATAGCCATATTTTGACAAAAGATGTTTTTTCTCAAATGCTATTCACAACTTAGACCCAAATTTGGTACAGAGATACCTGATGGTAAGACCTATCTATGCATATTAATTTGGATGACCCCTTGGAAAGGTCAAGGGTCACAAGAGGCTGGCAAATGTGTGTAAAATGCTGATTTTTTTTATACAATTGTAGTTATTGCCAACATTTTTGCAAATTTTTCAATCAAATTTGGCAGAAAAAGGTAGCTGATGATAAGACCCTCCTAAGCATACTAATTTAGTCGACTCATCACAAAAGTCAAGGGTCACGTGGGGGGGGGGGGGGGGGGGGGGGGGGTGTTGACAGATATGTGAAAAATGCTTACATTTTCAGAAAACATGGATTTTGCTGCTGCAGAAGCCAAACCTTGTTACAAAGGTCACACATATGTAAATCAGTCATACATGTGAGCCATAATGGCGTTGCCTTTCTTGTTGAGGTATGACTTTGCCAGGGCTGTCTTTTCCCACCCATTGCTGCAGGCTAATCAAGGAGGCAGCATATGATTGATTTGTTGATTGAGTGATTGGTTACAGGGTGGGTCGGGACGGCGGTTGGTTGATGCTATGCAAGCAGCAAAGGAAGACGGCACTAGAACTTGTATGTTAAACAGACGTTTTCCCTGTAATTTTCAGACACTAAATGCAAAGCTGGTGCAGGCAGGCAGCAACATGCCCAGCAGTCCAGACAGCAGCTCTGATAGTTCTGTCGGCTCCCCCCACAACCAGTATGATGGGCCAAATGTGGAAGCCGAGAGCTGTTTGCCCGGCGTGGTGAGTTCAGTTTTCTTCAGTGGTCAAATTGACTTGATTTGAAGGGTGTGGCAGAATGGTGACTTTAAAACATATTAACTCATTCAGCCCTGATGCGCTACAGCAGGAGATGGGTCGACAATGATAATTCAAGGGCAGTGACAGATTAGCTTTGCGCCTGTCGGGGCCAAGCTAGTCTGGCACTGCCCTTGCATTATTATGGTCGACCCATCTCCCGCAACTAGTGCATTATCATTAGATGACGCTTTCAAAATTGAGGAAATACGGCCGCCTGGCTGAATGAGTTAAATGCACAAAAATAAGCAGGAAAGAAAATGCAGAAAAGTTAGTAATGTGGAAAAAGAGGGACAAAATAGTTTATTGCATTTTCAAGTGAAAACTCTTTTTAGAGTGGAGAAGCCATGACAAAAAAAGATTAGTTTCTTACGTTTACAGTGCAGTTGTGAGCATTTTGCATACCAGGATTTTGCTTCTGCAGTGTCTGCCATTTGGAGGCATCGGTAGCCTGCTCATTGTTAAACCCTAATAACTCAGCTTTCATAGGGTTAATAGGCAGTTTCTGGAAATCAGAAGTATGTCAAATTTGATGTGTTTCAAGGAAAATGGGTTAAAAGCCAGGCGTTACGTGGTAGTTGTCGTCGTAGTTTGATACAATCACACCAGACGCACACACATAGGGTTCTTGTAAAGAAACTTCACTCAGCTGCAACTCGTCACATGTGGCACAAGGTTGTAGACCACTCTGGAGTAACAGTTCCAACAATATTTTATTGCAGCAATGTGATCTCCGCACAATGCATTCACAAATGCACCAACACTGATACACTGTCTCCTCTACAATGCATCAACACTTTTGACACACTGCGTCTCTCGTACAATGTACACATATTTCCTAACACGCTGTTTTATACAATGACAGATTTCCAGAATAATCCAGCAAATTCTCACAACACAAACAATCAGGCAAGAAAACGTAACCAAAACTTATTAATATTCATGAAAAAGAATGTTTTAGAAATGACTAAAAATTTCCACTACCATCTAAGTGCCTTTGATACAGTGTTACGACATGTTGCCGACAACTTTGACGTCATATCTGAGGTCACTAGAAAGATCGCAACCTTGCTCGAATCTTCCAGTCTAATGTAGGTCAAACTTTACAACATTGTAGCGAAACTATGTGTCACAACAAAAATCAATCGCAATTCTCCGTTCAAAAGAAAATGAATCCTACTAAAAAGGTATGTAATTCTTATCCAAAACAACTCAAATGAATATCGGATTTTTCCTATGATTAACATGCTATCAAAGAATAACACAACCACAATGGTAACACCTGGACACGTGCGATATCACGTTTGTTCAGGCTTTTCATCCTCTGTGCATCTAAACATGCAGTTCAACCTACTTCTGATTTCTAAATGTCTATTTAGGATAATTGTCTGAGTTTTGACAAATTTGTTGTTGTTTTTTTCTTGCAGCTGATGTCCCAGAATGCCCGGTACAGCCAGTTCCTTTTTCAGTTGTCGGACCTGGGGTGTCAGCTTCAGGTGCCAAAACTGCGAGACAGTGCGCGGGCAGTGCTCAAACTGATGCCCGCAGGTACAGTATGATGTTTACCTGGACATATAGTGGACTTGTGTCTTTGTTGTCAGAATAGGAGTTAGGCCAGTCAGAATCATATCAGAGAAAGTAAGAAGGCGTCTTCCTTATTGAAATAGTAGTTGACACTGTGGCGGTCGTTAGCATGCTGGTCAAGGTGATTACTGCAGCAATCGCCTCGATCAGACGTGCTACTCACAGCGATAGGGTTAATTGTAAGTCTGAATTTGGTCAAAGAAAGTAGGTGGTACCACTGTAACCCCTTCAATGTGAAGAAATATTGAACACTCTCCAACTGCATGTGGTATAGACCCTCATGAGCTGGATGTGGATTAGCAATTGCTAAAAAGACTTTGTATCTGTAAGACAACTGGTGACGTTTGAGGTTGAATTTACAAATGCAATAATTAAAAAAAACACAGTCTGCATCCACACTCGGTGTAGGAGTTAAAATGAGGACAGTGGTAGGGTGTTTCAGCAGTCTAGGGGTTAAAATAGTGGTTGGTTCTTGGCCACCATAAAATGTAACGTTCTTTGTGCATATGTTTAGATAACCATACGATAGAGAAGCTGAGATCGGTGTGTTTGAGCGCCAATCGGGGGGAAGGCAACATGTCGCCTAGACTAGAAGCCATGTTATTTAACAGCTCACCAACAGAAGTCCTCTACAATGTGGAGGTGAGTGTTGCATTCCATTTGTTTACATTATAGATGATTATATGACCTGCGGAGCTTCAACCGTTAATGCCCTGACGTGATAGAATGTGGATCGACCATGATATTTCAAGGGTGTTGTCAGAATCAGGCATGGGAATTGTCCTCTAATCCGCGGTTTTCCTCGGAAAATAATTTCACATTCGTCCAAAAATATGCTCAGATTGCACAGATTTTCATCGCTTGTTTTTTTCCCCCGGACCCCACTAGTTTCAGCTGGTTTTAGCTTTGGCAATTCCCATGCCTACAGAATAGCTTGGCACCTCTAGGCACCAAGCTATTCTGACGGCACCCTTGAAATATAATTTGTTTCCTCAAAATCCATTACTGATGGCATTACTGTATGGAATATACCCCTTTACTTACCGATTTCAGCCTAAGCACCCTTGTGTATACCTACCCAACAAGGGGCGTAAGCGAGAGAGAGAGAGTTGTAACCAAGTGACCGGGTAGTCTCCCCTCCCTCTATCCGGTCATGTGCCGTAACTTACCCCTAGTCGTACCCTTTGCTCCGCGCAGGACGGTCACTGGCTTCAGCCTCTCTCGTTTTGGATGTTTTTCTCTTCTCTCTTCCACTTAGTGGCTTATAAAAAGGATGACGAGGTAAGGCCTCGGGTTATGCCTACGAGTAAATGGGCAGTTTACTTCTCGTTGGCACCTCCCTTGGAATTTTTTCGTTTGTTTGCAGGCTTTGCCCTCGATTCCTCGCGCTGGGACCATATGGCGTTGAGGCGCGTCCCCTGGGTGGTGGATAGGGGGTCCCTCGTGAGAGGGGTGCACCGAATGAAATAAGGTGCCGTGAACCAACATGGTCTAAGGGAAGGTGACCCCGACAGAAAACCCCTGGTCCTCCTAGTAAGGGGGTTGGGCGTGGGGGTAGCTTCCCCACCCTGCAAAAAAGGAAATAGCTACAAAAACGCCGACGAAAAGACTAACAGTAATTCCTTTCCTGGAGGAGGAAGGTTCTTCTACCAGAAGACTTATGACGTCCTGTGGTGAAAGCCGGAAGTCTTCGGAAGCCACAGGACCGAGCCGCCTCTCTCTATCCAGGGACACAACCATGGGCACATGGAACGTCAAGACCATGTACCAGAGCGGCAAGGCCGCCCAGATAGCAGCGGAAATGCAAAAGTACAACCTTTCCCTGCTAGGTATCAGTGAAGCCAGATGGACGCAGTCTGGCCAGAAAAGGCTGTTAAGTGGGGTGATGATTCTGTATTCAGGTCATGAAGAGGAGAATGCCCCCCATACAGGAGTAGCAGCATTCATGCTGTCACCAGTGGCACAGAGAGCGCTGATGGGCTGGGAACCTCTTGGGCCAAGAATTATCGCAGCAGCCTTTAGAACCAAGAAAAAGCTCAAGCTGAACGTCATCCAGTGTTATGCGCCCACTAATGACAGTGACGAGGAAGAGAAACAAGAGTTCTACGACCGACTCCAGAGTGCCGTGGACAAATGTGCGGAACGAGACATCACCATCGTCATGGGCGATTTTAATGCCAAAATAGGGGAGGACAACACCGGATACGAAGAGGTGATGGGGAGACAGGGACTAGGCTCTGAGATGAGTGAGAACGGGGAGAGGTTTGTAGACTTTTGTGCTCTAAACCGACTTGTCATTGGAGGCAGCATCTTCCCACACAGAAGAATACACAAAGCAACTTGGGTCTCACCTGACCATACAACAGAGAACCAAATAGACCATATCTGCATTAGCAAGAAATTTAGAAGATCCCTTCAAGATGTTCGAGTGAGGAGGGGAGCAGATGTCACCTCAGACCACCATCTGCTTACCTTAAGAATGAAGCTCAAGCTAAAGAAAAGCCGCACAGAGACAACAAGAAGACAGCGCTATAATGTAGGCCTCCTGAGAGAAACTGGAGTTAGAGAAGAGTTCAAAATGGTGCTGTCCAACCGGTTTCAAGCGCTACAGCAGCTAGTAAATGAAGAGGAGGCGGTCACCACAGAGCAGCAGTGGAAGGCAGTTAGAGAGGCGCTGAACTCAACCTGCAAAGACACTGTAGGGTTCAGGAAATACCATCACAAGGACTGGCTGTCGACACAGACCTTGAAGAAGATAGAAGTGAGGAAGCAGAAGAAAGCAGTTGTCAACAACAGTCGCACGAGAGCAGCCAAAGTAAGGGCACAGTAGGAATATTCGGAAGCCAACCGCGAGGTGAAGAGGATTATCAGGGCAGACAAGAGGGCCTACACAGACAGCCTGGCAGCAGAGGCAGAAAAGGCAGCAGGCAGCGGCAACATGAAACAGCTCTACGACATTACCAGAAGATTGTCGGGCAAGTATGGCCATACAGAAAGACCAGTAAAAGACAAAGAAGGCAAGCCTATTGCAGACAGAGCAGACCAACTCGACAGATGGGCCGAGTATTTTGAAGAGTTACTGAACAGACCTAGCCCACCCGACCCACCAGACATCCAGCCGGCAGAGACCGACCTACCCATCAGCTGTGACAGACCCAGCCGGGAAGAGATCAGAAGAGCAGTGGCATTTTTGAAGAACGGCAAAGCAGCAGGGCCAGATGGCATCCCAGCGGAGTCTCTGAAAGCAGACCTAGAGACTACAGTGGAGATGCTGTACCCACTGTTTGGAAAGATCTGGGAAGAGGAGGTGATGCCGGCTGACTGGAAGGAGGGGTACCTAATCAAACTTCCCAAGAAAGGCGACCTCAGCAAGTGTTCCAACTACAGAGGAATCACCTTGCTGTCAGTACCAGGAAAGGTCTTCAACAGGATCATCCTAGAGAGAATGAAGGTAGGGGTGACAGGCGTAAGTAAGTAAGTTGCCCTCGATTGGTCGTGAGTACTGTTCACGGGCCTTTCATGTACGGCCCACGTGTTGTTTCTAATGGTGTCTGCTTTGTGTTGCATTGTACAGCTTCGCACCTGCATGCGTTGCAAAGACTGTGTTACGGACGACCATACGCTGTGTCTTCCTTGTTCTGGCTGCTCTGCTGCTCGTTCCTGCGCAGTTTGTGCGGCTTGGAAGGAACGCAAGTGGTCGCAGCTGTGGGAATTCTATCAGTGTCGCCGCCCTGGGGCTTCGGAAGCTACCACGCCAATGGGGAAAGACAGGTCAGTGCGTAGCTTTGTTATTCCGGTAGCCTCCGCCCCCCTCTTATCTCTGTGCCGGCAGGCGACTTCAGAGATAGTGGGGCTCTCTTCGGCGCTTGTTGGACTCAGTACAGTTGCCCTCTCACAGTGATGCCCGGTAGAGTCCAATCCGTATTGCATGGCCCTTCGCAAGGGGTGGCCGAGAGACCTTTGCCAGTCTCGCATGGTCCTCCCCTAGGGGTGGACGAGAGACACGGCACGCGGAACTCCCTCCCACCTTCGCTAGCTTCCGTCGTCACGTTTGACGGACGCGGTACCGTTGCCTTCTCACAGTGATGGCCGGTAGAGTCCTATCCGTCTCGCATGGCCCTTCGCAAGGGGTGGCCGAGAGAGCTTTGCCAGTCTCGCATGGTCCTCCGCTAGGCGTGGCCGAGTGACAGGGCACGCGGGACTTCCTCCCGCCTTCGCTAGCTTCCCGTCGACTCGCTTGACGGACTCGGTACCGTTGCCCTCTCACAGTGATGGCCGGTAGAGTCCAATCCGTCTTGCATGGCCCTTCGCAAGGGGTGGCCAAGAGACCTTTGCCAGTCTCGCATGATCCTACGCAAGGGGTGGCCGAGAGACAGGGCACGCGGGACTCCCTCCCGCCTTCGCTTACTTCCGTCGACACCGTCTGTCAGCCTTTGCTCGCCCTTGCAGGTTTCCGTCTTCGGACTGGCACGCCTTTCCTGCGCCACCTCGATAGGAGCCCGTCCCCGCGACGTCGGTCTCCTTCCCCCGGCGCTGTCAGGGCTCCGGGCCGTAGCCGGTCCCCTCGCGCCCCTCGGGCTTTGTTCTTCTCAGCTGTTCGCGCAGCCTTCCGTAGGGGCCCTCGGCGCTTTGGTCGGATGCTTCCCCCTCGGGCCTTTTTTTCGGGACTTCCTCCTTACACTTTGGTCTTACAGGAGCCTGGCTAGCACTACAGTAGTGCCCGGTTTCCGACAGCGCGTGCGTTCTGCTAGCTTTTCGCCTTCCTTAGCTCGCCGCGCCGACGTTCGGATGCTGATTCTCCACTCCTGTGTTTGGGGTTGCTGACGTTTGCAGCTTCCGGAGGACTCCGATCCCGCCTTTTTCTCACCGGATCCTAGCCCTCATACACTCTGGTCTTGGATGCACCAGGGGGGGCTGTCGGAGACGACTGACACTTCGCATGCACTGACGAGGCAGCGTGTTTGATCGCATTTGGCGTTATCCTCGATTCCTCTCTTTCCATGACCAGCTTCGTCTCCGCCACGGCCCAGGCATGTTATTTCCACCTCCGCCGCATCAGTCAGATCAGAAAATACCTCACTACCGAAGCTGCCACCAAACTCGCTGTCTCTCTCATCTTATCTCGCATCGACTACTGCAACTCTCTCCTTTCTGGCCTTCCTCACTCCACCACTCTCACTCTCCAGCGCGTCCAGAACAATGCTGCCCGCCTCGTCCTCAGAAAGAAAAAATCCGACCACGTCACTCCCCAGCTCAAGCTCCTTCACTGGCTCCCCATCCCCCAACGCATCCAATACAAGATTCTGTCTCTCTGCTACAAATCCCTGAACAACTACGCTCCTGCGTATCTCTCCAACTTACTTCACCCCTACACTCCTCCCCGCTCCCTCCGCTCCGCCTCTGACCCCGGCTGGCGACATACATTCAATATTCTGTTTGGTTTTTTTTCACAAGCAGTGCAGGCACGTCCTGAGAAAGCCTTGTTGCTGTCGGGACGTTAAGCAATGTACAATCAATCAACCTCTCCGCCTCCTCATCCCCCGCACCAAACTCAGCACTTTCGGCCCCCGCTCTTTCTCAGTATACGGTCCAACCACCTGGAACACTCTCCCACTCTCTCTCCGTCAGAAACACTCGCTCTCCTCCTTCCAGTCTGCCCTCAAAACTCATCTCTTTCAACAGTTCTAGCACTATATCACCACACTCCCCAGCCCAAGCTGACCATCCTAATCTATCTTCACTATTTGTGTTACGTGAGTCATTGTCTAAAGCGTGCGTATGCGTGTGCGAGTTGTGAGTGCGCGCTTAGAGTTATAATTATTATAAGATAAGCGCATTATAAATACCGTAATTATTATTATTATTATTATTTCTTCCCTGGAGAGCTGCCCTCCGTCTCCCCCTCAAGAGGACATCCGCAGCTGCGGTGGTTGTTCCTCTACAAGCGAAGCGTTTCAAGTCTTGGCCTCAGCCTCCGGGAATAAAGGTTCTGTTGGAGGCGTTTACGATCGCTTGCCCTAGGCAAGCTCCGTGATCGTGGCTCTTCGCCGACATGCGATGGCCCTCCGCCGTCGATATCAAGTTTTGGCAGGCATGGTACGCAGGACATTCTCTAGCTTGCCTGCCCGTTTGTTTTCCTCCCGGTCTGGAGCACACTGCCACCCTGACACGTATTATGGCATGTGCAGATTCTTGGTCTTGTCTACTCAGGGTGGTGAGACGTATAGAAGAATTTTGGGAGAGGCCGGGTGAGTCTCGTCTTCGCGACATTCACTCCTTCGCATCACAGCTTCGCGCAGTTCACCACTTTGCAACGAATTCTTGGCGGCCACCGCGATTGTGGCCTTTGAGACAGGATACCATGCTGAAGGGCCGTCCGGGCGTCCCTGCGACCTCCGTCGCTCGGCTGCGCCGTGCCCCCCTTGGGGGTTCCCTTCCCTTGGTCCTACTTGGCAGCAGGTCGAGATTCAACTAGGACCTTGGGCCCAGTGCCCCTAGTTTGCTCCCTTCGCGGCCCCCCCCCCCCTACCCCCCCCCCTTCCCCCCCCCCCCCCCCCGCCCAGCGCGGGGACGGGGAGCGTGTGTTTCGGAACTTCAGACCTTCCGCCGACGCTGCCCCGCTGACCCCTCCAGGGCCTCCATTCAGGAGGCTTTCGTTGCACAGCGACACGTGGCGTTTGCTGTTGCCGGAGTACCCTTGGATTCTTCACGCGGTCTCGGAGGGGCTTCTTATCTCGTCCCCCTCCGTTGAGACGTTCGCCACTGTGAACATAGTTCCTTCCGATCGAGACAAGGCGGACGCGCTTCAAGAGGATTCGCAACCCTTCTTCGGAAGACGGCCACAGGAGTGGTGGTTCGCCACGACTCGTCAGCGTTCTACAGCCAGCTTTTCGTTGTCCAGAAGCCCGGCGGCACGTGGCGCCTGATCATAGACCTCGCGCCCTTCTTCCTGGTTCGCCTCGACCTCTCCGATGCATACTTTCTTGTTCCCATACATCCCACTTCACGTCATTACCTTCGCCGGCGTCATCTACCAGTACGGGCTCTTCCTTCGTTATCCACCTCAACCCGTGGGTTTTACTCGGTTATGGATGCGGTAGTCGTAAGGCCAGGTGAGTTTCCTCGAGCTTCACGTCCAACTACCTCGACAATCTGTTCCTCAGGAACCAGGACTCGGTCGCGCTGGCGACGGACAGAGACGTGCTTCTAGCTCTACTTCTTCGTCTCGGATTTCTCCTCAAAGGCGGCAAGTCGAACCTGGTCCCTTCGCGTCGCTTCAGCCACTTGGGAATGGAGTTCTTGACTGACCTCTACAGAGTTCGTCTTCTGGAGCCTCAACTTTAAAACTGTCGGCCTTAGCACTGCAAGTTTACTTGCGGAGACGCTTCTGGCCCGGACTTGGCTCCAGTCCCTAGGCCTCATCAGCGTGGCGGCGGACTTGCTACCGCTGGGCAGGCTTTACGCTCAACCGCTACAGCTTCTTCTCCTGCTCCACTGGCGGCCTTCAGGGAATCTCTTGGTGATGGGAGTCTCTCTCTCTTCCCCTCCCCTGACGTTCTCCATTTGCTCGGATGCGAGTCACCAGGGTTGGGGGGCCCATTGATGCCGGAATTCAGCTCCGTTTCGGGCCTGTGGACTGCAGACCTTCGAGACGAACATGTCAACTGGTGGGAGTTGAAAGCGGTGTGATTGGCCTCATCTATTGGGAAGCTCGGCTTTGGGAACAGGAGGTCCTGATCTTGAGGCGATAGATACATGAGAAGATGAGGGACTGGCCAGGGAGTGTTGCTACGGCCTCGACAGATTCAAAGGAGGGATGAGCAAAAGGGAGAGACTGAGAGGAGAGATGAGCAGAAAGACAGTCCCTGTAGATGATGGCAATGCCACCCCCTCTGGAAGCACGCGGGAAGGAGGCCAGGCGGTAGCCACTCGGAGTGACGCTGGCGATGATGGGTTCATCGCCAGCTGAGCGGAGCCACGTTTCGGTGATCACGACAACATCTAGGTTATTGTCTAGGATGAAATCTGAAATCACGTCGGCTTTTTTGCCATCTTTGCAGACAGACTGTGCATTGAACAGACACAGTTTTAGGTTGGATGAGCCAGAAGAGGAAGAGGGAGAAGAAACGGACGAAGAAGAGGGCAAAGGAAGAGGAGGGTGGGGAGAGGGGAAAGAGGATGGAGGGGGGAAGGAGGGGGAGAGGGGAGAGGAGGAATCGACGGGGAAGGAGAACCGGGCAAGAAAGAGGATGCGAGAGGAGGGGGAGGAGGAGGAAGGGGAGTAGGAAAAGCTGAGGTAGAGGGAAGGGGAGGAGAAAGGGGGGAGAGGGGACGAGGAGGAAAAAGCAGGCGAAGAAGGAGGGGGTGAGGGGAGGAGGGTGGGGGAGGGGGCGGCCGAGGAAAGCAGGGAGCAGTAGATGAGCAAGAGAGGAAAGGAAATGGGAGAAGAAGGAAGGGAGGTGGAGAAATCGAGGAGGCGGGGGGAGGCGGAAAGGGTGGAAGGGCATAGGAAAAGGGGAAGAAGTGGGTGGTTGTGTTTGTGGTGGTGAGTCCCGCCTTTTGCTAATTCCGCCCCTGTGGCCTCTCTTTCGTGATCAGGTGCCGCGTAAGGCATCTGCAACACTGTCAGCGGCACCAGCTGCGCAGTAGGTGGCATGGCGACGTAGAGATAGCAGTTGTTGGCATGTGTATTTGATGAGCATGATTGTGAGGACAAGAAAGAGGAAGAGAGAAGAGGGTTCAGTAGGGTGTGTGTGTGTGAGTAAGTGTGTGTGTGTGTGTGTGTGCGCCGGTGTGTGTGAGCGGTGTGGTAGGGGAGCGACCTGATTTCCGGTCGGTCAGCGGCGAGATCGGGCAATGGCGCCGAAAGTGGGGAGGGCGAGATGTCGACGAGAGAGCACACGAAAACCCATAGAACGGTAGGAACACGAACGAGTCTACAACAACCAAGCAGCAGATGCAACCACGCACTAGCACGCAGCACATGAAAATAGGGCGCGGAAAGGCCCGACGAACCCACGCTGCGGAAGAAGCAAAATGGCGACGTAACCAAAAATTCAAATGACAGACACAATTCAATACGATACCACTCAAACAGCAATCAAATCAGACGAAACACAAGCATAATCCTCATCAGTGCACTCTTATACGATACTCAGCAGACTTTCAGCACACGAAACACAGTACATCCAACGAAAAACCACTAAACACTGGGAACGAAAACACGTGGTAGGTCGCACAAAACAAGATGGCGCCCAAATGTATTTTTCTTTAAAATAAATTTTTTCGAAGGTCCCTCCCACCTACCCCGCTTGCCGCCCCTTCGCAAAGTGTACGACTGGGGGTAAGTTACAGCGCATGCCCGGATAGAGGGAGGGGAGACAACCCGGTCACTTGGTTACAACTCTCTCTCGCTTACGCCCCTTGTTGGGTAGGTATACACAAGGGTGCTTTGGCTGAAATCGGTAAGTAAAGGGGTATATTCCATACAGTAATGCCATCTGTAAGTATTTTTCAAAAAAATGTATTTTAAAGAAAAATACATTTTTAATTAGTTTCCAGAACTCAGAAGATATCAGGTATCAAGAGATTTTGATAAATTCATCCTCTGGGATGCCAGTTCCAGTCATAACTCGCCTACGCTTGCTTGCAAAGCCAACCGCTGAGGCAACCCTTTAAAAGGAGTATATATGTTTTTAATGTTTGTGTTTCAGGTGTGTTACTGTCTCTTAATGCCTGCGATCGATCCGCTGTCAGAAGAAGCCTTTGAATTCCAGGTGAGTTGAACTCGTGGGTGACAGTCTTGAGTCATGGAGACTGATCCAGCTTTTCAGAATCCCAGAAAGCTAAAATATTTTGGTTCAGACAGAACGGCCACGCAGCCAGCCTGTTTCATCTGCAAGAGGCATAAATTCTCATGAGCCCCTGCATCCGCAGGGGCTCATGATAATTTATGTCTCGTGCTTGCTATGAATCAGGGGACATAGCTAGTCCACGCACTGTTTTCAGTCATTTCAATGTTTAACCCTTTCAGCCCTGAGTAAATAAGAAATCTATATACCCTTCAGCCCTGACTTTATTTGAGAAATTTCTGTTTGGAAATGGGTGTGAACTGTAAAATATTTGTAACAAATAATTTACAACAGATATCCCCATAAAAGTATATATGTAATGATTTGCCATTAGATGGACTACCGTTTTATGGATTCGACCACTCTGTGTCACGTGTGTCGTAATGCCTGGTGACAAAAATAGTGACAGGTGACAATAAACTTGAAAAAAAAAGTCTTTCGTGCATGACAGGTCGCTGTTACTTAGCATGCATCACTAAATAGGGCATCTGTTACTGTGACACATTAGTGTCCATGCATTTCCAGCATGCCGATACACCGTAAGGCCCCTGCCACTGATATGGTATATCCACGGTCTAGACAACATGTAATAAGCAGCAACAAACGATGATCAGTGTGTCTGTGTTATGTCTCGTACACGATCAAATGGAGTGTGTCTGTGTTATGTCTCGTACACGATCAAATGGAAGTACCAGTGTTGTAACGACTATACACGTACTACACATGTGACCAATGTGTGTCGTATGTGTCCACAGAGTCACCTACAGGTGCACCAAGGTGTGGCATCAAAAGAACGGAATATCAATTAGAACCTTCAAATTCTGCTTCAGAATCAAGCTGTAAGTCATTGCTGTTGTCGGTGCCTCAACCGTCGATCGCTTCAGCTGACACTGCCAACACGTGGTTATGCTGCCACGTGCTAGATGGGCACATATGACCCAATACATCAGAGCTATCTGGTTTGAAACCAGATCTCCAAACACAAAATTTTATCACTACAAATATCTACACATCCACTCGCCATTTCAACAGTAATTCCCACGCTAGCGCTGCAAAACTGACCACATATCACAGACGAAAGTATGTGCACGCTGTCAGGACCCTGTAGTGTAAACAGGATGTGTCGGTGCGAAGGGCGAGGTCACGACACGCGGAGTGAGGCTCGCGCGTCACCAGGCACACGATAGGAAACAACTGACACCGCTCTAGCGGTTTGCCAGGCCGAAAGGGTTAAAACTGTCACCCATGTGCTGACAAATTCTCTTTTTTTGTGTGTGGCCTGCTTCCTATCCCCAGAGCAATAGCGGACGAGCACAAACGTAGTACAGGAAAACTTTGGATAAGATAATGGCAGGAGATCCTAATTATTTTGTTGCTATATGTGAAGTTAGTTCTGAGCGGAGTAAAAACTTTGTGGCTCGGACCTCTGATTATGCATTGTTCTACAACACAACCTGTTTCTCAAAACAGCCACCTCTTAACACATTCTACCCCAGACACACCACAGCAAGATAAGGATCGACCATGATAGTTAAAGGGTGATGCCAGAATAGCTTGGCGCCTATGGGCGCCAAGCTATTCTGGCATCACCCTTGAACTATCATGGTCGATCTGTGTCCTGCACTCTGCAATGCAGTCTTCAGGACAACGGCAAGATTTGGGGATTTCGGTGTTGGGGTAGAATGAGTTAAAAGACGGGTACTCTGGCAACGGTAGTATTGAAGGGTGAAAAGCGTCGCCTAAATGATGATCTTTAATGACATGCGATCCGCCATAAGGGCGGTCGCTTTGAACGAGTTCTTCTGTTATTTCTCATAATTCCCTGTGGCGGTTTGTCGTTCTTGGTTCTTGTATTAATGCACTGTCGTGTGTTTGATTGCAGTACAATTTTGTGCAAAGTGGGGGGGTGCAACACGCTCTGAACATGCTGACCAAGAACAACTTCCTTCCGAACGCTGACCTGCCCACAAGAAGGTAAATACCTTCATTCACTTTTACATAAAATTCAAAAGCTGGTTCCCAGTACCAGTGTGTGATACATCAGTCACATCAAGGATAAGCAATGTTTTGACAGTGTACTGCCCTGCCATTAACCCATTCATTTCTGAGAAAAAAAAATGAACACTACCCATCTGCAAGAGGTATAGATCCTCATGAGCCCCCGCAGTTGCGGGGGCTCATGAGGATCTATACCTCTTGTCAAAATCTTTTGGTGTGTCTGTGTCCACCGTCAGCAAAGGGGTTAATCTGTTTGCACCCTGAGCCACCGGGACTGCAAATAGCACCACTGGCTGCCTTCACCAGGAAGTTAACTACGTGAAGTGATTGTACTTATTCCCGCAGTTTGTTACCTTGCAGGACGGCCTACCTGACGGTTCTCAAGATCTGCAAGCTGATGCTTACCACCGTGGGCCACGCCCGCGTTCAGGTGGTGGTAGACGCATGCCATGCCGAGTCCCAGTCGCCCCCGGTGTCGGTTGTGGAGCACAACCAGGCAGCTGCGCTGCAGCAGGCCCTGCACTACATCCCGGCCATGGAGTCCGAGTTCACAACGCGTAATGTGGCCACGCGCCTTGGCCAGCAGATGGGAGAACAGGTAAGGAACGTTGCACTCATTGGGATTTTGCTGTTTCGACTTACAGCTAGAGAGTTTTTCAGGCAGCTTTTGGAGTATCTAGCCGGAAGACGTAAGCAGTTATCAGAACATAATGTGAAGACATGTGCAATAGGTAGCAAGTAGACGGTGGTGTTGGGTGTGGGTGGGAGGGGGTATAGAGAAGGTAAGATGGAAGATTTGGGGGCAGCAGCAGGGGTGGAGGGTAATTTCATGTTTTGCCTTTTCACTGCCAGTGGCCACTGTGATTTTTAATTATTGTAAATTCAGTTTCAAAGATTCCCAGCTCTAAAAGGAACATTGATACAAAGTGGTTTGAGCAAGAGGCTTAGATCCCCATGAGCCCCCACATCTGCCAGGGCTCATGAGGGTCTACCACTTGCAGTTGGGTGATGTTCAGTTTGCCCTGCAGTGAAGGGGTTAATAAAAATTGACATGTTTTCCAATGATGACTTTTTAAGGTGGGGGGGGGGGCGGGGGGTGGGGGGATTGAAGAAAAAATGTTTCACTTGCTGTGTTGTGTGAATCTGTTCGTAGAAAAATTTGTCTTGCTTATGTTGCAAGCTAATTCACATTTTGATTGTCTGTTTATGATTTGTGTTGGTTAGCATTTAGTATATGAATGTTGCTTTGTTGGGGTTTTTTTTGCACCTGATTTTGAAAGCCCTTCAAAGGTGAAAGGGTCCCATGCACTTGTAAAAAGCTTTCACATTTTCAATGACTGTTTCACCACTAACTCAGAACCCTGTGTGGGTTCAGGCGACCTACGCGCTGCCCGATCTGAGCACAGTCAAGGCCATTCAGAAAATAGCATGGTCTGCAAGCAGTTGTTCGCTTCATCTCGTTCACGCCGCCATTGAGGATATACACCGGGCTCACGAAAAGGTACGGCATTTGTTAGTATGTTAAATTTGCACCTGAAATACTTTTTGGGTGTAGGTTTGCTTTCCAGATTTCTGTTATCAGGGTCACCAGTAGGAGGCAATGACACTGGGACCCTCAAGCATGGGTGACAGTCTTCTGTCCTGGAAACTGATTCAGCTTTTTTACAATCCCAGAAAGCTGGATTTCAGCTTTTGGGTTCAGACCGAACACAGTCTCTCAGCCAGCCTGTCCAATCTGCAAGAGGTATAAATTCTCATGAGCCCCTGCCCTGCATCCGCAGGGGCTCATGAGAATTTATGTCTCTTGCTGACCATGAATAGTGGGGGCACAGTTACTCTGTGGCCCATTTCAGTTACTTTAATTTTTCATACTGTCAGTGTCGCCCATGCTAATGTAATTGTCATCATTTCCTCTGTTCAGTCAACCCAATTTTGAACATTGCTTAGAGTTCTTTGACTACCTAATATGTCTTACAGACAAGATCACGATTTTGTGTGTTGTTTTTTTTATACTGTTTGCAGTTTTTATTGCAATAGATGATCTCTGTAAATTATCAGTAGATCAAAATATGCATGTTTTGATGCAAACGGCGGATTAAAAGCCCAGACAAACATGCAATATTGCACGAATTTAATAATAATAATAATAATTACGGTATTTATAATGCGCTTATCTTATAATAATTATAACTCTAAGCGCACACTCACAACTCGCGCACGCATGCGCACGCTTTAGACAATGACTCACGTACCACAAACAGTGAAATACATTACGACGGTCAGCTTGGGGTGGGGAGTGCGGTGATATAGTGCTAAAACTGTTGAAAGAGGTGAGTTTTGAGGGCGGACTGGAAGGAGGAGAGAGAGTGTTTCTGACGGAGAGAGAGTGGGAGAGTGTTCCAGATGGATGGACCGTAGACGGAGAAGGAGCGGGGACCGAAAGTGTTAAGTTTGGTGCGAGGGATGTGGAGGCGGAGAGGGTCGGAGGCAGAGCGGAGGGAGCGGGAAGGTGTGTAGGGGTGAAGTAAGTTGGAGAGATAGGCAGGAGCGCAGTTCAGGGATTTGTAGCAGAGAGACAGAACTTTGTATTGGATGCGTTGGGGGATGGGGAGCCAGTGAAGGAGTTTGAGCAGGGGTCGGATGTGGTCGGATTTTTTCTTTCTGAGGACGAGGCGGGCAGCATTGTTCTGGACGCGTTGGAGAGTGAAGATGGTGGAGTGAGGGAGACCGGAAAGGAGAGAGTTGCAATAGTCAATGCGAGATAAGATGAGAGAGACAGCAAGTTTGGTGGCAGCTTCGGTAGTGAGGTATTTTCTGATCTGACTGATGCGGCGAAGGTGGAAATAGCATGCCTGGGTCGTGGCGGAGACGAAGTTGGTCATGGACAGAGAGGAATCGAGGATGACGCCGAGGTTCTTGGCCGAGTCAGAGAGGGAGATGGGGGTGCTATCGAGTTGAAGGTGGAGAGAGGGAGGGAGCTGGGAGAGTTTTTGGCGAGTGCCTACCAGCATGGCTTCCGTTTTGTCGTCGTTCAGTTTCAGCTTGATTGCTGTCATCCAGTTTTTCACGTCTTTGTAGCAGTCAGCCGTGCGAGTCAGTAGTGACTGAGTGTTGTCGAGTTTGTCTTTGTCTTGCAGTTGTGAGTCGTCAGCGTAGAGGTGGTGGTGTATGCGGTGAGACTGGATGATGTTGGACAGAGGAGAGGTGTAGAGTGTGAAAAGGACCGGGCCCAGGACGGATCCCTGTGGAACTCCGCAGGAGAGCGTTACCGGGTTGGAAGAGACGCCGTTGATGGTGACGGACTGCTGTCTGTCAGAGAGGTAGGAGAGAAACCAGGAGTGAGCAGAGTCAGTGATGCCGAAGGAGTGGTGGAGTCGGTGGAGGAGGATAGAGTGGTCTATAGTGTCAAAGGCGGCAGAGAGATCGAGTAGTGTAAGAAGGGAGATGTTGCCAGAGTCAGTGGAGAGAAGCAGCTCGTTTAAGATATGTAGAAGGGCTGTTTCAGTGCTGTGATGTTTGCGATAGGCAGACTGGAATGGACTGAGGAGGTTGTTGTCGGTGAGATGGAGGTTGAGCTGGTTGAGAACAACCTTCTCAAGAAGCTTGGACAGGAAAGAGAGATTGGAGACTGGGCGATAGTTCTTGAGTTTGTTTAGGTCGAGGTTGTGTTTTTTGAGGAGAGGACGGACGATGGCGGACTTGAAGATATCGGGGACGGAGCCGTTTTCTAGGCTTTTAATCCGCTGCTTGTGCCAAACACATGCAAGTTTGGCCTCTTCTGATTTTCAAATGTCTAATACCTTAAAGAAAAATATAGCAACTGTTGGATGTGAGATATGACAAATAATGATTGTGGAAGCTGAGATAATATGTACAACAAACCAAGGGGAATTACTCAGCGCTGGACAGACGAACAGTTAGATCCCCTGTAATTCCCCTTGCTTAGTTGTACAATTCTGCCAGCGCTAGCCTCACCTATCTGGTTTGTGAGTATCTGAGATAATATGTGTTTCTGGGAAATGTGGACATTGTTCAGCAGAACCAATTTTGAGCGACCACCCCTGCGAGAGATCACCTGTCATTAAAGACCATCGTTTAGGTGGCTGTGGCTGTAGCTGTGACTGTGGCTGTAGCCACCTAAATGATGGTCTTTAATGACGAGTGACACATTTTGCCCTTCAAAACTCCTCTTTTAACTCATTCTACCCCAACACCGAAATCCCCCAATTTTGCCGTTGTTCTCTGAAGACTGCATTGCAGTGCAGGACACAGATCGACCATGATAGTTCAAGGGTGATGCCAGAATAGCTTGGCGCCCATAGGCGCCAAGCTATTCTGGCATCACCCTTGAACTGTCATGGTCGATCCTTATCTTGCTGTGGTGTGTCTGGGGTAGAATGAGTTAAGGACTTTTTTCCTTGCAGAAAAGGTGGCTGTTCAAGACAGTTTCCACTGTATACATTTTTTCATGTTCATTCGTGTACTTGTGTTAATCCTTATAACCCCACAGCCACCTAATCGACCATGATGATTCAAGGGTAGTGCCAGATTAGCTTGTCACCTGATGGCACCAAGCCAGTCTGGCACTGCCCTTGAATTATCATTGGTTGATCCAGCTCCTGCAGCAGTGCGTTGGGGCTAAATAATGGGTTTATAGATGGCAGACACACTCCCCCCCCCCCCCCCCCCCCCCCCGAGGAATAAATAAAGTATTATTGTATTGGGAAAAAACGAGACTAAGATCCTTATTTGCTCTTTTGCTGTGTGCTGAATCCAGCCGAAAGAGACGATCCAGTCAGACACAGAAGATATATTGGTGGCTCGTGAGGCTCTGGAGGTCCTGACCGTGTGTCTGGCGTTGTGTCCATCCGCGCTGGACACGCTGCACAAGGACAAGGCCTGGCAATGCTTCATCATCGATCTCCTGCTGCTCTGCAAAACCAAGTCAGTCACCTTTCTCTCTCTCTCTCTGTATGAGCCCCTTGTGCATTCAGCCACTGGTGCTGTGATCGGCACTGTGGCTGCGTGCACTAGTGGGGAGGGGATGGTAAAGAATGGCACAGACTGAAGATGATGTCATTTGAACCCCTTCACTACCAAGAATAAGTAAACGCCACCCAACTGCAAGACACATATAGATCCTCATGAACCTCTGCAGTTGTAGGGGGACAAGAGGATCTATATCTGTTTAGACCAATTTGTTTCTTGTTCCTTGTTGGAAGGCTTGGGGCTCTTTGGTGTTGAATTGACAGTGATTTCAAAAACCTAATCTGCCTCCACTGGCAGCTAAGGGGTTAACCCTTTTCATTCGGAACACACCAGTGTGTGAAATAAGTTGGACTAAAATAGTTCAAGGGTATTGCCAGAATAGCTTGGCACCTCTAGGCGCCAAGCTAGTCTGGCACCACCCTTGAACTAAAGCCATTGGTCTATGTGCTTATCTGTAAGTACTATAATGTAGCTTGCATGTGGCAGTGTACAAATTGGAAGCTTTTTGCCTCAGTGTGATATGGGTTAATGGCATACAGTTTGCAGGCGTGTTGCTCATGGGCAGTTTCACGTCGTTCAGTACAGCAGGACCTGTTTTGAGTGATCACCTGTCATTAAAGGCCATCATGTAGGCGGCTGTTGCCACCTTTATGATGGTTCCCTTCCCCCCCCCCCCCCCCCCCCCCCCCCCTTCAGTTCCAGCTGACTGTTAATTCAACACCCAAATGTCCCAGCCTTCCTAAGTACATAGATTCAAAGTGGGGTCAGCAAGTGGCATAGATCCTCATGAGCCCCCGCAACTGCAGGGGCTCATGAGGATCTATACCTCTTGCAGTTGGATGGTGTTCAGATTTCCTCGGTATTGAACAAGTTAATGACGATTGACACTTTTTTTCCTTTTAAGGCTTTGTATTTTTCGTATAACTTGAGACTACTTTTCTCGCCCAAAAGGTGGCTGGTCAAAACACATTTTACTGAATTGTGACTGCCATTGAAACAAGTGCAAGGAAGAGAAACTGATCTCACTCAGCTAATGAGGACAAAGCAGTTTACTTTTCGTTTATCTTCCCTCCCATCTTCCCCGCTTGCCACATGTCTGCTAAGATAGAACTGGCAATAACGGACTCTCGCGAGATTAGGAAGGGAGGCTATCCAGAGAATAGGGAGGCCACTCAGGGGATTAGGTAACTGCTTGCTAGAGTTACTTCCCTGGTTGTGTAGCAACACACAACAATTTTGGAGGCTGAAATTGACAGGCTAAGTATGTCTTCCTATCAGTAATACCTTCAGTAAGTATTTTTCGAAAAAATTTATTTTAAAGAAAAATACATTTTTTTTGTTTGTTTTGTTTTTTGTTACCATCTTGAAATTACTTCTAACCCTGATGGGGACATTTTCTTTGTGGTGTATTAATTATGTGATGTGCCATGCCATCCTCCAGCCAAAGATGGCACGTCGTGTCACGTAACGCATACACGGGTTACTGGATGTGTCATACTTGTTACGTGATGCGACATCCTGATGTCCACCTTCTGTCAGCAGATCGGTACGAATGTGTGCGTCGGAGCAGTTTTTCCTCATGTCCACGCGGTGCACGTCCAGCCATCTGCCTCTCATCTTTCTCATCACACTTCTCTTCACTGTTCTACCAGTAAGTCAAACGCGTTTACAGTTTGTTTAAAACAAAAAAAAAAATCCATTTAGACTCTTCACCTAGTTTGTTTAAAACGAAACTCCGTTTAGACTCTTTGCTTCTGGGACACATCTTCACTCATATTTTGACGAATTCTGTGTTGGGACACAGTGAATGCCACTCAATACAAGAGACATAGATCCTCATGAACCCCCGCAGTTGCGGATCTATGCCTCTTGCTAGTGTCATGTATATTTGCTGCGGAGATTCTTGAGGATCCCTGCCTTTTGCTGGCAGTATTTATATTTACATTCTACCTGCTGAAGATGTATATCATTTTTGAAGATCTGTTCTTACTGGCTTCAGTCAGATTTGTATTCCTCGTGAGAGCTGTTATCAGACTTTAAATATGGGATGCTTTCAAATATGTATTTACCCTTTGTGGATGTTGGCACCAGAACAGAACTGTGTCCACTGGCAGTGACGGGGTTAATTGCTAGGCATGACATGAACCAGCAGATATTAACCCTTATCATTCGGAATACGCCATTGTGTGAAATAAGTTTGACTAAAATAGTTCAAGGGTAGTGCCGGAATAGCTTGGCGCCTCTAGGTCTATATCCTTATCTGTAAGTACTATAATGTAGCTTGCATGTGGCAGTGTACAGATTGGAAGCTTTTAGCCTCAGTATGATATGGGTTAAATAAAAATGCTTCTTGATAAAAAAAAATGTAATAACAAAGTTGCGTTATGTAGTGAACAGTAACTGTTGTACTATATTGAAATTGGTTGTTTTTGTGTGTGTGCAGACAACTACAAAAGAAAATGCAAAACAGTCTCATGACTACTTTTCCCTCCTCTGCCGGTGAGTACTTTCGAGCTAAATAAGTTTGCAAATAATATATATTATGCTATTGGTGGTAGCAGGGGTTTGCTACATGGACCCTTGTAGGCCTGAGGGAGGTCAAAGGAACCATTGCACCCCGAAGGCCTGAGGGGTTCAAAGGTTCCTTTGATCCTCCCGAATGCCAATAAGGTATTTGTTTTCATTCCTCCATAATTTTCATAAAAGAAATGAAGAAGAAATCTGTTGACCTGGATCACGCCAGACATACTGACGTCGGAGAAATAGCTTGGCACTAAGCTATTCCCGCACCACCCTTGAACTGTCACGGACAAAATCTCTCTGAACTGTAATTTAGTCTGTTGAGGGCAACGTTCAGTTTTGGGAATATGAATGCTGTGATTCAATGTGTTCAAAACTGTTATTGGGACGTCTGCCATGGCGTTAGAGCCAACTTTTGTTTAGTTTAATCAAAAGTTTACTGTATTTTCAGGTTGCTAAGTTACGCGGCAGCCAGTGAAGCTCAGCTAGCCACAGCGGAAACCTTGCTCAACAACGAGATTGTGTGGCTGAAAAAGGTGCGGGACCAGTCACTCAAGACAGGCGAGATGCAAGTGGAGGAGGCACTGCTCGAAGGCCACCTGGGCATCACACGCGAGCTTCTCGCCTTCACCTCCTCTGAGAAAAAGTTCAACATCGGCTCGGAAAATGGCGGTGCCAATCTCATCAGGGTGAGTGAGGTTGATTTGATTCAGGTGTAGATGCATTAAGCTTGGATTCTGACGAGCGAAAGAAATGCCACGCCATTTGAATCGTCAGATGATTAAATGATATCGCATTTCTTTTGCTCATCAGCATATTACAGCAAGATATGTATAGATCATGATAGTTCAAGGGTAGTGCAAGGAATTATACCTGAGTACTAGAATAGCTTTCTTTACAACAGTAAGGGAACACTTCAAAGACACAGGCTGTCAAGTATCAGTCACTTTCGCTTACCAGTGAGTTCAGCAAAAAGATAAGAGCAACTGAAAAAATCATGACAGAAGAGAATAGATACGCGTGGATCTATGTCTCTTGCCGAATCCAGCATTAAACAAGGGTGTTTGCTGTAGGTTGCTAGCTCATGACACCTCCAAAGTTCATGTCCGATTCTCAATATTCAGTGGCCACGCCTTTACCATAGCCGACACTTAGTTCGCTTCCAGCTGCCAGAGAGATAAGGCTGCCGCGAGTTCCACTCTCGCCCGCTCATTCTATTTATATCGCACTACTGAGCGGTACACGGCGTGACCGGCTCTCTGCCGCTATAACAACTACCTACACATTTGTATTCATAACACATCTCTGCCTAAAGTGACTGTTGTGGAAGCAACATCGTTCAAATGTTGAAATTCTCACCTACACACTGATACCAAACATGACAACATTACGACTTGCACTTGTGTAGCAGGTCATGGTGAAAATAAAGAGAACGGGAATTTGTTGATGTACGAAAACGAGAATTTATTGTGAAATTGACAAAGTTCCCACAGCCATAACACAAAGACGCTACTTTTCCCAGTGAAACACACTTGCATGCATAAGAGTTAGCATGCCTACAGTACGTATCACTTAATGGATTTTGGGTTCATGGTGGGGGACGGAAGCAGGAGGGTAATTAATGAGGTCACTGACAGGTGTCGACAGACAAGTTCCAGACATCCGACTTGGTGTACACTCCCGGCATTGGGGAAAGAGAGGGCTTAGTTACACGGATACTATTGAGGAGATAGCCACGTTTCTTTCTTGGGAAATAGTGTAACACTAACAGTCAACCTTGTAAATGTACTTTTGATTTAACTTTTGATCATGATGGAGTCTGACGAAACGCGTACAGTCTGTGTACACACAGGTGTGTTCCATGCAATGAGAGTTAATGCATTGTGCAGAATATGTGGCGAGAGATCACAAAAGAGATACACGGATAAAAAGTCATTTCTTTGTATCAATTATGAACACTTAATCCACAAGTGTTATGGAATTAATATCCAGGAAGACAAAGACATGATGCACTCCAAAACAATGTGTAGGAGTTGCTATTGTCGGATGAAACGGATAGACTCGACTGAAACACGTGTGTCCGAGGAGACAACGCGAAATGCGGCGTCTGATATTGCCTCATCACAACACATTTGGACCATGTTCCATCCAAATACGAGTGTTGAAGAATGTGTCGCGTGTGTTCACTTCATGCAGCTAGGTAAAGGAGGACGACCAGCGAAGCGGGGTTCCCGGCATGGAAAGAAACGATCGTTTCAATCCGCGGCATGTGACACTCATAACACCGACACTGATAACAGCACTAATGAAGGTGATAGTGGTATACAAGTTTTTATTCCGCCGACGTCTACTCCCCGTAAAACGGTTCTTATGTCTAGTGTGTCAGAAAATGTGTTAAACCTCAAGGTATGTTTAAAAACACTGTTGAATTTTGTGACCTGTTATGGACTGATCGTATTTCGGGATGGCAATAGCAGTCTGTGGACTGTACCGAGACGGCTGCGGGCGAGAAATGCCAGAACACGCGACCTGTCAGTGACCTCATTAACCACCCTCCTGCTTCCGTCCCCCACTATGAATCCAAAATCCGGTAAGTGATACTTACTGTAGGCATGCTGACCCTTATGCATGCAAGTGTGTTTCGTTGGGAAAAATAGCGTCTTTGAGTTATGGCTGTGGGAACTTTGTCAATTTCACAACAAACACCGACATCAACAAATTCCCGTTCCCTTTATTTTTACCATAACCTGCTACACAAGTGTAAGTCGTAGTTGTCATGTTTGGTATCAGTGTGTAGGTGAGAATTTCAACTTTTGAACCATGTTGCTTCCACAACAGTCACTTCAGGCAGATTTGTGTTATGAATACAAACCAGTAGGTAGTTGTTATAGCGGCAGAGCGCCGGTCACGCCGTGTACCACACAACACGCGACCTGTCAGTGACCTCATTAACCACCCTCCTGCTTTCGTCCCCCACCATGAATCCAAAATCCGGTAAGTGATACTTACTGTAGGCATGCTGACCCTTATGCATGCAAGTGTGTTTCGTTGGGAAAAGTAGCGTCTTCGTGTTATGGCTGTGGGAACTTTGTCAATTTCACAACAAACACCGACATCGTACATCAACAAATTCCCGTTCTCTTTATTTTCACCATAACCTGCTACACAAGTGCAAGTCGTAATGTTGTCATATTTGGTATCAGTGTGTAGGTGAGAATTTCAACTTTTGAACGATGTTGCTTCCACAACAGTCACTGTAGGCAGAGATGTGTTATGAATACAAATGTGTAGGTAGTTGTTATAGCGGCAGAGCGCCAGTCACGCCGTGTACCCCACAGTAGCAAGCGATATAAATAGAATGAGCGGGCGAGAGTGGAATGTGACTTCGCGGCGCCTTATCTCGCTGGCAGCTGGAAGCGAACTAAGTGCTAGGCGCCAGCACTGGCTGGTAAAGCCGTGTGGCAGAATCTGTAAAAAAAATTCAATAGAACCCAGTTTGAGTAGCCTTCTATTTGCAAGAAAAAAGGAGGTTCTAAAATACAGATACTCAATAGAAGTCTTGAAGGACAAAAAGTGTCACCTGTCACATAAGGCCAGCATTTAGGTGGCTACAGCCAGTGACAGCTACAGCCACCTGAAAGATTGTCTTAATGACAGATCTCTTGTAAGAGTGGTCACTCAAAACAGGGTTTGCAGTATCATCTTCCTGAGGCCATACACAGATTCAGCAAACAATATTCTTTCTGCTAATCGTGTCTTGCATTCTGTTTTCTGTTGCAGGAACTGGTGGAGGACTTCATCTTCCCCGCGTCCAAAATCGTGCTGCAGTGCCGCAAGACTCAGATTGAGTTCCCCGCAGAGCAGATGGTACCACTTTGCTCATCCCCCTTGACTGTGATTGCTGCGTACGACCTCTTGGTGGCGCTGTGTACAGGCTGCGTGCAGAACCTTAAATTTCTGTCCGCTATGCTCATCGACATGTACTATACCAGTAAGTACAAGAGTCAACAAATTAGAAGAAACGAGCTGTTTTTTATGGGTGCCTCTTACAATACCCCAACCTGTTTCATGTTGGAGATTCAGACTTACCAGTGCGACTAAAATTGTTGTAATTTTTCTAACACCATCCCTACCTCAAGGTCCCATTTCTCAAATTTTGGAGGTGTTGCCTAACGACTATGTACCAGTTTAGGAGATGGATTGATCATGATAAGGCACCTGAAGGCGCCACGCTCATCTGGCACTACCCTTGAATTGTCATGATCAATCTGTCTCCTCCTGCAGGCTAAAAAGGTTAACCATATGAATTTTCATACCATTAGCCATACCTCCTGTGAATCTATTTCAGCCTTTTTGTGTCTGTTTCAGATGAGACTCCACTCCAAGAGTGGGAATACGTTCCCCCAGTGGGCCCCCGACCACATCGGGGTTTTGTGGGGCTGAAGAACGCGGGCGCCACCTGCTACATGAACTCCGTTCTACAGCAGGTCAGTGGGCAGTCGACAGCATTGATAATTGTGCCCTGCACCCATTGGCAAGAGGCACATATCCTCATGAGCCCCCCACCCCACCCCACCCCACCCCAAACTGCACATTTATAATTGTGCCTCGCAACCATTGGCAAGAGGCACAGATCCTCATGAGCCCCCGCAAACTGCGCAGCAGTTTTCAGGGGCTCATGAGGATCTGTGCCTCTTGTCAATGGTATCGAGGCACAATTATCAATTAGGAGCTGCACCTCTTGCTAGCTGGCCACTTCCTTGCTAGAGTTAGATTTGAGTTGTACTTCAGCGAGCTAGTTGTTGGCAAAGCTGGTCCTCACGTTTTCTGCGAGACCCGCCTTCTGCAAGAGACATTGATTATCCACTGGGACTTAAGAGGATTTACACCTGTTGCATGTAATTTGCACTGCGTCTAGCCAGTTGCTGGCAGTGCTGATAAATGCTGCTTTCATCAGAGGCGTAGTTCTTTTGAGCCTGCGGCAGTTATATAATCATAATAATAAAGTGCATTATGCCACATATCTAATGTGTGTGCGGTATGGTGCTTATCACCCATGGCAATGTAATACCTTTACCGTTGGAAAATAAAGATGCCTTGGAAAATCAAACATTCCTTGTGACTGTTCCAGTTGTTCATGATTGAGCCTCTGCGGCGGGGGATCCTGTCGGTGGAGGGCGCTGCAGACAACATTGAAGAGGAACTGCTCACGTACGAAAAGCCAGACAGTGAAGTGAGTAGCGCAGCCTTTATCGCATTCACACTTAACCCCATCACTGCTGAGAAAAATTGACCACCACCCTGCTGCAAGAGGGATAGATCCTCATGAGCCCCCGCAGTTGCGGGGGCTCATGAGGATTATCAGGATGTATGCCTCTTGCTGAAACCACCTTGTTTCCATGTTCATTTGACGTATGCCTATCTTAAATTAATGCAGTCTACATCCGCTAGCAGTGAAGGGGTGTAAACCCTTGTCCCTGCTAGCCACTGGTACCGCAAACAGTATCGGTGACTGCATGCTCACTGGGATTAACCCATTTCATCCTGAGGCTGATTTTGTAAAAAAAATTGCTTATTGTCCTGTGAAGGCGACATTACAGATTAGGAGCTGGCTCAACCGTTTCAGTTCAAGGGTGATGCCAGAATAGCTTGGTGCCAGGGGCACCAAGCTATTCTGGCATCACCCTTGAACTATCGTAGTCACATTTATTTCAAGCAGTGGGTGCATCAGAGGGGAAAGGGTTGAGAAACGGCAGTAGAAGATTGATTGACCCTCACTTCTGATATATCTTAGGGAGGTATTCTAGTGGATGTGATGCTGCGTTGGCAGTCGGAAAATACCTGGCGCAAGTCTTCTTTCATGCAGGAATGGATGGGGATATTTGCAATATACCTCCACACAGTGCATCTGTGAGACAGTCATTATACTAATACCGATACAACCAACAACAAAAATGTGGGTTCCCTGGCATTCCGCTATGTCCGTGGTCTCTGGTGTATGTCTTATGTACTGACTACCAAAGAAATTTGACTTGGAGGCATTATCAGAAATGCATGCTTTTAACCCCTTCACTGCTGAGAGAAAAAGTGAACACAATCCAGCTGGCAAGAGATAGATCCTCATGAGCCCCTGCGAAGGCGGGGGCTCATGTGGATCTATGCCTCTTGCTGTGACCATTTTGCATCCCAAGTTTCTTGGACGGTGTTCGCTTTCGGTCTTTGAATGAACCACAATTTCTTAAACAAAAATGTATGTACGGTGTACGTGCAGTGGAATGAAAGGGTTAATGATTGGGATAATGTTGCTCATCAGTGTGTGTGACTTTTCCCCCAGACAAACATTGATCTTGGTGATGAAGAGAGGAAGGACGAGGAAAAAGGGAGCCGAGAGGAGGAGCGCAAGGACTACAACATGGGCGTTCTGCGACAGGTGCAGGTCATCTTTGGTCATCTGGCTGCTAGCAAGCTCCAGTATTTCGTGCCTCGTGGCTTCTGGAAACACTTCAAGTGAGTTCAGACTTTTCTAGCTTTACCCAGGTATTGAGCACATGGAATGCCAAAGAAGACAACTTTTGGGCCATTGACAAAATTTGTAGACAGTCTGTCCATATAATATCCATTTTGTGAATTGCTAAACAAGACTGAACTTAACCGCATAATTGTCCTCCTTTGGTTGATCTTGGATCTTGTTTTGGTTCATTAGGTGTGAGTGTTCAGTGTTTTGGTTCGTTAGGTGTGCAGCGTCCATATAGGTGGCATAAAGCCACTTATCTGCATGTGGCACGTCTTGAATGTGTTAACCCTTTTGCTGTCGCTAGCAGTTATTGTCTCGATGATTCCTGCAAGAATCATCGTGAGAAAAATTAATTTTTCTCTAAAATATATTTTTTCGAAAAATACTTACCGATGACATTACTGTCTGGAAGTGTCTACTTACTTACTTACGCCCATCACCCCCCTGGGGCATAGGCCGCCGACAAGGTCCCTCCAGCCGTCTCTGTCCTGGGCGAGTCTCTCCAGCTGTCCCCAGGTGTGGCCCATCTTCTTGGCATCTGTCTCCAGGTCACGTCGCCAGGTGTTTCGTGGCCGACCTCTCTTCCTTTTTCCCTGGGGGTTCCATCTTAGGGCTTGCTTTGTGGTGTTGGTTGCTGGCTTGCGTAGTGTGTGACCTATCCATCTCCAGCGGCGTTGTTGAAGCTCCACTTCTGCAGGCTTCTGCTTTGTCCGCTGCCACAATTCCTCGTTGCTGATTTTGTCCGGCCAGCGTATCCCGAGGAGCCTTCTCAGACTGTTGTTGATGAACGTCTGTATTTTCTTGGTGGTCGACACTGTGGTCCTCCAGGTCTCTGCTCCATAGAGGAGTACTGGTTTCACGTTGGTGTTGAACAGTCGGATCTTGGTGTTGAAGTGTCTACTACTTACTCAATTTTAGCCTAAGAACTTGTGTTCCTTCACCACCCGGGAGGCACTCGGGGAACCCTCATTAGGGCTGAGAGTAGCCTCCCATCCCAGTCCAATCAGGCGTCCACTACGTGGCCCAATCACAAATCCTTGAAAAACACACACAGGCACATAAATCCAAGCACACAAGTCTGAAGGAACACAGTAATCCACAAAAAGAAGAGCAGGGAAAAACCGTTAGCAACGGTCGGTGGAGCGATAGGCTAACACGTCTAAACTTCAGAGCTAAGTAGAAACGACTGATTTGTGATTGGGCCACGTAGTGGACGCCTGATTGGACTGGGACGGGAGGCTACTCTCAGCCCTAATGAGGGTTCCCCGAGTGCCTCCCGGGTGGTGAAGAAACAAGTTCTTAGGCTAAAATTGAGTAAGTAGTAGACACTTCCAGACAGTAATGTCATCGGTAATGTTTTTGAGGAAACAAACAGCTACAGACAGCCAAATTGTTAAGCTGTCTATATACAGTCAACTACACTCATGTCCAATACAAGTCAGTCAAAGGTCTCCACCACACTTTCTACCTAACTTTGCAGCTAGATCACAAATTTATTACAAGCAAACGTTCATTTCCTGCCTCTTCATTATATATCTGAAGTTCGCTGTATTGCGATACAATTGTGTGAATGTTCCAAATTGCTAACCAGTCCGTGAATTGTTTCAGATTGTGGGGGGAGCCGGTGAACCTTCGTGAGCAGCATGACGCGCTGGAGTTTTTCAACAGTCTGGTGGACTCCCTGGA
Source organism: Semisulcospira habei (assembly GCA_036245525.1). NCBI lineage: Eukaryota > Metazoa > Mollusca > Gastropoda > Semisulcospiridae > Semisulcospira > Semisulcospira habei. The sequence goes on from BTPG01000007.1 coordinate 38,476,762, forward strand.
CGAGTCGCTAAAGTCCCTCAGTCAGCAGGCACTGCTTGAGCACCACCTGGGTGGGTCCTTCGCTGACCAGAAGATCTGCAAGGACTGTCCGCACAGGTAAACCTGCATTTGTAAGGCTATAGGGAAGTTGTTCTTCTACTCTTCACACAAGATAGCATTGGACTGAGATCTGATTTCAAGTAGAATTGAAACTTGGTTAAAAAAAACATATAAAAAAATCTGTCTTTAACCCTTTGGCTGTCGGTAGTGGCTTTGCCGGCATCATCGCGACAAAAACCACTACTGACAGCCAACAGGTTAATGCCAGCTCTGTACCATTAATTATTGGTATTCTAAAGAAACTGCTGTGATCAAATATACATTGTATATGGTAAAGGGTGGGTTTCACAGTGAAACTGATGTTTTTACTTTTGTTTTTGTGAAATTCAGGTACCAGAGGGAGGAGGCGTTCACTACGCTGAATGTAGACATCCGGAATCACCAGAACTTGTTTGAGTCTCTAGAGCAGTACGTCAAGGGCGACCTTTTGGAGGGGGCCAACGCCTACCGGTGTGAAAAGTGCGACAAGAAGGTATGCAGACAGTTGTCACCAAATTTTGGAAGGGAATAGCTGACGTGGGAAGAAACACGCTTCAGCATAGCAGTGATCCTGAACCCTGTGACAGCTACTGACGATAACATTGGGCAGATAAGACGCGTCTTTTCTGCTAAACGTTATTGTCAGTAGCAGCCAGAAGTTCAACTTTTGGACTTGCTATTGTGAAGTGTGTTTCTTTTTGGTTGTTTTCTTTCTCCCTCTGGCTGTGGAAAGCAGTTTCTCATGCTTGTCCAGGCTTTTAATCCATTCTTTGCATCAAACACATGCAACTTTTGATCTGCTTCTGATTTCTGAACGACTTCTGTTCAGGGACAGTGTCAGATTAGCTTGGTGCCCTATGCATCAAGTGAATCGGGCATTGAATTTGAACTGTCATGGTCCCAAGTTGTCGGGCTTTCTGGCATTACCATTGAATTGTCAATGTTGATCATCTCCCATTGTATATTCAGACTTTGTTGTATTCTTTCTTATTTTAGAGCATTTTGTCAACTGATTCAGCACATGTAAAGTTATTTATTATTGAAACAAATTTGAAATATGCTTTTAGAATCTTGATCAGTTGATGCTAATGGAAAACAATTTCCTTTCTTTTGTAGGTGGACACAGTGAAGCGACTTGTGATACGAAAGCTACCAAAGATATTAGCCATACAGTTGAAACGGTTTGACTATGACTGGGAAAGGTGAGCATAGCGTCTGTCTGTTGGTCAGACAGGCGACCAGACAGACAGGAAGACAGCCACCCACATCAGCTGTCTGTGTGTCTGGCTGGTTGGCTGGCAGGCTTTCTGTTTGTCTGGTTGGATGTCTGCCAGTCTGTCTTTATGAAGGTTTTGTAATGAAGATTGTATTGTTACTAATCTTCTTAACCCTTTTCATCCTGATAAACTACCACTTGAAATTAATTTGACTATGATGGTTCAAGGATGGTGCCAGAATAGCTTGGCGCCTCAGGCGCCAAGCTATTCTGGCACCACCCTTGAACTAAAATGGTTGATCTTTCTCCTAATCTGTGATGTAGCCTTCCTAGGACAATAAGCAGATCTAAACAAATCAGCCTCAGGATGTAATGGGTTAACCATGGGTGCTTGTGTGCTGGTTATGTGCTGGAATTTTGGTTTTTGAAATCCTTATCTGCCATGAGAAATGACATGCTCCGGTTTTTGAAAACCTTACCTGCCACAAGAAATGACGTGCTCCAGTTTTTTAATACCTTATCTGCCATAAGAAATGACATGCTCCAGTTTTTTAATACCTTATCTACCATAAGAAATGACATGCTCCAGTTTTTTAATACCTTATCTGCCATAAGAAATGACATGCTCCGGTTTTTTAATACCTTATCTGCCATAAGAAATGACATGCTCCAGTTTTTTAATACCTTATCTGCCATAAGAAATGACATGCTCCAGTTTTTTAATACCTTACCTGCCATGAGAAATGACATGCTCCGGTTTTTTAAAACCTTACCTGCCACAAGAAATGACGTGCTCCAGTTTTTTAATACCTTATCTGCCATAAAAAATGACATGCTCCAGTTTTTTAATACCTTATCTGCCATAAGAAATGACATGCTCCAGTTTCCGGTTTTTTAATACCTTATCTGCCATAAGAAATGACATGCTCCAGTTTTTTAATACCTTATCTGCCATAATAAATGACATGCTCCAGTTTTTTAATACCTTATCTGCCATAAGAAATGACATGCTCCAGTTTTTTAATACCTTATCTGCCATAAGAGACATGCTCCAGTTTTTTAATACCTTATCTGCCATAAGAAATGACATGCTCCAGTTTTTTAATACCTTATCTGCCATAAGAAATGACATGCTCCGGTTTTTTAATACCTTACCTGCCATAAGAAATGACATGCTCCAGTTTTTTAATACCTTACCTGACATAAGAAATGACATGCTCCAGTTTTTTAATACCTTACCTGCCATAAGAAATGACATGCTCCAGTTTTTTAATACCTTACCTGCCATAAGAAATGACATGCTCCAGTTTTTTAATCCCCCATCCGGGTCTGCCCTGGGGGACTTGGGTGGGGTTAGGTACTTTTTAGTTCCCAGGGTCACCCTGGTCAGCCCCACAGGGTGAGTTTTTCTCTCTATTCTGGGGCATGTGTTTCTGTCTACCCGAGGTCCATTCACCTGTATTTGCCTTTTTAAAACTCTCCCTACTGTCTGCACTGCCTGTAGCTCTTGATATTGGATGTGTGTTGCTAAATGGTCTTGGCTTTATTTAGGCCCCATGTGTTAGGTTTATTTAATGTATTGGACCGGCTGGCGACATACATTCAATGTTCTGTTTAGTTTTTTTCTTTCACAAGCAGTGCCGGCACGTCCTGAGAAAGCCTTGTTGCTGTCGGGACGTTAAGCAATGTACAATCAATCAATCAAACCAGTTTTTTAATACCTTACCTGCCATAAGAAATGACATGCTCCAGTTTTTTAATACCTTACCTGCCATAAGAAATGACATGCTCCAGTTTTTTAATACCTTATCTGCCATAAGAAATGACATGCTCCAGTTTTTTAATACCTTATCTGCCATAAGAAATGACGTGCTCCAGTTTTTTAATACCTTACCTGCCATAAGAAATGACATGCTCCAGTTTTTTAATACCTTACCTGCCATAAGAAATGACATGCTCCAGTTTTTTAATACCTTATCTGCCATAAGAAATGACATGCTCCAGTTTTTTAATACCTTATCTGCCATAAGAAATGACATGCTCCAGTTTTTTAATACCTTACCTGCCATAAGAAATGACATGCTCCAGTTTTTTAATACCTTAACTGCCATAAGAAATGACATGCTCCAGTTTTTTAATACCTTACCTGCCATAAGAAATGACATGCTCCAGTTTTTTAATACCTTACCTGCCATAAGAAATGACATGCTCCAGTTTTTTAATACCTTACCTGCCATAAGAAATGACATGCTCCAGTTTTTTAATACCTTATCTGCCATAAGAAATGACATGCTCCAGTTTTTTAATACCTTATCTGCCATAAGAAATGACATGCTCCAGTTTTTTAATACCTTATCTGCCATAAGAAATGACGTGCTCCAGTTTTTTAATACCTTATCTGCCATAAGAAATGACATGCTCCAGTTTTTTAATACCTTATCTGCCATAAGAAATGACATGCTCCGGTTTTCGAAAACCTTACCTGCCTTACCCCTTTCATCCCTGAGTAAATAAGAAGTCTATATACCCTTCAGCCCTGACTTTATTTGAGAAATTTCTGTTGAAAATGGGTGTGCACTGTAAAATATTTGTAAATAATACTTTACAACAGATATCCCTATAAAGGTATATATATACAGATTTGCCATTGGATGGACTACCGTTTTATACACAAACCAAGGGGAATCATTCAGCGCTGGACAAACAGTTAGATCCCCTGCCCCCACCTATCAGGCACCCATTCGCCAGCCCACAGAGAAATACGCAGGTATAGAACAAGACGATCATCTACATCCCTAAAACGGATGCATCAGGTCTCGCCTATAACCCATGTCTTTCTCCGGAACCAAGGACACCTACTAAAAGGGGTTAGTAGGTGTCCTTGTCCGGAACTTAGGAAGTAGGCAGGAGAAACATGCATACACATACACGAAAGTGCATTACTATATGTGGTCGGGTAAATACCCTGATTTCCCACAGTAGATACACAGAACATTACACAACAATGTAACGATACAAATTTGCCTCGAGTTATAGATACAAACCAGATAGGTGAGGCTAGGGCTGGCAGAATTGTACACAAACCAAGGGGAATCATTCAGCGCTGGACAGACAAACAGTTAGATCCCCTGCCCCTGCCTATCAGGCACCCATTCGCCAGCCCACAGAGAAATACGCAGGTATAGAACAAGACGATCATCTACATCCCTAAAAAGGATGCATCAGGTCTTGCTTATAACCCATGTCTTTCTATCTGCTTTTGAAACCATGTCTCCAAACACAAAATTGTATCACTCCAAATATCTACACATCCACTCGCCATTCCGACCGTAATTCCCACGCTAGCACCGCAAAACTGACTGCATACCACAGACGAACATATGTGCGCACTGTCAGAGCCCTGTAGTGTAAACAGGATGTGTCGGTGTAAAGGGCGAGGTCACCACACGCGCAGCGAGGCTCGGGCATCACCGGCGCACGATATGAAACACCTGACACCGCTCTAGTGGTTTGCTGGGCTGAACGGTATACGAGGCCGCCAACCGCTACAGCGGTTTGCCGGGTTCAAAGGGTTAAGAAATGACATGCTTCGGTTTTTGAAAACCATGCCTGCCTTAAGAAATGACATGCTCCGGTTTTTGAAAACCTTACCTGCCTTAAGAAATGACTAGTTCCGGTTTTTTAATACCTTACCTGCCATAAGAAATGACATGCTCCGGTTTTTGAATACCTTACCTGCCATATGAAATGGCATGCTCCAGTTTTTGAATACCTTACCTGCCATAAAAAATGGCATGCTCCAGTTTTCGAAAACCTTACTTGCCATAAGAAATGACATGACTGAATAAATGCACTATGACAACTTCCTGGCCTCATGTGTGCTTTTAACTGATGAATATCTTCACCTTTGTGTTGCAGGGAATGTGCAATCAAGTTTAATGATTACTTTGAATTTCCTCGAGAGTTTGACATGGAGCCATACACTGTACAGGGACTTGCTAAAATAGAAGGTGAGAGATATTTATGTTGTTTTGTTTTGTTTTTTTGCGAGTTTTTTTTTTTTGATTTGAGGGGGGAGGTTTTTTTTGTTTGTTTGTTTTTTGGAGGGGGGTGGGGGAGTGCTCCTGCAACCCAGTTCACCAGCAAGAGACAGATTCTCATGAGCCCGGCAGCTGCAGGGGCTCATGAGAATCCGTCACTTTCAGGCATTGATCGACTCAATTGGTAGCGTCCGATTATGAAAAATCATCAGTGTTACACTGTTTCAGACTGTGGGTAAGCAGGTCACATGCATGAATTAAAGTACAGGTCAGTCTTGTTATATCACAGCAATCAGGCTGAATTAATAGTGTTCACGTTAACATGGTGTTTAGATTACTTAGGCTTACGAAGAAAAACACAGAAGAAAGACCTCTGGCCAACTCCAGCCTTAATTGGCTCACACACAGCCGTGCGCGGGCCATTTAAGGCTGGAGTCGGTCATGGGACTTTTTGCTCATTGGGTATGTCCTTGGGAGCCAAGACCTGACCATGCTCTTTCTGATTTCACGATATTACAAGGTGCATGATACTGAAGCTGACCTGTATCATGGTTAGTCCATGTCCGACCAATTGCCCTAAAGATGGAGCATGTTACGTATAGACAGTGTGTAATGAATTCTGATTCGGCTCGCAGGAGAAACGATTGACGAAGATATAGAAGCGACCAAGCTGACGAGCACAAGGTACCGACTGATTGGGGTGGTGGTTCACAGTGGGCAGGCCAGCGGTGGACATTACTACTCCTACATTCTGCACAGGTACTGTGCAACCCAGTGAGCAGAGGTCTTCAGGCTGACGTTGGCAACAGTGGGCCTGTACACTATTGCGCAGGCACATTGCAGCCAACGTCGGCCTGAGGGTCTTGTGCTTATTGGGAATATACGTTTTGGCTCACGTGCGAAGCAAAAGTGAGTATGTTTTGGGCCAGTGGGTCGTCCGTCTGTCGTCCGTCCGCCATCGTGTGTGGTAAACTTTTACGTTGGCATTTCTCGGAGACTATTCAAGCCACATTCTTCAAACTTGGCCCAAGGATACTTTGTGGTAAGACCTTTTTAAACGTGATTTTAGCGATCTCTCACAAAGGTCAAGGTCACGGGATCAGGAAATGGGTCAAAAATAGCTATATTTTGCCATAATTTATTTTTTCTCAAATACTATTCACAACTTCAAACCCAAATTTGCTATACGTACTAATTTGGTTGATCCCTCTGAAAGGTCAAAGGTCACAATAGCTCAGAAAATAGGTGAAATATAGCCATATTTTGACAAAAGATGTTTTTTCTCAAACACTATTCGCAACTTCAAACCCAAACTTGGTACAGAGATACCTGATGGTAAGACCTATCTATGCGTACTAATTTGGATGACCCTCAGAAAGGTCAAGGGTCACAGGGGCTCAGGAAATAGGTCCAAAAAGATGTTTTGCTTACAGTTAGTTAGCCAGAGTTGTGAGATATTTTGCCGTATTATCTTTTACAGGCCAGTGCATAAGAGGGGACAGTTTCAAAATGCTTTGGTTAGTCTAAGCATTTGCAGAAAAGAAAATAAGCATTTGGGGAAAAAAAAAAAAAAAAAGAGAAAGAAGAAAAATGTATTTTTCTCTAAAATGTATTTTTTTCAAGAAAATACTTACCGATGCCATTTTACTATATGGGAGGAGCACTTAGCCTATCAATTTCAGCCCAGGTGTACAGCAACGCCACCGGGAACCACCAGAGTGAGCTGTACCAACATCCCTGAGTAGCTTCCCTTTCCTCATACCTATACATGCGCAGCGTCACCAGTTTCGCTCTTAGCTTACTGGTGGCAAGCGGGGCAGGTGGGAGGGCCCTCCGAGTAATGCCATCGGTAAGTATTTTCTCGAAAAAATACATTTTAGAGAAAAATACATTTGTTTCCACGAAAAACATTACCGATGGCATTACTATATGGAAGAATAACGAAAAGGAGGAGGGCGCCGCCCCAAAAAAACCCCGCCACTGTGGACGCATTAGTGAAAAAGGCTGGGATCAACACCTCACAATTTCAGCTAAGCGTTACGTAAGGCGCATTGTGCGCCGGCAGGGAGTGTTGAGCCGCCGAGACATCGCCCACCAGGGCCGGGTTGTCCCGCTGGCTTGAGAGGTCGCGCAGATAAAAACGGAAGAGGAGGATTAAGCTCTCCATCTGACTGGCGACAATGTCTCGTACCGCGCAGTTGCGGTCAAGGCGAGGCTGGTCGAAACAGCTCTGACTTCGTGTGCCCGAATTTGCATCCGCTTGGCCCTTGCGGGAGAGAGGTCCTCGTAAGCGGAGCGTATGACCCACTGCAACCATGAAGAGATAGTCTGCGCAGTAATGTCCGTCCTGCCACGAAACGAGGGCAGAAAAGGGCGGGAGCAACCCCTCCGAAAGACGTCGTCCTTTGGAGGCATATCTTTAAGGTCCAGAGAGGGTCCTGTCAGTGGGCCTCCTGGGACTGGAAGCGACGGGCAGCGACCGGATGGGGATCACCTGTGCCCTGGCCAAAGGGAGCCTGTTTTTGGCAAGAAGCCGGGTTCGTGAGGAGCTGCACTGTGCCATCCGTCCGGAACTGTAGGCAGGCGGGCTCTATGGAGAGAGCATGTAGTTTGCCAACTCGCGCCGCTGTGGCAAGAGCAAGGAGGAAGCAAGTCTTCCTGGTAATGTCGGTCAGACAGGTCAGGGGCTCAAACCACTCGGAGTACCCAGGGAGGGACCCAGCGTGGCAACAGCGAGCACAGAACCGGATGATGGAGCTCAAATGGGCCATCAGGTCTGAAGATCTGTACATGCGCCTGTGTCGCTACGCCCCAAGTGTCGGTAAGTGTCGGCGATCATAGCCAAGTAGCCCTGAATGGTGATGGGAGCCTGTTGGTCCTAAAAAAACCATAAAAAATCGGTGAGGCGCGGCATAGTGTCGTGGGAAAAAGGCGTCGAGCCGCGCACCAGGACTGGAAGACGTGCCACTTTCCGTCGTACACTTTGCGGGTGAAGGGTGTGCGGGTTGCAGCGATAGCTTCCACCACTGCATGCGAGTAACCTCACATTGCGAGGGCCGCACACACAACCGCAAGGCGTGTAGGAGCGGCTTCTTGTAGCGCGCCGGCAGGGATCTTCTGCATGCAGCCATGGTCCACGGACAGGGCATGCAAATCGCTTGAGTTCAAAAAGGGACAAGAAGTCTGAGAGGTCTTGCATGCTCAAGGGTCCGGTCGACCTAAGTGCGGATAAGTGTCCGCCACCAGCGAGTGATAACCATGAGGGTTAATAGGGGCCAAATCCTGTGCATGAAAAAGGCCACAAGAAGAACTCGGCCAGCTGCGGCGTGGGCTCGCACCAGGACTGTAGGACCCTCCAATTCCGTCATACACCCGCAGGGTGCGATCGCCTTCACTGCTGTATCTTAGAAACCTCGAGCTGAGAGGGCATGCTGGACAACCCCCAGGCGTGAAGCAGCAGTCTCTCAGGACTTCAGCATCGTCTGGGATCTGGAAAAGTAACAAGCAGAGGGTCAAAGGCCGAGTGCTACCTTGCTTCTGAATATAGGCCACCACTGTCGCATTGTCGGAAAGGATCAGAATCGAATTGCTGCCCCTGAGTTCTGGAGGACCTTGGCACCAGCACCATGGGAGGAAAGGCATATGCCAGTAGTCCGTCCCACGGGATGGAGAGTGCGTCTACGGCCCAAGCTGAAGGATCCGGTATGGGGGGGACGAACAGTAGCGGCTTGCTGTTCCATCTTGCAGTGAAAAGGTTGATCAAGGCGACTGTGCGAGTGACATCCGGTCTCGACGTGAAAGAAGTCTACTAGAACATAGAAATGTCCCGGAATGTCGAGCCCGCAGGGTACATTGTCGGAAGGATCCGGACCTCCTGGCCGCAGAGCCGCAATTCCTGACTATAGTGCATAATCCCAGTGGATGAGGGCCAACCACACCGCCTTCAACTCCAGGCATCTGATAAGTTGGTTTCGATCGTCCGACGACCACAGGTCCGAGACGGTGCTGAACTCTGGCAGTAAGGGGGGGGGGGGGGGGGGGGGGGGGGGCAGCTGTCGTGATGCGTCCGTTACAGAGGAGAAAGTAAGCGGAGGGGGAAGAATTGGACTCCTGTCGCCAACCAAGAGTGAACTGTCCAACGAAGTAGAAGTGGCCTGATCAGCAACGAGACCGGGACCAGGGCTGAGAGATCTCCCCAGTCAGCGAAGCAGCGCTAGAAGAGCGTCCCTGTCCGCCGCTAGAGCGGCCGAGTCTTGATTCCTGAGGAGCAGGTCATCGAGAAAATTGGACGGAGGGCTCGAGGAATCCTGCCTGGCTCTGGCGACTATGGCGTCTATAATCCTGGTAAAGACCCAAGGGCTGAGGTTGAGACCGAAGGCGGGGGAGCCGGATAGGTGGGGAGGCTCAAGATCTGTCGTTCACGTCCAGTTCCAACTGAACGGAGCGCTGAGCAGGAGGACCGTGTTGCATGCCCGAAGTCTGTGCACAGGAAGTGCAGGTATGACTGCATAGTTCAAGGTTGTACGGAGGCTCGTAAGGCTCTTGCCGTTTCCAACCGGTAACAGGCAAAGCACGGTGCGTATGCACGTGTGTGGCCACTGTAGTGGTCGGGACGCTGCCGTCCTGCATTGGGGGAGGCTGTCTCACGCCTGATTGAACGCCTTGGGGGAGGGGATCCGACACCAAGCTCCAAGCTTACGAACTGCCTGTGAGAGTGGGGGGAGCGTTGTGGGTGAGACGACTGGGTGTAAGAAGGTGGCTGGGCCGAGCGGGCCGTGAGCACCACATCGTCTGATAGTGCACGCCGATGGCCGTGTAGGGCAGAAGACGTTGTAGCAGTTAAGATGGTGGCTGAGTGTCCGAGAAGCCGAGCCACCGGCACAAGGCAGACAGAAGGTGTCGGTGGGCCACTGAAGGCCCCAACAGTCGGTATACTGTAAAACATCAGTGCGAGATGGGGGAAAAAGGTAGAGGCGCTAATGCCTGTCAGGAGGTACTGGCAGGTCAATTCCAAGATCACATAAACCTCTTGTCTCCCCCCTGCATAAGGTTAATAACATCGCCAAGCTGAGTAAGTTGCGTGTTGCGTCAAGCCGCGGATGGACCGCAGCAATCCCTGTCAGTACCTACTGTCACTACCTGACCTTACGGTCTTGCAACTGGACAGGAAAATCTCATGTGGACATAACACTAGGCAATTCAAGGTTAAGGTCCTTCCTTTATGGCCACATTTATTGGTGTTTTACGCTGAGCAGGCGACTAAGGCCATCTCACGGCGGGGACCTGCCTTTTAACACAGTAACGCAAAGGAGAGAAAAAGGAGTACATACCAAAAGGAGAATGGAGAACCTCCACAACGTGTCTTTTGTTGAAGTCTGCCGGTCCTCAACAGTCACTGCTGCAGACTGTAGCAATGGCACAGTCCGGGACCTGACCTTACCTGCATGCCGAAAAGTATCGGGCCGCTCAAGAAGAAAACGTGCAACGACGTCTAATTAGGTTGTCCCAGGAATTCAAAAGACCATAAATTCTTTATAGTCCTCTGAAAGTAAACATTAAAAACAGCTTGCATGCAAACTTTTGTGGAGATATCTTTTTGGAGATAAACGGTTTTTGAGTCGTAGCGATTTGAAAATTGTGTCATTCTGTCGTTTTGGGTCAAAGTAAAGAAATGTCCATGTTTGAGGCCTCAGTAATAACACAGTTTGTCAGCAAACACTGTTGAAAGTGTTCAGACAATGCAGACTACTACTTGGATGAATATAATACTAACTAAACCATCTTCTCCACAATAATGTATGAATAACGTGAACCTGAAGTGCCCTTGCGAGTCACATTTTTCCTATACTGAGCGAACAGCCATGTTGGGTTCGCCACCATTCATCACCTAATGTAAATGTTAGTCTGCAAATCAAGCATATTTCTTCATTTTCATATTGAAAGCAGAAACCAAAAAATGATGTATGATCAAAGTTGTGAAATTTAAAGCACATGTGGCCTAGTATTCCACCTACCGGTGGGCGCCTGGGATGACCTAGTCTAATCTACAGTACTCATAGACAGGAGACCCAGCGAGTATGTCCACGTGACCCTAGGAAGCGGCTCTAAAAACTTGCATTGGAGAGGGCGACCAAAGGAGCCATAATCGCAACCGTCGCGGAGGGTCCCGCGGAGGAAGAAATTGACCAAAAAACGGTGTGTACTCACGTGTGTTCACCAACATGGCTCGGTCGCATTGTTGCTATGCGGCAGGGCGCTTCTCACCTCGGTAGCATGTCCGGAGGGGAGTGTCACGGGCGAGAAGCCTGGACGCAGAGAAGACGGCTGGGCCGAGCAGGTCACGGTCACTACGATATCTGACAAAACACACCGTGGGCCGGTGATGGCAGAAGGCGTAGCAGCAGAACGGGTGTTCTGACAGACAGACTACCCAGCTGCAAGCGTGGGTCCTGGGGGGTAGCGGGTCGTTCCCTGCGGTAAAACCCCCATTACTGCGACCATTGGAGCACCCGTCACGGGGCACACACGTTGCACGTCCAAGAAGAAGAGCATCCGGAACACGGTAGGCAGATGGAGTGAAAGAAAATCTCCACACCGCCGGCACGTTGGGACTTGCATTCTGCAACAAACAGAAGAGAGGTACGGCATAAAAGGAACACAACAGGCCACGTGGTCGGATACGAAATGCGCCGTGAAAGTTTTGAAGTACGAGTGAAACAATTATCCACAGAGCAATGCCGCGGCCGGTCCGTAAAATTCCTGGAATCCTGGCTGGGGCAGTACCCGAGGCCCTACCTCGACACAAGGGTCAAGTTTAATAGGATCCAAAAACATAGGAGAAGGGAGCCGTAGGCTGATACAACCTGCTTGCAGGAAGCTAAGCGCGAAACTGGTGACGCTGCGCATGTACCGGTATGACAATGACAATGATCCTTTATTTGACAACGGTAAAAGTTTTGGTAGTAACAACCATTTTTCAAACTTGCCGTTGCTAATCTACTGATTACAGAGTTACTATCGTACTAATTGTTTTCTACTACTAAGAAGGAAAAAAAAATTACATGACACAGCACAAGCCAAGAATGAAAAAAAGAAAAAAAAATTAAATAATGTTGTGGGGGGAAGTGACATAGGAATTACCAATTATTATGAGGAAAGGGAAGCTACTCGGGGATGTTGGTACAGCTCACTCGGGTGGTTCCCCGGTGGCGTTGCTGTACACAATGATCCCTGGGCTGAAATTGATAGGCTAAGTGCTCCTTCCATATAGTAATGCCATCGGTAATGTTTTTCGAGGAAACAAACTGTAATGTGTTGCATAGCTCGATTTTATTGTTAGAATAGTATTAGTAAGAATACCATTGCAGCATTTTCACAATATTTTCATTTAACCACTTTGTGCTTGCAGCCACTGGTACTGTATACAGTACTGATGGCTACACAAACTAGGGGGTTAATTTATGCCAGAACTTTGATGAACCTGCTTTTATTTCCTGGGGAAAAGTGCAAAGTTATTCACAGAATCAAGTGTTTGTAAAACCTGTTTGTGTTGGCAGAGGTCAGTATGATGCCCATCCCAAGTGGTACAAGTTTGACGATGGTGATGTCACAGAGTGCAAGATGGACGATGATGAGGTAATGATAAGATTCTTAACTAATCTATACTGTCAAGCAAAAGAAAGGCGACATTTTGGAATTGTCGGAAACACGAGCAAAATAAAAATGCAACATTTTGGGAATCATCGGAAACACCAAATTGTTTCCGATGATTCCAGAAATGTCATTAATTTTTCTTTAGCTTGTCAGTAGAGATTAACCTCTTTACTGTTACTGATGATACTGCTTGGAGGAAATGGCGTGCTTTTCTGCCAAGCGGTATCGTCCGTAGAAATCCAAGAGTTGACCCCTTTTTTGCATTCAGCCCATGGTACCACTGAGCAGTAATGTCCCTCTGTTTGTACACCAAGTGACTGCCACCTGGCAAGGGTTGTATCTGATATTTCCATTCAGTATGTCTGAATAGATGAAGTGTGCTGGCCTGTTGAAAAGTTTAGAGAATCTCAATTGTTTTGTAGGATTAAAAAACTTAAAGAAAATCTCAATTGTTTTGCAAGATTAACCTTTAGCACTCTGCTTTCCGCTGGCAGTTCTTTTCCCTGCAACTGCATTCTTTTTGAGTGGGCTAAACCCAACGCTACCCTACTTACTTCAAAAGCCCACAACTTTTTCATTTTTCTATGTATGATTGTGGAATTTGGCATGTATGTAAATAAATGAATCAAGATTATGTCACAATTCTTAAAACTGTGTTATCTGTATTATTATCCTAACAAAACAAAAAAATAATGCTTACTACGCACCGTTTCCGCGTTCACTAGCACTCGATTCAGAATCACTCCTCTGCCCATCACCACCATCTCCCACCCACCCCCCCTCGATCTCAAGTCTTCTGGCAAAAAGCCAAGAAAGTCTTCATCATCGAAATCTGACTCCATAAAACAGGCATCAGAACTGTCCGATTTTCGGCGATTTTCAGATTTTCCTGGCCCCTGTTTAATAACACTTTTGACTTCTTATGTGCCAGGAAATGGCTTTAAATAACTCCACAATTCTTCAAAATCGCCGTTTTCAGATTTTTTTGGGGTGAACAGTTCTGATGCCTGATAAAAGTATTCCTTGATGAACTCCTAACTCCTCATCGGTCATCTTTTGTCAAAATGAAGCCGTCAGAACAAACTCTCGCTTAGAAAATTCGAATCGCTCAAACACACTCGAAGTTAGCAAGATGGCCGATATAAAACGGAAGCCAGCCTCATTTACAATCACCTACAATCCTTTGCAAAGGCTTCATAGCAACCTAGTGTGTTTACCATAGCCGATTTCGAACAGACCACGCGGTGGCGACATATGTCGCCATCCGATAATGAAGCAAGATGGCGGCTGGCGACAAATGTCGCCACCAGCGTGCTAAAGGTTAAACTAACTTAAAGAATTGTGCTGACCTGCCGAAAAATTTAGAGAATCTCAATTGTATTGTTAGGATTAAACAAACTTAAAGAGAATCTCAAATGTTTTGCAGGATTAAACAAACTTAAAGAGAATCTCAATTGTTTTGCAGGATTAAACAAACTTAAAGAGAATCTCAATTGTTTTGCAGGATTAAACAAACTTAAAGAGAATCTCAATTGTTTTGCAGGATTAAACAAACTTAAAGACATGTTTTGGTCATTGTTTCATCAAAAACGTTACCGATGGTATTACTGATAGGAAGACATACTTAGCCTGTCAATTTCAGCCTCCAAAATTGTTGTGTGTTGCTACACAACAAGGGACATAATTCTAGCAAGCAGCTACCCCATCCCCTGAGTGGCCTCCCTATCCTCCGGATAGCCTACCTTCCCGATCTCACGAGAGGCCGTTATTTCCAAGTTCTATACTTAGCTGCCATTTTGTTCGGTTCCGTCTTTTTCAGTCTCCGTGTTTCTTCGTATTCCTCATTCGTTTTGTCGGTTTCGATCTTCCCCGATGGCCAGGTAAGGCCTCGGACATTGTCTCGCCCGGCGATTACAGCTTACTGGGGCAAATTTCGTGGAATTACGGCGTTTTGGCCTTTTCTTTCGATTTCGTCTCCGTCAGTCGGTTGCAACGGTCATACACTTGGCCTTTGTGGCCCTGAGCCCTGCGTGGTTATCCTCTGTTTGCATGATTTGTTGCAGTAGCCAACTCAGAACGTGCCCCACCTGCGGCAACTTCCAGTGGCCGTCGGATTTGCATCTGCGCTGCTTACCGTGCTCGGGCTGCGCATCTGATAAGACTTGCGCTACTTGCGCTGTTTGGAAAGAAGACCGTTGGTCTCAGATGTGGAGCTTCTATCATCGCAAGCGCCCTATTCCTTCTTCTGCGGCTCCAGTCCCACCAGCCCCTCCCAATTCGACCGCAGTCGACGGGTTGTCCAGTCGCTCTCGGTCCCCGGACTCCGTTCACTCCCTCACTCTACACTCCCGTGCCCCGGTTCCAGGACCCTTGCAGGTATTTTCGCCTATCCCTCCGGACAAGGCGACGGACGCTGTCCCTTCTGCTGTGGGAGTTAAGTTCTTTTCCACTCCTATGCGTTCTCGCTCTCAGAGGGCTGTTTACTATCGGTCCCGCGCACCCGCTCTACGGAGACGGGTCACTCGCGGCGACTTCCCCCTCTCCTTCGGGGGACGGGACACCGGCATCCGATTAACCCTGGCACCGTTACCGATCAGACTGGTGTGGCCTTGCCCACCTACACTTTTCCGCCTCCGCATTGCCATAGCTCGTCTCTTCATGACCCTTCGCATGGCGCGGCGAGGCTTCCGGTGTCCCCTAGCGCCCCGGCTCGTAGCTGGTCTCCGCGCATACACCGATCAGACACTTTTCCGTCTAAGCGTCGCCATAGCTCGTCACTTCATGACCGTTTGCTCGGCGCGGCGGGGCTTCCGGTGTCCTCTAGCGCCCTGGCTCGTAGCCGGTCACCGCGCATACATCGATCAGGCGAGCAGTCCTCTCGGCGCCGCTCTTGCCTCTCTCGTTTGCTACATTCACCTTCCTCCCGGGACATTCTTTTTTCGTGGTCGCCCTCGGAAACGGACAGAATTTGGCCACTCTGTTCCCTGCGAATCGTTGGTCGCGCGTCAGCCCCGACGCTCCCCTCTCGGCTGGGTTGGTGTATGTCCTACGGTTCTGCCTTCCCCTCAGCGCCACGACCATGATCTTCTTGTCCCAGGACGGGCGCGGTCCCGTTCACAGGTTTCTTCATACCCCTTTGCGCAACGTCGGCCCCTTCCGGAGTACATACACCGCAGTCACTCCCCTGTTCGGCGTCAGTCTTCACCCTTTTCACCTTCTGCTTCCTCCAGAGACAGTCCTCACACTCGAGGACGTTTGCACGGACACTCCTCTCCCACCCTTCGGCGGAGTCCTTTGGTCATTCCCCTTCATGTGGACCGTCGTGCGGGGGTCGTGCTTCACTTGCTTTCTGATATTCAGCGTCCTCCTCTACAGGTTCCAGAGGCTATTGACATAGACGTCCTCAGTCTTCACCCTGATGATTCGGCCTCCAATTTTGGAGTTATTGGTGACCATCCTGAGTCCCTGCTTTCCCTCCCCGCGGACTCTTCATGCATTGATTCAGACTCTTCCTCCCGCGTCGCTCCGGGTATCGAGACCAGGCGGTAGATCGAGGCGGCCTCAGGACTTATTCTTCGTTTCCTGCCCCCTGACGTTTGTCCCTCCGCTCCTCCACTCAAGCGCAAAGCTTCCACTTCTGTGGATACTCTCCTTCCTGCTAAGCGCCTTAAATCTCTCCCACAACCGCCCGGTTTTCACGATCTCTCGGACGCCTTTTCGGCCCAGTTACCTCAAGCAAATTCGAAGGAGTCTGTTTTCTTTTCGGATGCCAGGTGGCCGGTGGGCATCGATATCCGTTTTCGCCAGAGTTGGTATGCCAGTCACTCTCAGGCGTTTTCGTGCTCTTTGCCCTCGCTGGATGCTGCTGCGGATTTTCAGGCGGGTGGTCGCCGCACCGCCTTTGCTCGAGTTCCTTGAGGTGTTGACAAGACTGCTGTCCTCATTCGCAACACCCTGGCATGCTCCGGTTTCTTAGACCTTGTGACACACAGGTGATTGTTCGGGCGCTTGAAGATAATTGGGACCCTCGTTCTACCACTCCTCTTCGTGAGATCCATTCTTTGGCTGTGGTGGCAAACCGGGCTTCTTATTACGCCTCGACCAATGCAATGGCTGCTGCCATCAACTGCAACTTAATCCGCCGAGATGCGGTGCTCGACGCTTGCGTTGGGTTACCTAAGTCTGTCAAATCCCAACTCCGCCAGGCTCCCATTCTGTCCAGGGGTCCTTTGCTTTTCGGCTCCACCTGGCAGGCTGTGAAGGAGTCTAACAAGGATATCTGGCCTACGTCTCGCCCTTTCTCGCGCTTTCGTTCGGCCCGCAAGGCCGTGGGTCGTGCCCTGCGGTCCTCCAGACCCGCCCCTCGTCCCACTTCCAGTATGCCTTTCGGCCCTTCCTGTCCCAAAGCCTTTGGCCGCTCCCGCGCCCTCCCCACCCAGGCCTCCTTTTGGCCTGGTCGGGGCCGGCGGCCCGGCCGGGGGAGGGTCCGCTGACTCTCTTCCCTCCCTGTCCTTGCCGACTTCGCTCGGATCACCAGTCGGTGGGCGGCTATCCCGGCACAGCGCGGCGTGGCGCTCTCTGTTCCCGGGCGATCCTTGGATACTCTCTACAGTTACGGCGGGACTCCAACTCACTTTTCAAAGCCCTCCGCTGCTGCGGCGCTTCCCGCTTTGGACTCGGGTGCCGAGCGATCCGGTGAAAGCGGCGACGTTACAGGGGGAGGTGACGGCTTTACTTCAGAAATCCGCCACAGAAGTGGTCCTACGACACGACTCTCCGCCTTTCTACAGCCGTCTCTTCGTCGTTCCAAAACCCGACGGCTCTTGGCGTCCTGTGATCGATCTCTCTGCTTTGAACAAGTTTCTGGCCGCTCCTTCTTTCCGGATGAAAACTACAAGAGTTCTCCGGACCACGGTCAGGCCCATGGATTTCGATGTCAGTCTCGATCTGGCTGATGCATACCTCCATGTGCTCATGCATCCTTTGGCTTGCCGTTATCTGCGATTTGCCTTCTGCGGGGTGGTTTATCAGTTCCAGGCCATGCCCTTTGGTCTCAACATCAGTCCCTGGGTCTTCACCAGGATCATGGATGCAGTGGTCGCACACGCTCGGCGGTCTTCTCTCAGTCCGACCTCGCACTACCTCGACGATCTGCTGCTCTGAAATCAGGTCGCGTCCCACTTGTCCACCGACCAGGACGCTCTCCTCTGCCTTCTTCACCGTCTTGGTTTCCTGGTCAACTTCGGCAAGTCGGACCTATTACCTTCCTGCAGTTTTATTCATCTGGGTATGGATTTTCGGACCGACTTGAACCTGGTCCGCCTCCCTCAGACATGGATCGAGAAGTTGGCAACTCTGGCTCTACAGATGTATCGTGCCATGGATGCTCCTGCGCGGACGTGGTTGCAGTTGTTAGGCCTCATGAGCGCTGCAGCGGACTTACTTCCTCTCAGTCGGCTCTACTCACGTCCGATTCAATTGCATCTACTCCTCCTCTGGCGTCCATCTTCGAGGGATTTAGAAGCCCACGTTCCTGTGTCTTCACTGGTACGGCCCTTTCTCCTCCGGTGGACAGACAGCCATGTTTCAGACAATGTTTCCTGATTCTAAGATCGCCAAAGGTCAGCCATTTCACTTCTTGTTAAAAATAGATGTGTTATCGGTACCTTAATAATGAAATGTTATTTAGAACAAAGAAAATATTAAATTTGTTATTTAAAATTACACAAACTGTTGGTTCTTAGTTTATTTTAATATGGCCAAGGTAGACAATTTACTAAGCAGAATGTTCAGTAAGTTATTAACATTGTAAGAATGTAAGTGAACCAATCATTGCTGCTTTTCTGAATGACTTGGTGTAGCCTACACAATTGAATTATTTAAACTTCTAAATTTCAAATAATAAAATAAAAAGTTTTTTTTATTTTTTAAATGCAGTGATTACATTACTTCTTCATCTTCACTAAGTTACATGTACACTTGTCAAATTCCTACTTACGTCGATTCGCCGAGAGTGAAAATACGAATTTTGGTCCCAGAGTACCACATTTTGCCAGTCAGAATACTGAAACTGAAAATCTGAGGTAGGCAGGTCTGACCCATGATCGACCTGTTCGCGACATGGTGGAATACACAACTTCACCTCTTCATCTCTCCCTTTCCAGATCCACTGGCGTGGGCGGTAGATGCTCTCTCCATTCCTTGGGAGGGTCTCCCGGCCTACGCATACCCTCCCTCGGTACTGCTCCCCAAGATTCTCCTCAAACTCCGCGGCTGCAACATGGTGCTGTTCTTGGTAGCCCCATTCTCTTGGACCAAGAGCTGGACCACGGATCTCCTGAGTCTCGCCACAGATCCCCCGCTCCGGCTTCCAACGCCGCGGACGATGCTGAAGCAACCCTGACGAGATCTTTTTCACCCTTCCCTGGAGAACTTCCTCTTACACGCCTGGAGGTTGTGCGGCGTGCCCTCACAGCTCGAGGTTTCTCGGATGCTGCGGTGGCGGCTATCGCTTCGGCCCGACGACCTTCCACCCGGAAAGTTTATGAGGGAAAATGGAGAGTTTTGCAAGCTTGGTGCGGTACTAGACAACTTTCCCCCACCGCTTTGACTATGCCTCAGCTGGCTGAATTCTTTCTGTGGCTCTTTCAGGATCAGTCTCTGGCACCCATTACCATTCGGGGATATCTTTCTATGTGTTACGTGGTGGAGTTGTAGTATGATAAACACACCAGACGCACGCACATAAGGTTCTTTTTAAATAAACCTCATTCAGCTGCAATCCGTCACACGTGGCTTAAGGATGTAGACAATACTGGAGTAACACTTCACAGTTCCAACAATATTTAATTCAGCGATGCGATATCCACACAGTGCAATTCCAAATGCACAAATACTGATACAAAGTCTCTTCTGCAATGTCCACACTTGCAACTCAAAGCTTCTCATACGCGGCGTCTCACACAATGTACACCCAATACGGGCCACGATAAACTGCGTGTCTCTATCATCGACAATGCAAGACAATGTACGAACACGCTTTCCCAGCGCCCTACTTATATATACTACCAAATTCCAGAATCGTCTACGGAAATCATACAACGCAACCAATCAGAACGAAACACATAGCTGAAACTCATAAATATTGACAAAGGAAGAATTCTCTAGAAACACTACAACAGGCTACAAAAATTTGGCTGCTAACTTCAGCTCTAAATCTTAATGTATAATTAAGTCACATAAAAGTATGGTAACCCTATCACCACGTTGTATATCAGCATAGCTGTCAACCCTCCCGATTTTATCGGGAATTTCCCGATTTTTTTTCAAGTCCCGATTTTCCGTTTTTTTGTACATTTTTCCCGATTTTCAGATTTTCAAGTTTTGTTTGAAAATTCGAGGCATTTTGGCGTACCGCTCCCAGTCAAGCGCCTGTAGTTGAGAGCCTGCCGCTATACTGTACCGCTAAGCTTTCGGGGACCCACAGCCAGTCTTGATTACGCATGCGCAGCAAATTTGCATCCATTCTGTGTTTGTTCCGGTTCCTTCGAAATTGCCCTGGTCTGGAGCACATGCTTAGCGATTTTCACAAGTGTTATTTTCGATTTTCAACAAAATGATGCCTCCAAAGAAGCAGAAGTGGTTGGTAAAGTTCCATCCAGACTACAAGCGTTCCTTGCATCATCGACGAATCGAGAAAGGGCGAACACTTTGCCGTTTGTAAAATGTGCCGGGCGGACATAAACATCGCTGCATAGTAAACCTAGGTGGGCTGACGCGCACTGCGTACACCTCCCCCCCCCCCTCCCCCCCCCCTGTTGTTTGATTTTTTTGGCACCTGGAAGCAAGGGCTAGCGTCGTGGAGGCCGCAGCTCAGGATTTTTGTTGCCTCAAGGTTGGCAGCTATGTATCAGGTCTAGAAGGTTCTCGACCTTTCACAAAACAAAAAAAAGGCTGCTCAATTCACGCGCACAGAAAAACAAAAAAGTTGCGAAGTGTCGCTAACTATTCAACGTCGCACATACGAGGTCACTAGACAGTGCGACCTTTCTAGAACGTTTTGGACTAAATTTAACGTATCATAACGAAGTGAATTCCGCTCTGCGCGACCGAAAGAAAAAGTTACTTAAAAAGATACGTGAATCATAACCATGATAGCTCAAAAAAATATCGGATTGTTTCCTACGATAAACACGTATGCATTCACGGGATAACACAACCACAATCGTAACACTATGGTGGCTGATACGTACCGCCATTTGGGACTACCCGATCCTGGTTCATGCAAAGATCTCGCCGAACTTATGGCTCATTTTGACCTCCAGCGCCCTGTCACGCGCTCCCTACTACCTCGATGGGACCTCCCGTGGGTCTTAACATGGCTGAACACTGCCCGTTTTGAGCCCCTGCACTTGGCGCGGTTCTTTGACTTGACTCGAAAAACGTGCTTCTTGCTGGCTCTGGCCACTGCCTCTCGCGTGAGTGAACTCCACACTCTCTCAGTATACCCGTCTTGCCTACAACTCCGGGCCGACGGCTCTGTCCAACTCCTCACTAGTCCTCCCTTTTTAGCCAAGAACAGGCTCCCTTCTGCCGCCCCTCAACCAATCACTATTCGTCCTTTGCGGAGCCCAAATATGCTCCAGGACATATGCCAACAAGACCCGGTCAGGGTGTTTAAAATTTACCTCCGCCGGTTGAATCCTCTACGGCGAGGTCGTTTACGCCTCTTCCTGCCCTTAGCTCCGGGCAGGAATGATATTTCTGCTCAGACGATTTCCGCTTGGCTGCGCGGAATCATTAGATCCGCTTACGAAGACCTCTCGACAGAGGGAGCAAAGCTAGAAGAAAGCTGAACATCATGAGAAAACTGGCTGGAACACAATGGGGAGCCAATGAAAAGATCCTCAAAAATGTATATCAAGGCACAGTGAGACCACACCTTGAGTACGGATCTAATGCATGGTTGACGGCAGCCCAGTCACACCAGCAGACCATTGACAGAGTTCAGAACCAGGCACTGCGTATCATCACCGGCGCAATGAGATCCACACCAATTGAAAAGATGGAAGAGACAACGGGCATCCCACCCCTGCGCATGAGAAGAGATTGCAAAGCCTTGATACAGTCCACAAAGGTCAAGTCTTCCAAAGACCATCCTATGAACGCTAGGATGAAACAACCAACCTCAGGGAGACTGAAAAGATCAAGCTTTGTGAAGGAGACGAGAGCACTGCAGAGAAAACACCAGGCCAAGCTGCCTGCGCAGGTAGAGGCTCTGAATCCTGCTAGCGACCTTCCACCTTGGGAAAGTAAGCCAGAAAACATCACCATCTCTTCCACGGTACCCTACATCACCACCAGAGATGAGCACAGCACTGTGAGCAAGAAAGCCCTGACACTGGCCATGCTCGAAGAAAAGTATCCCCAGGAAGCATGGATACGGGCATACACCGATGGATCAGCCACAGATGCAGTTCAGGATGGAGGGGCTGGGGTGTACATTCAGTACCCAAACGGAAAATGGCAGGCAGAGGCAGTACCAACAGGCCTTCACTGCACAAATTACAGAGCTGAGGTGGAAGCCCTAGTCCGCGCAGCTAACACCCTTAGTGGCACTGCAGACCCTGATGCCCAGATTGTCTTCCTTACTGATGCCATGTCTGTCCTTGAGGCAGCAACAGCAAGCAAACTGCCACGTCTACAAGAGGCACTGCAAAACATCAAGTGCACCAGACTGGTGCTGCAGTGGATCCCTTCACACTGTGGCATCTTCGGCAATGAAGAAGCTGACAGAATGGCAAAAGTGGGCGCAGAGAAAGAACAAGATGAAAATGGAGTCGGCTTCACAGAGATGAAGACCATCATTAAGTCTGTGTACAGACCACCACAACGGCCCCTAGACAGTTACCATCAGCTGTCCAGACAAGAGCAGGTGACCATCTTTCGTCTGAGGACCGGGCACAACCCACTCAATTTCCACCTGCATAGACGCTTCCACCTCGTGCCATCTCCCCTGTGCCCTTGTGGAGAAGCAGAGCAGACCGCAGAGCACATCCTCCAGGACTGTGGGAACCACCAGCCGCTGAGGGAGGAGATATGGCCGAAGCCCGCCACTCTACAAGAGAAACTGTACGGGCCTGTGGAGGCGCTACAGAAGACCACAGATTTCATTTTGAGAGCCAAACTCCAAGTGTGACTGCGTTCGAGAAGAAGAAGAAGAGGGAGCAAAGAGGTTGCAAATTTGAGTGCACGAAGTGCGGGCTGTCTCCACGAGCGTTGCGTTCGACCGCAACTGCGCCGTGCGGGACATTGTGGCGGCGGTGGGCTGGCGGGCCGAATCTACTTTCACCCGTTTTTACTTCCGTGACCTGTCCGGCCATAGGAATAACCTGGCACTAGTGAGGGACATTGCTGCGGCGCAACACTCCCTCGCGGCGCTGGATGCGCCATAGGTAATACTTAACTGAAATTGTCGGGAGTGTGCGCTTGCACAGGACCTAGCTAAGCAGTTACCCCAAGGCTGAGTTTTTGCAGCGGCGCCCTCCTCCTCTTCGCCATTCTTCCTATCAGTAATACCATCAGTAATGTTTTTGATGAAACAAATGTATTTTTCTTTAAAATAAATTCTTTCAAAAAATGCTTACCGATGGTATTACTCAGATTTCCCTCCCACCTTCCCCGCTTGCCGTCTGTCTGCTAAGATAGAACTTGGAAATAACGGCCTCTCGCGAGATCAGGAAGGGAGGCTATCCGGAGGATAGGGAGGCCACTCAGGGGATGGGGTAGCTGCTTGCTAGAATTATGTCCCTTGTTGTGTAGCAACACACAACAATTTTGGAGGCAGAAATTGACAGGCTAAGTATGTCTTCCTATCAGTAATACCATCGGTAAGTATTTTTTGAAAAAATGTATTTTAAAGAAGAATACATTTTTCAGGAGATGAAAAACCAGTGCTTTGGAGGGGAGTACCTGGGAGAAGTGTACGACCACATGCTGAAAAGGTCAGTATTTTATCTTGACTGTTGGTATGGGGCAATTTGTAATTCAGTCTGGGATCAATGGCTGTACGTTGACTTTACTGTAAAGGTGACAAAAATCATTGGTAACTCCCAAGATCTCACGTTTCAGGTGGCGCTTAGACTTTGTTCACAGTTGTATTTTGGCTGTTTAGAAAGTTGGGCACTGACCGGCTTGCTCATTTCATTGTCACTTTTTAACTCTGTGTATTGCTTAACCCATTTAGCCCCAACACCCTACAGCAGGAGACTGGTTGACCATGATAATTCAAGGGTAGTGCCAGATTAGCTTGGCGCCAAGCTAATCTGGCACTACCCTTGAATTATCACGGTCAATCCTCCTCCTGCAACTGGTACATAGTCGTTCAGTAAAACTTCCAAAATTTAGGAAACGCACTCATGGGGCTAAAAGGGTTAAATGATTTTTTTTTAAAAACTTTAACGCTGTGTGCTAAGTGAATGGATTTTGAATGCTGTGTATTATTTTTATAGAAGTGCACGCACTTTTCCAGGTCTGCTTTCAGGCGACAGAAGAGGTGGTGGAATGCCTACATTCTCTTCTACGAGAGGATAGACGAACCAAAAGACGAACTGTCAAAAGAAATGCAGAAGCTGGCAGTCTGTGAGTGAAGATCTTAACCCCTTTGTGTGTGCGGCCACTGGTACCATTTAGCAGTACTGATGTCTGCATGCACAAATCTCTCTTTTTAGCCCCAGTGCTTTACAGCAATTGATGGATCGACCATGATAATTCAAGGGAAGTGCGAGATTAGCTTGGCGCCTGATGGCGCTTGAATTCTCATGGTTGATTCATTTCCAGCAACTGTTACATAGTCGTATGGTGACACCTCCAAAATTTGGGAAATGCAGCCGTGGGATTAAATGGGTTTAGTTTTGTTGCGCTGTATTGTTTGCAGTGGTGACATACATTATATTGCTTTCATTCACTTTCATGATGTAGATGTTAGTTGCGCATGGAACAGCTGTAAGCTTCAAATATTGCAAAGTGGCAGGGGCCCCAAACTGATTCTGCTCTTGTATCCAACACTTGTAATGAATAAATTTACATAGAAAAATTGTGGTTGGAATGTCTTGAAAAATCATCGTATCCGACTTTTTCATATTGGACATTGTTTTCAAGCCAAGGACATGTTTTGCATTCATTTTGTGTATTTTAGCGGAACCATCTCCTGTTCAGCTGAAGATGCCGGTGTCGATCGAGCGCTGTGTGCGGAGACAGAATGTGCTGTTCATGCACGAGAAGAACCAGTTCTCTCCGGAGTACTTCCAGTTCATGAAGAAACTCCTGACATGTAACCACTACCTTATCAACCATGCGCTACAGGACAAAATGGTAAATTTGTCGGCACGTTGTGGGATATTTACGAAGCTTTCCTTCTCTTCTTCCAGTGTAAAGCATCATCTGTTTAAAGCTCTGTAACATTCAAGGTTGCTGCCATCATCATTTGAAAAACATTACCAGTAAAAACAGGGATGCTTGGAGATAATAAATAATGTTGGTAAAATTGTAATTTTAACATTTAGTCTTTGGTTTAAACTTTATTAAGGAAAAACAGATTTCCTTCACTCGTCCAGTGCCAGTTGATGCAGATTGTGCGTCTGCAATCGTCGTTAATTCAACACCCAAACAACCAAGCTGTCCCAGGAACGTGGATTCAAAGTGGTGTCAGTAAGAGGCATAGATCCTCATGAGCCCCCGCAACTGCGGGGGCTCATGAGGATCTATGCCTCTTGCAGTTGGGTGGTGTTCAGATTTTCTCGGCATTAAATGGGTTAATACTTTTAACTTTTCATAACTTTGTAGCGTAAGACAAAATCATCTTCATTATCAGTGTGCGACATTTTTCTGTTGGACAGACTGGCGACATAGAAGCCATGGCAATGACCAGTATAGAGCTGGGTTGCAAGTTTTTGTTCAGCGTCGGCTTTCATACCAAGAAGTCCATCAGGTATATTAACTTGTTCAGCCCTGACACACCTCAGCAAGACATGGATCGAGCATGATAGTTCCAGGGTGGTGCCAGAATAGCTTGGTGCCGAGAGGCGCCAAGCTATTCTGGCACCACCCTTGAACTATCATGCTCGATCTGTCTCTGAAATTGTAATACAATGCTTCAGAGAGCAACTTCAAAATTTGGGGATTTCGGTCCTTGGTGTAGAATGTGTTAATGACTGTGATAAGATCCACAACAGGCACTACAGGTCAGCCTGGGCATATCGCAGGACACCAAGCCATAAAGTCAGACTGTGTTTTGTTTATTGTAGCTCAAGTTAGATTTGTGAAGAAAACCACTTAGTAAACAAAAGGTTCTCGGGTCGACATTAGCCTTAGCAGGCCTGCACACGACTGTGCGCGGGCCAGGTAAGGCTGATGTCGGCCGGAGGACCATTTGCTGACCGGACGTCTCTGTGGAGGTTGAACAGAAGATCTGTGCATGTTGTCGCTGACACTGCAGCATACTTTAGCATGTAATACTGAGGCTGACTTCTATACCTAAATCGGAATTAGATCAAAGAAAGTAGGTAATTCTCCTTGTCAGTGAGGACCTGCAAAAGTATACGTGGGCCGTTTTTGCATGATCGTCCCCATCATTGTAACATGCGTCCTCATAACAGTTGTACAGTAAATCCCGGATGAGTACATCAAAGTTAGGATGTAAATGAGTCCACTTCTTGACAGAAAGAGGCATAAATTCTCATGAGCCCCTGCGGCTACAGGAGCTCATGAAAATATATGCTTTTGCAGATGGAGCAGACTAGCTGAATCTGTCGAATGATTGGAATCTGTGCAATTCCTGATATACAACTCGTTTAGGGGTAATTTCATGGCCTGGAGCCATGATGCCCCAAATCACTGACCAGCAGAGAGCAGTTGATGAAGTCTTCATCTAGTACGCTGTTTGTATTTCAGGGGACCAGCTGGCGACTGGTACGACGCCCTCCATATGCACATACGCTGCAGCGCGGCCGTTCGGTCATGGATGGCACACAACATGCTGTTTGCTCACCCCTCGCGTTTCTCCGAGTACCTGCTCGAGTCGCCTACATCAGAGGTGAGTTAACCCATTACATCCTGGGGCTGATTTTGTTTTCTCAAAACTCTTACCGATGACATGACTAATAGGAAGGTATACTTAACATACCGATTTCAGCTTAAGCATCTGATGTGTATACTGCCGACCGTGACGCCTGGCGCTCCACCATTTACAAGGCAGCTGTCTCCTTTGAGGACTCTCACAGAGCTAGCCTTAAGGACAAGCGGCTCAGGAGAAAAAACAGAGATGCCGCAGCTCAGAACCCTGGCCATACCTTCCCCTGCAGCCACTGCGGTCGAACCTGCCTGTCTCGGATTGGCCTCCGCAGCCACGAACAAGCCTGCAGACGTCGTGGGCAACTCCTATGAAATCTTCGTTCGCGAAGTCAAGCCAAGAGACAACTAAGGAGGCGACTTCAGGGCGTCGTTACCAAGCCCTGAGTGGCCTCCCCTTTCTCCACATCTGGTGACGTCCTTCCCGTCAGTCTTTTTTGCTTAGCACTTCCGTAACGGTTGTTTTCAGCCTAGGTGGATTTTCTTCGACGGTTTTCGTCGTGTTACCGGTGTGTTTCGTGGGAATCGACTGACAGTGTGTTTTTTCTTGGATTCATGACAGATTGTGTCTTGCCTTTGGCAAGATTCCGGGCGGATCTAAAGAGATAAGCACCGCAATGGCAAGGTAAGGCCTCGGTTAATGCCATGTGGCCGGCAAGATGGCAGGCCGGACTTGAACACTTTCCGTGGATTTTCACTCAAATGTCGGACATTGCTCGAATTTTCGTGAAACTCGCTTAACGTGGCTTCCGATTTCGAACGGCGGACATAATATGCTCCTCTGTTCGTGCGTTCGGATATCGTGGCCTCGGAGGATAACCGCAATCTTGCAGCAGTATGATACTTAATCGACACGCAGGTAACCCAGGTTAGAACCCCGTCGAGGTCGAGATTTTCAGGTGAACACACACTGTCACCTTTCACGTTTGTTTTGTGTTGCAGTTTACATGTAAAGACCTGCGTGCAGTTTGGAGCCTTTCAGTGGCCCAGCGACACCCATGCTGTATGCCTCCCCTGTTCTGGCTGTGCATCCGGACAAACTTGTGACACTTGCGCCGACTGGGTGGAGGATCAATGGTCACAGCTATGGAGATTTTACCAGGCCCCCCCTTCTACAGCAGAAGGGATCGTCCGGCGCGCATGCTCGGATTTTGGAGATTTGACTTCTCGTCGGGCCCAATTATTACCTTCAGGTCCCAGGACAGTCATGCCCTCTCGGACCTTGTCCGTCCGCTCCATGGCGGAGCATGGCCGACGGCGGCCTCGGTCGCCCCGCTACGCGGTTGAATTTTCTTTGGACCCCGACATGTCCTCTAGGACTTTGTCCACCTGCTCCATGGTGGAGCGCAGCCGGCAGCGGCTTTAGTCGCCCCGCATCGCGGTGAACGACAGACCTCCTATCTGTCGCGACTCCACTGGCACTTTGTCCGCCCGCTCCACTTCGGAGCGCGGCCGGCAGCAGCTTAGGTTGCCCCGCAACGCGGTGAACAACAGCTCCCCCATTCGTCATTTAGCCTCTAAGGCAGTGCCAGTGCATCCTCGACACACAGCCACACCCCACTCGCTGGGGCCACGAGACCGAGAGGTGCGACGCGCAAATTACAGCCCCCGGTCCATCATTTTTTCGGGCTCTCGCTCTGCCCGTTTTGCCGCCCCAAGGAAACGGACGGCTTCACGCCGCCCCGCGGCATTCTTCATGGCACAAGCGGCACCGCTCACCTACGGCGGTGCGGGAAACTTTTCAGGAATCCTCCTCTTTTAAAGACGAGTGCACTAGGACCTGAAGGGTGGATCCACGCGGACGCAGTCGTTCCCCCAGTAGTCACCGGTCCTCTCACCACAGTGATCGGTCTATCCGCTGCAGTTCGAGGGAATCTTCTCCTTCGCTTCACAGCCTCCCCCCTCCTCGGATCAGCCATCAGGTGAGCCATCTTTCTTCCCCCATAAACATCGATCGTCGGCCGCATGCTACAAAGGAAGTCCCCTCATCCCAAGCTCGCTCTTGTGATGTGCACATGCTACCCTCTAGCAATTTTCCTTCCTTGACCGGGTTGTGGCTTCCCTCTCGGCGGTCGGCTTCTCTTGCTGATGAGGAGGTCCTGAGTATACTGCCAGAGGATTCTGTCTCGGCCCTGCTTTTCGATGATCGTCGGTCCGTGACTCCGGTCTCTCGGACATCCGGCAGCTCCTCGACACAGGCTCCCTTCATAGCCCCAAGCACAGAGACTCTGCAGTCCTTAGACGAAGCCGCACGGCTGTTGTTTCTTCAAAAACTTTACCGATGGTATTACTGATAGGAAGATATACTTAGCCTGCCAATTTCAGTCTCCAAAATTGTTGTGTGTTGCTACACAAACCAGGGACGTACTTCTAGCCAGCAGATACCCCATCCCATGAGTGGCCTCCCTTCCTCCAGATAGCCTCCCTTCCCGATCTCGCGAGAGGGCGTTATTTCCAAGTTCATTCTTAACTGCCATTTTTGTCGGTTTAGTTTTTACGGTCTCCGTCTTTCTCATCGTCTTTCTCATTCGTTTACCGGTCTCGGACACCTGTCTTCCATCTCCCCCTCTCAAGAGGAAAGCTTCCGCTTTTGTGGATGCCCCCAGGCAAGCCAAGAGGTTCAAGTCCTTCGCACAGCCCCCAGGATTCCGGGATCTTGCAGACGCATTTTCGGCGCACTTACAGCAGGTCTCCTTTGGAGACTCCAGCTTCTTCGCAGACTCCAAGTGGCCGGAGGGGTTGGATATCGCCTTTCGCCAGTGTTGGTATGCCGGGCATTCTCAGGCCTTTGGTTGCCCCCTTCCGGCAGTGGATATCGCAGCGGAAAGTCAGGCGGGCGGCCGCACATCCCTGCAACTCCAGATGCCATGAGGGCTGGACAAGACAGCGGTCCTCATCCACAATGCTCTCTCCTGTGCTGGTTTTAGGGACCTAGCAACGCAGGCTGTGGTGAGACCTGTGGAAGATGCCTGGCACCCATCTATTTCACCTCTGTTAGGAGACATCCTCGCCTTAGCGGTGGCTGCTAACCGGGCTGCGTACCATACTTCCGTGAACGCCATGATGCGCAGAGACGTCGTCCTCCGGGGTTGTTCGACCCTCCCCGCGTCAGTGAAGACACAGCTCTGCCAGGCGCCGCTCAGAGGTGCATGGCTTTTTGGACCCACCTGGCAGTCAGTCAAGGACGCGTCTAAGGACATCTGGCCCACCCGCTCCGCTCCCGCCCGCTTTCAGGCTGCCCGCAAGGCCATGGGTCGCTCCCTGTGGACTGCTAGACCCACTTCTCGCCCCTACTCTGGGCATGCCCGCTTCGCCACTCGTACCCCAGCTGCTGGCCGCTCCCGTCCTTTCCCAACCCCGACTCCCTCCTGGCCCAAACGCCCGGCGGACCGGTCGTGGGAGGGCCCTCTGACTCCCACCTGTTCCTCCCCCCGCCACTCTCTGCAGGGTCTCCAGTTGGCGGGAGGCTAGCTCTGCACAGCGACGCATGGCGCTCGCTACTGCCAGTTGTCCCTTGGGTCCTTTCTACCATCTCAGAGGGCCTCCTAATCTCTTTTCGCTCCTCTCCGCCTCTGCGGCGCTCCCCTCTCTGGACCAGAGAACCGGTCGATCGGATCAAAGCGGATGCTCTTCTAGGCGAGATCACAGCTCTGCTTCAGAAGGCCGCCATGGAGGTGGTCTCTTGACACGACTCACCGGCATTCTACAGCCGTCTTTTCATCGTCCCCAAACCTGGCAACAAGTGATGTCCCGTCATAGACCTCTCGGCTCTCAACAGATACATGTCCGCTCCGCACATCCGGATGGAGACAGCCAGGGCTTTGAAGGCGTCGATCCAACCGCTGGACTTTGCAGTGAGTCTCGACCTGGCGGACGCATACTTTCACATTCCTGTGCATCCGGCCTCCCAACGGTATCTGCGCTTCGCGTTCCGCAGAGTGGTGTATCAGTTCCAGACGCTCTCCTTCGGCCTCAACCTCAGCCCTTGGGTTTTCACCAGAATCCTCGACGCAGTCGTCGCAAAGTTCCTCCGGTCGTCCTCGAGTCCGACTTCCAACTATCTGGACGATTTGCTCCTCCGGAATCAGATTGCCTCTACTCTGGAGAGGGACAGGGAAGCACTGATCATCCTCCTCCACCAGCTCGGTTTTCTGATCAATTTCGGCAAGTCGGACCTTGCGCCATCTCGCCGATTCATACACCTTGGCATGGAATTCCTGACCGACCTCAACTGCGCCCGGCTTCCCGCAGCTCGGATTCAGAAGCTGGCAGCACTGGCGCTCCAAGTCTCACGTGCGGATGCAGTTCCGGCCAGGGTTTGGCTACAACTCCTGGGACTATTCAGTGCGGCGGCGGACCTTCTGCCCCTCGGCAGACTCTACTCCAGGCCGGTACAGTTGCATCTACTCCTCCACTGGCGCCCATCGTCTGGCAATCTGACGACCCCTGTTCCAGTGTCTCCTTTGGTCAGACCTCACCTCCAGCGTTGGACGGATCCTTCCTGGCTTGCATCGGGAGTTCCCCTCGTCTCCACCTCTCCTCTACTCTCCATCTGCACGGATGCGAGCCTAGCTGGCTGGGGTGCACACCTAGTGCCGGAGTTCATCACAGCCTTGGGCAGCTGGCCACAAGATCACGTCGGCAAACACATAAACTGGCTGGAGCTGAAGACCGTTTGGCTTGCCCTCGTTGCCTGGGAAGATCGTCTCTCTCAACAAGCAGTCCTGATTCTCTCCGACAACACCACGGTAGTCGCTTACTTCCTGAACCAGGGCGGGACGCGGTCGCCCTCTCTCTGCATGCTCCTGTACCAAATTCTCGTGTGGTGCAGGGATCGCGGCATCACTCTTCGAGCGCGACACATACCGGGCCACCTAAATGTCCTCGCGGACTCCCTCTCACGGTGCGGCCAGCTTCTCCACACAGAGTGGTCTCTCCGTCCGGACATCTTCTGGCTCATCTGCACCCGATGGGAGACAACGATGATTGACCTCTTCGCCACACGGTGGAACAAGCAGCTCCCTCTCTTTGTCTGTCCCATTCCAGATCCCCAGGCCTGGGCGGTAGACGCTCTCTCCATTCTTTGGGAGGGCCTGCTGGCATATGCATACCCGCCGTCCGTTCTGGTACCCAAAGTCCTCCAGAAGCTCGGGGGCCTCAATGCAGTTCTTCTGTTGGTGGCGCCTTTCAGCTGGACCAAGAGTTGGACCACAGACCTTCTGAATCTGGCCACAGATCCCCCCTTGCAACTCCCCCCCCCCCCCCCCCCCCCCCCCCCCCCCCCCTGCGCAATGCTCAAGCAGCCCTGACAGAGTCTTTACCACCCGTGCCCGGAGCAGTTGCTCCTTCACGCTTGGAGATTGTGCAGCAGGCCTTCGCCGCAAGAGGCTTCTCGAGTGCAGCGGTGGCGGCTATCAGCCCGCAGAGCTTCTACCCGGAACGTTTACGAGGGCAAATGGAAAATACTACAGTCCTGGTGTGCTTTCCAGCAGCTCTCCCCCACAGATCTGACTATGCCCCAGCTGGCCGAGTTCTTTCTGTGGCTTTTCGTCCAGCAGAACCTCTCGCCCATCAGCATCAGGGGATATTTGGCCATGATCTTACCGCCACTTGGGTCGACCGGACCCAGAGACCGTGTAAAGATATATTGGACCTGATGGCACACCTAGACCTTCAGCGGCCGGTCTCACGATCTCTAGTCCCGCGCTGGGACTTGGCCTGGGTTCTGACGTGGCTCAACTCTACCCGCTTTCAACCTCTCCCCTTGGCACGGTTCAGTGACTTAACCAGGAAAACATGCTTCCTGTTGGCACTCACCACAGCATCCCGGGTGAGCGAGTTACGTGCGCTCTCAGCGCGCTCCGCCTATCTGCAATTCCGGACTGATGGTTCAGTGCAGCTTCTCACCGACCAGTCCTTCTTAACCAAGAATCGCCCACCCGCAGCTGCTCCACAGGTCATAACGATATGACCCCTCAGACGTACGGACCCGTCCCCGGAGTCCCGTCAACAGGATCCGGTCCGAGCGCTGCGAATTTACTTGCGCAGAATGAAGCCACTCAGACAAGGGCATGCCCGCCTTTTCCTGCCCTTGGCCCCGGGCAGTTGTGATATCTCCGCACAGACAATCTCATCCTGGCTACGCTGGGTCACCTGGTCTGCGTTTGCGGAACTCTCCCCCGAGAGAGCAAAAACGATGCGCATACGGGCACACGAAGTAAGGGCAGTGGCAACAAGCATCGCATTTGATCGCAACTGTGCAGTACGCGACATTGTGGCGGTCGTGGGCTGGCGGGCGGAATCCACCTTAGCCCGCTTCTACTTGAGGGACCTATCCGGCCAGCGTGACAGCCTGGCCATGGTGGGGGACATCTCGGCGGCACAGCACTCCCTCCACGCGTCGCCGGCGCAGTAGGTACGCATAGCTGAAATCATTGGGAGTTGAGCGCATGCCTCGATAACCTAAAGCACGGGGAGTGCACTTCCTGGAGATTTTCGCTTGAGGGTTCGTGTTAGGCAGCACCCACCTCCTATTCGCTATTCTTCCTATTAGTCATGCCATCGGTAAGAGTTTTGAGAAAACAAATGGATTTTTCTCTAAAATGTATTTTGTTTCTTCAAAAACATTACCGATGACATTACTGTCTGGAAGTGTCAACTACTTACCCAATTTTAGCCTAAGAACTTGTTGTGCTCCTACACAACCCGGGAGGCACTCGGGGAACCCTAACTAGGGCCGAGAGTAGCCTCCCGTCCCAGCCCATTTGAGCAGTCACCACGTGGCCCAATCACAATCAGTCGTTTCTACTTAGCTGTACGTTTCAGACGTGTTTAGCCTATAGGTCCCGGACCGTTTTTTAACGGTTATTCACTGGACTATCATTTTGTGGATTCCTGTGTTCCTTCGGACTTGTGTGTTTGGAATTATGTGCCTGTGCTTGGAAAAGGGCCAGTCGCCTTGGACTACTGTGTTTCCTTTGGACTTTGTGTGCGCGATTACGGTTCCCTTTGTATCGTGAGCACATGGACTTGAGAGAGCTTCGCTATATATCGTGGTTCGGTGGCGGAGTTGTGTAGTGATTTGGCGACATGCTCGCAGAGGAGACGTTTCGGTATTTTTGCAGTTGTGACCGTGTCGCGTGGAGTTCGCATCGCTGCCGTAGAGTTTTGTTGGACCTGTTACTCCAGTGGTGTTGCTCCCGTGGACCGTGTCAGCAGAGTTGCCAACCACTACGGAATTTCCGTCGTTTACTCCGGACGTCGATGTAATACTGCAGAACTATTAACAATACTACGGGAAAAGTTTTTAAAGTTTGTTGAGCGCCTGTGGCTACCGTGTCGACTGCCGGGCGAGTCAAGGTCACGGTCACCCAACTACGTGTTGCTGATCACAGCTTCCGGCGCGTGTTAGGCTTTGAACCAATCGTTGTGAAGCCTGAGTCTAAGAGCAGACGACGGAAGTTAGCGGAATGCGGCCAGAAGTTACCGATGTACCCACACCTCACGGCTACCGCCATTTCGATCGCGTGCAGACATCGTTGAGAAGAATTCTAGCAGAGCAAAGGATATAATATAGACAAAGAGTGTGATAATAAATGACACTGGAACTGTGGCAAGGCATCTTATGTGCCGTCGGTGTGTTATCGTACTGCGACTGCGTCTCAACATGTCACACTGGGCTTCGTGCTTGATGGGGGACTTTGTGTGTGTTGGAATTCCGGCGTTCCGCTCTGTGGTGGTTTCCTGGCTGTGTGAGGACTTTTGTCTCGGACCCGGGACTTCTTCCCGCCGATGCGCTTGGTGGTTGGTTTGGAGGTTCTTCCCCCCCCCCGTCCCCACGATTCACGAGAGGTAAGGTATCGATCCCAACCCTCGGCTGGCCCCCGGACCGGGTGCCAGCGTCGGCTTGAGGCTTTGTTTTCAGCATACAGCGGTTG
This sequence comes from Semisulcospira habei, assembly GCA_036245525.1. Classification (NCBI taxonomy): domain Eukaryota; kingdom Metazoa; phylum Mollusca; class Gastropoda; family Semisulcospiridae; genus Semisulcospira; species Semisulcospira habei. The sequence goes on from BTPG01000007.1 coordinate 38,511,813, forward strand.
CACCGATCTTTCTCGTTTTTGTTGGCGGGACCGAGCAGGGCTTGGACCCGGTCGCCTATCATATCTGTTATGTTGCAGTGACCAAGTACTCACCTGCCCGCAGTGCGGCGACTTCCAGTGACCGAACAATACCAACTAGTTTTACCTTCCCTGCGCTGCCTACACTTCCGACCACGCCCGTGATGTCTGCATCGCAGCTATGGGGATTTACTGGCGCGAGCGCCCGACACCGGCGAGTGACCGTTCGTCCTTGGCCTGGAGCTGTGCCCACTCAAGCCCGCTGTCTCTTACGGAGAGACAACATTTGGGCAGAGTACCTGCTTTACGGAGGCAGGCCTGCTGTAATGGACGAACCGCCGGACACAGGCGCCCAGCGCGTACCACAGGACTGCATCATCTGTGACTCTCGCCCGACAAAGCCCGCTGACTCTTACGGAGAGACAGCATTCGGGCAGAGTGTCTGCCTTACGGAGGCAGGCCTGCAAATACGGACGATCCACCGGACACTTGAGCTCAGCTCTTACCACAGCACTATGTCATCTGTGACTTTCGCACAGACAAAGCCCGCTGACTCTTACGGAGAGACAGCATTCGGGCAGAGTGTCTGCCTTACGGAGGCAGGCCTGCAGATACGGACGATCCGTCAGACTTTTGAGCTCAGCTCTTACCACAAAACTATGTCATCTGTGACTTTCGCACAGACAAAGCCCGCTGACTTTTACGGAGAGACAGCATTCGGACAGAGTGTCTGCCTTACGGAGGCAGGCCTGCAAATACGGACGATCCGCCGGACACTTGAGCTCAGCTCTTACCACAGAACTATGTCATCTGTGTCTTTTGCACAGACAAAGCCCGCTGACTCTTACGGAGAGACAGCATTCGGGCAGAGTGTCTGCCTTACGGAGGCAGACCTGCAGATACAGACGATCCGCCAGACACTTGAGCTCAGCTCTTACCACAGAACTATGTCATCTGTGACTTTCGCACAGACAAAGCCCACTGTCTCTTACGGATAGATAGCTTTTGGGCGGAGTGCCGGCCTTACGGAAGCAGGCCTGCAGACACGAGCTTCTTGTCGTCCATTGTCCTCTAACACTTAACAGTCCTAAAGGGGTCTCGCCAGGACAAAGCCCGCGTACTCTTACAGAGAGTCGCTAAGTCTGCAGAGTGCCTGCCTTACGGAGACAGGCCAGCAGTGACCCGTCCAAAGCCTACCGACAGTCTTGACACGTCCCGCACTGCCAGAAGCTTCAGACACTCGTGCGTCCGGTGACGAATGGAGGAAGAATCGTGATGCGATTGCGACGGTCCGACTCGGCCTCTGACTCCCATCACGTTCGCTCCTTTCACGTTCTTCGTTCCCGTGCCCTGCAGCATGTCTGCCTTGGTACGTATCTCCTCGCAGTTTACGTCACCCACCACCTTCGCTGCTCAGGCGCTGTTCTAGGAGTTCGTCAGGCTTCGTCGTTGCAGTCGCTTCCGTCATCACAGTCGCTCCTCTTCTCAGTCCTTGCCACTGGACTGCGTTATCCGTGACGCCCGCCGGACTAACGACGCTGCCTCTTACAGAGAGTCTGTTTACCAGCAGATAGCCCGCCTTACGGGGGCCGGCATGCAGAGACGCGCCTCGTGCAGTCTTTAGTCCACTGACAGTCAGGCGAGGTCTCGCCAGGAGAAGCCACATACTATTACAAAGTGTCGATAGCCGGCAGAGTGCCTGCCTTACGGAGGCAGGCCAGCGAAGACCCATGTCTACGTGTACACGGACCACTGACAGTTGGGACTATTCCCGTTTGGCCAGCATCTCGAGTCGCTCGTGTGCGTCCAGCGACAAAAGAAGGAAGTATCCTGATGCTCTACGCGACGGCCTCCTCAGCCCCCGACACGCCTTCTTTGTTGGGACGTGGTTAGCGCGATCTCCTCCATCCAGACCCTTTGCCGGATTTCACACCCTTCGCGGGATGTGGTTACTCTCCGCTTACTCCTGGAGGATTCGGTTCCGGCCCGGCTTGGCGTGGACAGACGCCCCCTCCCCACGCCTCACTCTGCTGTTCCGGATGATCCTACGTCACCTAGGACCCCTTCGGCATCGCGCTCAGCTGAGAAGCACCCTCCCTTGCAGCTTGTATAGATGGCGTCGCTAGTGCGGACCGCCTTGGCCTGCCCGGGTTTCCTGAAGCTTTCTTCCGTCGTGTCGTGGATGCCTGCAAGCTTCCTTTGCACCTCCTTGGTGATTTTCTCACCCTAACTGTCGTGACCAACAGGGCAGCGTTTCACTCTTCGATTGGCGGCCACCTTCTTCTGTGACCTGATATGTCGAGATACCGGACTGCAAGCCTGTCCTCTTTGTTGGCTCACTTAGGGGCCTCCCGCGGGGCCCCGCCTTCGGCCTCTCCAATCCCGTTTGGACCCTGGATTCTCTACCTCCATCACCGAGGACTCTCATTTTCCTTGCATTTGCACCGCCACTGAGATGTTTCCCCTTGTGGACCGAGATTCCGTCGGACGAGAGCGACACCGTCGCACTGCGCGTAGAGGATGACTCGCTTCTGCAGAAAGTCGCCGTGGAGTTACGGTCTCGACTCCACGACCTTTACAGCCTCCGAATGGTGGTTTCCAGGCTGGGTGGCTAGTGGTACCTTGTCAGTGATCTCGCAGTGATGAACAATTTCTCGTGGCTCCAACTTCTCCTTTGGATTCCACCAGGGTCACTCAGCTGTGCATTCTGTAGACTTCACGGTCAGCTTGGACATCTCTGAGGCGCTTCTCCATGTCCCTCGGCACCCGGCCTCCAGCAGGTATCACAACTGCGCTTCGATGGTGTGTTCTACCAGTTTAGGATCCTCCTGTTTCGCTTGCAACCGCAGCCTTGCAGTTTTCGCTTGCATCATGGATGTCGTCATCGCCAAGGCCAGACAGTTGCCTTCCAGTCCGATCTCGGATACCTTCGACGACCTCCTCCTGAAGATTCAGTCAGAGACCGCCCTGTGGAAGGACCGAGATGCCCGGCTCCTGTTGCTGTCGCACTTTGGGTTATTGGTCAATGTGGGCAAATCGGACCTCTCTCCCTCATGCTGGTTTACTTCTCAGTGGGGATTTTACGACCATTCTCTCCAGGCTGAGTTTGCCGGAGTCTCGGATTCGGAAGCTGTCCTCCTTAGTCGCCCAGGTCGCTTAGGCGGGGTCAGTCCCCACCAGAGTTCAACTGATGGTCTTGATGATCGCAGTGGTGGATCCTTCTCCTCGGTCATCGTTAATCCCGGCTGCTCCAGCTCCACACCTGCTACTGAGGTTCTTCTCTCCACGACCGGCACTTGGACTCCGGACCTAGCTGGCAGACACACCTACTGGCTAAAGCTGCCAGCAGTTGGGCGAGCCCTCATCGAGTAGGAAACGCTCCTTCGCCAACAGGAGCTGCTTGTCCTTCGGATACCGCTGCAGTTTTCTGCTTACAGAAGATGCAATATGGTCGCGTTGCTGGTAGACCCGTTCACCTGGAACATGTATTGAAACTCCGACCTCCTCATTCTCGACACGGGCGGGCCTCTCCGCTGCGGCCACCTTGAGGACGATGCAAAGATCTCAGACCTGATGGGGATTTGACCTTCAGCGTCCAGTTCCGCTTGCTGATTCCTTGCTGGGACCTACCCTGGGTCATGACGTGGCTTAATTCGGACAGGTTCCAACCCCTTATCTGGCTCGCTTCGCTGATGTGACACGGAAGACATGTTTCCTCTTTGCCCTAGCCATGGCGGCCAGAGTAAACACACTACATGCGCTGTTGGCGAGTTCTATCTGCCTCCAGTTCCGGGCGGATGGCTCTGTGCAATTGCTCACCGACCCTGCCTTCCTAGCCAAGACCAGGTCCCCCTTGCCTGCACCACCGGTCATAACTATTCGACCGTTGAAACACGCGAATTTGCCTCAGGAGACTCGGCCACAAGATCCTGTGCGTACCTTACGCGTTTCCCTGCGCAGATCCAAGCTCATCCGTCGCGGACGGTCACACCTCTTTCTGCCTTTGGCCCCGGCAGAAATGACATAACAGCTCAAACGATATCTTCCTAGCTGCGTTGGGTCATGCGGTCCTCCTACCAGGACCTTTTTCCAAGACGATGCGAAGAGGCTCAAGATCCTCGCACTTGAGGTTCAAGCCATGGTCACAAGCGTTTTCGATCGCAACTGTGCTGTTCGAGACATCGTGACCGCAGTGGGCTGGCGGGCAGAATCAACCTTCGCCCGCTTCTACCTCGGGGATCTGTCGGGCCAGCGAGATAATCTCGCCCTGGTGGGGGCACATCGCCGCAGCGCAGCACTCCCTCCTCGGCGCCGAAAGCGCCGTAGATACACACTTAGCTAAAATTGTTGGGAGTTTGGCGACTGGGTGGATGGCTCTGTCGTATGCCCTTTATGGCGGTAACTTGGGCGCGGCACCCTCCACCTTTTCGCCATTCTTCCAGACAGTAATGTCATCGGTAATGTTTTTGAAGAAACAAATTAATTTTTCTTTAAAATATATTTTTTCGAAAAATACTTACCGATGACATTACTCGGAGGACCCTCCCACCTGCCCCGCTTGCCGCTGGTAAGCTAAGTATCACGACTGATTGTGATTGGGCCACGTGGTGACTGCTCAAATGGGCTGGGACGGGAGGCTACTCTCGGCCCTAGTTAGGGTTCCCCGAGTGCCTCCCGGGTTGTGTAGGAGCACAACAAGTTCTTAGGCTAAAATTGGGTAAGTAGTTGACACTTCCAGACAGTAATGTCATCGGTAAGTATTTTTCGAAAAAATATATTTTAAAGAAAAATTAATTTTTCGAAAAATACTTACCGATGGCATGACTCAGAGGTCCCTCCCTCCTGCCCCAATTGCCGCTATTGAGCTAAGGCAAAAAGACTGACGGGAAGGACGTCACCAGATGTGGAGGAAGGGGAGGCCACTCAGGGCTTGGTAACGACGCCCTGAAGTCGCCTCCTTAGTTGTATATTATACACATTGGATGCTTAGGCTGAAATCGGTATGCTAAGTATACCTTCCTATTAGTCATGCCATCGGTAAGTATTTTTCGAAAAAATACATTTTAGAGAAAAACACATTTTTTCTTAACTTGCTCATTGTCCTATGAAGGCCACATTACAGGTTAGATCAACAGTTTTAGTTCAAAGGTGGTGCCAGAATAGCTTGAGGCGCCAAGCTATTCTCGCACCACCCTTGAACTATCATGATCAAGTCAATTTCAAGCAGTAGTTTATCCTAATGTAAAGTGTTAAATAATGATAATAGATACTGCGGTTACTGCTTGGGGTCTTCATCCAATTCTGTGAATTGGCTCAAAGCGCCTTGAATGTGCTGGTTGACGTGAAATGGATGCATTCACTCTGACCCTGTTCACTTCCATGTTACTTGGCCTTGAGTGTGCTGGTCGAGGTGAAATGGATGCATTCACTCTGACCCTGTTCACATCCATGTTACTTGGATGGCTTATGTGGTGCTCAACATGATCAATTTGCCAAAGACATAATTTTGCGTCCAGTGGCAGTGAAGGGATTAATTGCTTGCATTCCATGCACCACCCATGAACTTTCATGGTAAATTCATCTCTGGTGTAATCGTGTCGGTAAACGGGTCAGTCTCTTGGGTGGATCAGTTCTCACTTGTGCCTGATGTCTTTTTCAGATCCGCAGCGCGTTTGCCAAGATAGTTGTGATACTTGCCCACGTGTCCAACCAGGACGGCCCCTGTCCACCGCCCCTTGTCCAAGGCCTCTACAGTACGTAGGCTTTTTGGATACGGTCGGAAACATTTACAACCAGTCTGAATAACTGAGACTCTTTTGCACTATAACCCATATCATACTGAGGCTTAAAGCTTCAAATTTGTACACTGCCACATGCAAGCTCTGTTCAGCGTTAAACCAAAGTAACTAACAAACATGCAAGCTACATTATAGTACTTACAGATAAGGATATAGACCAATGGCTTTAGTTCAAGGGTGGTGCCAGAGGTGCCAAGCTATTCTGGCACCACCCTTGAACTATTTTAGTCAAATTTATTTCACGCACTGGTGTGTATTCCGAATGATAAGGGCCAAATGACACTTGATTGCAGCATCAGTCCTAGGTTTCTGTGTGAATGCATAGTTCCAGAACAGCACAACCCTTTGTGAGAGATCATCTGTCATCAACCCTTTGCGTGTCGGTAGCGGTTTTAGTCGCGATGATTCCGACAGGAATCATCGCGACTAAAACTGCTACCGATGCGCAAAGGGTTGATGGCCATTTCATGCAGCTGTAGCAACTTAAAGGATGGCCTTCAACGACAGGACACGCGTATGCCTTTCAGGACTTCTCTTTAGAGAGCAGTCTTTAACCCTTATAGCCCTGGGACCCTGCAGCAGGAGATGGATGGATCAAGATAATTCAAGGGTAGTGCCAGATGAGCTTGGCGCCTTCATCTGGCACTGCCCTTGAATTATTGATCCATCTATCTCCTACAACTGGTACATAGTCGTTGGGCAGCACCTCCAGAATTTGAGCAATGGGACCTTGGGGCTGAAAGGGTTTAAGCTTTCTTGCAAGAGAGATGGTCTATCAAAGCAGGTTCTGCTGTACTTCCCAAGATGTTTGCATTAACCCATTAAACCCTGATGACCAGATTATCGAATCTTGCAGATGAACTCATAGTTCTGGAGACAGATTGGCCATGATAGCTCAAGGGCAGCATCAGAATAGCTTGGTTTCTTGAGGCATCAAGCTATTTTGACGCCACGTCTTATCGTAGCATGTCAGGGCTTTACAGGTTAATACAGAGCACAGTAAATGAAACAGATTTTGCAGTGGTTTCAGCAAGATTCTTTATTGTACCATGATTTTGGTCGCACTTGAAAACTCGGACTGTGTGTGCTGATCTGTAGTTTTGGACCTTATATCTGTGAGCTGTAAGGTCTAAAATCTCGAACTAGCGCACAGTCAATGTATGTGTGCTGGTTTGCGTTCTTAGCTCATAAACACAAATGTCACCTGTTGGGACCTTATAATTATGCTGTTGCTTTTTAGCATCATATGCAATCTTTAGCATCATATCTAGTTTTTAGCTTCATATCCAGTCTTTAGCATCATTTCCAGTCTTTAGCATCATATACATATCCATTCTTTAGCATCATATCCAGTCTTTAGCATCATATCCAGTCTTTAGCTTTATTTTCCAGTGTTGAAGTATTAACCCTTTGCATGTTGGTAGCGTTTTTTGTCGCAATGATTCCTATTCCTACCCATCTTTTGCTCTTGCAGCGAATCAGCCTGCAGATCCAAACGCCACACTGAGCGATCACATTTTGAGCGGGGTGCTGGCGTTGTTGCGGAAAGAGGTGTCGGAGCACGGGCGTCATCTACAGCAGTATTTTCATCTCTTCCTCATGTACCTCAACCTCGGAGTGCCAGAAGTGAGTAGACTGCATTTTTCCAGAAAGTCATCTCTTATTATGGGTCAGCCTCGGTGCCGTGCGCTTCACTATCAGATACAGTACAATCTGTTTTGACCAGCCACCTTCTTCTCAAAAAGTGGTCTTAAAAAATGGGTACTCTCGCAAGAGTCTTGACAGGCAAAAAGTGTCACCTGTCCATCGTTGAACACCATCGCTTAGGTGGCTACAGCCAAATAGATGATGATCTTTAACGCATTCGAGACGTGCCGCCTCCGGACACGCAGCATAATCCACGTATCCGGAGACAGCACGTCTCGAATGAGTTCACCCTTTTAGCCCCAAGGTCCCATTTCTCAAATTTTGGAGCAGTTGCCTAATGACTGTGTACCAGTTGCAGAAGATGGGTTGACCGTGATAATTCAAGGGTAGTGCCAGATGAGCCTGGCGCCTGAAGGCGCCAGGCTCATCTGGCACTACCCTTGAATTATCATGGTCAATCAGTCACCTGCTGTCGGGACTCGGGGCTGAATAGGTTAATGGCAGGTAATCCCTAGTGAAGGTGGTTGTTCAATACAGGTTCATTATTACCTGGTCTGGCTTCCAGCTGTGTGCCACTTGCACTAAAGGTCCATTGGCCAACGTCGGCTTGGTTGGCATGCACACACATCTGTGCACAGGTCAGTTAGAGCCGAGGACTTGCGTCGAATCAGTGTAACATTAACGCAAACACGAATCACGAGGCTGACCTGTATGCAGTTTTTGCTGTCCCTTACTGTCCCTTCTCGTTTCTGTTTCAACGCCGCAGTTTAAACTTTTGAGTGTCGGTAGTGGTTTTTGTCACAATGATTTCTGTAGGAATCATCGTGATGAAAACCGCTACCGAAACGTAGATGGTTAATGAAAAAACACTGGGAATGTTGGGGCTAGAACTTTGATGGGTGCTGATTCAGGTGTGACCAGAGCAGTGCTGGGCATGGATTGATTATACGGTAGAACGTGTTCTGCGCAACCACCTTTTTAGTTTGCTTTAGAAGTGCTGTTGAGAGAAGCCTGGGAAGGCAAAGGTGTCATGTCATTAACCCCTTCACTGCCGAGGAAAGGTGAACACGGTCTAACTGCAAGAGGCATAGATCCTCATGAGTCCCTGCAGTTGTGGGGCTCATGAGCATCTGTGCCTCTTGCTGAGGCCACTTTGTATCCATGTTCTTTGGACAGTTGTGACTTTTGGTCGTTCAGGGAACAGATTTCAGAAACAGAATGTTGGTACCTTGGCAGGGAAGGGGTCAAAGACCATCATTTATGTGACCAGATTGTCTTTTTAAAGTCTTTGGGGTCGTTAACTTTTAGATCATGAAAGCAGCTGATTCTTCATGTTACATTGTTTACGAGTACCTTGATGAGTTTGGAGGCTGCTAACAACCCAACTGATCCCTGGTCCCATGCTTGTTTATATAAGTCAATTTCTTTCACACACCTGTCCCTCAGCTACCAGCCGCCCCCACCCCCACCCCCACTCCCGAATTATCATGGTTGAACCATCTGATCTGCTGTAGTGAGTCAGGGATAATTTTCTCTTTTTTTTTTTTTTTTTTTTTGGGGGGGGGGGGTTAATAAGTATTCTCTCATGAAGGTGGTCTAACAAAACAGGTTCTACTGTAGTTCAAGGGTAGTGCCTGATCCGCTTGGCACCTCTCCAGATGCCAAGCTGATCAGGAACTACCCAAAAACTATCACAATCCATCTCATGAAATTGAATCCAGAATGTAAACAAATACTTGTTTTGTCAGTTTTAGAGTTTATTACAGGTTTTTCTTTCTTTTTTTCTGTTCGTTTCAAATTGTAACTCTTCGGCTGTTGGTAGTGGTTTTAGTTGTGATGATTCATGCAGGAGTCATTGCAACAAAAACTGCCACCGAAGGCCAAAGAGTTTAACGGATTGAAAATCATTTGGAACAAATTATTCTATTTAATTATACTACATTTTGTTCTTGCTAGAAACAGTATCCTTGTTCTATTAGTTCATATTTTTTTTTAATTTCTTATTTATTTATTTTTTGTTTTTGGTTGTTTATTGTTTAGAAATTTTCTTTTTGTATCAAATTTATGTTCAAGCTATCTTTGCCCCTGAGTGATCCCTGCCCTTGGTTGTGATATTCTTTTAATGAAACATTTTGTGAAAAGATTAATCGATTTTAACCCATTTTGCCCCTCCTCCGTGAGATGACCTTGGTCGCCTGCTCGGCGTTAAACCCAACTAACTAACTAACCATGTTGCCCCAAGTCCCTGCAGCAGGAGATGGATTGACCATGATAATTCAAGGGTAGTGTCAGATGAGCTTGGTGCCGGAAGGTGCCAAGCTGATCTGACACTACCCTTGAATTATCATGGTCAATCCATCCCCTGCAACTGGTACATACTCGTTAGGCAACACTTCCAAAATTTGAGAAATGGGACTTTGCGGCAAAAAGTGTTGAATACAGAGATACAAATCACCACTGAGTTTATATTGTATCGTGCTCACCTAACAATTCACTAGCCACTAATTTTCAGTCTGCTTTATTGTTGCCATGTTCCACACAGGCCTTTGACAGTGAATAAAGGGTCTTTACAATCCTGCCTGGTTAACCCTCTGAACCCCACGGCGGCATTTTCAAACTTCTGGAGGCATTGTCTAACGACTATGTACCAGTTGTAGGAGATGGATTGATCATGACAATTCAGGGGTAGTGCCAGATGAGCTTGGTGCCTTCAGGCGCCAAGCTCATCTGGCACTACCGCTGAATTGTCATGATCAATCCATCTCCGGCTGCAGGGTCCCGGGGCTGAAAGGGTAAGAAGCAAAAGTCACTGTTATTCTTACCTTAGTTGTAATCTCACAGTTCCTGTGATGTCCATTTATTATGTTAACTCGTCACATCCTGAAAGATGAAATCCATTTTTGTAGATGTCCTTTGAGGTCAGTCACAGTTCTGGAGGCAGATGTTCTACTGTAGTTCAAGGATGGTGTCCGAATAGCTTGTTGCCCACAGGCGCCAAGCTATCCTGACACCACGCTTGAGCTATCATGGTGAATCCACATCCTGTTGTAGCGTATCAGGGTTTTAAGCAATGAATTCACCCCTTCTCTGTCAAGGGGCACGTACTCTATCTTTGAAACCATGGCAGAATTAGGGCCAAATAACCCCCATCCAACTGAAGTACACGGGTATAAATGTGGCTGGCATGAGGCAGAGAACAGCATGAGCCCCGAGGTCTTGGTGGGAGCGTGACTGCGACTGGGTGTCGTGTATATTTCCGTGGTACCATAGAACCTGTTTTGAGCATCCACCTCACTGGTCTTTATAGACAGGTGACACTCGACTCAAATCTTGAAAACAAAAAGTGTCACCATCGCTACCTAAATGATGGTCTTCAACCCATTGCACCCTGAGGCTGATTTTTTTTTTTTTTTTCTTCAAAAATGCTTATAGTCCTATGACTGCCACATGACAGATTAGGAGATCGATCAACCTTTTTAGTTCAAGGGTGGTGCCAGAATAGCTTGGCGCCTTAGGCGCCAAGCTATTCTGGCACCACCCTTGAACACTCGTAGTCAAATTTATATCAAGCAAAGGTGTATCAGGATGAAAAGGGTTAACAACAGGTCACCTCTCAGAAGGGCGTGATCAGTCATAACAGGTTGTGCTGTGCAGAAGAGATTCAAATAACCGTACATTCACTGTCAACTACCTTTTCGAAAAGCAGTATGCTTTGTTACATTGAATGACTAATGGTTTGAGATTCTCTCTTTGGGCAACGGATCTCGCTTGCTGTGAGGAAAAATGCAGCATCATCTGAATCATCAGAAACATTTTGTGTTTCTGATGATTGTTATGTTTGCTTGTCCTTTTCTCATTGGTACACACTTGCTCTGATGAACGGAAAAAAATGCGACCTCAGAAAATCTCATAAACATTTAATGAGACTGATGCTGCTGCATTTCCTTTGCTTTTCAGTATACACTAGTCAGTGAACATGAGCACTGTCCTCAGTGCCAGTGCTGTTCTTTGCTAGTGATCTTTATTTACTTGCCTGTGAATAATGGTGTAGAAATATGTGAATAACAGTGTGTCTATGCTTTTTAACCCTCTTACCCCCAAGGCATCATTTCCCAAATTTTAGAGTCGTCACCTGACAACTATGTACTATGCAGGAGATGGGTTGATCAGGCTGATAATTCAAGGGTAGTGCCAGATGAGCTTGGTGCCTGAAGGCGCCAAGCTCATCTGGCACTACCCTTGAATTATCTTGATCAATCCATCTCCTGGTGGCAGGGTCCCTGGGCTAAATGGGTTAAACAGTGTTTCTTTCCTGGTTATTTCCATGCATATTTTTACATGGCAGTTGCTCTTGGATTCTGAATTTCATTTTTGCTGTTGGCCTGTTGTTTCATTGACTATCGCTTTTCATGTCATTTCATTGCTTCTCATCTCCAGTAGCAAAGCGCATTCAGGCTCACGACGGCCGCAGTTGGCCCGCACACTGCTGTGCGTGGGCCCACTGTGGCCATCGTGAGCCCGAGGACCTTTGCTTACTAGGATATGTCATTGCTTTTCATGTGCTTTGCGTCACCCTGTCATCTCGTTTCTTCATCGCAGGGACCACACAAGGGCAAAGATCTTGTTACATGCGTCTGCGCCCAGCAAACAACGGGCCACTGCCCCGACTTGAAGGAGTCGTGCCAGTGCTTCTGTTGCTTGCAGCGGGCCATGGACGCAGGTAAAGCTAGGTCCAATCTCACCCCTTGCGTGTGTTGTTTCAAGAAACAGCAGCTGCTGCGCCTGAACGTGCCCACTCTCTTCATGCTGGTGGCCATGGATGAGGGGCCCGGCCCGCCCATCAAGTATCAATATGCCGAGCTCAGCAAGCTCTACTCTGTCGTCTCTCACCTCATCCGCTGCTGCGACATCTCCCATCGCTACCAATCCTCCATCAGCGTGAGTACACAAGAATACATCTGAAATCTTTCGTCTCTTTACAAAAAAAGAAGAAGAAGTGGCACACTATAAGTGGTCAAGTTTGCACATGCAGTGTTTGTTTATGCATGACATGACATATTTTAACCCTTTGGCTGTCAGTAGTGCTTTTTGTCATGATGATTCCTGCAGGACACTACTGACAGCCAAAGGGTTAAAATATTTCACCCATTTGGATCAGGTGTGTCATGTCCGTTATGTCTTGTCTATCCTGGGTTGATGATTTGGTGACGCAATAAAGGCTTAATGGAATCTCATTGTTTCTTGACATATCCAGATGTAGGAGGTGTGAATCGCGTTCAGCTTTTGTTTTCTCTTGCTGACGCAACATTTAATTGTCTGACAGAACCAGGCTCCCCTGGCCAACAACCCGTTTGCGGACAGTCACTGCCCCCAGTCTTTGATGCCCATCCAGTCGCAAGTGGAGGACATTCTCTTTGGACGCACCATCTATGTCAAGAAACTCATCGAGGAGTGCAACAACACGGAGGACACTGCAAAACTCCTCAAGGTGAAAATTTACAGATGTACAAATTGTGAAAAATATTAAAATACATTTTTTAAGTTTATGTTTGTGTGCGTTGACTATGTTTTGTTTAGACAGTGTGAGAACTTTTTTTTTTTTTTTTTTTTTTTTTAAATTACTTGATCAGTTTGTGTTCGTGTGCATATATCATGTTGTTGATTATGACACTTGACACTTGATTTGGTGATCTCTCTTTTTTTTTTTTTTTTTTTTTGGTACCCCTTGAGTTCAGCGAGCAAAACTCAAAAGCAAGAGACATAGATCCTCATGAGCCCCCGCAACAGCGGGGGCTCATGAGGATCTATGCCTCTTGCTGCCACTTTGTACTCGCGTCTTGGATAAAGTTCTTTGGTGATGTGATTAACAAAGATTTCAGGAACGCTATCCGGGTGGCGGGGAAAGGGTTAGTCACTAATTTTGGTCTGTGCTTTTGGACCTTGTGGAAAGCCATAAGACCCAAGGTCACAAACCAGCATGGGTCTACATTAACCCTTTGCGTGTCGGTAGCAGTTTTAGTCGCGATGATTCCCACGGGAAACATCGCAACTACACCCGCTACCGACATGCAAAGGTTTAAACTTTGGATAGACCAGCAAAACAAGAGAACCTATTTGTGTTGATGTGTTATGCACAGTTTGTTATAAGCAGAGTAATTTACGTAGAAAATGTGTGAATTTTGTTGTAATATTCAACCTTGTAAGTTGACTATTTGTCTTAAAATCAGCAAAGTCTGGCTGTGGTCGTGAGTCACTTGCTTGAGTTGTCCTGGTGTTTTATTTCAGTTCTGTTCCTGGGAGAATCCTCACTTCTCGTCCACTGTGCTGAGTGAACTGCTTTGGCAGGTGAGACGACTGACTTGATTTGATGCGTGTGCCCACTGTTGGGGTTTTATCAGCCATGGTAGTGCAAGGATGGTGTCAGATTAATCTGGCACTACCCTTGAACTTTCATGGCCAGCCCTGTGTTGTCTCAGCAGTAAACGTGTTAACACAACTTCCTCCTTTAACCCACTACATCCTGAGGCTGATTTAAAAAAAAAAAAAGGCTTAATGAACTATGAAGGCTACATTACAGATTAAAGACAGATCAACCATAACTTCAAGGGTGGTGCCAGAATAGCTTGGCGCCTCAGGCGCCAAGCTATTCTAGCACCACCCTGAACTATCATAGTAAAATGTATTTCAAGCAATAGTTTAATCAAGATGAAAATTTACCAGTAAATAATTTAGCTTATAAATGTATGTATAATTAGGTTTATGTCGCAGCATATCTCACACTGTCCATGATTTCGCTCTGCAGGTTGCGTACTCCTACACGTACGAGCTGCGTCCGTACATGGACCTGTTGCTGCAGATCCTGATGATGGAGGACTCGTGGCAGAACCACCGCATCCACAATGCTCTCAAGGGCATCCCCGACGACCGCGACGGCCTCTTCGACACCATCCAGCGCTCCAAAAACCACTACCAGAAGCGTGCCTACCAGTGCATCAAAATGATGGTCTCCCTTTTCACACAGTGAGTGCACAGTAGCTTTCCCTTTCGTGTGAACGCTTCCGTGCTCCACTTCCCGCATACAGATTTCCATAGCTCTGCCTTCAAACTCTCAGCCACGATTACATAAATATGGCTGTCGGGCTTCTGTGTATATTATGGCTCTCAGCGTGCCAACATCCGCCAGTGTTTATATAGTGGTGGGTGAAAGTAAGCAGAGATGGAGCAGTCTCTTCACCCATTTAGTCCCAACACTCTACAGCAGGGGATGGATCGACCGTGATAATTCTATTTAGTGCCGGATGAGCTTGGCGCCTGACGCTTATCTAACACTACCTTGAATTATCATGGTTGATCCATCTCCTGCAGCTGGTATGTAGTCACGAGATAACACCCAAAATTTGGGAAATGTGGCTGTGGGATTAAATGGGTTAATCCACAGTCCCATGCACAAATATTTTTGTTTCCTCAAAAACATTACCGATGACATGACTTACGGAAGTGTCTACTGCTTGCTCAATTTTAGCCTAAGAACCCGTTGTGTTGCAATACAACCTGGGAGGCACTCGGGGAACCCCCAGAGGGGCCAAGAGTTGTCTCCCGTTCCTGCCCTACCCAGTTCCTGGTCACGTGGTAGACCAACCAGTCATTCTACTTCGCTCGCGCGGATAAGACGTGCTTAGCCTTTGCTCTCGGCCTGTCTGCTTCGACCGGTCTTCTTTCCCTGCGCTCGTTTTCCTTACAGTTTTGTGTGCTCCTCGGCCTCTTTTGCTGTGCCTTCTTTGCTGGTTGCCGGCTGTGCTGACCTCGTGGCCTGGTCTACCGTTGTCGCCTGTGCCGGCCTTGCTCCGCTTCCCGCCTTGTGCAGTGACGGTATTATGGAGGCCCTCCCCCCCGTCCCCGCATCGTCTCGGAGGTAAGGTAGCGGTAGCTGCCCTCGGCTGGCCCACGGCCGGGCGCCGGCCATCTTGGGGCTTCTCGTTCTTACTGCGTTCGCCGGGTCTATAGAGCTCACCCGACACTTGGCTTACCTGGGCAGGGCCCCTTGTGCCCTCGCCGATAGAGCGTGGTTAGCGCCATTTTGTTCGGTGCCATTTTGCTTGGTTTGCTTGCACCCGTATGTGCCCACGCTACTCTTAGCTTGGCGGGTTCCCTTACCCCCTCACAGTTTACGGGTGATTGGCTCCACCGTGTTAGTGGCACTTACTGTGTTGTGCTTCTGATACTTGTACCTTTGTGCGCCCGACGCTCCTCTTAGCTTGGCATGGTCCTTGGGGCCCGGGTCGTTTAGCGTCTGTGTCGGTCGTCTTTTGCAGTTGCTTGTGCTATGTTCTCCAGTGCCTGCTTTCGGTCGCCTAGCATGCCTTTTATGTGTTGCAGCTCCCAGGCGCTTACATGCTCCCGGTTTGGTGACTTCCAGTGGCCGATGGATGACCATGCGGTCTGCCTACCCTGTGCTGGCTGCTCCTCGGACCGCCTCTGTGATGTCTGCGCGTCCTGCCTGGAGCTACGGTGGTCTCACCTTTTGAGCTTTTACCGGCGTGAGCGCCCACATCCAGCTACCTTACGTCCGGCGCCTATACCGTCCCCTGCTGCCTCTAACGTAGTGACTGCCTCTTCTCGTCGCGACCTTGTGGAACAGACTTCACGTCGGTTACACACCGGAACTGCTGACCACAGGACTGCGCCTGCTGCCATGCCCGCTGATCCTTCCGTAGGGCCTATATGCCGGCAGAGTGCCCGCCTCGCTGAGCCCGGCCTGCAGCAGGGCGCCTCGAGCCGTACCTTAGTGACTGGCCATCCTTGTATGTCTCTCCTCGATAAAACCGCTGATTCCTCCGAGGGGTCTAGTTGCTGGCAGAGCGCCCGCCTCATTGAGCCCAGCCAGCAGAGATGTCAGCCCCGGCGTACACGGACCAGCCACCCTCCCGACTCCTCCCGTTCCGCCGCCAGCTCTAGACGCTCTCGCTCGCCCGCCAAGCGCCGTTGGAAGGACAGGTCCACACACCAGGATCGTCGCCGCTCCTCCCGACCCTCCTCGTCGCCTTTGCGTCACGCCTCGTTACGCACTCCCTCCCGACGTTCGGCTCCCTCGCCTCGACGCTCTCGTCGCCGGTTGTCTTCACCTCGATGGTGCTGGCCAGGGATTCGCCAGTGACGGATCGCCTTCCCCATCCCTGGCATCGCAGTCATTCCCCCCGTGACAGGCTCCCGCCACGCGCCAGCCCCCTGTCGCCTCGGGTCTCCTCACTGACTTTGTCCCTTCCGCGCCCTCAACACGTCCGCTCCCGGAAGAACCGTGATCCGCGCGACAGCTGTTTGACCTCTCGTCGGGCCCCTGCTTCTGTGGTCCCTTCCTTCGCGCCCTCCCGCCCTGTGGACGATGAGGCCCTGAATCTGCTCCCTGAGGGCTCCGTTTCGGCCTTGTGCAAAGTGGACAGCCTCTCCCCTTCACCCCAGGCCTCCGACGAAGCGGACCCCCCTAGGCTTCAGTCGTCTTCTCGTGTGGAGACTCTCCTAGCCCTCAATGAGCCCGCCAGGATCATCGCTGTGACCCTGACTGCTGACTTCCTGCCCCGCGTCATCCCCCACCCCTCAAGAGGAAGGTCTTCACCCTCGTTGACTCCGACCGTCAGGTCAAGAGGTTCAAGTCCCTTCCCCAGCCACCCGGCTTCAAGGACCTGCGGGATGCTTTCTCCGCCCACCTCCAACAAGCCGCCCGTCGTGATCCTGATTTCTTCTCGGACCGTCAGTGGCCGGCCAGTCTTGACATCGCCTTCCATCGAGACTGGTACGCAGGCCATTCCCAGTCGTTCTCCGTCCCTCTCCCTGTGGTGGATCCACCGGCCTTGACGCAAGCGGGTGGCCTCGCTCTGCTCCGACGTTCCTTCCCCTGTGGCTTGGATAGGACAGCTACCCTCGTTCGTAGTGGCTTGGATAGGACAGCTACCCTCGCCTGCTCAGGGTTCCTGGAACTCCTTACCCAAGCCTTTGTTCGTCGCGTTGAGGACTCCTGGCACCCTTCGATCACACCCCTACTGGGAGACCTGCTTGCTCTCGCGGAGGTGGCCAACCGGGCGGCGTACCATTCTTCGGTCAACGCCATGGCTGCCGCCGCCAACTGCGACTTGATGCGCCGGGACGCCTTGCTTCAAGCCTGCCGTGGGATGCCTCCCGATCTGTGCTCTCAGCTGCGTCGTCCCCCCTTTGGAGGTCCTCTTCTCTTCGGCGACACATGGAGCTCCGTGAAGGACACCAACCCCGACCGCTGGCCCCGCAACGCTGCCCCCCTGCACTTTCCAGCTGCCCACGAGGCTGAGGATCGCGCCTTGCGGACATCGAGACCCGCCTCCGCTCCAGTGCCCCCTCGGGCCCCCCAGCGAGCCCCCGCCTTCGGCCGCCCTAGACCGTTCCGGTCCCGTGCCCCTGCTTGGCCCTGACCTGGTCGCGGGCGGGCCCCCTGACTGCTCCCCGCCCCAGCCCCCGCCGGCCTCTCTGGGGTCCCCTGTCAGCGGGAGGCTAGCCGTTTACAGCGAGAGTTGGCTCTCGCTGGTTCCAGACGACCCCTGGATTTTCTCCACCATCACCGACGGTCTCTGGATTGTCTTCCACTCGCCGCCGCCACTACATCGCTCCCCCCTTTGGACCGAGATTCCGAGCGACCAACTCAAGGCCTCCGCCCTGCGCGGAGAAGTCACCTCCCTTCTGCGGAAAGCTGCCACGGAGATTGTTCGGCGCCCCGATTCCTCGGCCTTCTACAGCCGCCTCTTTGTCGTGCCAAAACCAGGAGGAAGATTGCGTCCCGTCATCGATCTCTCGGCGCTTAACTGCTATATCTCGGCACCTACCTTTCGGATGGAGACCGCCAGGGCCCTGAAGGCCGCTGTACAGCCTCGGGACTTCGCGGTCATCCTGGACTTGTCCAATGCGTATCTTGACATCTTCACATCCCGGTGCACCAGGCCTCCAGGAGGTACCTCCATTTCGCTATCGACGCCGTGGTCTACCAGTTTCGGGCACTCCCATTCGGTCTCAACCTCAGCCCTTGGGTCTTCACCCGCCTCATGGACGCTGTAGTGGCCAAGGCCCGACAGTCGTCTTCCAGTCCGACGTCGAACTACTTGGACGACCTCCTCTTACGCAACCAGTCGGAGGCCGAACTGATGACGGACAGGGATGCACTGCTTCGCCTGCTATCGCGCTTGGGCTTCCTGATCAACACGGGCAAGTCGGACCTCACTCCTTCAAGCTGTTCAACCGTGTGCGTCTACCAAAGCCTCGGATACTGAAGATTGCCGCCCTGGCCGACTAGTTAGTCCAGGAGGACGCAGCCCCCGCCAGAGATTGGCTTCAACTTCTCGGCTTAATGAACGCTGCCGCAAATCTCATTCCCCTCGGTCAACTTTACTCCCGACCGATACAGCTGCACCTCCTGCTCCATTGGCGTCCGTCCTCCGGCGACAGAGCGGCCCTGGTGCCTGTGACTCAGATGCTGCGTCCCCATCTTCGGCGTTGGATGGACACCTTGTGGCTCGCTTCGGGAGTCCCCCTAGCCTCTCCTCCCCCGCAACTCTCCCTCTGTGTCGACGCATGTCTCTCCCTGATCACCTTCTGCCGTGGTTCCTCTTGACGTCCAGCCCCTGGCCTCCGGATCTGGCGCACTCTCACATCAACTGGTTGGAGATGCAAGCAGTCTAGCAAGCCCTCAGGGCCTGGGAAGGTCACCTCTATCACCAAGAACTGCTCGTCCTGTCGGACAACACGACGGTGGTCTCTTATATCCAGAAACAAGGTGAGATGCACTCCCCTGACTTGTGCATGCTTCTCTACAGCCTGATGCGCTGGTGCGAGGACCGCGATATCTCTCTCCGTGCCCGACACATTCCCGGATGCCTGAACGTCTTGGCCGACTCACTCTCTCGGCGCAGCCAGTTACTGCACACGGAATGGACTCTCCGCAAGGACATATTTCGGATGATCTGCGCCCGTTGGGAGACCCCTTTGATCGATCTGTTTGCCACGAGGTGGAATCACCAGCTTCCCCTCTTCGTCTCCCCGATTCCTGACCCCCTTGCCTGGGCTGTCGATGCGCTCTCCATTCCCTGGGACGGTCTCATCGCGTACGCGTACCCCCCCCCCCGACAGTGCTCGTTCCCAAAGTCCTCCTCAAGCTTCGGGAATGCGATGCAGTCGTCCTGTTAGTCGCCCCGTTCTCCTGGAACCGCTCCTGGACCACTGACCTCCTCAGCCTCGCCACAGGCCCCCCCCCCTGCTGCTACCTACGCCGAGCACCATGCTCAAGCAGCCTCGCCAGCCATTGTTCCACCCGTGCCCGGAACGGCTCCTCCTTCACGCTTGGAGATTGTGCGGCAAGCCCTCTCCACTAGAGGCTTCTTGAGTGCAGCAGTGGAAGCAATCACTACTGCCCGCAGACCCTCAACCAGACGAGTTTACGAGGGAAAGTGGCGAGTCCTGTGTTCCTGGTGCGATGGCCAACGCCTCACCCCCACTGAACTGACAAATCCCCAACTCGCGGACTTCTTCCTCTGGCTCTTCGGAGACCAAGGTTTAGCCCCCATCACCATCAGGGGGTACCTGTCCATGATTGCTGACACGTATCGGCACCTCGGCCGCTCGAGCCCTGGCGCCTACAAAGACCTCGCCGACCTCATGAGTCACTTCGGCCTACAGCAACCAGTTCCCCGCTCACTCATTCCTCGCTGGGACCTACCCTGGGTGCTGACGTGGCTTAACTCTGCCCCGTTCGAACCGCTGCCCTTGGCCCGCTTCGCGGATGTCACTCGCAAGACCTGCTTCCTGTTGGCCCTAGCCACCGCAGCCCGTGTTAGCGAACTACACGCGCTGTCAGCGCGCCCGGCCTGCCTACCGTTCCGGGCGGATGGTTCCGCACAACTCCTCACGGACCCTGCCTTCCTTGCCAAGAACAGGTCTCCTCTCACCGCGCCTCAGGTGATCACCTTATGGCTGCTAAGAAGCATTGACTTTCCTCGGGAGACCAGGCAACAAGATCCTGTGCACGCCCTTCGCGTTTACCTACGCCGATCCAAAGCCGTCTGGAGAGGACGCTCACACCTCTTCCTACCTTTGAGACCCGGCAGACATGACATAACAGCCCAGACGGTATCTTCCTGGCTATGCTGGGTCATAAGGTCCGTTTATCAGGACCTCTCCCCACAGGGAGCAAAGAGGCATAAAATACGCGCACACGAGGTACGAGCCATGGCCACGAGCGTCGCGTTCAACTGGAACTGAGCTGTCAAAGACATCGTGGCAGCCGTGGGCTGGAGGACAGAATCGACCTTCGCCTGCTTCTACCTCCGGGATCTGGCAGGCCAGTGAGACAATCTCGCACGGGTGGGGGACATCGCCACCGCGCAGCACTCCCTCCTGGCGCCACAGGCGCCGTAGGTACGCATTTCGCTAAAATTGTAGGGAGTTTCGACCGGGAGGACGGCTCTAGATTACCCCTTCGGGGAGGTTTTATACGCGGCACCTGCCTCCTTATCGCAATTCTTCCATAAAATCATGTCATCGGTAATGTTTTTGAGGAAAGAAATTCATTTTTCTCGAAAAGGTATTTATTCAGAAAATACTTACCGATGACATGACTCGGAGGACCCTCCCACCTGCCCCGCTTGCCGCTGGCAAGCAAAGTATCTGACTGGTTGGTCTACCACGTGACCGGGAACCGGTAGGTCAGGAACAGGAGTCAACTCTCGGCCCCTCTGCGTTCCCTGAGTGCCTCTCGGGTTATGTTGTAACACAACGGGTTCTTAGGCTAAAATTGAGCAAGTACTAGACACTTCCATAAAGTCATGTCATCGGTAAGTATTTTTCGAAAAAATACCCTTGAGAGAAAAATGAATATTTCCTTGTTTTCAAAATCATCTTGGTTTTGGAAGTGATGGAGTCGATTATTTTGTCTGCATCATGTTTGTTTGTCTGTTTCAGTTGTGCGCCAGCAGCCACGATGCTACAGACAAATGGTGATCTTAAACGGAAATGGACTTGGGCAGTCTACTGGCTCAATGATGAGCTGGAAAGGGTAGGTTACTTTTACTGTATGCAGAAAAAAAAATGCTGTATGTCAAATAGTTACGTGTTTGTGGAGTGTACATTCTATGTGTGCCATAGAATCCGAACATCTGCCTAATATGCAAGTGGAAGATCTTTTTGCTAGTGTTAGCCTTAGTTGGCCCGCGAACACAGTTGTCTGACATTGGCCCAAGGACCTTGGATGTGGCACAAATTCTGTTTGCCTGAGATATGTGTGAAAATTTGGGTAGCAGTAGAATTTAAATCTAGAAATCATAGGTATTGCATTTGTTCATATCATGTTGTTGCATTGTTCATAAGTTGTGTGAGAGATACTAATAATTGACATGTAGTGTGCTTCGCAGAGACCATACGCTGGCAACTCGCAGTACACCTACAACAACTGGTCCCCACCTGCTCAGTCCAATGAGACCTCCAACGGGTAAGTTGATCTACTCTGTACTAGTCATCGTTGCTGATATATGTGCCCTTCAACATTAGGCAACATCTCCAAAATTTGCGAAATGGGACCTTGGGCCTGAAAGGGTTAATCCCCCTTGTGCATGCAGCCACCGGTACTGTTCAGAAATTAACCTGTTTGCAGTTAACCCTTTTAGCCCCAAGGGCGCATTTCCCAATTTTGGAAGTGTTACTTAATGACTATGTACCCTGGTAGGAAAGCTGCAAACATGTTTGCACAGATCTATGCGAAAGAAAGTGACATCACTGTCCCACGAATGCTTACGAAAGAAATCAGACAGGAAGAAATAGAGAGAACAAGAGATGCGAACATCCATGATGCAATGATTAGCAAGAAATTTAGAAGATCCCTTCAAGATGTTCGAGTGAGGAGGGGAGCAGATGTCGCCTCAGACCACCATCTGCTTACCTTAAGAATGAAGCTCAAGCTAAAGAAAAGCCGCACAGAGACAACAAGAAGACAGCGCTATAATGTAGGCCTCCTGAGAGAAACTGGAGTTAGAGAAGAGTTCAAACTGGTGCTGTCCAACCGGTTTCAAGCGCTACAGGAGCTAGTAAATGAAGAGGAGGCGGTCACCACAGAGCAGCAGTGGAAGGCAGTTAGAGAGGCGCTGAACTCAACCTGCAAAGACACTGTAGGGTTCAGGAAACACCACCACAAGGACTGGCTGTCGGCACAGACCTTGAAGAAGATAGAAGCGAGGAAGCAGAAGAAAGCAGCGGTCAACAACAGTCGCACAAGAGCAGCCAAAGTAAGGGCACAGGGGGAATACTCGGAAGCCAACCGCGAGGTGAAGAGGAGTATCAGGGCAGACAAGAGGGCCTACACAGACAACCTGGCAGCAGAGGCAGAAAAGGCAGCAGGCAGAAAAGGCAGCAGGCAGCGGCAACATGAAACAGCTCTACGACATTACCAGAAGATTGTCGGGTAAGTATGGCCATACAGAAAGACCAGTAAAAGACAAAGAAGGCAAGCCTATTGCAGACAGAGCAGACCAACTCGACAGATGGGCCGAGTATTTTGAAGAGTTACTGAACAGACCTAGCCCACCCGACCCCCCCGACATCCAGCCGGCAGAGACCGACCTACCCATCAGCTGTGACAGACCCAGCCGGGAAGAGATCAGAAAAGCAGTGGCATTTTTGAAGAATGGCAAAGCAGCAGGGCCAGATGGCATCCCAGCGGAGTCTCTGAAAGCAGACCTAGAGACAACAGTTGAGATGCTGTACCCACTGTTTGGAAAGATCTGGGAAGAGGAGGTGATGCCAGCTGACTGGAAGGAGGGGTACCTAATCAAGCTTCCCAAGAAAGGCGACCTCAGCAAGTGTTCCAACTACAGAGGAATCACCTTGCTGTCAGTAACAGGAAAGGTCTTCAACAGGATCATCCTAGAGAGAATGAAGAGCTCCGTTGACCCCCAGCTGAGAGACCAGCAAGCAGGATTCAGGAAGAACCGATCATGTACAGACCAGATCGCCACTCTCCGCATCATCGTGGAACAGTCTCTGGAGTGGAGCTCCCCGCTGTACGTCAACTTTGTGGATTATGAGAAAGCATTTGACAGCGTGGACCGAG
The DNA here is from genome assembly GCA_036245525.1 of Semisulcospira habei. Lineage (NCBI taxonomy): Eukaryota > Metazoa > Mollusca > Gastropoda > Semisulcospiridae > Semisulcospira > Semisulcospira habei. The sequence goes on from BTPG01000007.1 coordinate 38,535,384, forward strand.
AGACTCTGTGGAAACTCCTACGACACTACGGTGTACCCACAAAGCTCGTCCGCCTGATCAAGAGCAGCTATGATGGCATGACATGTCGCGTGATCCACGAAGGGCAGTTCACCAGAGAGCTCCAGGTCAGAACTGGTGTCAGGCAGGGGTGTCTGCTGTCTCCGTTCCTCTTCCTACTGGCCATAGACTGGGTCATGAAGATGACCACAGAGCACAGACGAAGTGGAATACAGTGGACACTGTGGACACAGCTTGACGACCTCGATTTTGCGGACGACTTGGCATTACTGTCCCACACTCATCAACAAATGCAGGACAAGACCACGAGGCTTGCTGACATCTCGTCCCAAGTGGGCCTCACCATTCACAAACAGAAAACAAAGACAATGAGGCTGAACGCAACCAGGGAAGAACCAGTCTTGCTTGCTGGCACCCCGTTGGAGGAGGTGGAGTCCTTCACCTATCTCGGGAGCATCATAGACAAAAAAGGCGGCACTGATGCAGATGTCAGAGCACGAATCGGTAAAGCCAGAGCAGCCTTTCTCCAGTTGAAAAAAGTGTGGAGTTCCAGAGAGCTGTCACAACACACCAAAGTCCGGATTTTCAACTCCAATGTAAAAGCAGTTCTCCTATATGGAGCAGAGACATGGAGATTGACAAAAACCACAGTCAACAGAGTACAGACCTTCATGAACAGTTGCCTTAGAAGAATTTTGAAAATCCACTGGCCAGAGAAGATCAGCAACGTCAGACTCTGGGAGAGAACAGAGCAGATAACAGCAGAGAATGAAATTGGGCGAAGAAGATGGGGATGGATCGGTCACAGTCTGAGAAAGCCAGCTTCCAGTATCACTAGGCAGGCATTGTCATGGAACCCCCAGGGAAAGAGGAAAAGAGGTAGGCCGAGAAACTCCTGGCGTCGAGACCTCCAAGCAGACATCAAGAGACTGGGAACCACCTGGAGTAGAATCGAAGGAGAAGCACAGGACAGGAGTTGCTGGAGGTCTCTCGTCGACGGCCTATACCCGGGTAGGGGTGACAGGCGTAAGTAAGTAAGTAAGTATGATGCAATGAAGAAGGACATCACCCTTCCAGAACTGAAGATGGCCATCAAACAGCTGAAGAAGAAAAAATCTCCAGGTCCAGACAGCATCTCAAACGAAATGTTACAACACCTTGGCAACACTGCCTTAATGAAGCTACTGGACATCTTTAACCACAGCTGGAGAGGAGGACAGGTACCCCAGTGCTGGAAGGAAGCCAGGATGATCCCAATTTTGAAGAAAGGGAAGAATAAATCCAAAGCCCTGAGTTATCGCCCCATCAGCCTGACAAGTTGTGTGTGCAAGACCATGGAGCGCATCATCAACAAGCGCCTGCAGTGGTACCTGGACTCCGAGAGCATTATTGTGCCAGAGCAAGCCGGCTTCAGAAGCTACAAGAGTACAGAAGACCAGACAACACACCTTGCACAGGTCATAGAAGATGCCTTTCAAGATCAGAAGGTGACATTAGCTGCCTTCATTGACCTACAGAAGGCTTTCGACAAGGTGTGGAAGGATGGTCTCCTTGTGAAACTCCTTCGCAGTGGCATCCAAGGGAATATGTACCGGTGGACCAAGTCATACCTGCACAATCGCAGAGCCCGTGTGACAGTGGATGGGTACTGTGGCCAAAAAGTGCTGTTGCGTCAGGGGGTGCCACAGGGGGGAGTCCTGTCACCGACCCTGTTCATACTTTTCATCAACAACCTTGTGCCAGAGCTACCAAAAGGAGTACACGCAGCCCTGTACGCAGACGACCTGGTACTCTGATGCACAGAAGAGTATGCAACAACTGCTACATACAGGATGCAGCTAGCCCTGGACAGGCTGACAGACTGGACCAACAACTTGTGTGTGACCATCAACACAGAAAAATCATCAGCCACACTCTTCTCTCTCTCCAACAAGGCAAAGGCTGGCAACCTAACACTGGGCAACACCCCGCTGCGGTATGAAGACCAACAGACATACCTGGGAGTCACCCTTGACAAGAGGCTGACGTGGAAGCCGCACATTTGGAATGCAGAAGCGAAAGCTAGAAGAAAGCTGCACATCATGAGAAAACTGGCTGGAACACAATGGGTAGCCAATGAAAAGATCCTCAAAAATGTATATCAAGGCACAGTGAGACCACACCTTGAGTACGGATCTAATGCATGGTTGACGGCAGCCCAGTCACACCAGCAGACCATTGACAGAGTTCAGAACCAGGCACTGCGTATCATCACCGGCGCAATGAGATCCACACCAATTGAAAAGATGGAAGAGACAACAGGCATCCCACCCCTGCGCATGAGAAGAGATTGCAAAGCCTTGATACAGTCCACAAAGATCAAGTCTTCCAAAGACCACCCTATGAACGCTAGGATGAAACAACCAACCTCAGGGAGACTGAAAAGATCAAGCTTTGTGAAGGAGACGAGAGCACTGCAGAGAAAACACCAGGCAAAGCTGCCTGCGCAGGTAGAGGCTCTGAATCCTGCTAGCGACCTTCCACCTTGGGAAAGTAAGCCAGAAAACATCACCATCTCTTCCACGGTACCCTACATCACCACCAGAGATGAGCACAGCACTGTGAGCAAGAAAGCCCTGACACTGGCCATGCTCGAAGAAAAGTATCCCCAGGAAGCATGGATACGGGCATACACCGATGGATCAGCCACAGATGCAGTTCAGGATGGAGGGGCTGGGGTGTACATTCAGTACCCAAACGGAAAATGGCAGGCAGAGGCAGTACCAACAGGCCTTCACTGCACAAATTACAGAGCTGAGGTGGAAGCCCTGGTCCACGCAGCTAACACCCTTAGTGGCACTGCAGACCCTGATGCCCAGATTGTCTTCCTTACTGATGCCATGTCTGTCCTTGAGGCAGCAACAGCAAGCAAACTGCCACGTCTACAAGAGGCACTGCAAAACATCAAGTGCACCAGACTGGTGCTGCAGTGGATCCCTTCACACTGTGGCATCTACGGCAATGAAGAAGCTGACAGAATGGCAAAAGCGGGCGCAGAGAAAGAACAAGATGAAAATGGAGTCAGCTTCACAGAGATGAAGACCATCATTAAGTCTGTGTACAGACCACCACAACGGCCCATAGACAGTTACCATCAGCTGTCCAGACAAGAGCAGGTGACCATCTTTCGTCTGAGGACCGGGCACAACCGACTCAATTTCCACCTGCACAGACGCTTCCACCTCGTGCCATCTCCCCTGTGCCCTTGTGGAGAAGCAGAGCAGACCACAGAGCACATCCTCCAGGACTGTGGGAACGACCAGCCGCTGAGGGAGGAGATATGGCCGAAGCCCGCCACTCTACAAGAGAAACTGTACGGGCCTGTGGAGGCACTACAGAAGACCACAGATTTCATTTTGAGAGCCAAACTCCAAGTGTGACGGCGTTCGAGAAGAAGAAGAAGAAGAAGAAAGAATGACTATGTACCAGTGGCGGGAGGTGGATTGACCATAATAATTTAAGGGTAGTGGCAGATTAGCTTGGTGCCTTCAGGTGCCAAGCTAATCTGGCACTACCCTTGAATTATCATGGTCAATCTATCTGCTGTAGGGTGTTGGGGCTGGATGGGTTAAAGATGTCTTTTACCCGTGGATAAACTGTTTAAAAAAAAAAAGTGTCTTTGATAAGAAAAATGTTGCTGTACCCAAAAATTAATGGTAAAGGCCGTGTGCTTGCTTGTCCATGTTTAAGGACCCAAAAAATCACAGTTGTATGAAACAGCAGGACAGGATTTTCCACACGTTGGGGGGTGGGGGGGGGGGGGGGGGTATGATACCCCATTGCATGAACCTGAAAAGACAACAGTGTAGATCTTTACCTGTAGACAGTAGTCTTGTACTGGTCAGCAGGACCTGTTCTGAGTTACCGCTAACACCCCCCCCCCCCCCCCCTCCGTCCCAATGAGAGGTGACCTGTCATGAAAGATCATACATCATCATTTAGGTGGCTGCAGCTGTGACTGGCTGTAGCCACCTAAATGATGGTCTTTAATGACAGGTGACACTTTTGCCCGTAAAGACTTCTCTTCTGAAGCACATGTCTTTTAACTCATTTAGCCCCAGGACCCTGCAGCAGATGGATTGATCATGATAATTCAAGGGTAGTGCCGGATGAGCTTGGCGCCTGCAGGCGCCAAGCTCATCCGGCACTACCCTTGAATTGTCATGATCAATCCATCTCCTACTACTGGTACATAGTCGTTAAATTTAAGAAATGGGACCTTGGGGCTAAAAGGGTTAAGAATCTTTCTAGCAAAAAAGGGGCTTGCTCAAAATAAGTTTTGCTCTATCAGCGTTAAGGAAATCTGTCTCTTGTGTCACAATAATGTACTTACATGAACAGTCAGTCACGTTCATGATCATGCTGATTCTGTGATAAAAGTGCGCGAGTTCCTCTTCATCATCTGCACAGTGTTAAGCTCATCAATCTGTTCTTATCGTAAGGTACTTCCTGGAGCGGTCGCAAAGTGCCAAGCTGACACTCAACAAAGCTTTTGAGCTGTGTCCGGACGAGGTGAGTATTCACTCATTTTTAACCCATTGAGCCCCGACGCACTACAGCAAGAGATGGGTCGACCATGATAATTCAAGGGTAGTGCCAGAGTAGCTTATCGCCTGTCGGCGCCAAGCTAATCTGGCACTACCCTTGAATTATCATGGTCGAGCCATCTCCTGCAATAGGTGCATAGTCGTTAGATGACGCCTCCAAAATTTTGGTAATACGTGCATCAGGCTGAATGAGTTAATACAATTTTGTGTTTATTGATACATTGTTGCAGATAAAATCTTGCAGCTCATTGTTTTGTAATGAGTTCAGTTTTTGATTGATTGTGCAGACATTTCTGTTATTTGACGCTGAAAAAAAACCCAAAAAACTTGATTACACAAAAGAGTTTTTTCAACTTGTTGAAGTGTTTATGACAATCTTGCCACCTGTTGAAGATGGTTTGGCTGCAGTAGTTCAAGAGTAGTGCCAGAGTAGCCTCATGCAGGCGCTTCTGCCACCCCCCATTAACTGTCATGCTGGATTTCTAATTTGTAGTGCTTCAGGGTTATATAGGTTAAATCCTGACATATATTGTGTAACAGGTGTCGGGTGATTTTTGCGTTTCCAACGGAAACACTATGATCACCTGTTGCACGGTATACGGCAAGCTCTGTGGTAGTCATGCCAACAATATTAGTGTTATTAAATATTAACGCCTTCGCTGCTGAGAAAAGATGAACATGATCCTTCTGCAAGAGGCACAGATCCTCACGAGCCCCCCCGTAGTTGCTGGGGCTCATGAGGATCTATAACCCTTGCTGACAGCGCTTTGTACTCCTTGAACGACTGAGGCTCTTTGGGGTTATTTAACCCTTTTAGCCCTACAGCAGGAGATGGATGGACCGTGATAATTCAAGGGTAGTGCCCGATTAGCTTGGCGCATGCATGCGCTAAGCTAATCTGGCACTACCCTTGAATTATCATGGTCCATCTATCTCCTGCAATGGGGGTACATAATCGATAAGTGACACCTCCAAAATTCCGGAAGTGTCTTGGGGCTGAATGGGTTAATGAAGATTTGAGGCACTCAGTCTGCAGTCACTGGCAGTGAAATGTTTAACTCATTCAGCCCCGACTTCAAGACATGGATCGACCATGATAGTTTAAGGGTGTTGCCAGAATAGCTTGGCGCCCACGGGCGCCAAGCTGTTCTGGCGCCGCCCTTGAACTATGATGCCAGATATGTCTCTAGAATTGTAATGCAGTCGTTCAGAGGGCAACTTCAACATTTGGGGATTTTGACCCTGGGGTATAATGTGTTATGGGTAGTAGTGTTCTGCACCGTGTTGCCCAAAGTGAGTGGTGGTGACTAAGAGTGTTTACCAAGGGGTCACCCTGTGTTTGACAGGAGCAGGAGGAGGTGGAGATGGGGGAGGAAAATGAGGCCCCTGCCGAAGACACCACCGCCCCGGGCTACCAGGCCCAGCAGCAGAATGCCCCTGCCACCTCCAACACCCAGCCACAACAACAGCAACAACAGCAGCCAAATCAGCCGCAGCCACCCACTACGCAACAACAACAACCGCAACAAAACCCACAACAACCAACCCAACCTGCACCGCCAGCTCAACCAGCGCAAGCCAACCAGAACCAGAATCAGACGCCTCCCCAAGCTGCTCCGGCTCAGTCGGTTCAGAACAACCAGGTGCCAGTTCAGCCTAGTGGCCAGCCGGCTCAGCCACCTTCCAACCAGATCAACAACCAGCTGAACTCCAGCCAGAAGCAGCCGTCGGAAAACATGGAGACGGGAGAGGAGGAGGAGGCAGTCCCCACGCAGTCTCCTCGCCACGGGAGTAACAGCGAGTGAAGGAACAGAAGAGGCGTGAAGAACGTTGACACATTGGCAGGTCGTCGACTGAGATCGCATAAAACACCGTCAGTTCAATTTACAAATTGCGTAGCCATTCGGCTTTTGGTAGTGCTTTTTGTTCCGGAAACATCGTGACAAAAAGCACTACTGACAGCCCAATGTTGAATGACTTAACTCTTGTGCTTGCTGCCACTGGTACTGTTTACAGGACTGGTGACTACATGCACAAGGGGTTAAATGGTGTTGGTATGAACGTCGTTGGAAGGCTTTCAAGTCATCATTGAGATACCTTAACCCCTTTGTGCATTCAGCCACTTGTACTGTTTACGATACTGTCAGCTGCATGAACATAGGGGTTAAAATGTGAACAGTGTTAAATGTGCAGTCACAGTTGCAGGGGACATACCCTTAAGCAACAGGGATCATCAGCGTTGGGCAAACACGTTAACGTATTTGTCCAGAATTGAATGATCCCCTTTGGTAGGTCTACTGGACCAATCAACACTTGCCTCATCTGTGGTGTGTGTATTTGTTACAGTGGCAAGTTTGAACTTTGACGATTTTATCCGTGTAAGTGAATGAACAGGGTGTATCCCTGCCAGTGAGGCACATAGTTTCTCAGCAGAAACAGGGGCTCATGAGAATCTTAACTCATTCGAGACGTGCCGCCTCATTATACGCGGCGTAAACCGCGTATCCGGAGGTGGCACGTCTCGAATGAGTTAAGCTCCTTACAGATGCAGCGGCAACTGGCCAGTTGATTGACTTGCTCCACTCGACGATTTAAACGGGAGCCAGCAACGGGTAGGGAGTCTCATCGTGAGAAACTATGCCTTTGGCGGATGGCTGCGTGGGCTCGTACAGTTCTGTGCCTCGTGCAGACGGCTGAGAAACTGGGTAGAACTCTTAACACCCTTCACGGCCAAGTACCAGTGAACATGATCTGACTGCAAGAGGCATAGATCCTCATGAGCCCCGGCTTTCGTGGGGTTTCATGAAGAGCTAACACTGCTTTGTGTCTGTGTTCCTTGGACGGCTGGGACTTGCTGACAAAGAAGCAGTCTGCCAACAGGGGTTATCCTATGGTCGGTGACAAAGAAGCAGTCTGCCAACAGGGGTTATCCTATGGTCGGTGACAAAGAAGCAGTCTGCCAACAGGGGTTATCCTATGGTCGGTGACAAAGAAGCAGTCTGCCAACAGCGGTTATCCTATGGTCGGTGACAAAGAAGCAGTCTGCCAACAGCGGTTATCCTATGGTCGGTGACAAAGAAGCAGTCTGCCAACAGCGGTTATCCTATGGTCGGTGACAAAGAAGCAGTCTGCCAACAGCGGTTATCCTATGGTCGGTGACAAAGAAACAGTCTGCCAACAGCGGTTATCCTATGGTCGGTGACAAAGAAACAGTCTGCCAACAGCGGTTATCCTATGGTCGGTGACAAAGAAACAGTCTGCCAACAGGGGTTATCCTATTGGTCGGTATGCATTAGTTCCCTTGTCTCGTATAAAGATTTTGATGGGTCGTATAATCACATGCCATTTTGATTGTCTCGCTTTTTTGGGGGAAAAAAATAATACTTCCAGATTCATATGAAAGAGGTGTGTTGACCTAGACAGTTCAAGAGTAGTGCCTGATTGGCTCACAATTGGCTTGGGAGCCAATCAGGAACCACCCTTGACTTTTAGAGTCGCCCACAAGTTATACGTGATATCATCAGATGATTCCGAAATTTGTGCGCCATTTTGTGCTGGAAACTTGACGAAAACTTTTTTGATTATTTTTGAGTTGTGCGCTGCATGTGCAAAGTGTATACACATCATCAGATGTAAGCCTCTGTTGTGAGTGAACACATGTACAAACTGACAGTTCCGGAGTTGTCTGATTTCCAGTTATCACTTTCAGTCGCCACCACGTGCATTGCTTTCACGTGACAGCATTCAGTCTCGGTTATGATACTGTGGAATATTTATCAACTTTTGGCATTGCCACAATATCCTAAAGAAAACGTAATGTATGCATAGCTTTCTGTTTAATTTATGGTGGCTGTCGAATGGGAATTTGTGTGGAATGGATGAAAATGTTTGATTATGTGTGTACTTGGGAGATGGATCAATTTCAAACATGGGGAAGATGTATTTTAGCAGTACAGGCCAAGTAACGATATCTTAACTCATTCTACCCCAGACACACCACAGCAAGATAATGATCGACCATGATAGTTCAAAGGTGATGCCAGAATAGCTTGCCGCCTTTCGGCGCCAAGCTATTCTGGCATCACCCTTGGAACTATCGTGGTCGATCTGTGCCCTGCACTGCAATGCAGTCTTCAGAGGACAACGACAAAATTTGGGGATTTCAGTCTTGGGGTAGAATGAGTTAACTCATGCAAGGCGCCCCACATCAATAGCTGTGAAGGTGTCCAACAGCATTGCCAGCCATGCGACACTTCTGCAGCTATTGATGAGGGTGCCTTGAATGAGTTACAAGAGTGAGAAAACATCCGACGCCAGATTGGTTGATCATTGGCTTTACTTTTCTCCATTTGCCAATAGAGTTGCCATGTTAATGGTTTCTGTGACTTTTGCCGTGTACACATCTTATGGATATAATATACTGAAAAGCCCAAGAAATGCAACATTTGAGAAATCATTGGAAACATGTATTTTTCCTTAAAATGAATTTTTTAAAAAAATACTTACCGATGGTATTACTATATGGGATTAGTTCTTAGCTAGTCTAATTTTAGCCCAAAATTCGTTGTGTACGATTATGGTCGTTATGGCAGGAGAGGGGCGCCATAGACTGGGCGGAAGCCCGGTTAGCCTCCCTTCCTGTTCAACCACGCATGCGCTCCGCGCTTCCCGCTTCAGTCAGTTTCTTAGCAGACCAGCGGCAAGCGGGGCAGGTGGGAGGGATCTTCGAGTAATACCATCGGTAAGTATTTTTCAGAAAAATTCATTTTAAGGAAAAATACATTTGTTTTCTCAAAACACATTACCGATGGTATTACTATATGGGAGAATCCCGAAGAGGAGGCGGGTGCTGCTATAACGCCCCTACCCCTGCCATTATACTACTTCTAGTGGTCCTCCCCGAGCAGCCTCCCTCTAATTTTAGCAAAGATACTTACGGCGCCTAAGGTGCCTGGAGGGAGTGTTGCGCCGCCACGATGTCTCCCACCAGCGAGAGGTTCTGGCGCTGGCTGGAGAGGTCCCTCAGGTAGAAGCGTGCGAAGGTGGTCTCCGCTCGCCAGCCCACAGCCGCCACAATGTCTTTGACAGCACAGTTGCGGTCAAACGCTAGGCTTGCAGCCATGGCTCTGATCTTGTGCGCCCTGATGTGCAAGCGTTTGGCTGTGTGAGGCGCCAGGTCGTCGTAGGCTGATCGTATCACCCACCGAAGCCAGGAGGATATCGTCTGGGCTGAGATGTCATTTCTACCTGGGGACAGAGGAAGGAAAAGGCGGGTGCGTCCACTGCGTAGCGGCTTGGTCCGGCGCAGGTACATATGTAAGGCTCGCACCGGGTCTTGTTGTCTGGACTCGCGGGTGGAACCTGGGTCTCTTAATGGCTGAATCGTCACCAGTTGGGGGGGGCAGCCAAAGGAGATCTGGTCTTAGCTAGGAAGGCCGGCTCGGGCAGCAGCTGAACTGAACCGTCCGCTCTGAACTGGAGACAGTCGGGGCGTGCCGAAAGGGCGTGTAGCTCGCTGACCCTGGAGGCCGAGGCGAGGGTCAAGAGGAAGCAAGTCTTCCGCGTCGCATCTGGTAGTGTTGCCAACTGGATGGGCTCGAAGCGAGGCGAGTTGAGCCACGTAAGCACCCAGGGCAGGTCCCATCTAGGTACTAAGGAACGTAGAGTGGGACGGTGTAGACCGAAGTGGTTCATCAGGTCGGCAAGGTCTTTGCAGGCGCCAGGATCGGGCCGTCCCAGATGTCTGTACGTGTCCGCAATCATGGCCAGGTAGCCTCTGATGGTAATGGGCGCTAGGTGCTGGTCGGAGAACAGCCAGAGGAAGAACTCCGCCAGCTGAGGAACTGTCAATTCGGTGGGGGAGAGGCGTCTGTCATCGCACCAGGAGCAGAGGACTCTCCACTTGCCTTCGTAAACACGTCTGGTCGAGGATCTGTGGGCTGAAGCGATCGCATCCACTGCCGCACTCGAGAAGCCTCTAGCGAAGAGGGCTTGCCTGACAACCTCCAGGCGTGAAGGAGGAGACGCTCCGGACACGGGTGGTAGACCGCACAACATGGTTGCTTGAGCATCGTGCTCGGGGTGGGAAGCGTCATCGGGGGGGGCCGTTGCGAGGTTCAGCAGGTCTGTGGTCCACGTCCTGGTCCAGCAAAACGGGGCCACCAGGAACAGTATCGTGTTGCACCCTATGAGCTTGAGCAGAACCTTGGGGACTAGCACCGTCGGCGGGTAGGCATAGGCGACGAGGCCGTCCCAGGGGATGGAGAGAGCGTCCACTGCCCAGGCCAGGGGATCTGGAATTGGAGAGACGAACAGAGGGAGCTTCCGATTCCATCTCGTGGCGAAGAGGTCGACCATGGGTGTCTCCCAGGCTGCGCCGATCATCCGGAAGATGTCTGGACGCAGCGACCACTCGGTATGCAGCAGCTGACCGCGACGGGAGAGGGAGTCGGCTAGGACATTCAGGTGACCCGGAATGTGACGCGCACAAAGAGTGATGTGCCGGTCCTCGCACCACCGAAGAACGTGGTAGAGGAGGATGCAGAGGGAGGGAGAACGGGTCCCGCCGTGCCTCTGGATGTAGGCGACGACCATGGAGTTGTCCGACAGGACTAGAAGCTCCTGATGTCGGAGGCGCAGTTCCCATACAAGGAGGGCTTGCCAGACCGCCTTCAGTTCCAACCAATTGATGTGTCGGGATGGTGACTCCCGGGGCCACAGCCCCGGAGGCAGTCTCGATGGCAGGAGGTGAGCTCCCCAACCGGAGAGGCTCGCGTCGTTGCACAGGGAGAGGGTGGGGGGGTGGCGAAAAGAGTGGCACTCCTGTCGCAAGCCAGGAAGGATCCGCCCAGCGTAGGTGAGGATTGGTCAAGGCAGTGACCGGAACCGGGGCATCGAGGTCGGCTGACGACGGACGCCAGTGCAGGAGGAGGTGCAGTTGAAGGGGCCGGGAGTAAAGACGTCCCAAGGGAAGGAGATCCGCCGCTGCGTTCATCAATCCCAGAAGCTGCAGCCAGTGCCTGGCCGGCAGCGTCGCCAACTGAGAAACCTGCCGCGCTAAATTCGCCAACTACTTGATGCATTTCTCCGGGAGCCGGACGATGTTGAGGTCGGTGTGGAACTCCATACCCAGGTGCACAAAATGGCGCGCTGGCGCGAGGTCTGTCTGTTCCACGCCAGGAAGAAGAGACTGCCGCAGGTTAGCACCAGTAAAAGACGCCGCCGCGGGGTCCAGTTTAGGCAGGGGGCAAGAAAAACTCTGCGAGTGTCCCGCATACCAAGATTGCCGAAAGGAAATATCCAAACCTGCCGGCCACCTGGAGTCTGAAAAGAAACCGGCAACGCCGCAGCGACCCTGCGAGAGATGAGCGGAGAAGGCTTCCCAAATGAACCTTAAAGCCCGGTGGCTGGGGAAGAGACTTGAACCGTTTGCCCTGACGATCAGCATCGACGGAGGTGGAAGCCTTCCTCTTGAGCGGGGGTGACGGAGGGCAGATATCCGCAGGAAGGCAGTCCGCAATGATGCGCGCCGCTTCATCTAGTACCCGAAGAGTCTCCAACCTGTGTCCCATGGACGACGGCTGTAGCTCCTCATCGTCAGGCGAGAGAAGGGGCAGGTCCGGGCTGGTCTCTCGAAGGAGGGCTGACACCGACTCCGCAGGGTACAAGCTGAGAGCGTCTTCAATCGGCACAGTGCTGGGGGCTGCATCTACCACTTGCCGAGAAGCGAGGATAGCCGCATTGTCAGTCCGGGAGACGGTCGTAGCCCTAGGCGACGAGCTTCTCACCGGCGGGGGGTGCCGAGGGCGCCGTAGCGACGAACGATCTCGCGTCGAGCTCCGCGACAAGTAAGATGTCCGAGGAAATCTGCGTTGTCGCTGTCCGCGGTCGTGGCGGGAGACGCTGCGCTGCCTGGAGCGGTAGCGGCGATGGGAAGACACCGAACGTCGGCGCCGGCGTGACGGTGAACTGCGGGACGAGTCGTGTCTAGCGCGAGCTCGTGGGGGTCGGCTAGAAGCTGAGTGGCGGGAAGACACTCTCCGGCGCTTCGACGAGTCCCTGGAGCGCGACCAACGACTAGAGGAGGAAGAGCGCTGGGCCGCGTATCAGGCTGCGTGACCGGGGGCGCGAACGCCGAGCAAGTCTGTCTGGTCTAGGTGCCGTGTCGCCAGTCTTGGTTTGAGGAGCTGAGGCGACTAATACATTATCCGTGGCGGACAAGGAGGGGGGCACAACAGGTCCAAGTAAAGGAGAGTGCCGATCGCTGACCTGGCTGGCTGTGGCGTTCGGCGTCTCAGTCAGGACGTCTACCGAAGTCGCCGCGTGTGCCTGTGCTTCAACATGTGACTGCTTGGAAGTCACGACCGCATAGCGACCACTCGACGGGACTGTGGTGGATACCGGTTTTTTAACAGGAGGCTTAGCTGGCGGACCTCGCCAATCCTGAACCGCACAGCGACCACTCGACGGGACTGTGGTGGATGCCGGTTTTAGCGCTCTAGCTCGCAGCGGAGGCTGCTGAGCTGGGGGCGCTACCACACGGTAAGGGCCACTCGGCGGGTCTGTGGCGCGTACTGGGGATGGATCGGAACCCCATGCTGGGGTCGGTCGTTCTCGGCCGTAGAAGCGCAGGAGATCTGTCCACTGCTTTTCCGGCCATGGGGCGCAGACCGGGCACGGGTTAGTTGAGGCACAACCGGAACAGGTCAGGCAAAAGGAATGTCCGTCACTCGGCCACTGAAACTGCCCACAACGCAAGCAGGTGCGTACTTGCCCACTGCAACACAAAGGAAATAATGAGATTCGAGCGAGCGTGCCCCCGCGGGCATGCGAAAACGAACCGCGCTTGAACGAAAATTTGATAAAGGGCTTATGTCGAGGCCCGGCGCTCTACCCACACCCCGAGCGCCTGGCGTAGGCTCAAACCGAATCTTTACCTCGCCATCCGAAGAGGAGGGACCAACAAACCACGTGGCGGGCAGAAGACCAGGCGAAGAGGCAGCTCCAACTGTCACCGGTCGAAGGCACAAGTCCCCGCGGCAACAGCAGGATAGAAGAAGCGGCAAGGAAACACCAGGAAGCCGCCACGCACCAACACTCCGGAGTTCGTCCTATGCGAAGTGCCAAGGGACGAAACGACGAGCGAACACACCAGTCACAGTTCTCAAGCATACAGGCCCCCCGGCCTGAACCGGCGCAAGCCAGAACCGGGCACAGAATGGCGCAGCTACCAGTCCGAGCGGCTACAACACGTGCAAACAGTTCACCGGCGCCGCCGAAGGTTAGCCCTAAGGCACAACACAACTGCAAGCAGTCCTCACTCGAAAGCGTCCCAGCCTAAGGCTCAAAGGCGAAGGCAAACAACAATCCAACGACCGGTAAAGGCACAAGAGCACTCGAAGCGCAGAGCTCACGACGTACACAACTGCTCCGTAACTAGCAAAGAAACTGACTGAAGCGGGAAGCGCGGAGCGCATGCGTGGTTGAACAGGAAGGGAGGCTAACCAGGCTTCCACCCAGTCTATGGCGCCCCTCTCCTGCCATAACGACCATAATCGTACACAACGAATTTTGGGCTAAAATTAGACTAGCTAAGAACTAATCCCATATAGTAATACCATCGGTAATGTGTTTTGAGAAAACAAATTTCAGTGTTTCCGATGATTCCCAAAATGTCACATTTCTTTTGTTCATCAGTATATATGGTATGGACCAAAATCGTAGCCCTGCAACTAATAGTCTTCTCTGTGAAGAAACAGCTGACAAGAAAAAAAATGCGCTTGTCCTTTCTAAGCGCGTTTCTTTTGCTGGGACTTTCTTTGCATTTTTACATGCTTGGCAGTCACCTTTGCGCCTCAGATTTACAACTATAGTACAGTCGCTGTCGCAGCACAACGGGCGTACGAGGCTCTGTGACCAGCAAAAAAACTGTCTTGTCTTTGGCACAAAATAATTTGTGTGAGATTGTGCGGTGTAGGTTATGTCTTGTTTGCTACATTTTGTGAGGTGTTAGTGTGGTTTGGAACATGCTGCTTGCATGTTTATCCTGGGTTTTGCTGAACTGTTTTGGTGTGTAACTTGTTTGTCATTTTTGACTCAAACGTGACAGTACATGGTGTTGGATGTGTCGGTCGTCAATTGTGCAGCGTAAAAGTTAAGTGTGAAAAGTGTTGATTGTAAAGTTGAATATGGTTGGGTTGTCCAGAATCGGTTTGTATGAAGCGTGCAAAATGGGTGAGCATTTTGTTTCTGGTATGACGGAAACAGGCTTGAGACTTAACTGGCTGTGATTCTATGGCACAGACGTAAATATTTGGCCATGGGAACCCCTTGTACTTGCAGTGGCCGATACTGTTTACATTGCTGGTGGCTGCATGTACAAGTGGGTTAACCCTTTTAGCCCCACGGGTGCATTTCCCAAATTGTGGAAGTGTTACTTAACGACTATGTACCAGTTGCAGGAGGTGGATTGACCCTGATAATTCAAGAGTATTGCCAGGTTAGCTTGGCGCCTTCAGGCACCAAGCTAATCTGGCACTACCCTTGAATTATCATGGTCAATCAATCTCCTGTTGTAGGGACTCAGGGCTAAAAGGGTTAAATGCAGTGATTATTTTAAGCATGCAAATTTTTTTTCACAAAGAAATTTCTTCTGTCCACGAGTGGGGGAGCAATAATGATGCATTTGGCTTTTCACTCACAACACAATTTTTTTTTTTTTCTTTTTTTTTTTTAGTCGAGTGTCCACTAACATTCATGTGATCTGTATTACACGAGCCACACCCAGTAAGTAAAAGGTCTGCAGGCTGCTGTCAGCTGTAGCGGGCCTGCATATGGCTGTGCATGGGCCCACTGTGGCCGACAACAGCCAGCGGGTCTTTTGCTTATTGGGCAGCGACAGGAGCTTGTGAGAATCTTTACCTGTTGCGAATGAAATACTGTGTCTTAGAGATTGTTTTTCCCACCACTGTTCACTCATCAACTGTTCTCTGATGTGTAGAAATACATGTCAATTGTTCTCTGATGTATAGAGTACATGGTAAATTGGAGCACTTTTAAAAACTGGATGTATGATTTTGTGTTAAGACATTTTTTGATTGAAATTTGGATTGAAGTATGTGTCTGAAATTGTTTTGTGTGTTTTTCAGTTTTTTGTTGTCATCGTTTTGTTTGGTGTGCATGACCTTCAAAGTGAACGTAGTTTATTTTGAAAGGTTTTTGACTGGCAAGGAGAGAGTACGGTCTCCGTTGTTGTCATGATTGCTTGCTTCTTGCTGCTTGGTCGTCTGTGTACAGTTTGTGAACTGAAAATGCTGACAACTTTCTCCAGTGCTTGCAAATGTTGGGGTATGAATGTATTGTCCAATCACCAGTGCGTTTAGCAGTAGAATGTTCCAGTAGGTTGACTTTGCAGCTGTGAAAACTTAGCACATGAGGCATAGATCCTCGTGAGCCCTCACAGCTGCGAGGGCTCATGAGAATCTTTGCCTCATGTGCATGCGCCACATTAGCAGCAGATGTTTGAAGAAATCATCCGTTAAAATTCACCCAGCACATTGACTGGGTATTTTTGTTTTGTTTTTTCTCCCTGTGGTTTTCTCGCTGCAAAATGCAAGGTAATTATTTGCGTACTGGTTCGTTTTCAGACCTTAACCCATTACATCCTGAGGCTGATTTTGTGAAATTTGCTTATTGTCCTACGAAGGCTGCATTACTGATTGGGAGATAGATCAGCTGTTTTAGTTCAAGGGTGCTGCCAGAATAGCTTGGCGCCTGAATCAGGCGCCAAGCTGTTCTGGCACCATCCTTGAACTATCAGTCAAATTTATTTCAAGCAGTGGGTGTGTCAGGATGAAATGAGTTAAGGCTTAACAGTTGTACGGTCCAAAATCACATAGCAGTGTACATTTGTAATCTGTGAACTACATTGGACTGTTGTAGTATTTATTTTGTACAAGTCTGTTCTGATCACAATGCTCCCTCCATTTTTACAGTTAATGTAATCAGCTTGTTTTGGATCGCTCAACCACAGCATGATGAGAAGAAAGAAACTTGATCAAACTGATCAGCAGAATGGTGCTGGATTTATGATTAACCCTTTGGCAGTCAGTAGCAGTTTTTGTTGTGGTGCTTCCTTCATTGCGACAAAAAAAAAACCCTATTGACTGCCAAACGGTTATGTCGGGGAAAGGGTGAGGGAGAAGAAATCAACATGTGCATCTTGACGTCGCTTCATTTGTAGCCAGATATTCTCCCGGTGGAAATGATCGAAGATTGTGCTGTTATGTGATTTGCATCTTACAGCCTAGAGTCAGAAGGCCCCGAATCACAAACCAGTGCATAAAGATTGTGCATCCAGTAAACTTTTCGGCCGGGCATTGCAGTGGTGTCCGCAAGAGGCTTGAATTTTCTAAAGCGCTTACCTCTTTATGAAGACCGAAGTCTCTTGTTAGGTGATTTGCTTGTGGGGACAGACGCTGCTAGCAGATTAATGACATTGAGTAAGAAATTTGAGAGGTTGATGCTTCTTTTTTTTTTTTGCGCACCTGTTAACCCTGTGTGTGTCGATAGCAGTTTTAGTCGCGATGATTCCTTCACGAATCATCATGACTAAAACCACTACCGACATGCAAAAGGTTAATAGCAATTATCAGAAGGAAATCTTTGTAATGAGTCATCCATTGTCCATCCATGCGCTATTGTGAACTTTACCCCCATATATGCGCAGCCAGGGTACTGTTCATGGTGCCTGTGGCTGCTGCACATGGCGTTAGTTAACCTTTAGGCTGTCAGTAGTGCTTTTCTTCAATGTGATTCCTTCCAGAATCGCCTTGACAAAATATGCTGCTGGCAGCCTAGGGGTTAGGGATAGTGCTTTTGTGGAGACTGTCTGACCTACATGGCACAATGACAACAGTTCTGTCCAGTTCATAAGGTCAAGAGGTCAGTACTTCTCTATGAAATTTGACATTTTGACCAAATGATGGTTTTCGCAAAACTGAAGTCAATTTTGGCACATAGGAACTTTTGCAAAGGGCTCTGTCGAGGCACGAAGGTACAAAGTTTTTTGACAAAACCTTTCAATCCGTACCAATTTGAATGACCTACCATACAGGTCAAATGTCTAGGACCCCGTCGGGGGTTCTTTCTCCGCGTACTCCGGTTCTTCCACCCTCCACCCCCCACACTTTGGTACCGGTTTCAGACCACTTTACAAATTTCAAATACAAGCGATCAAAAAATCTCTGTAACTTCAGTAGCTGAACTGGCCCTTCGTCTGTCTTGTACTGTGTTTGTCTTAACTGGCGTAAATCCGTGTCTGTTACGTGAGTGTGCGTGTTGGGTTTCAGTTCGCGGCGCTTTGAGTCGATTCGCCCAAAAATTGAGAAAAAGCGCCTATATAATAACGGTATTATTATTATTATGACAGTCAACAAATCTGTAGAAAATTAATATTGACAAAATATCTGTAGTCTGAAGTAGTCAGTCGGGGTCACACAGAAGGTGGTGATTAGTAGTAGGTGGATTGACTTGAGAGCTTTGCCATTCTTGTCGAACCTGCTAATTTCTTCCTCTAGGGCCTCCACTTAGTTTTGTACAGAAATAAGTTTGAAGGTATATCTTTTTGTATTTACCAACACATATCCTTTTTTCTTTTTACAAGTATTATTATGCTTTGTGGTGCAAACTTTAGGTTTTGGGGGGCAAAGGCATTTCTAGTTCCGAATCCACTTAGGTATGAAGCTGCAGGAATTTATTTCCAGAAATAAAAGCTCAGCATATGTAATGCAGGGTACTAGGAAAGATGTGTGCTGGTATGTGATTTTGGACCTTATGGCATAATGCCCTCAGGTCCAAAATCACAGACCAGCCCAAATCTTTTGGTGGGGGGAAAGTGGCCTACTGTCGCAATTGTCAAAGCCATGTTCGTGGCAGATGGATTTTTTTCCTCGCTTAAAAATGTGTGTACATGTTGTCTAACTTAAGTATATTTCACAGAGTGTAGGATTGAATGATCAGAAATCACACATAATCACCCAGACATCCCATAATTTTTGTGCGGTCTTTCACATGTCAAACAGATGTACATTTGTAAGATAAGAAAAAAAAAACGGAAACAAAAATCGCCTTGTACAATTTCCGAGTACATTTTATCACTCTGAGCGCCGTACTGGCTTTGATGCATGTAAACTTCGACTGCATGTGAATATTGAAGTCATTTTCATGTGACTGTTCTTGCATGTGTTGGACTTGTGATTTCCGTTTTGTTTCATGAGCAAATTTCTGTAAATGACATTTGTCGAGTTTAATATGTGTCGACCCTCGTAGAACTGGTACGTTTTTCAGTGTGTTTTGTACAGTGGTGATTTTGGACAGTACAGATTCCAGCTGTAAGATCCAAAATCACAGACTGGTGCGCAAATGCCTATACAGGATCTGTGTTTTTCTGTTAGTTTTGTGAAAAGTCGTCTTTGTACAAAACATGCACATTTACAACTTATAGCTCTGTTTGTTTTGTAAGCAAATGTGCTGGCCAACCGCCATAAGGTGCAAAAGCACAGACCTGCATGGAGATATTTGAACAGGATTATTTTAAAAGAGATAGTTTAGTGAAAAGTTGTTTGTGTTTGTATGAGACGTGCACGTACATTTATTGCCATCACCATATATTTGTTGTCCTGGATTTCTTCTGGAGCTGATCCTTGTAAAGCCGTGTAAATAAACGCTCAGAGAAGCCTTCGCTACATGTACACACATTGGTACACTACATTTAGCTAGTGTACGTGTAAATAGTGGTTTTTTGTTTTTTTTTCTGTCTTCACTGAAGTGTCTGGGTGCCCATTCATGTTTCCACTGCTTTTTCTCACGTGAGTTTTGAACAATGCTTTGAATTGTGGAATTGTGGAATGCCCTTTTTATCTTGTTTTCTCGGTGTTTCTTTGAAAATCTGGACAACATAATAATGTACAACTGTTGCTTCTTCATTTTTTTGGTCAGTTGGTTTGTAAGTTATACAACAGGATTCCATAAAACAATGCATTGTCATAATGTTGTGAACGTTAGGCTGTACAGATGTGAGAGATCCGAGCAGAGATTTGATTAAAATTATTTAGAATTTTCTCTTGTTCATTTGTATTGGGATGACTGTGTGTGCGAGAGAGAGAGACGCCAGTTACCTCCCCTCATCTGATCCTCGTGATGCGGATCAGATCAAGGGAGGTAACCAGTGTGTGATGTGCTTCTCTCTGACGAGATTATCTCCTTTCATTTGTATTACAAAACGCTTCAATACTGAGACGCATCAACGATACAAACACAAGACTGAATTCTAAGAACCCTCCTTTACTTTCAAGTCTGGCCGGCCAGCCTTTTGTTTTTTCTGCCGTGAGATGGCGCCATAAGATTCCATCGGTGTAGGATATATTTCATTGGGAGGGCACAGAGTGCCCGACATGGTACTTCCAAGCCTAAAAAAAAAAGACTTCGCTGGCCGGCTAGAATCACGTTGAAAATTCTTTGGGGGGCTAGGCAAGACTGTGCCGGCCCCCTCCCCCACCTTCCATCGGTTTCTTACCCGCTGTTCTCTCTCTCTCTCGGACCACACCCCCCCTCCCCCACCTTCCATCGGTTTCTTACCCGCTGTTCTCTCTCTCTCTCGGACCACCCCCACCTTCCATCGGTTTCTTACCCTATGTTTTCTCTCTCTCTCTCTCTCTCTCTCTCTCTCACTCTCTCTCTCTCTCTCTCTCTCTCTCTCTCTCTCACTCTCTCGGACCACCCCCCCCCCCTCCACCTTCCATCAGTTTCTTACCCCCTGTTTCTCTCTCTCTCTCGGACCCACCACCCACCCCCCCCTCCCCCACCTTCCATCAGTTTCTTACCCCCTGTTCTCTCTCTCTCTCTCTCTCGGACCACCAACCCCCCCCCCCCCCCCCCCCGCCTTCCATCGGTTTCTTACCCTATGTTCTCTCTCTCTCTCTCTCCTCTCTCTCTCTCTCATCTCTCTCCTCTCTCTCTCTCTCTCTCTCGGACCACCACCCCCCCCCCCCTCCACCTTCCATCAGTTTCTTACCCCCTGTTCTCTCTCTCTCTCTCTCGGACCACCCCCCCCCCCCCCTCCCCCACCTTCCATCAGTTTCTTACCCCCTGTTCTCTCTCTCTCTCTCGGACCACCACCCCCCCCCCCCCCCCCACCTTCCATCAGTTTATTACCCCCTGTTCTCTCTCTCTCTCGGACCACCCCCCCCCTCCCCCACCTTCCATCAGTTTCTTACCCCCTGTTCTCTCTCTCTCTCTCGGACCACCACCCCCCCCCCTCCCCCACCTTCCATCGGTTTCTTACCCTATGTTCTCTCTCTCTCTCTCTCTCGGACCACCCCCCCCCCCTCCACCTTCCATCAGTTTCTTACCCCCTGTTCTCTCTCTCTCTCTCTCGGACCACCAACCCTCCCCCTCCCCCACCTTCCATCAGTTTCTTACCCCCTGTTCTCTCTCTCTCTCTCTCTCGGACCACCACCACCACCCCTCCCCCACCTTCTATCGGTTTTTTACCCGCTGTTCTCTCTCTCTCTCTCGGACCACCACCCTCCCCCCTCTCCCCCACCTTCCATCGGTTTCTTACCCCCCTGTTCTCTCTCTCGGACCACCTCCCCCACCTGCCATCGGTTTCTTACCCGCTGTTCTCTCTCTCTCTCTCTCGGACCACCACCCCCCCCCCCCTCCCCCACCTTCCATCGGTTTCTTACCCGCTGTTCTCTCTCTCTCTCTCGGACCACACCCCCCTCCCCCACCTTCTATCGGTTTCTTACCCGCTGTTCTCTCTCTCTCTCGGACCACCCCCACCTTCCATCGGTTTCTTACCCTATGTTTTCTCTCTCTCTCTCTCTCTCTCCTCTCTCTCTCTCTCTCATCTCTCTCTCTCTCTCTCTCCTCTCTCTCTCTCTCTCCTCTCTCTCTCTCTCTCTCTCTCTCTCTCTCTCTCTCGGACCACCCCCCCCCTCCACCTTCCATCAGTTTCTTACCCCCTGTTCTCTCTCTCTCGGACCACCACCCACCCCCCCCCCTCCCCCACCTTCCATCAGTTTCTTACCCCCTGTTCCTCTCTCTCTCTCTCTCGGACCACCAACACCCCCCCCCTCCCCCACCTTCCATCGGTTTCTTACCCTATGTTCTCTCTCTCTCTCTCTCTCTCTCCTCTCTCTCTCATCTCTCTCTCTCTCTCTCTCTCTCTCTCTCTCGGACCACCACCCCCCCCCCCTCCACCTTCCATCAGTTTCTTACCCCCTGTTCTCTCTCTCTCTCTCTCTCGGACCACCACCCCCCCCCCCTCCCCCACCTTCCATCAGTTTCTTACCCCCTGTTCTCTCTCTCTCTCGGACCACCACCCCCGCCCCCCCCCCCCCACCTTCCATCAGTTTATTACCCCCTGTTCTCTCTCTCTCTCGGACCACCCCCCCCCCTCCCCCACCTTCCATCAGTTTCTTACCCCCTGTTCTCTCTCTCTCTCTCTCGGACCACCACCCCCCCCCTCCCCCACCTTCCATCGGTTTCTTACCCTATGTTCTCTCTCTCTCTCTCTCTCTCTCTCTCTCTCTCTCTCGGACCACCCCCCCCCCTCCACCTTCCATCAGTTTCTTACCCCCTGTTCTCTCTCTCTCTCTCTCTCTCTCGGACCACCAACCCTCCCCCTCCCCCACCTTCCATCAGTTTCTTACCCCCTGTTCTCTCTCTCTCTCTCTCTCGGACCACCACCACCCCCCCCTCCCCCACCTTCTATCGGTTTTTTTACCCGCTGTTCTCTCTCTCTCTCTCGGACCACCACCCTCCCCCCGCTCCCCCACCTTCCATCGGTTTCTTACCCCCTGTTCTCTCTCTCGGACCACCCCCACCTTCCATCGGTTTCTTACCCGCTGTTCTCTCTCTCTCTCGGACCACACCCCCCTCCCCCACCTTCTATCGGTTTCTTACCCGCTGTTCTCTCTCTCTCCCTCGGACCACACCCCCCTCCCCCACCTTCTATCGGTTTCTTACCCGCTGTTCTCTCTCTCTCTCGGACCACACCCCCCTCCCCCACCTTCTATCGGTTTCTTACCCGCTGTTCTCTCTCTCTCTCTCTCGGACCACCCCCACCTTCCATCGGTTTCTTACCCTATGTTTTCTCTCTCTCTCTCTCTCTCTCTCTCTCTCTCTCTCTCTCTCTCTCTCTCTCTCTCTCTCGGACCACCCCCCCCCCCTCCACCTTCCATCAGTTTCTTACCCCCTGTTCTCTCTCTCTCGGACCACCACCCACCCCCCCCCCTCCCCCACCTTCCATCAGTTTCTTACCCCCTGTTCTCTCTCTCTCTCTCTCTCTCGGACCACCAACCCCCCCCCCCTCCCCCCACCTTCCATCGGTTTCTTACCCTATGTTCTCTCTCTCTCTCTCTCTCTCTCTCATCTCTCTCTCTCTCTCTCTCTCTCTCTCGGACCACCACCCCCCCCTCCACCTTCCATCAGTTTCTTACCCCCTGTTCTCTCTCTCTCTCGGACCACCACCCCCCCCCCTCCCCCACCTTCCATCAGTTTCTTACCCCCTGTTCTCTCTCTCTCTCGGACCACCACCCCCGCCCCCCCCCCCCACCTTCCATCAGTTTATTACCCCCTGTTCTCTCTCTCTCTCGGACCACCCCCCCCCCCTCCCCCACCTTCCATCAGTTTCTTACCCCCTGTTCTCTCTCTCTCTCTCGGACCACCACCCCCCCCTCCCCCACCTTCCATCGGTTTCTTACCCTATGTTCTCTCTCTCTCTCTCGGACCACCCCCCCCCCCCTCCACCTTCCATCAGTTTCTTACCCCCTGTTCTCTCTCTCTCTCTCTCTCTCTCGGACCACCAACCCTCCCCCTCCCCCACCTTCCATCAGTTTCTTACCCCCTGTTCTCTCTCTCTCTCTCTCTCTCTCGGACCACCACCACCACCCCCTCCCCCACCTTCTATCGGTTTTTTACCCGCTGTTCTCTCTCTCTCTCTCGGACCACCACCCTCCCCCCCTCTCCCCCACCTTCCATCGGTTTCTTACCCCCTGTTCTCTCTCTCGGACCACCTCCCCCACCTGCTATCGGTTTCTTACCCGCTGTTCTCTCTCTCTCTCTCTCGAACCACCACCCTCCCCCCCCCCTCCCCCACCTTCCATCGGTTTCTTACCCGCTGTTCTCTCTCTCTCTCGGACCACCCCCACCTTCCATCGGTTTCTTACCCTATGTTTTCTCTCTCTCTCTCTCTCTCACTCTCTCTCTCTCTCTCTCTCTCTCCTCTCTCTCATCTCTCTCTCTCTCTCCTCTCTCTCTCTCTCTCTCTCTCTCTCTCTCTCTCTCTCTCTCTCTCTCTCTCTCTCTCTCTCTCGGACCACCCCCCCCCCCTCCACCTTCCATCAGTTTCTTACCCCCTGTTCTCTCTCTCTCGGACCACCACCCACCCACCCCCCCTCCCCCACCTTCCATCAGTTTCTTACCCCCTGTTCTCTCTCTCTCTCTCTCTCGGACCACCAACCCCCCCCCCTCCCCCACCTTCCATCGGTTTCTTACCCTATGTTCTCTCTCTCTCTCTCTCTCTCTCTCTCTCTCTCTCTCTCTCCTCTCTCTCTCTCTCTCTCTCTCTCTCTCTCTCTCTCGGACCACCACCCCCCCCCCTCCACCTTCCATCAGTTTCTTACCCCCTGTTCTCTCTCTCTCTCTCTCTCTCGGACCACCACCCCCCCCCCCCCTCCCCCACCTTCCATCAGTTTCTTACCCCCTGTTCTCTCTCTCTCTCGGACCACCACCCCCGCCCCCCCCCCACCTTCCATCAGTTTATTACCCCCTGTTCTCTCTCTCTCTCGGACCACCCCCCCCCCCTCCCCCACCTTCCATCAGTTTCTTACCCCCTGTTCTCTCTCTCTCTCTCGGACCACCACCCCCCCCCCTCCCCCACCTTCCATCGGTTTCTTACCCTATGTTCTCTCTCTCTCTCTCTCGGACCACCCCCCCCCCCCTCCACCTTCCATCAGTTTCTTACCCCCTGTTCTCTCTCTCTCTCGGACCACCAACCCTCCCCCTCCCCCACCTTCCATCAGTTTCTTACCCCCTGTTCTCTCTCTCTCTCTCTCGGACCACCACCACCCCCCCCCCTCCCCCACCTTCTATCGGTTTCTTACCCGCTGTTCTCTCTCTCTCTCGGACCACCACCCCCCCCCCCCCCCCCCCCGCCTTCCATCAGTTTCTTACCCCCTGTTCTCTCTCTCTCGGACCACCTCCCCCACCTGCTATCGGTTTCTTACCCGCTGTTCTCTCTCTCTCTCGGACCACCACCCTCCCCCACCTTCCATCAGTTTCTTACCCCCTGTTCTCTCTCTCTCTCTCTCTCTCTCTCGGACCACCACCCCCCCACCCTCCCCCACCTTCCATCAGTTTCTTACCCGCTGTTCTCTCTCTCTCGGATCCCTCCCCCACCTATCGGTTTCTTACCCGCTGTTCTCTCTCTCTCTCTCGGACCACCCCCCCCTCCCCCACCTTCCATCCGTTACCCGCTGTTCTCTCTCTCTCTCGGACCACCCCCCCCCCCCCCACCTTCCATCAGTTTCTTACCCGCTGTTCTCTCTCTCTCTCTCGGACCGCCCCCTCCGCCCCCCCCCCCCCCCCTTACATACACACATATACGCACAGTCGCCGGTTTGCCGAGTGGACATGACCTGTCGCACATCGCATCGCGTGCACAGGTGTGTGAAATGCGGCTGAAAATGGATGATACAAAATGTCGGATCAAATCACGTCCAGCTGAATTCCGCTTTCACGTCGTTTAAATGCGAACTGAGGTGAGATGGGTCGACCGCGATTCCTCGCGGGTAGGTGTGCCACAGCTTAGCGCCTGAACCCGCCCTGTTTAGGACAATGAACTTTGATTGACCCCTGACATACCCAGTTCTGAGAAGGATACTGCGCCCCTGTGCTGGGGGCCGTTGCCGGAACGCAGGCTGTCTTTGATGTCATTGTAGCTCCACCGCCAAACTTCCCCAGCCGGTGTTCAAACGAACACGGACACAAAGCGCTTCAGCAAGAGGAATAGATCCTCATGAGCCCCCGCAACTGCGGGGGCTCATGAGGATCTATACCTCTTTGCAGTTGGGTGGTGTTCAATTTGTTAAAGGCTGCTAGAGTTCGCGCGCGGCAACTGACGAACAGAAGATTTTGGCGAGAGCAGGTTAAGCAAGTCGTGTGGAAAGTGTCACAGAATGACAGACAAATCATCCCATCATGTCTTGGTATTACCTTCCTTACTCCCATCTGTCAAATTTATGCTTTTTTTTTTTTTTTTTTGGTTGTAAGCACCACCCCTTGTCATGCTCTACTAAGTTGTTACTTAGTGTGTTACTCCCCTCCGTCCCGGCCTCTTTTCTTTTCTTTTCTTTTCTTTTTTTTTTTTTTTTTTTTTTTGCGCCCTGTGGCACACTTTACGAAAACAGGTGACTGCCAGTACTCAAACCAAGGGGAATCACAGCGCTGGACAGACAACAGTTAGATCCCCTGCCCCCGCCTATCAGGCACCCAATCGCCAGCCCACAGAGAAATACGCAGGTATAGAATAAGACAATCATTTCCATCCTCTAAAAGAATGGATCAGGTCTCTTATATAACCCATGTCTTTCTCCGGAACTTAGGAAGTAGGCAGGAGATACATACATACACAAACATGAAGGTGCGCTACTATATGTGGTCGGGTAAATACCCTGATTTCCCACAGTAGATGCACAGAACATTACACAACAATGTAACGATACAAATTTTGCCTCGAGTTATACGTGATACTCACAAACCAGATAGGTGAGGCTAGCGCTGGCAGAATTGTCAGTACTCAAACCAAGGGGAATCACAGCTCAAACCAAGGGGAATCACAGCTGCTGTGATTCCCCTTGGTTTGAGTACTGACAATCATTCTGCCAGCGCTAGCCTCACCTATCTGGTTTGTGAGTAGGTGACTGCCAAGCGGCGTGTAAAATGCAGAGATGAACCCAAGGGAGAAAGAAACACGCTTAGAAAAGCCAGTTACAACACAATTTATTAATATTAATAATTTTCAAAATAGACAAACTGAAATATAGAGATCAGTCGCTACTTATCTTCATTATCGCAGAAGGAATGTGGCAACTATTTTGAAAAAGAGTTTATACCCGAAATACTGTGTTGTAAACTGTCTTTTTCTAAGCGTGTTCCTTTCTCCGTTGGGTTCTTCTCCGCTGTGGCACACTGACCCGTCTCCAAGAGGCATAGATCCGCGGGGGCTCATGAGGATCTGTGCCTCTTTGGTGACCTCGTTTTGCTCTGTGTTTCGTTTCGTAGACGGGTTCATTGTCCCCTCAATCTACACTGCCTTCGGCAAACTGTTGTTTTATTTGTATGTCTACTGACGTCGATGCGTTCTGTGTGTGTGACCCTAACAACTGTTAACCCTTTTAGCCCCGGATCCCTACAGCAGGAGATGGCTTGACCAGGATAATTCAAGGGTAGTGCCAGATTAGCTGGGCGCCTGGTCAAGCCATCTCCTGCAACTGGTACATATAGTCGTTAGGCAACCCCTCCCAAATCTGATAAATGGGACCTTGGGCCTAAAAGGGTTAAAGATACAATTTCCCATGAATTTTAGGTGCACGGATCGCTTTTGCCACTGATACAATGTGTCCACCACTGAGAGAAACTCCAGGTACCCGGGTCTGCCCTTGGGTGGGGCTAGTGGCTACACCTTAGATCCCAGGGTAGATTTTTCTCTCTCTCTTTTTTTTTTTTTTTCTTTTTTTTTTCTTTCTTCTGGGACACGTTTCCGTCTACCCTTGGCCCATTCACCTGTATTTTACCGTTTTTAAATTCTCCCTACTGTCTGCGCTGCCTGTAGCTCTTGATAGTGCCTGGGTGTGTGTTGCTAAAGGGTCTGCTGCACCCGACAAGAGATGATAAATTATGTGTTTGCAGTTAATGCAGTTATATATCATTTCCCTGTAATATTTTGTAATTGTAGTGATTTTTTGTTGTTGTTGTTTTGTTTGTTTGTTTGTTGTTGTAAATTAGGGTACGATACATTAGCATGAAGGTACAGCGTCCCTAGCATGTCTGAGGCTTGTTTACCATAGTTCCCTGGGCCTATGTTGTAATGCAATGATTGTCCTCTCTTGTTGTAAACTAGGGTACGATACATTAGCATGAAGGTGCAGCGTCCCTAGCATGTCTGAGGCTTGTTTACCTTAGTTCCCTGTACCTATGTTGTAATGTAATGATTGTCCACTCTTGTTGTAAACTAGGGTACGATACATTAGCATGAAGGTCCCTAGCATGTCTGAGGCTTGTTTACCATAGTTCCCTGTACCTATGTTGTAATGTAATGATTGTCCACTCTTGTTGTAAACTAGGGTACGATACATTAGCATGAAGGTCCCTAGCATGTCTGAGGCTTGTTTACCATAGTTCCCTGTACCTATGTTGTAATGTAATGATTGTCCACTCTTGTTGTAAACTAGGGTACGATACATTAGCATGAAGGTCCCTAGCATGTCTGAGGCTTGTTTACCATAGTTCCCTGTACCTATGTTGTAATGTAATGATTGTCCACTCTTGTTGTAAACTAGGGTACGATACATTAGCATGAAGGTCCCTAGCATGTCTGAGGCTTGTTTACCATATTCGACCGGCTGGCGAAATACATTCAGTATTCTGTTGTTGTTGTTTTTTTGGGGTTTTTTTTTCACAAGCAATGCAGGCACGTCCTCAGAACTGAAAGCGGTCCTGTTGCTATCCGAGGTCGTTACTGAAGCAATGTACATCCAACCAACAGAAACTCCAGGTTGCTGTGACAACAAACTACCCCGATGCGCAAAGTCCATCGGGCCGACGTCGACACAGCCGTGCGCGGGCCCGGCCAAAGGGCGGCCCAATGGCCTTTTGCGCATTGGGTACACAGTGTCTCTCACATGCCGGGAGAAAAAAATCATGATCCGCACTCAAACTGAAGGTTATGGGCCTTTCAGGCCGAGCCGAAATCAGTAGCAGCGGTCAAGAGGTTAAATGTCTATCTTTACCGCGACTGACCTGCGCCAATAAAGGGTTAATAGTTCGCAATATCTCTTTTAACCCATTGCATCCTGAGGCTGATTTTGTAAAATCTGCTCATTGTCCTATTAAGGCTACATTACAGATTAGGAGATAGATCAACTGTTTTAGTTCAAGGGCCGTGGTGCCGCCAGAACAGCTTGGTGCCTACGGCCGCGCCAAGCTATTCTGGCACCACGCTTGAACTATCAGTCAAATGTATTTTCAAGCAATGGGCGTATCAGGATAAAAAGGGTTAAGGGCTTTACTGACTTAAATTTTCTTTTGGTAAGACACACCATACACACATTCCGTAATGTCGGCTGGACAAAAGAGCGAACTTGTTTTTGGATGTCGTAAAATGACAGACTGTTCAGCTCTTCTTCTCCTTTCTACGCAGGAGAGTTTCCTCTCCCCATCCCCCCCCCCCCCCCCCTGGTTAGGTGCGCCTATATCCACATGAATTGTGAACGAAGGGTAGTCTTAGTCGAGGCAGGACAACCAACCTGAGGCAAGAGAACCCGTTGCCAGTGTCGCCGCGCGCAAAGCATGGTTTGGCAATTCAGTAAAGCGGCCTCCCGGCCGGCTGACACAAGTCTCTTTAACCCCGTCACTGCAAGACTAAAAGCGACCTCGATCCAGCTCAGCAAGAGACATAGATCCTCATGAGCCCCCGCGACTGCGGGGGCTCATGAGGATCTATGCCTCTTGCTGAGATCAATTCATTTGTATCCACGTTGTTTGAATACATAGAGTCGTTGTGGCGTCTTGGTCGCAGAATAAACAAAGATTTCTGTAACAAAATATGCGTCCAGTGGCAGAGAACGGGTTAACCATTTAGCCCCGACGCACTACAGCAGGGGATGGATGGACCATGATAGTTCAAGGGTAGCGCCAGATTAGCTTGGCGCCAAGCTAATCTGGCACTATCCTTGAATTATCATGGTCGATCGGCGGGCGGCCATCTGGAACCGCGTACGTAGCTGTGAAGTGACACTGCTGAGCTTTGGGAAATGCGGTCTTGGGGTTAACTACTGTTTTGGTATACAATAAGAGTCATAGTTTATACCTTGACACTTCGCTCTCTCGGCATCAGCGGCTAAGCTGCCAAGAAAAGAGACAGTCGTGACACGGTTTAAAGCCCCCGCCCACTACCGCCGTAGGTGTTCAAAGATAACACTTCTGTAACAGATGGTTACGAAACGCTACACACAGGTCTAGTTATGGTTCATTTAGACACAGGACAATCCAGTTCAGCACACGTCGTCTTTGTATCAAGTAACCTGACAATGCCGGACTGACTTCACTCCGTTTTATAAATACAACGCTGTCAGTATGAGCACAGCTGAAAATACTTGGTTGTCACTAACGCAGAATAAATAAGTGTGATTATGCGTATGCTTTTCATTTTGCTGCGTGGCCCAACTGCTCTTAAAAGTTCATTAGGTGTGTGGACAGGGCATACTAAAACACAATTGAATCGTGCTGGGAAATGTGTCTAGTCAAATTTACGCGTAATGATACTTTAAACTAGATACTTTAAACTAGTACATTATATTAATATGGCGGCTGGTATACACGTGCTCATAGTTGACTTCAGTTGTGAGTGACTTTACTACGTCGCACGCATATGTAATCAAAGCATTTTGTGTCACTTAGCCTTTTCATACCAGATTTATGGTACAATGTTGAGAGATCTCCCCAGAAAGCAAACGTTCTAGGACCCGGCTAACATCGGCCCGAGAGGACCGACTTTTCAGTGGCTGATTCAGTCGGTGAAAGCGCTTTTACGTTCTTGTCGCTCGATAGGAGCACCCCAGCACTGGCCGGGATACCAATCTTTTTGTTGTTATAATACGCATGAATTCATATAAATATATGTGTCTGGCGATAAAAGAAGAGGGGTGGTAGGGGGGGAGGGGAGGGGGGTTCGTCAGTTGTACACTTTGCAAAACTCACGAGAGAGGCGGCACCGTTTGAATCTTTTCAGATGGTTAACGCGCCGTGTGCCTATTCCTTTTAACGTACATATTTCTTGAATAGTAACTAACGTTCTCGTGTTTTGTAAAGAGTTGACTTAGTACACAAAGGTTACGTCGCTTCCTGAATTCAGTTAGTCACGGTTCGTTGAATTTCTGAGAGCCCGAGTCATTTATGTCTGTCAGTACAATGTACCGCGATCTGCCGCGCTCCACGGCGGGCTGTGACTGCTAAATTCGCCGATACGACGGGTCCTCAATGTTGACTTGCCTCGACTAAGACTTTTCTACCCTTCTTGTTCACAATCCATGTGAGTAGGCATACCGGGTTGTATGGGGTGTCTGGAGAAAGGTAGTACCTTTGTAAACCTGGCAGCAGCACCCACCCGGGTGGACGGGAGCACTGGTCCTCACTATCACTCGACTCTCTCTTCTGGCCGCTCCAAGAAAGCTGTTAGGGATAACAATGGCCACACCCTAGTGAACCGCTTCTGCTGGCGGGCTAAACGAAGTTAGGGGCCAACGTGTTGTTACTCACTGGTGGGCAGACCGAGCTCAACAGTCCTGAGCGACAGTCGGTCTAGGGGAGGGACCCCCGCGATACACCCTGGACGGACAGTGATGCAGGACCTTTAAGGTGCCTACTACGGCTGCATCATGCATATTGCGCTTCAGTTGAAGCGATCGAGGCCGAAGAAAAAGATGAATACCAGACCCGGCTTTCTACTGCCCCTGGTGCGAGCTGGTGAAACTTTCCTTCCTAAAAGGACTGGAAGAAGAGCAGGAGATTGTCATGTCAGATATTCTGGAAACTTCCATAATGACGGTGGCCCCTTTTGTCGAACGTTATTGTGAGACATGGTTGGTTGGTTAGTTCGGGGTTTAACGTCCACGGCACCGAAGTGACTAATAATGGACGGCCCTGACGGGCGGGTTGTGGGGGACAAGGAAATCTATTGCCTATGGAGTACGACCTGAATACTGATCAATTCAGGCGCACTGCAACTGTGCCACTTTGATTTACCAGGACCTTTCAACGGTCATGCTATGGAACAAGCCCGTCTTTTTTTCCCTGGATTGCGAGTCCAGCTACCGGGGCCGGGACGGGGACTCGAACCCACGACCCGGCGATTCCCTTCGCTCTCTTGCCGGCTCCGACGCTTAAGTTGACCGCCTGAGCTATTTCGGACTCTATTATTGTGAGACACGACATGCTAAGAACATTTATAGCGGAGATCTTGTAAACTGTTCATCCATTTAGCCCCGGGACCCTACAACAGGGGATGGATTGACCATGATAATTCAAGGGTAGTTCCAGATTAGCTTGGCGCCTTCAGGCGCCAAGCTAATCTGGCACTACCCTTGAATTATCATGGTCAATCCACACACACCCTCCCCTGCAACTGGTACATAGTCGTTAGTCAACACCTCCCAAATTTGCGAAACGGGACCTTGGGGCTAAAAGGGTTAACCAGTTATTGTATGTATCAGGTCGCTTTGGGAGCGTGGTACTAATAGTTCTATATTAACCCGTCCACTGCCGAGAATAACCGATCAGTAGCACCAACCACCGCAAAGAGACATAGAGCCTCATGAGCCCCCCCCCCCCCCCCCCGCAACTGCGGGGGCTCGTGAGGATCTATCCCTCTTGCTGGCACCACTTTCAATCCGTGTTCCTGCGAAAGCTGTGGGCTTTCTGGTGTTGAGTTGAACAAAAGAATGCAGACCCGCAATATGCGTCTCATGAGGATCTATGCCTGTTTGGCGGAAACCACGTCGCACCCATGTTCGGCCTTTTGGCCCGGCCCGAGGATCTTTAACCTTGACCTGACAGTGGTTTCAGGGTCCGAAATAGCTCAGGCGGTTAAACGTCGGAGCAGGAGAGCGAAGGGAATCGCCGGGTCGTGGGTTCGAATCCCGTCCCGGCCCCGGTAGCTGGACTCACAATCCAGGGGGGGGAAAAACGGACGTGTTCAATAGCATATCCGCTGAAAGTCCTGGGCAATCAAAGTGGCACAGTTGGAGTGCGCCTGAGTTGATTAGTGTTCAGGTCGTACTCCATAGGCAATAGATTTCCCTGTCCCCCATAACCCGCCCGTCAGGGCCGTCCATTATCACTTCGGTGCCGTGGACGTTAAACTTGGAACTAATCAATGGTTTCAGGAACACAGTCTGCGTTCACTGGCAGTCAATGGGTTACGCGATCTTCACTTCTGCCGATGATCTCAAGCGTCGAGAGGGCCCAGAATGGACATATACAAAAATGGCAATATATAAGACATTCATGATTTTCTGCAAGGTCTGTGGTCGGTAACGGGCGCGTTTACTGTTGTTACAGTAGTAAAGGCTTGTAGGGCTTGGAAAGGGGGGAGGTGGGGGGGGGGTTGGGGGGGAGGTCCATTGTTCAAAACTAAGTGGGTGGGGGGTGGGAAGTGGGGGGGGGGGGGGGGGGCAGAGTATCTGACAGGTTACTGTTCAGCCCCAAAATCAAATAATTGCGGATAGAGTTGGGTACCCCAAGCAGTCAAACGTCATCGGCCCTACTGCGGCCGTCGTGGGCCCGAAGACCTCTGCTTACTAGAGAGGGGATACTCTGCCAACATTTTCACTAGGTCATGGGGGCAGGCACCCTACCCCCCCCCCCCCCACCCCTACCAGTAGCAACTCACGTGAAAATGGACGTGATGTTTCCAACCGCCCACGTTATCACAGTTATCACAGAGGTCATCGATAGCGCAAGCCACCACTATCATCCCTTGCCTGTGCAGTGACCCAGGAAAGGTCGTCAGTAGACGATGTCCGGAAATCAGAAGTAGGTGAAAATCGCCGCACATGTTTCGAGGGGGGAGGGGGGGGGGGAGTGGATGAAAAACCCAGACACTGATATCGCGTGTTTGGTCCGGGCTTTTAATCCACTCCCCCCCCCCCCCCCCCCCCCCCCCCTCGAAACACGTGCAGTTTTGCGGGCCTATTTCTGATTTCCGAACAACGTCTGTTGAAAAAGCCTTTCGGCCAACGTTCAGTATTCATTGATCACTCCTCTCTGTAGTCCGTACTTTCCCCAGTACTGACCCGTGTTACCAATGATAAGGTGATCATGACGCAGACGAACATCCCTCGCCTATCCCGGCGGTGACCCTGGCCAGAAAAAGTCTCGAGGATGTTCGGTAGTTCTGATAACTGATACAATGGTTGTCTCAGTCCCTTGAGTCGCTACCGCTGATCAGCGGTAGCGAATCGAGGGACTGAGACAACCAGTGTGAATAGGATCATGTGGGATAGACTAATACACGCCGCTAGGCCTGGGAGAGATGAATCAAGGATTGAATAAATTTTGTTGCCTGGCCTTGGACGGCCAACTTGTCTGTCATTGTCCGGTCAGAGACGGGGTTGATGGCCCTTTTATGAATCCAGACAGACTCGCCGCAACAAGCGACAGGAGATCGATCGGCCATGATAGTTCAAGGATAGTAGTGCCAGCGAAATGGCTTGGCGACGACCATGATAGTGCAAGTGCCAGAATCAGTGTTCGCGATGTGGTTTTGAACTGAAATAAAATCGGTACTGATTTTTTGCCAAAATGGCACCCACCGTCAAACTCGGTCTTCATTGCTGAATCATACTCGTTTCTCGAGTCTAGTCAGGTCTCAGAAAATCATACAACACGGATGGAGATTGGCGGGTGGGAGGGAGGGGGGAAGGGGAGGGGGTATTCCATAACTAGCCTGCTTAGGAAAACAAGGGGGAGTGGGAGTGGGGTGGGAGGTGGAGGCACAACGCCTTATTTCAGTCGGACCTCGGACAAACAACGCAATACATTATGACTGTAAATCCCGGTATTCTAAATCAGTACCCAGTGCGCAAAGGCCATCGGGCCGACGTCGGCCGCCGTTGGCCCGCCCGACGGCCTTTTGCGCATTGGGTATGATTTTTTTTTTTAACAAATCGGTATAACTGCATCTGCAATCGGGTTTTCTCAATTGTAATCGTACGCATACCAAGGGGAAGTACTCACCGCTGGACAGACAAACGGTTAGATCCCCTGCTTCTGCCAACGGCCTACCAGAAAAAATACGTAGGTAATTAACCCTTATCATTCGGAATACACCAGTGTGTGAAAAAAGTTTGACTAAAATAGTTCAAGGTAGTGCACCGCCCTTCTTTATCTGTAAGTACTGTAATGTAGCTTGCATATGGCCGTGTACAAATTTGAATCTTTTAGCCTCAGGAAGGTTACAAAGTAAAGTAGGTAAAGCACTGTCAGGGGAGAGAAGTGTGCATGATCGACCAGTGATCATAGATCTACTGTGGCCAAAGCACACACACACACACACACACACACACACACACACACAAAAAGAGATAGGAAAGAGGGAGTGCGCTAAGAAAGTGACTGGAAGCAATGCATATGGAAGCCCCCCCCCCCCCCCCCCCCGAAGGGGGGCGTATCACATATCCCACTGTCCAGCCACATTGCTTCCAGTCACTTTCTTAGCGCACCCCCTCTTTCCTATCTCTCTTTTTTCTTCTTTTTTCTTTGTGTGTGTGTGTGTGTGTGTGTGTGTGTGTGTGTGTGTGTGTGTGTGTGTGTGTGTGTGTGTGTGTGTGTGTGTGCTTTGGCCACAGTAGATCTATGATCACTGGTCGATCATGCACACTTCTCTCCCCTGACAGTGCTATAACCTACTTTACTTTGTAACCTTCCTAAAATATTAGCACTGGCAGTCTCCCCTTTTCTTTTCTTTTAGCCTCAGTTTGATACTATGGGCTAACAACACGACAGATGATACATGATCGTCTTATGATGGATTTATAAAGCTCTCAGCAAGGTCATTCATCAATTACTTTGTCAAGAAATTATGTCACGCGACGCAAATTTGTCCTATTTTGTGCACGCCTGTCTATGATTTTGGACCTTACGGCTGTAGGCCACAAGGCTCAGAATCGCAGAACAGTATACAGCTGATCACATCCGTACCTGTGTCATATTATTTTTGTCTTGATGGCTTAATCGGTTTTTACTCGCAATTAAAATCAAATTATGACAGAATATGTGAGGAATTTAGCCTTGAGTTTTTAATCAAACCTATTTTAATCAAAAAGAGTTTTTCTTTTGATTGAGCCGGCATGAACGTATCAGGTAAGACATGCCATATTTTTTTTTAAAAATCCCAAACAAACCTCATCGTGTAACCCTTATCATTCGGAATACACCAGTGTGTGAAATAAGTTTGACTAAAATAGTTCAAGGGTGGTGCCAGAATAGCTTGGCGCCTCTAGGCGCCAAGCTATTCTGGCACCACCCTTGAACTGAAGCCACTATAATGTAGCTTGCATATGGCAGTGTACACATTTTTAAAGTTTTTAGCTCAGTATGATATGGGTTGACCTGCTGAAACGTTTAGCATTAGATCAATAACTGGTCTTGAAATAATAATAATAATAATAATAATAATAATAATAATAATAATTTGAAATAATACTATGAAATAATAATAATGATAATAATAATGTTATGACTTTGCTTTCCCACTCAGTTGCCGTCAGTTTAGCGTGGTTGCCATCTCTGACCCCGCCATAATAGGGCCGAGTCAGAGAAGGCAACCACGCTAAGTAAAAAAACCGGTTCAGTGTCGACGTGACAACATTTGCATTTTGTGGAGATTTGTCAGTCAATAACATGACGTAGTTTTCAGCCCACCAAAAGTGACGTCATAAGAAAAGAAACGTTATGTCATCGAAAAAGAAAACGGCGTTTCGCAGAGTCGACGGATCACAAGGGTATCGCAGTGTCTATGTGTCTTTTAGATCACACTAACGGCCGGTTCAAGTTTCTCCAGTGTGCGTGTCGAGTCGGATACCAAACCATGCGTGACCGAAGACCTATTTTTCAGGAACAGACAGGGGTCACACCCCTCACGACAGCACAACTGAAGCCGGTTTGTTTAAGAACATTGCTACCTCCATTTGAAGAGCACAAAAGCGTGTGTGATAATTCAGCAAGAGGCATAAATTCTCATGAACCCCCGCAACTGCGGAGGCTCATGAGGATCTATGCCTCTTGCAGGCGGACGGTCAAAAATTAACGGACTGACTGTCTTCAATGCTGGAATTCAAAATGGAGTGAGAGGGCAACTCAGTAAAGCACGTCTTGTAATTCCTTGGAATGACAAGCGCGAATCACAGAGTTACACCAAGCCAGATGAAAAGCAAGAGGTAACAGACTATAGTGTATATACCCCTGTGATCATTGTTATTGAGAGAGTGACGGTATTGCCTGTCGGACGGCTGTCTTGTCAGTCACCTGGCTGCGAACTGTGACCAGTTTCGGCTGGTTGTCTCCGGTTATTTTTCCCATCAATGCTAGGCTGATTGCCCCCAACAGATGTAACAACAGATGTAAATTGATCAGGGGCAGATCTCGGTGGTGGTGGGGGGGGGGGGGGAGGGAGGGAGGGGTAGGGGGGGTCCAGAGGTTCGGAATAGTGGAGAAAAGCCTCGACTTTATGAAAAAAAATTCCAACAACATAATTCAGTAATCAGTAACAAAAACAAAAATAATTAATTTTTTTTTAAATAAAAGCGTATGCCCAATGCGCAAAAGGCCATAGGTGCGACATCGGCCGACGTTGGCCCGCGCACGGGCGTGCGCGGGCCAACGTCGGCCGATGTCGCACCGATGGCCTTCTGCGCATTGGGTGAGAACTTGCAATTGACGTGTAGCCCGCTCAGAGATAACTCCGCCCACTGACCCAGAGTTCGACTTTGACCCGAAGCTCCGACACACCACAGCAGAAAGCAAAAACGGCTTCATCCATGTGCGTAAGTGCGCGCTTGTCAGACATTCCTGACGATTTCGGAGCAATACTTGCCATACCCTATCACCCTTAGGCAGAGACAACGTGCAGATTTGTTTTGCTGTGAGCAGTACATTCAAAGCGTACAAATTTTTGTGCTTCATCTAGCTTTGACGTGCACGGAACAATTCATTTCCGAAGTCAACTGAGTGACGGAAAGCTTTCTGCACATGCAAAGCAGGGTATGTATCAATTCCACATCATGCATTAAAAGTATAGACTGTGCTTGTCATAGTTTTAGCCATTGACAGTTTGTTATACTGTCGGAAATGCCATGTGTTCCGCTGATGAAGGGGAGACTAAATTTGTGTTATCATCTGTGCAAGGATTTTGATAAAGCCTGCGAAGGTACTAAAGCACAATGTTGCATATGGCATGGTTTTGCTTACAAACTTCATCATAAGCTTGTGTGTTGTGCTTTAAGTTTTTTGGGTGTTTTTTTTTTCAGACTCGCTGGACAGTGTGCTCATGTGCTTGCCATCACGACAGCAATGGGACAGACCCCATGAAAAAATTCCACCTGAGCCAGTTTCCATCATGATTATTTCAAAGCCCAGAAACGTCAACAAGAAAAAGAAGCCCACCATTGCAATCTTTGATGACAACAGGTAAGTTTTACTTCAGCGTGCATATTCTGGTTGAAACTGTGTAATTTGAAGATACTGTTATTAGAATTGTATGTTCACACAAATGTGTATGTAAGCAATATACATGTATGCATACTTGTGTACAGTTCGTGTGTGTGTGTGTGTGTGTGTGTGTGTGTGTGTGTGTGTGTGTGTGTGTGTGTGTGTGTGTGTGTGTGTGTTGTCCCTGTGCATTAGCACAGTGAACAGTGAGTGTGGAAAGCAATGGCTCTTGCAGACACCGAAAGCATGTTTTAAAGAAATCCAGACCAAAAAGGTGACGACTGCCAAGCGTGTAAAATGCAAAGAAGTACCCAACGGAGAAAGAAACACGCTTAGAAAAGACGGGTACAACACAATTTATTAATATTTCGGGTAAATACCCTTTGTCAAAATAGACAAACAAACCGAGAGATTAACCGCTACTTATCTTCATTCCCAGAAGGACTGTGGCAACTCGATCACGTGCTTTAGTTGCCCTCTCACTCCATTTTGCAACGTGCTTTAGTTGCCCTCTCACTCCATTTTGCAACGTGCTTTAGTTGTCCTCTCACTCCATTTTGCAACGTGCTTTAGTTGCCCTCTCACTCTATTTTGCAACGTGCTTTAGTTGCCCTCTCATTCCATTTTGCAACGTGCTTTAGTTGCCCTCTCATTCCATTTTGCAACGTGCTTTAGTTGCCCTCTCACTCCATTTTGCAACGTGCTTTAGTTGCCCTCTCACTCCATTTTGAATTCCGGCAAATGTTGTGTTTTAAAATGTTTTAAAGATGTACACAGAGGTAAATTAAAATAAGTCCATAGGTTAACGATTCCCGTCATCATACCCTCAGGAACAGTGACCTCTCTACCAGCAGTTCGTAGAAAATCAGTGATTATCTGTCCAACGTGATCGTGTCGCCGGCATGTCCACCTGAAAGAAATGTCCTAGTTGCGGAAACAAAGACTGAACAGAAAAGACAGACACAACCCTACGCTATATTGAAAAACGACCCCGTCTTTAGAATAGCCTAATATGGTGTAGACTGAGCGGCCATGAAAACACAGATGAAAATAGGAAGCCCAGCAAGAGGCACAGATTGTCATGAGCCCCCGCACCTGACATGAATATCTATGCCTCGTGCAGATGGTTCGAAATCGTCGCTTGATCGTGGTCAGCAAACGTGGATCTGCCTTTATGCACTGGGGCTCTTTTTGTTCACCTCAGTGTCCACGTGTATACAGATG
>BTPG01000007.1:38579760-38964760 GCA_036245525.1 Semisulcospira habei
CTGCATCGAACGGGTTGAAGATTCGGTGCTGAGGGTTTCAGTACAGTTCCCAACATTTTATTTTATTTTATTTTATTTTATTTTATTTTTTGTCTTGGGGAGCAGAGCCGCTCAGGTGGTAGAACGTTCCACTCTCGTCCGAAAGGTTGCTGTTCGCGGGTTTGAACCCAGCTGGGGTCAAAATTTGTCCAGACCCTATTCGGAAATCACCTTCGTGGTGCACAAACGACGTTAACCCCTAAACGCACAGCGTCTAACTCATTCGCTGCCAGCCGCATCCGGATGCAGCTACCAGCGAATGAGTTAACGTCTTCAACTCGTTCGAGACGTGCCGCATACGGATACGCGGCATTTTGCGGCAGTATCCGTATGTGGCACGTCTCGAATGAGTTGACGCTTGTTTTTTTCTCGAAGGAAATGGAAATTTAAATCTAGTTCCCCCCAAGGGGGGTCCAGATATTTAGCCGGTGTGGACAGCTGTTTCGGTCTTGACGACCTCTTCAGCACACCATCGGCAA
The DNA here is from genome assembly GCA_036245525.1 of Semisulcospira habei. Classification (NCBI taxonomy): domain Eukaryota; kingdom Metazoa; phylum Mollusca; class Gastropoda; family Semisulcospiridae; genus Semisulcospira; species Semisulcospira habei. The sequence continues at coordinate 38,580,279 of BTPG01000007.1, forward strand.
TACTGGAGGAGGCAGGAAATTCTGCCTACCTGCAATGACAACCACATTTTACTGTGGTGTCTGCAGGGGAATACATTCCATGCCACCACCTAGAGTTAAATTTCCATGCACCCTAAAAGAGAACCTACCAAAAGGGGGGAAGGGGTTGCAGTCGAGGGCTGGAACAGTGGATATGTGATACGCCCCCCTTCGGGGGGGGGGGGGGGGGGGCTTCCATATGCATTGCTTTCAGTCACTTTCTTAACACCCCCTCCCTTTCCTATCTCTTTTTTTGTGTGTGTGTGCTTTGGCCACAGTGGATCTATGATCACTGGTCGATCATGCACATTTCTCTCCCCTGACAGTGCTATAACCTACTTTACTTTGTAACCTTCCTAAAATATTAGCACTGGCAGTCTCCCCTTTTCTTTTCCTTGTAATATCGGTTTAGTGACCTTGTTATAAGCGAAGTCGACAATAATAATAATGATGATGATGACGTGCCGCCTCCCGAATTATGCTGCGTGTTCGGAGGCGGCACGTCTCAAATGAGTTGAAAAGATGGACGAACAGAACTAAACAGCCGAAAAAACACTAGCGTGTACGCACGTGCACATACACGACCACGGAACACACACACACACACACACACACACACACACGTATATATATATATATATATATATATATATATATATATATATATATATATATATATATATATATATATATATATATATATATATATATATATATATATATATATATATATATATATATATATATATATATGTGTGTGTGTGTGTGTGTGTGTGTGTGTGTGTGTGTGTGTGTGTGTGTGTGTATGTGTATAAACCGGTTGTGGGCAGTAAAAACTTTAAATCTACTCAGCAGGTCCAATATCTGTTTGGGAATATTTTCTATCTTCCCCCCTCCGGGGGAGGACTGGATATTCTCCAGCGGATGGCGGGGCGCCTGGGGGTAGTCCCTATTACTTTATGTAGTAGGTGTTCAGTGGAAGGCTCAAAAGATCTAATAAGCGATGCAGTCACAAAAGGGCAGCTGATGTCCTGATGACACAATGCAAGCTTACCAGCCTGGAATTCCATGGCATTAGCTATGCATTCTCAGAATTTAATGACAAATTATATATATATATATATATATATATATATATATATATATATATATATATATATATATATATATATATATATATATATATATATATATATATATATATATATATATGTATATAACGTTTGAGTCGGGAGCTTGATTGACTGGACAGCGCATAGCGTATTTCTTGTGGTAAGCTGTTATTATTATTATTATTATTATTATTATTATTATTATTATTATTATTATTATTATTATTATTATTACAACACGTCGCATTATTTAAAGGGTATGCATGTCTTGCATTCTATGTTGGAGATGTGTCCATACACTTTTTCAAGAGACAAAGAACTGCTGAATTCAGCGAGGGCAGGCGTGAGGAAATTCCCCCATTGCTTTTTTGCACTACACCTCAGTTGCCACCCAAACCTGTACCTCTATCCGCTCGGGTTGAATTTACACCTGCGCAATGGTTCTGCTCTGGTGCACACACTGAATCGCCCCCGGAAAGCAGAACACTCAGGTGAAATCGTAACTCTCAAACCGAGGCCACATCTTCCACATAAAAGGTCGCAAGGGGTTACACAGGACCTTATCCGCAACACAAGAGGCATAGATTCTCATGAACCCCTGCTATGCAGGGTTTCATGAGGATCTATGCCTCTTGCAGATGGAAATCAGTGATGCACGCGTCAGCGAAGTACGTTTCAGTTGTGCAAGAGAGAAGAGACCTGGCTGGGTTTACACAACAAAGAAAACATTGTGTCACAGTACTGAACATTTTTTGTTGTTGTTGTTTTGTTTGTTTTTGTACGTTGTTCAAACTCGTGTGACAAAAAGCGAACATGCAACGCGTAGCCAGCATTGGGTCGTTTGATTCATTACTCTTAAGGTCTAAATACCATAATATGATCACAACCCAAAAGCGTACGAGGTCTTCAGTCAATTAACTTTCCCTTCAGTTCAGTTCGTTTAAGTTGGTCAAAGCGGTGCGGGGGTCGTCAGGCTTTCATTTCTGTGATGGTTTCGAATATTAATATTTTTTATCGTGGCTTTAGCAAACCGATCAAATGGTTTGAGACGACCCGCGCAGCCGCATGGCCCGGCATACAGCCGCGTATCCTGACGCAACACGTCTCTAATGTGTTAAATCGTGTAACCACGTGACACGTCATTGGCCAGATAGTTACGTGCGTTAATTTCATCTTTTTCCCTTTAATACTCGGAATGACCAGTATCATTAACTCATTCGAGATGTGCGGCATCCGGATACGCGGCGTAAAGCCGCGTATCCGGATGCGGCACGTCTCGAATAGATTAACTTGAAATCCTTACAGCCTGTGACGTGGGTTACACGTTCGTTGATTTTTGTCAATACAGAGTTCAACGCACCGTTAAAATGTCAGTGTAGACGGTTCTTCTGTACAGTGGATGTGCTATTGGTTTGCACGGCCCAGCTATATCCAAAGCGCAAAAGGCCATCGGGCCAACGTCGGCCGCCGTTGGTCCAATGGCCTTTGCGCACTGGGTATGTAGACATTTTCCCTCATTCACTGCCTTTAAATCTGCCCTTAAGACTGACCCGCCTGTTCGATACCCCATTGTAGCTCAGTTCTTAGTGATTATCTGTGTTTGTCTGCGTGTGTGCGTGTGTATTGCAGAATCCTTTGTTTCTCTGGCTTTATGACCCCCTTCACTCCCACCCCTTATTAATAAAGCGCTTAGATCTTATAATATAATATAATATAAGATAAGTAGACATTATTATTATTATTATTATCAGGCCGTTAATAAAGAATGTATGACATCATTAGCTGTAGACCTCGCCTGAGTGTTGGTCGTCATAAACCTACTATGCGGGGATGAAAGCAGTAAACAGCAGGGGGATCGATTGAATGGATTATGTCGTAAAAGTGTCCTCTGCCCCCCCCCCCCTCCTTTATCTCCCCCTCCCTTTATCCCCCCCCCTTCCGCTCTTTCTGCGCACATGTATGCACACACACGCACGCACGTACGCACACTGTTTACACACGCGCACACACACTCACACGCACACGCACGCACACACACACACACACACGCACGCATACACATGCACAGACATAGACACACGTAGACACACGCACAAACCTGTGCCACCCTCCTTCTTATTTCTGCACACATTCATGCACACGAACATAGGGCACACACGGCACACAGGCACGCACACACAAAACCTCCATGCGCACAACGTGAGGCTATGATGGATTCTTTTTCAGGCTGCGTCCTATTCTCTCTCTCTCTCTCTCTCTCTCTCTCTCTCTCTCTCTCTCTCTCTCTCTCTCTCTCTCTCTCTCTCTCTATCGCGCGCGCCCTACCTCCCTCCCTCTCTCACACTCTCCCCCCCCCCCCTCCATCACGGGTAGTCTCCCGCGTCACCTAAAAAAACATATATATTTTCCACCCTGTTTAAACACACCACCTCCACCATCACCATCACCATCACCACCACCGTCACCACCACCACAATTTGCTGATTGCTGCTATCCGCTTAACCCTTTTAGCCCCGGATTTCTACAGCAGGAGATGGCTTGACCATGGTAATTCAAGGATAGTGCCAGGTTAGCTTTACGCCTGAGCTGCTTCAGACCATACATGGTTACCAGTCCGCAATAAAACCTTTCAGAACCACTTTTACATAGCAACTAGCCCCTCACCATATATCCCTTATTCCTACTCTTACCGCGCGGTACTTTCTCTAGGCGGCAAACTAAGCACAGCTTACTCTACGCTACAACCAGTGACATCGGGCTTCTCCCGAAAGCGATTGAAAACAAACCAACCAAAAAGCAACCCAACAAACATCTGACAAACCTTTACCATTCATTGACGCTGCTGTAGATATCCAACGTTTACATTGTTTGCTCTACAAAGCAGCGAAACTCAACAGAATCAGCGATTAGAGGCTCAGACCGGCGCAGACGACAAACAGGCAGAAACTAAACTGTCATCTGCTTTGTTTGATTTTTGGTGATTTTTTTTTCATGTCATGTGAAAGGTTCTATAAAACATATCAGTGGAGTGTTCGTATGTTAAAAAACTCCCATTCTCAAACTGTCTGAGAATGGGAGTCGCTCGGTTTGTCTACAAATGATAGTATATGAACACTTCACTTCCATGCTGTAATATCGCCATTATAAATGTTTTAGTACGTAATACAATAATGCTGAAAGAAAGGGGTAACCTAACTTACATAGCTGGAATGTCATAAAATGAACGACTTTTCTTCTCTTCTTCTCCTCTGTACATAGAAGAGTTCTTCCGTTAAGCCAGACTAGACAGTAGAACTTATATGTCACTCTGGCCAAGGTTGGGTCGACGCAGAGGTCGGTACCCAACAGAACACTTCTGGTACGTGTCTAACTCACAGGGATTGCGAACCGAATGGTAGAAAAGTCTTAGTTTAGGCACGTCAACAGTTACCACCTGTTGCACCGGCAAATTTTAAGTCCCCCCTCGAGAAGATCTTTTTAATTCATGTTCCTTAACCCATTTAGCCAGGACGCCCTACAGCAGGTGATGGATCAACCGTGATAATTCAAGGGTAGTGCCAGATTAGCTTGGCGTCTGATGGCGCCAAGCTAATATGGCACTGCCCTTAAATTATCACGGTCGATCCATCTCCTGAAACTGGTACATAGTTGTTGAGTGACACCTCTAAAATTTAGGAATGTGGCCTTGGGGTTAAATGGGTTAACTATAGACAGGATGTTCAGAACTACCAGATATATTTGTCCTCCGTGAACTAGCTGCAAGCACAGCGAAATTTCAATTTCATCAACCCCTGCTGCTGCAGGTGCTCATGAGGATCTATGCCAACTTGCACACGAAAAAAAAAAAAGGTTGTCGGTGACAATGGAGTAGAATTCATCCAATTTTCTTTCATTTATCTGGGTCAGCAGGTCAGATCACTCTGCCCCTGAGAATCTAGAACGCAGAACTGAAGTGAGCGGCCTTGACTTTTCAGTGTGAGCTGACAGTTTTCTGTAGGTTTCACAATGGCCGAGTTATTTTTCTATATCATTCTTCTCAGTCGGATTTAGGGCCCTGTGTCTGCTCAGAACAGGATTAACCCAGTTAGCCCCGGCACACCACATTAAGATATGGATCGACCATGATGGTTCAAGGATGGTGCCAGAATAGCTGGCGCCAAGCTATTCTGGCACCACCCTTGAACTATCATGGTCGATCTGTCTCCTGAATTGTAGCACAGACTCAAGAAGACTGCACAAATATGGGAATTTCGATCTTGGGCTACAATGGGTTAACTCATTCCGAAATCCCCAACTCTTGCCGTTGTTCTCTGAAGACTGCATTGCAGTGCAGGACACAGATCGACCATGACAGTTCAAGGGTGATGCCAGAATAGCTTGGCGCCCATAGGCGCCAAGCTATTCTGGCATCACCCTTGAACTATCATGGTCGATCCTTATCTTGCTGTGGCGTGTTTGGGGTAGAATGAGTTAAGCAAAATGTTAGACGTGTATTTTCGAACAAATGTTAAGTACTGTGTGAATGGCTCGTTGTAAAACCAGTTTTCTGTTGAATCCAGGCCCCCCCCCCCCCCCCCCCCCCCCAAAAAAAAAAAAAAAAAAAAAAATCTTGACTACCCAGCGTGTGATATGCACAGGGGAAAAAAAAAATCCAACAAAGAAAAACCACGTTCGATTCATCTCCTGCAACTGGCATATAGTCGTTCAGTGACACCTGCCAAATTTGGAGGTACTGAAAATTTGAGGTTAAAAGAAAGTAAATAAGGTATGTGTGCGCATCAGTCCCTAGTTCTCATTTAACGAAAGCCTTGGAGCACGAAGGGCAATCAAACATAACACGCTGTTTTGAAACTAGTAATAGCTGTTTGGCCGCGCACATCGGAATAATGTGCAATCACCGCAAAACTGGGGCATGCCCGCCGGTATTCTCGTATTTCCCACATTCGCCATCGGTACGTGCTGCGTCAGGTTACGCGGCCGCTTTATGCCGCGTATCCGGTGCGCAGCACGTCAGTCTCGAAAGTGTTAACGTGGTATCAATATCAATGTTTTATTCACTCGTTCAGTGCCAGTTGACGGAGACTTGTCTCTGCAGTCTCTTTTTAAATCAACCCTGGCTGTCCCGGGAACACGCATTCAAAGTGGTGTCAGCAAGAGGCATAGATCCTCATGAGCCCCCGCAACTGCGGGGGCTCGCGAGGATCTGTACCTCTTGCAGTTGGGTGGTGATCACATTTTCTCGGCACTGAAGGGGTTAAAATCAGCGCGCACGCAAACGCTTGTACGTCTATGCATAAAACAGCGAAACCAAACTTGCGACCAAAACAAGCGGTATTACGCACATGACGGACAATTTGATCCGGGTACCCCCTGCTCGACTGCTGACGATAATAAAACTGGAAATAGCTCATTAAATATCGTTTATATTGTCAATTTAAAAAAAAAATGTATGTCAAAATAGGACTGATCAGGTCCCGTGTTGAGGTAACAAGACTGTCCTCAGTCAAAAGCAACAGGCACCTGACGCACGCTTGTTGATCAACGAAAATGCGAGTCAGACCCCCCCCCCCCCCCCCTTCGCACGCGCATAAGCGCGCGCGAGGGGGAAGGGGGGGGGGGTGACTGCAGTTTCGTATGTCAACGCCTGTTTAGCCGCAAGCTTTGAGTCTCTGCGATTTTATGATCTTAATCTTGCAGACGTACCTTAATTAAAGAACAATGTGACGCTTTAACCGGAGGTATTTTAAATGTGTATTTACGTCCTGTTTTTTTTTTTTTTTTTTTTTAATTCCTTTTAGTTCGGTCTGGCTGGTCAAACTTTCATCTTTCCCGCCTTGAGATGAGAATTGTCGGCTGTTCAGCGTTAAACCCTAATAAGTAATTGTTCTATTTCAGAAACCTTCACATATAAAAACATTATTTTCAATCAAATGTAAAAATGACACCCCCTCCGACCTCCCCCCGCCGCTCCACCCCCCTGCCCCGCCCCCCTTGACAACATAATTATGTCCGGAAATTGCCGTATGCTGCTTGCCCATAATTACCTCCCTTACTCCGCTTCGGGTCACATTACATATACAAATGAGATAGGTGAGGTATTGCAAGGATCGGAGTCTTTTTTTAAAAAAAATCTTCTGCCTTCTTTGGCACTTTGTACAGAGGCAGTATGCTGGAATTTCTTAAAATCTCTTGATATATGAGAAGAGACATGTCCTTACCAACCCCGCCAAGCACAGCTGAAATCACCTCAAATCACTTCGTCAACGGCAACTCAGTCAACACAGGCCCACAATTGTCCACTGGATAAGCTCAGGATGGTATGAATCAAAGAACCAAACATGTCTCCTCTCAGCTAACCAGAAATTTCCAGCAAATTCCAACATTCAGCCCTACTACAAATTCAAACAAGGCAAAACGAAATTCATTGTATTTAAAAAAAACCCAGTACTGGTCCTTGCACTGCCTCAGTGAACTGCCCAATTTAAATATGTAACATGACCCGCTACTGATGCCCGGAGCCGATACCGACTATGAGTGGGACAGAACGGTTGGCACAGCATCTTGTATGACCTCCTCCTGTCATGTCTGTAATTGAGGAAGGTCACCCGGCAGCTGGAGTGTCACTCATGCAAGGGTCGTGCAACTCACGCGTGTCACTGGCTGTTTGCCGCACGTGCTGCTGGGTCACATGGTTTGACATCCGGGTCCACTACACTCCATCTCAGTCCTGCAACCTATTTAGGTTGCACTTATTGTAACGACCGATAAATCGATGTTTTAAAAGCGGCGTTGTTTTGCAAGCCTCTCACAACATACTTTTCTGAACTGAGCTGAAAGCGGACTTGGGCAGCGGTGTAGGAAAAGGTATGGCCTTGTCAGCCTCAAGTTATCTCTTCGGTAGGGCAGGAGTCTCATAGTCATCCATTCCTACCTCGTCAATAGTAGAAGCCAGTATGGTGTGACCTGATCATATGAGGGCACTAATCTCCATTTTGCTTTTGTCTTCAGTACAATGTAAAAATGCTGGTCTGTGGTTTCGTCCCTTACAGCCCAGAGGTCACTAGTGAGCGTAGTCCCGCGCCAGCCACTAAAGCGGCAAGGTGCTCCGCTATAGCGGAACAGAATGAAAACCGTTTTGATTGATCAAAGCGAGCGACTGACTAAGCGGCTCACTCATGCAACTGGCTCCTGATAACGTTTGAGGAAGGAAACGAAAGAAAACAGCATGTAGCACAGTACGACCTATGTTGAGTGACTACCCTTATAAAAGATATCCTGTCGTTATGGACCATCATTTAGATGGCTGCTCAGTGTAGCCACCTCAACTTGATGGTGGTCTTTAATGACAGCTAAAACTTTTTGCCCTTCAAGAATTATCATGATGAGAAGCAACTGTCTTTTAACCCTCTGGGTGCCGATAGCAGGAATCAAGGCGACTAAAACCGCTACCGACACAAGAGTCAAAGGGTTAAAAACCTCCTTTTGCACACAAGGTGTCTGTTCAAAACACTTTTGGGTAGATGACTCCATACTTCCCACCCCACTACCCCCCCCCCCCCTCCCCCTCACTCAGACACTCTCAATACACTCGCCGCTCGCTTTGATCAATCAAAACGGTTTTCATTCTGTTCAAAACGGGTTTTGCTATATCATTTACGAGAAGTTTCAGATGCCCCCCCCCCCCCCACTCCACCCCCCACCCCCCACACACACACACACACACCGACACCCCCGATACACTCGCTGCTCACTTTGATCATTCATTTCCCGCTGTATTCCTCTCCTGAAAATCTTCCTATGCCGCTGGTTTTGTTCTACGCTACAAGTACTCGTTGTAGGACATTCACCTTTGTTTTCATCCCTACGTCACACCACCAGTCACTTTAGCGTAAACCATACCAGGTGACCGTGATACAAAAACCCTTGTAGAGAAAAATCAGTGGAAACATTTTAATGATTACGTCATAAGTCTATTATTGACGGCAGTCATGCCTGGCGTGATCCAGGTCGGAAAATGTCTTCTTGATTTCTTTTACGAAAATAGTGGAGGAATGAAAACAAATACGTTGTTGGTAGCAGGGGCTTGCTGCACGGACCCTTGTAGGCCTTCGGTAGATCAAAGGAACCATTCTACCCCTCAGGCCTTCGGGGTATAATGGCTTCCTTTGTCCTCCCTCATGCCTACACGGGTCCGTGTAGCAAACCCCTGCGATCAATAACTTATAATACACCACGGCTTCGCCATGCTGTATCGGTGTGATTAGATTCATATTCAGTTCATCATCGAACAAAAGACACAATTACGCTCATTAGTTCGCCCGAAGCCTATTTTCAGGTGATAATCGCCCACGATTAGAACCGTGCTGTCGCTCGAGTGTTGTCTTTGGAACCAGATGACGATCGATGCCGATGCGCTATCAGGCCATCGCTTGGGCCGGCTACCACAAACTATACACGTGATATTGAGCAACTCCAAAGATGAACTTTTTTCTGTACTTTGACCAGTGGAATTGTTATCCCCCCCCCCCCCCCCCTTCCTCACACACACCTCGCCCTTTCAAAAAAAAAAAAAAAGAGTAAGAAAAAGAAGTAGGAGAAAAAGAAGAAGACAAAAAAGAGAGAAATTAACTCATTCAGCCCGACGCACGTATTTCCGAAATTTTGGAGGTGTCATCTAACGACTATGCACCTGTTGCAGGAGATGGATCGACCATGATAATTCAGTCAGGGTAGTGCCAGATTAGCTTGGCGCCGACAGGCGCCAAGTTAATGTGGCACCATTATAGTCCTTGAATAATCATGGTTGACCCATCTCCTGCTGTAGTGCGTCCCGGACTGAATGAGTTAGAAAAAAAAACCAGTTAAACAAAGCAAAAATGAGTGAATAATTAAATAAATAAATAAATAAATAAATAAATAAGCAATAAACAAGCAGAACAGAACTTGAAGCACAGCTAAGCAACGCAAAGCAAATTAAGCAACGCGAAAGAAAACGCGACGATTCAGTCAAAGCTGTAATATTTGTACAGTCAAGCACTTTATAAACTAAACAAAAGCAATCGTAAATTCAGAGCATAAAGAACCACATCCCTCCAACTGACGGATACAAAATAGGGCAAGCAGCAAGAGGCTTAGAACCTCATGAGCCCCCGCGATAGCGGGGGCTCATGAGGTTCTATGCCACTTGCCGAGTTAGGTGGTTCTGGCTGTTTCCCGGCAATCGAGGAGTTAAAGGTCCGGGTTCAGCAATTAGTCAGTAGAGGACATCGAAAAAAAAATGTCAAAGTCCCTACCTGACACAGAAAGTGCAACCCTGATAGGGCCCCGTGTGATAGGATCCCCGAGCACGCACGTTACTATAGCTGCTGTAGAGTGTCAGACGTCCTTGACGGCTGTCACAGTTCACGAAAACAGGTATACACCATCCAGCTGCCTAAGGTCACTTCCAGTTGCATCTGTCCGTGCGCGGTAACATCCAATTCCCGTGCAACTACGACTGAAAAATATCCAACTTTCATTTTGCCGCACTGGTGAAGCCTGCACCGAGCCGCGACGTCCAGAGCGTCCAAAAAAGGTCCAGCGAATGGTGGCGGTAAGTCCAACATGATATGGTGTGGTCTTTTCACTTTTTGTGGTACAAATATTACTTTTGTTGGTAAGTATATTTCCAACAACAACAAACACCTATGCGCGTGTAGCTGACGTCGTGTTTACAAAGGGAAGGTACTCGTAAATATGTATTATCAGGGGACACCACTCTAATGACCACTTCCTTGTCAACAACAAGAAGCCCTAGCGATCGTAATGTTATGTGTGTTCTGGTGTACAGGACACTAATTTCGGGGGAAATGATGACTGAGGAAATAACAGCAGACGACAGTGGTGAGAAGTAGGCAGAATACATCGATGAACAAGACGAAGAATAGATTGGAAATCTTAGCCTCACTGTTCGTCTCTTCTGTAGTTACTATATATACACGTCACTATAGTAACAGCCTGAAACTTTGTTTTTAAATTTATCTCCTTTATAAATAAGTGTAATAGTTTCTGGGCAATTTTCTATTACACATATTTGTGTTATATACATAATGAAATATGCGATATATTCTGAGCTCTGGTCTGATGTACATTTAGAAGTTTCCACTTTTAGTTGCGATTTGTTTTGGGGGTTCGTGGTGGTTGTCAAGTTTTTGTGTAAATATCTTCAGAACGCCACGCCATTTTCTAGTACAAGACCCGTGTGTGCATTACATAACTATACAAATACCAGTCATTTGATTCTTTTTCAGTGCCACACCAAATGAGCTCACAGAGCAGCAAGCAGCTAATGTGTTATTTCTGTGGATACATTTGTGAAGCTAGTACAAAGTGAAGGTGCATCAGTAATGGAACAACGCCCAATCTCATCACAATACATAACAGATAATCGCAGTGGCAAGGTAAGTTGTCAACCTAAAATGTGTGTGTGTGTGTGTGTGTGTGTGTGTGTGTGTGTGTGTGTGTGTGTGTGTATGCTTGGGACAAAATGTACAGCTGGCTTATATTTAAAACAAAATATACAGCTGTCTGAATAGAATTAAATATACAGCTGTCTGAATAAAAAACAAAATATACCTGCAGTTGTCTGAACACAGACAAAATGTTCAGCTGTCTGAATGAAAACAAATGTACAGCTGCTCGCTGTATGAAAACAACATCAGCAATTGTCTGGATGAGAATATAATCAACAGGTCTAGGTAAGGATAAAATAATTATACCACTATAATCAACCTAAAATATATTTGTTCACAAAATAACAGCACATTTCAGTGTGATGAAATAGAGCAATACATGTATGTGCATAATTCATTATGAAACTCACAATCAGGTATATAAGTGGTCTATTGTAAGTTGGCTTGCCACTGATACAATGTATTTCTCATATTTTCCTGAAACCACAAGCTTATGAACAGGAGAAATATGAGTGACAAAAACTTATAATATCATTCTTGTATACCAAAATATTTTATTGCTAGTTTTTCTGTGAATCATGTAAATACATGTATGTATATATTGCTCCATATCATAACACTCAAATGTGCTGCTATTTTGTGACTAAGCCATTTTTAGAAAGCCACACGTACATGTGTATGTGCACACATGCCTATTTTCTGTATTTATTTCTTTTTCAACAGGTTTTGTCCATCCATGACTGTTTTTATGGTTTGTTTCTAGACAGCAGGGCTGTCACAAGGTCAGGTGACTTGAAACTGGTGAATGCACAGCATGGCATCGAGTTTCTGAAGACAGCAAGACCTGTCCGATAAGTTGTCACCGACAGAGTTCTACTGTAATCTCCTGCTACTTTCAGGTAATTATCAGTTTGGTGGCATTTGATTTTGAAGTATGGTACACCCGTGCGCTTGCACAAAATCATTTTTGTTTGTAAAAGTGTTATCACATCACACATAAAGTAGCTTATAGTGTCCTGGAAATATTGCTGTCACAACACTAAGTTATGATTTACATATGACTGCTACCTCCACACTGTAAGTATATTTACAAGTTGACAGTAAACATTATTATCATGGTGCCATGGTGGTTTTTCTCCCAAGTCTTCATAACAGCTAGTGCTAGCTACCGGTCAGTTTGCCACTCTGTAATGCATGTATCTTTTTTCCAGTATGAAATAGATTTGTATATTATTACTGACTTGATCGCAGCCACTGAAACATCTGGATCATTACTTTGATGTGTGGCACAAAGGCAAGCGAATTGCATAAAAGGTTTGAGTTGAGCTGTGTGTTTACATGGAGGATTATATCCTTGAGTGTATGCAGAACAAAAACACATGAAACTGTCCTGTCATCGAAATAACCTACTCAGTATAAACTGCTGCTGGTACATTTTCACTTTTGTGCTTTTTTTACTTTCAGGTTTTGCTTTATCTATTATATTGGCCATCTGTTTTCAGTTTCTTTGCTGCTGCCAAAGGCTAAACACCACTTGAAACAAGGGATAAAGCCTGTTATCAACCATCACCACACATTACGAGTGTCCTTGCCAGGCATGATCAAGGTATCATGTCTTATTTATGCACTTATTTTGACTTAGAGTTTAGATATGTTTCAGTCTCATCATTGAGTGTTTTGAGTGTTAGTCAAGGGGATGTATCTATGTGGCTGAAAATGAAATGGCCCCCCAAAAAACTTTCATTGGCTACAAAGGCTACACAATGCGCAACAGGCTTACCATCCTTGACTTCAACCACCAAGTATGCAAGCAGTATACCAAGATTAGCAACAGGCACTCTGTGGCATACCAGGTAGCACAGCAGAAATATGCATAGTACATGTATGTTACACACTTGTGCAATTTCTGGTACAAGTGCAGTATTGTACATGTCATTTTCAGTATCATTACAGTACATGTATTTGTAGAAATATACTATTTAGGATTGTGACACTGACCATGAAAACTAATTCTTTCTTATGGCAAGTCAGGTGCAGAATTCCTGTTCATGTGCACTGTTTACAGTATGTAGTTATAACAAGGATGAAAAATGAAAGCAGACATGTATGCAATTTATGAAGAAGAATGTCCAAATGTATTGAAAACAAAAAATGTCCAACATTTTGCTTTTACATTCAACTTTAATACTTTCTTGTATAGAGAGTACAAAGTGCACAATATGGAGTATATATTACATGCATGTGTCCATTTATTCATGTCCCAACTACTTGTACAAACAGATGTAAACAATCTCCATGACAGAAAGTAAATTTTAAAAGTTAATGAAAATGTTCTCTTCATTCTGTTTTTTCTCATCAAGGAATGTGCTCCGTGGCCTTGTATCCCCAATGCCTCACTGATGAGAAGCTCTCCAGTTTGTTACATTACCTACGCAGTACAGATGACAAGATTGAGCGACGAGTGGATGTGGTTTTTCAGCAGAAGTAAAGACTTGGAGGTTGGTTTCACACACATACACAACCAGATAGTGCCCTCAGGTAGTTTAGATTGGGGCTTAGAAACTGCCATCTGATTATGGCCACCTGACAAGAGCAACACTGTTTGCTGTTGCCAAGCCCCATATGGCTCTCATGCCACAACTGAAAAAAATCTGTATGTAGAGTGTTGGTGATGTTTGATTGCTATTATAATGTGGGAATTTTATTTGCAAATGTGATGCTATAATTTTTGACGCTGCAAAATTTGACTTCGGTCTGCTTCTTACAAATATCTAGAAAAGTTGGTTCTTCTGTTAACTCGATCAGCTGGACCAAATTCAGTAGTTCTTGTTGTCCATTATTATTAGATGATTCCCACACAAACAGTAGGCCGGATTGTCTTCACTGGTCACGCGCTGATAAGGTGTCGCCTCTACTCCCACATTCGATATGGTCACCAGGGGCTGCTCATCGGTTGAGTGCATCTTTAGTCTCCCCCAGGGAAAAGTTGGTTATGTTGGCCTGAAAACATATTCATATAATATCATGTTACCAAGCAGCATTGCAAAGATACAATGTCTTTTATTATTAGAACAAAACTGTATAAATCGTTTGACCATCACCGAGACAAAGAAATTGTTTGTAAAAGTTATTTTGCAAATCTGTCTTGTATGGAGTTTATTGATTACACTGGCTGTGATTGATTCATTACGGTTGGTTTCATGTTGAGTAGATTATACTGGCTGATACCCGGTAGCCAAGTAAACTCATCTAGAACAGTGTTTGCAGTACATCTTCACATGTACTAACTGACCTTTGTTCTTGTCTTGCAGCTGCCTGCTGAGAGCAAGTTGGGGCACACTGCACTGCATCAGGCTGTTTGCTGTTCCAAAGTTTCTGTGTGACATTGCTGCTAACGCCCCTGCAGTTTGGTGACATGTTTGACACTGGCCAGTCTGTTGTCTCTTCACTGGTTGGACCTGTCCATGAAGGCTGTCTGTCTGCTGTGGAATCATGGCAATATTAGCATTTTGGTGGATAGCAAAATTTAGCATATGATGATAGAACTATATTGCCATATGTAACATTACATTAGGAAATCGTTGCGGTATATATATATATATATATATATATATATATATATATATATATATATATATATATATATATATATATATATATATATATATATATATATATATATATATGCCTGCATGTGTACCCGCCCCCTCCAGCCCCCCCCCCCCCTCTCCCTCACTTACCAAAACACAGTGACCAAGTTTGAATGACAGCATCATAAGCAAAATATACCATGCATATAATTCAATGACATCACTGAAATTGTTTCTTTATAATTAAAATGGTTGTCTCTGTTCTGTTTGTGTTTTTGCCTCATGTATTATTACAGTTATATATGGTGCAGGAAGTAAAAGTGCACATGTATGTTGTTCTGTAGAGAAGAACCCTATGAGGAAAGAACGTCGCTTAGAAATGACAGTTACAACACAATTTATTACTAGATAATATGAATAAAATAGTGTTGTAGCTGTCTTTTCTAAGCGTCTTTCTTTTTTTCGTTGAGTTCGTCTCTGCATTACACACGCTTCGCAGTCACCATTTTGATCTGGACTATGTGGTTCTGTAGGGTACATAGACTACTTGGTCTTGTTGAGGATAGACATACTCATTTCATAAAAAAAATCAGCTGTATTTTTAGGAATTATGACAATCATGGTAATTGTGTTTTATTTATGTATACACTTATTGATGTAAACCTGCCTGTCCCGGATTGGCCTCCGCAGCCACGAAAATGCCTGCAGATGACGTGGGCAAGCCCTATAGAATCTTCGTTCGTGAAGTCAAGCCAAGAGACACTTATTGATGTACTTGACGATTTTGGTAAACTCATAAGAGAAGCCTCACAATGAAAGGCATTTTTAACAGTTTCACTCAGTACAGATATAAATAAATAAACCATACGTTGAAGTGTATTTGAAAACAATGTTTTTGTCACAAAATGAAGATCAAGTGAGATATACCTCTTGCTGTTGTGAACTGATATATTTCCTTGATATTTATTTTTGCGGGTTGAGTCATTTCAGTTTTCTGATAGAGAACATTGCTATATGGAGTAATCAGAAATAAATCCCACATGGTTTGCTGTCAGTGCAAACATAGATAAACTATGAATGAAATATATTGTGGTTAGAATACCAATTACATAATATATATATATATCTGTTTCCTAACATTTATTTCATATCTCATAACCATAGCACGAGGTGAAAGAAACCTAATGCTCCAGCCGAAGGGTGCATGCCTGCATGATGCCAGCTTGCTTTCATCTGCTTCCTAAAGTCAATCGGGCGGGGGGGGGGGGGGGGGGGGGGGGGGGGAAGAATTCGCACAACCCCCCAAAAATGGAAAAATTAGTAACATTTAAATTAATTTGGGTCGAGGGCATAAACAGACATAATTATATGGTCTTGTCAAAATAATGTATACATTATTGGTATGGCGAAGGCCAGAACCATCTCACTGCGGCCCTGTATCTAATTATTTTGAAACTTGCCTCTCGTTTGCTCGTGCACCCTTTAGCTTGTAGTTGGTGTATCGGTGTTTGCTGTCAGGCACCTGCATGAGGTATGCATTGGGCAGGGTGCATTGCGTGTGCATAGACAGCAGTTGGTCTGGGGAGAAAATATTATCACTGAACTCATCAAGTTTGCAGACGGTAATTATCTTTTGTGATACAAAAAAAAAAAAAAAAAAAAAAACAAGATGAGAAGTAAACGACAAAGCAAAATATTACCTAGTGCTTAGATTCTTATAATGAAATCAAATTTTATGTCCGTGTAACACACACGAACAGGCACAATCACATCAATGGGTGACCGTCTTCACTCCTAGAAGCTGATTCAGCTTTTCAAAATCCCGAAAAGCTGAATTTCAGCTGTTTGGTTCAGACAGAACAGGCCTTCAGCCAGCCTGTTCCAAATGCAAAAGTCATACATTCTCATGAGCCCCTGCATCCGCAGGAGCTCATGGGAATGTATATCGCTTGCTGGCCATGGATTTATGGGGCATATTTATGTCCCGTTTACATTCATTTCATATTCTCGCACTGTCACCCATGCACATCACATTGTTGCATGATGACCTGTAAATTATCTCCCAGGCTTTTGTGAAAAATAAAATCGTTTTGAGGTGGGCGTTTGCGCGTTGCTTAGCACGGGAGTGCTGTCCCTTACACAAACATTATCTAGTAGCTTCCCTTCGTACAAATGGCGACTACCATAAAGACTTGTTGTTTGCAAACGCTTTTGAGGAAACCTTGTTTTGGATAAATGCGAGGACATAAGAAATGAGAAGACCACGATATAGCATGTTCGACGTACCGTCACCATTCCCTGGGCCATTTTTGGACGCTGTGGACGTCGCTCAGTGCTTCCCAGTACCGGCCCAGAAGTGAAAGTTGGATAGTCATCTTTCGTTGTTGTTGCACGAGAATTGTGGGTGTTACCGTGTACGGACAGATGCAACTGGAAGTGACCTTTGGCAGCTGAGTGGCGTATACCTGTTTGCATGAACTGTGACAGCCGTCAAGGACGTCTGACACTCTACAGCAGCTATAGTAACGTGAATGTTCGGGGATCCCATCTGATGAGGCCCTGTCAGGGTTGCACTTCAAGTCGGGTAGGGACTTCGAAATTTTTTTTCGCTGTCCTCAACTGACTAATTGCTGAACCAGGACCTTTAAACCTTTAATACTGACAAAGCTACTTTCTACCTGATCCAAGCAGTGGTTGCGTATCATAAAAGTCCGGCTGTGGCGAGCGCCTTTTGGCTTTGCAACTTCTCAGTTTTCCGGATAATGATTAATATGAAGGATATATACTTCGCACTCTCCTTAAAATCTACAATTAGATTACAGAGAACGGGGTTTCCCCCAAGATAAGACAGTAGCTTGCTTCCGGCCTTAGGCCGGCGCGGAAAAAATGCTCAGCGCTACAAATAAACGAGTCGACGCCAGAATGGTCATGTCGTATATCTGTCACCTATCTGGTTTGTGAGTATCATAGATAACACGTATTAGACGTGACGCATCCGGAAAGGTGGCTCGTCCCAAAAATGTTAACCCTTTGGCTGTCGGAAGCGTTTGTTTTTTTTGGTCGCAGGCGGAGTCGTCACGAAGAAAAACGCTACCGACAGCCAAAGGTTAACTAAACGACGTCGCGGCGGCGGGTGCCGGGTGCTGCACGGCTCGAATGAGTTAAAACAATCATCCCTTAGACAACCTAAAGTGAAGGAGGATCGACCATGATAGTTGAGGGTAGTGCCCTTGAACTAACTCCTACTTCATTGACCCAAATTATTAAAATCGTTCAAAATATAAGCACAACTTTGTACCCCTTCCCTGCCACTCTGCACGTGTTTGTTTCTAGTGAAATGTGTGTTCAGTTCAGCGGCCAAAAGCCCAAACCATCCAGGAAACATGGATATAAACTGGTCTCAGCAAGAGATATAGATCCTCATGCGCCCCCGCAGTTGCGGGGGCGCATGAGGATCTATGTCTCTTGCAGTTGGACTGATCGTGTTCACTTATTCTCGCCAGTGAAGCGGGGTCAAGGAGTATATTAACATGTCATACCCTATTAATAGCCGTAGGTTTTCAAAAGAAAAATTGAAACTGTCATGACCGACATATATCCATTTCTGACATCTAACACTGTGTCTGCGTCGCTGAAAGTTATTGTTGGAGAAACACGTTATTGATAGACCCTGACTCTGTGAATGGTACCTTACCTTAGTAGTCGACTCAAGTTGTTGGGGTTAACGCGGCCTTTACTGAAAGAAGATTTACTGAATCAGTATGAAAACTAACTTAGTCGCCTGGTCTTTCCGAAGTCAGTCCCTACTCAGACGCGTTATAGCGAGAGACAATGCCGTCATGATAGTTCCAGGGTAGTGCCATATTAGCTTGGCTCCTCAGCTCATCTGGTGGCCATGAGGAACGCCGAAGAAAGAACAAACACAGGCAAAGGCGTTGACAAAAGCTTGTTTGAAATTCAGTTTATCTTGGTTTTGGTTCATATGCCTATGGATAGACGTGTCACCAAAAAAATGAGGTAACAGTTAATTTCGAATTAACCCATTTAGCCACAACACCCTGCAGCAGGAGATGGATTGATCGTGATAATTCAAGGGTAGTGTCAGATGAGCTTGGCGCCTGAAGGCGCCAAGCTCATCTGGCACTACCCTTGTTATCATGATCAATCCATCTCAGTCCTACAACTGGTGCATAGTCGTTAGACAACGCCTCCAAAAGTTTGGAAATGCGGTCGTGGGGTTAAGAGGGTTAATGTGTGTCAAACTATTTTTGCCCGAGGGAACAAGACACTGTCAAAGTATAATGATTAGCTCAGTTCAACTTCTCACTGAGAAACCGTAAGGTCATCGCGTCGACGTCAGAACGATGCCGGACCGCCTACAGCGGGCCATCGTTGGTTGGTGTTTGCCCGGGAACCATTTCAGCTCAGTGGTTGAGTGACTCAGTGAAAGACTACATTTTCATCAAGCTAAAAGTCACAGAAATATGGGGTAATGGCCGGTCAGCGCCGGATCAGTTCGTTGACACACATATCTTTTCAAATCTCCAGACCGGGACCCTATTTGTCGTTGTTGTGTCCGAAGTGTGCTATAAGCGAAGAAAGACTGAGTGCTGTCGGGACCTCTGAAAAAGCGTTGTTATATCCAACTTTTGTTATATATCCTTATTATAAGCGAAGAAAAATGGTCGGGGTTTCACGTTGATATTTTTATCAAGGCTATGCAGGTCTTCAAGTCAACGTAGCTCGTGCGAAAGAAAGGGAGGAGGTGTATTTTTAGGTCCACGCGCTGTGTGACGTCGACGGCAGTGAAATCCGCCCAACCAAACAAAAGCTTGCAACGCGGCGCGAGACATTCAATGTGCGCTGAGCAGACCGCGACAAACTAACAAGGCAGACGAGAGAGCGAGGTGTTGGTCGCTTGGCATGTCTGAGTCTGCATCGAACAAATCTGTCGTGTGATGTTGTGAGCGTTAGAGAAAGGACGTGATCACTTGAACATTCGAGAGAAAATTCCAAGACTTGTTTTTTTTTGTGACATTTTGTTGGGAACAAATTCTAAAACCGTACATCGGAGCGTGTCAGTTTGCTCCAATGGCTTCTTGTGGTGTAAACGTTTTCGGCCTCGGATTGTGTGTGGTGTCCATGCTGCTACAGACGGTTACAGCAGGTAAGTTATCACTTTTTATACTTAAAAAAAAATAATAACACCGACGGATACAGATATAATATGTGCGTCGACTCTAAGAATACGTTCATTTTCATCGTGTGTAAATTTTCATTATTCCGATAGTCTGCCTTTACTGAGACGGACTCAAGAGAGAGAGACACAGAGAGAGAGAGAGAGAGCCGGAGAGAGAAGTTTAATTTTTCAAGGATACACTGAGATTGTTCCTCTCTCTCTCTCTCTCTCTCTCTCTCTCTCTCTCTCTCTCTCTCATTCTCTCTCTAGCAGGGCAGTTTGTAAGAGAGGCACTCGCATGCCTAAAACTTTATCCTGAATAAAAGCATTTCATCATCATCATCGAGTCATCTCTCTCTCTTTCAGTCTCTCTCTCAAATAATTTTTCTTGCGCAGATCATCTTTCGATCAGTTTCACCGAGTCAGCCTGTGTACATGTTCAATGTATTCAGTGTTCATTTTCATCAGCATAATGTGCAAAAGCCCAACAGTCTAGGCAAGATACCACTGTACAGGGGTGCGCGCGGATTAAAAAGAAAACGGAGTTATAACAATTAAAAACTTGATTTACTCATCCAGAAGCCAAATAACTCTGCAAGAGGTTAAGATCCTCATGAGCCCCCGCAGTTGCGGGGGCTCATGAGGATCTATACCTCTTGCTGAAGCCACTACCACTTTATGAAGACTAACGATCTCACAATGAGACCGTCACTACGGCAATAAAGCAGCTGCTCGCGTTGTTGTTGAATCAGCGATATTCAGATCCTCTTTCCAGTTCTACATGAAGCGTGTAGACCCCATACGTCACACATGTCTGGTTAATCCTTCTGTTTCCGTGTGCAACTTCTGTCATGCGTTGATGATCAGCCACTGGCGGCTAGGAGCGGTGAAAATTAAACTACAGTTTGTATCCTGGGGCCATAATTATTGCGACATGTAATAAAAAAAAAATGCGTCGTCTCCTTTTTGTTGTTTAACCCATTTATTTAAATCATTCAAGGCGTCCCGCATCAGTAGCTGCGGAAGCGTATAGCGCCGGCAGCGCAATACGCTTCCGCAGCTACTGATGCGGGGCTTCTTGAATGCGTTAACGCAAACACGTGGTCTCTGACGCAGGTGAAGGTTACTTCCCCATTAAGATGCATAACATGAGGGTATAAGTCAAGTTCACATCATCTTTACATGAGGGTGTAAGTCAAGTTCACATCATCTTTACATGAGGGTATAAGTCAAGTTCACATCATCTTTACATGAGGGTGTAAGTCAAGTTCACATCATCTTTACATGAGGGTATAAGTCAAGTTCACATCATCTTTACATGAGGGTATAAGTCAAGTTCACATCATCTTTACATGAGGGTATAAGTCAAGTTCACATCATCTTTACATGAGGGTATAACTATAAGTCAAGTTCACATCATCTTTACATGAAGGTATAAGTCATGTTCACATCATCTTTACATGAGGGTATAAGTCAAGTTCACATCATCTTTACATGAGGGTATATGAGTCAAGTTCACATCATCTTTACATGAGGGTATAAGTCAAGTTCACATCATCTTTACATGAGGGTATAAGTCAAGTTCACATCATCTTTACATGAGGGTATAAGTCAAGTTCACATCATCTTTACATGAGGGTATAAGTCAAGTTCACATCATCTTTACATGAGGGTATAAGTTAAGTTCACATCATCTTTACATGAGGGTATAAGTCAAGTTCACATCATCTTTGCGCTGACTTTTGAGGGCAGATTCATATTCGCCAGTTTTATTTCTCGGGATCCGCGCTCTTTACCGTGACAGTACAATCAAGTCTGTGAAAGTCGACCAACTGAGGGACTGCTGAAAAGTGGTCACCTGGCACAGCTGGTTTCTTACACAGGGTGTCTATGTAACAGAAAGAATAACACTTATTATGGGACGAAAATGATTGGTCTGTCCAGAAGGGTGGTCGCCTTTGACAGATTTTGACTCACACCATCTGGATACCAGTCCTGAAACAATGGACCACTGACTAGACCAGCGTGACGTGTCTGTCTACGTGTGAAGTGACTCTAAAAAGCAAATTTACTCTTCGTCGTTCTTTCAGCCGTGAAAGTCACTCATACGTGCAAGAGGCATAGATCGTCATGAACCCCCGCTTGGAGGGGGCTCATGAGGACCTGTGCCTCTTGCTGAGTCGGGCCCCATTCAAACCCTCTCAGGTAGCAAAGGCCAGTGGGCTTCACCGAGTCCACGCGGGCGATCAATGAAATGACAAACTACGGACCTTGTCAGATATTTTCAATGGACTGCCTCAGATGGCGATTTGCTAATAAGCTGCAGACTCGCTGACAAGCCGGTTGTCCAATAAACAGGCCAAACACTGGCCGAGGCCGGCTTTGACAAGTCGCGTAAATTCAACGTCTTCGGCAACGCACAGACACAGGGGGGAGGGGGGGGGGGGGTCACTGTATCAGTGTTCAGCCAAGCGTGACAAATGCTCCACCGTGATCTCTCCCAGACTGTGACCCCCCCCCCCCCCCCCCGCCACCCCCAGCACTTAAACAGCGGTTCAAAACCGCTTCGGACCGGTAGGGTCGTTCCTGCGTAATGTTTGTCATGCCGTCGTGGGCCTGACATGTTATAGGGTGGCGTACGTGGTTTGATTGATTCTTGGCGGAAAAGCTTACTTAGTAAACACGCAGTCACGAAGTCCTACCAACTGACTGGCACAAAGAGCGTCACTGAGGCACAAGAACGTTCCAGGAGAATTTCTATAGTGGCGCTCAGTGAAGCGGCCCGCAGTAGCAGTCCGGTTATTTGCTGTCGTGTAAATTTTATACACAATTAAACCAATACTCGTTTGTCGTAGTATTTGAGATGTTAACCCTTTGGGTGTCAGTTGCGACTATTCCGGTAGGAATCACCTCGACAATAGTCGCTAGCGACACCCAATGGGTTAAGGTCCCATGGGCATTTTTTTTTTTTTTTTTGGGGGGGGGGGGGGGGGAGAGAGAAAGTCTTGCTTGGGCCCTGAATAGGTAGGTACTTCGGCACGCTCATGTTGCTTGAGTGCCCTTCATTAAGATCTGGGATCCTACATAATCTAGGGTCCCCGATTTAATTCGGAATTTAATTTTTACTTTTAGAATTTGTGCTGGTCTGTGATTTTGGGCCTTGTGGCTCAAGGCCAAAAGACAGACAAAAAATATAGACCCGCACACAAATCATTCAGCCAAATTACGCCCACAAAACGCTTCCACAACATTAATTGCAAGCGTCACGATAGCCTGTACTAGCAAAAAGACGGAGACGATCCTCCACTGCCGAGTAAAACTTAATACGATTGAACTGCAAGAGACGTAGATCCTCATGAGCCCCCGCAGTTGCGGGGGCTCATGAGGATCTATGTCTCTTGCTGAGATCAATTTGTTTCCATGTTTTTTGGACGGTTGTTGCTTTTTCTTGTGGTTGTTGAGTGAACACAGTTTGTAGAAACACAAAATGCGTACAGTGACAGTGAAAGGGTTACAGGCCAAGAGCTGCAGTCGTGATTCTTCAATATAAAATGCCCATCTCCGAATGGCAGTGATAAAAGACATTTATACATTTCGTTACGACAAAATAGCGGTTGACTCGGACTACAGTCATAATAATAAATGTTATGATAGTCTTGCTTTACATTCGAAGTACAGTCGTATTTATAAGTTTTACGGCAGAGTACACTCATATTTATTAGGTTTAAGACAATATTGCATAAATGCGGAGAATGTACTCATTTTGCTTGATATAGTGCCGATAACAGGCAAATGTGATTACGAGACCCTAATCAAAATGTCCGAGTCGTAAGACGAGGACATTTTATTAAGGTCAAGTAATCACATCTGTCGGTTATCGGCACTATATATCAAGCAAAATGTTACTCAATATAATTTGTGTCAGTACCCAGTCCAAAACAATATTAATTTTGCGGGCGAATGCGGTGTCAGACAAAACACATGAATGGCAGACGACTGCATATTCAGTGTCGACTCAGCGTAGATTTCGTCTATCTATGAGCACATCCAGTGCACACAAATAGATACAGGTTAAGGAAAATAAGTGAGCAACATACGCACAGCTACTAGTTGCATACAATTCTTTTCCTTACATCTCCGTCTGCAGCAATTTAAATCGATCTAAGTGAAAGCGCTTGTCCTCAATTTGCAACACATTCTTTGTATGCACAGTCCTTCTAGGCTGGCTGAAAACGGGAACAAGTTTTCGATGGCCGAGTTTTTCTGGTTTACTGATTTAGTGTGGCGTTGTTGGCTGTTTTGCGTCTTGTCCTGTGTTCAGGGACCTTGCATTAGTGTAGAAAATCGAACCGCATTGAAATGACCCGTGTATTAGAGAAAGAAAAGTCGGTCGTCGAGTTGTGTGTGTGTGTGTCCCATTGAGCATAATTATTTGCTGATTAAATAAATGAAATAATTGTTCCGGTTATTTCACAGCTGCTCAGATTATGCTGTTTATCTGATTCTTGCACGCCTGTAATAACGCGAAATTATCACTTCTCAACCGGCACACCGGTTATCTCCCGTACCGCAGTAGCGAATCGATGGAGACAACCGGTGTTCTCAACCAGAGAACAATGGTAGATTTTATATAAATACTGCTTCGCAAATCAATCACGTATCTTGTTCAATAGCATGTCCGTCGAAAGGTCCTGGTAAATCAAAGTGGCACAGTTGCAGTTCGCCTGAATTGATCAGTGTTCAGGTCGTACTCCATAGGCAATAGATTGCCCTGTCCCCCATAACCGGGGCGGTCCGTGGCGCAGTGGTTAAGACGCCTGCCACCAATGCTAAAGGTGCGAGGTTCGATTACGGGTTCCGGCGTCGGATTTTTCTCCTCTAGTGTCACCGTTAATTCGGGCGGACCGTCGGGGGTTCTTTCTCCGGGTACTCCGGCTCTTCCTCCCCCTCCACTTTGGTATCAGTTTCAGTCCACTTAATCAAATTTCAAATACAAACGATTTTGAATTTCCAAAAAACTACAGTAGCTCGCTTGAGCTTGCCCTTAGCACCACGTGAAAGTTCTGTGTTTACGTTCAGTGTGTGAGTGAATGCGCGTGATTCACGTGAGCGTGCTTGTTGGGTTCAGTTCGCGGCGGCGCTTTGAGCCGATTTTCAATTGGGATAAAGCGCCTATTTAATGCGCTTATTATTATAACCCGCCCGTCAGGGCCGTCCATTATCAGTTCGGTGCCGTGGACGTTAAACCCCGAACTAACCAACAAAACGTGTCATGCTTGTTGTACTTAGACTTAACGTTGCTACATCCCCAGGTTACTGATTACTCGCTGATAATCATTGTCACCGCCGGATGCTTGTTGCAGTGTTTGCGTAGATTGTGATTTGAATGGCGTTTCTCGGTCCCAAGAGAGTTTGGTGTTACATTGCACAGACGTGTGACAAGTGCTGTTTTATAAGAGTCGCGTTATAGAGGTAATCTATTTCGTAGCAATCGTCCCCTGCCTGTGTTCACTGTACAGCCGGCGTAGCCTACTCCAATGGCAATGCGTGTTCGAGTTACGGCGCACTCTAATCACAACCGGCAATGGGGGCCTGACCAGGATAAACATCGGGTCGATAATCATGCCTGAATAATGACACAAGTTACAAGTTACCTTACACCATTGATCCGACGAGAATTATGAAGGTACATGGATGCAGTGGCGGATCAATCAGGAGGCCTGGTCATACTTCTCCAGAACATTGGCCAGGGTGTGTTTTAATCATGTACCTCCCTGTTTTGTATGGGTCATACCTCGCGTCTTAGCTGTCCCTAATCACCAGTGAAAGTAATACTGTACTTGGACCATACCTTCTTCAAAACTCCTACATTTTTCAAGGAAGTTCAGTGCCGGAGGAGTCGGTATGACCTGACATGGTGCCCAACCCCACGCCCCTGGTTCAGTAATCGTTTAACTCGTTGTGCCCGAGGTACGAAATACCCACATTTTAGAGTTATCCTCTGAGGACTGCATTACTCAGGAGACAGATCGACCATGATAGTAGTCAAGGGTGGTGGCAGAATAGCTTGGCGCCTTTAGGCGCCAAGCTATTCCGCCTGCCACCACCCTCGAACTATCATGGTCGAGCCATATATTGCTGTGGTGGTGTCGCGGGCAGAATGAGTTAATTCTTTAGACAGATGGGCAACTTCAGTTTCCCAATCAGTTTTTGTGAACGGCCAGTCTCATAGCACGTCAAAAATGAGCGTGCTGATATCCAAGTGAGGTTATTCGGAAATCACCAGTAGGTCAAAATTACACGTCAGTGTTTCGACGTAAGCGGTGGATCACAAAAGTCCGGACAAACAGGCGATATAGTCGCATCAGTGTTTGTCCGGGCTTTTATTCCACTGTTTTCGTCGAAACACGCGTGTGCGATAGTTGTGACCTAACACTGATTTCCGTAATAGTAAATTGACTGAGAGAAATTAGAAATGACCCATATTTGTCAGATCGATCCTCCCGGCCCTGAGCCCTCACCTCTGCACACACACAGTCGTGGCCGGAGCACATGGCGGTCTATGTCAGTGTGCCTGTCCGCCATTTTGAACTTTACGACGGCTTTGAGCCGTGAGATCCGGCCAAAACCACAAAACGACACAGTATCTGCTGGTCTGTGATTTTGGACCGCGGATCGATTTACCTGCCGTGCGAGCTCATAGTAGGGAACTAGTCTGCGTCAATCTGCACCCCGGCCACCGGCTGTTTCCAGCTGGGTGATGTGCGCACTTTTAATTCAAGTTGTCCAGATTGCAAGAGGCATAGATTCTCATGAGCTCTGGTGGCCGTGGTCGGTCAGTCGGGAAGCTGTGTTTCTGACGAAAGAATAATTTCATAGTGTTGACTGGTTCACTGTCTCGCTGCTCCCAATCTTTTTGCGGCAGTGTCAGTTACAGGAGTCAGTTGCAGCCTAAGTTTAACTCGGCTTTTGGCTGTCGGCGGTAGCGGTTTTTGACGCAATGATCCCTGCAGGAATCATCGCGACAAACTTGAAACCCCGCTACCGACAGCCAAAGAGTTTTTTTAAAAAAAGAATGCATATTATTCACCTTTGGCTAAAGGCAATAAGGTTCAGAATAGCATCCATCACAAGTATAGTTCTAACTGACCTAAATCATAGAGCTCGAGAGAACACACACACGCGCAGTACAAGACAAATTGGTTACACGAACATGACAAACTCGTTGACCCACTGCCACAGTCACCGGCGACACACACGCATGTAAACCATTCAGTCTCGTACCTCATGTATCTGAGCCTTCAGATCGCTAAGTAGGCATGCATGTACGTGTTCGATCATTTCACTGAAGTGCATACGGATAACTGGCGCGCGTTCTAGGCAACCTATTGGTCAATGTCAGAACTGTTATTGGAATGTTACTTGTCAGAGTCGTGTAATATGCTCTCAAGGCTTACACGCTGTCACGCGCATAATGCCGGATTATATAGCTTGGGTCTGAACTGGATTATGAGCCTGTAGATCCGACCGTGAACTCTAAATCGGGGCCGGTGTGTGTGTGTGGGGAGGGGGGGGGGGGACTGGTGTTGTAGGATAGTCCTTTGGCTATCAGTAGTCAGTACGCTTTTTGTCGAGGTGATTCCTGCAGGAATCACCTCGACAAAAAGCGCCACTGACAGGCAAAGGGTTAACATTGTGGCACGGATTGTCATGTTCGTGATTTGGCTTGATTCCGTTTGTTTATCTTTCAGAAACGTTCGCGGTCATAAAAATGTGTGCTGGTCTGTGATTTGGACATTTCGGCCAAGAGCCGTAAATCCTAAAAGCACAGCGGCCTCCCAATACGCGTAGAACTGTGCAGGCTGTGCCAGTGATGACAAATGTTTCCCAGCAAGTTGTGCATGCATACAACTTGAGTTCATCTAGTGTTTATGTTATGGACGTTTGTTTTTAGAGTGTGATCCACTTCGTGTTTGTTTTAAAGTCTGCATGCACAACTGAAATGACTAAATGACTTTTGTCTATTTAATTAGTCGCGCATGCGCCTTTATTGAAGTCGCATATCGCACGCCGTGACGTTTTGCACAAGTTCTGTTGTTTATTACCACGAGGATGTAACGCTTTCGCTAATTGGTCGACTACTGTGACATATAACTCGTATTCAGTAGCGTCCGGCTGATTAAGACTGTGACGTAACCTAATTAATGCGTGCATGATGAGCTAAGAGGAAATCACCTTGATACTTCACGCAGTGATTGCTTTTGTTCAAAACATTAGGACAATGGGATGGGTTATGGCCCCCTGGATCAAAGAAGACCAAAGTTCGACGTCCCCGTTTTCCTTGTGTGGGCCTTTATTCGTAGTTTTAACATATAGATCTATATATTGATTCTTTAAGTTTTTCAATTCAGGTTTTGGTCTTTACGTCTCATCAAGTTTATTATGCAGAGTTGTTCTCTTTTATTTTGCTCTTACAGTTCAGTCAAGAGACAGATCCGTGGACTATCATGGGTAGTGCTTAGCGCCCCTGTGTCCTCTGATAAATACATTACTAAGAAGTTGTCTTCTGCTTCTTCAGTATTAGTATGGCTACGGAGAAAGATACATCGTGATAGCTCAAGGGTGGTAGCAGAATAGCTTGGCGCCTATAGGCGCCAAGCTATTCTGCTACCACCCTTGAACTATCGCGGTCGATTCGTCTCCTGAGCTGGTATAGTATCTCAATGCTGAATGGACTTATGTATACAAAAACTGTAATATAATTCCTGTCAATAGATGCGGCACCGTCCGGCGATAGCGATGTACATGTGTGCTTTTGGGCTGTATGACAAACGACACATTTCTGCGTCAGATACTAGATTTCTGCGCTACTCACATTTGAGCGTTATACACATTTCTGCGTTATACACATTTCTGCGTTATACGTTATACACATTTGGGCGTTAGACACATTTCGGCTTTTAAACCCGACTAAACTGTACCAAACCGAATAGGTGCATGTTGACTATTATCTGATTTGACAACATCGTAACGTGCATACATTATCATAATCTGCGTAGCATGACCGATATCCTTTGCACAGGAATGATGTCAGACAGGTTTCTTTTCATGCGGCAAAAGTGTCACCATTTAGCAGCAGTTCATCAGGCCAAGATCGGCGAATGTGCCAAATGGGGGGCGGTGCCTGCGCGAGGACATTTTGCGCAATAAGGGCCTTCTTCTTTGTAGATGTATACTGTGTCCGTTTCAGTTGCTGAGCCGAGTGGTTCATCACATCCATGACATTTTAGAAATCAGTCTTTGAAGCTTATGCACAGTACCGCGTACAGTAGGTCTGGTCACGGGAGACGACAACGCAAGGGTCGACACTACCTTTGCGCTATCATAGTCGGTGAATATTGAGATAGCGAAGGCGGTGAAAAAAAAAAGTGAAAAGTTGAATTTGAATTAACCGGCCTCCCACTGCGAGCACCCAACTGCAAGAGGCAAAGAACACCATGAGCCCCCGCTTCAGCGGGGGCTCATGGTGTTCTTTGCCTCTTGCTGGTGCTATTCACATCCGTGTTCCTTGGATTGATGAGATTAATCGGTGTTGAATTTGCTCTGCTGTAAATATTGCGTCCGTTTGCAGTAAAGGGGTTATTCAACTGCGCAGCTGACACGCATGACAGTGTGATTCTGTGTTGATGTTGACAGTCAGCTGACAGAAAAAATGTGATATATCATTCTGCGTTGGTACTCAACCAGAGGGAGGGATGGTGGTCGTTGTGGCGGATGCAGCGATGTGTGTGTGTGTGTGTGTGTGTGTGTGTGTGTGTGTGTGTGTGTGTGTGTGTGTGTGGCGGACCAATGGAATAAATATTAGCTCGCAAAAAAACATCCTAGTCTGAAACATTTTACACTTTAACTTTTGCGTCTGTTAGATAGTTAATTGGTTAATCAGATCAAGACTAAAAAAAAACTAACCGGCCCATACACATTTTATTTGATAGTCAAACATAACTTTGAGGGGTAATGTTTCAAGTTCACACGGACACGCACGCACCCCCCGCGGCACGCATGCACAAACTCTCACGGCTATTCGCACAATTTTCAGTCTGACGAACTCCAGACCAGAAAGGTGACTGCCAAGCGTGTAAAATCACAGAGAAGAACCAAACGGAGAAAGAAACACGCTGTCGTGTTGTAACTGTCTTTTCTAAGCGTGTTTCTTTTTCCGTTGAGTTCTTCCCTTCAGTCTGACGGCCACAATAAATTAATGACTAACTTCCTCGACCGTCGAGAGACTCTGGTTTCAATGATCTTCGATAGCGCATACCCAGCAGTGAGTCATGCTGAGACGCACCCAGTAAGCATAAGGTACTCTGGCCGACGTCGGCCGCAGTTGGCGTGCGCGGGCCAACTGCGGCGGACGTCGGCCATAGGGGTGTTTGCTTACTTGGTGGGCTGATTTCTATCAGAAGTAACGCACTTGAGTCACACCTTTTTTTCCTCACCAGTGTCACACTGACTGAGTAGGTCATGTCATGCTATCAGTCGATTTCAGTCAGGTAGGCAGTTTTTCGAGGTAACATCATGATTCATTCCCTTTCCCATGGTAAGCGTGTGTGTGTGTTTGTGTGGGCGTGTGTGTGTGTGTGTGTGTGTGTGTGTGTGTGTGTGTGTGTGTGTGTGAGAGAGAGAGAGAGAGAGAGAGAGAGAGAGAGAGAGAGAGAGATGACTTAGTGCAACATATGTCTTCTTAATAAAACCAGCAGAAACGTGCGATAATGTTAATTTTCATAATATTATAACTTATACAGCCGGTCTAGTATGAACAACTAGCATGCAACAGGTTTTGTACCGGGAGAGCGGCAGAGAGAGAGAGAGCAAACTTGCCGACCAGTCAAATCCAGTTTTGATATATTTACCATGTTAACTCATTCCAGGCGCGCCGTATCGGAACGCAGCACGTCTCAAATATTTCCCCATACAGTCGCATTTGCCAAATTTTAGAGGTGTCACTTAACACCTAAATACCAGTTTCAGGAGATGGATCGACCATGATAATTCAAAGGTAGTGTCAGATTAACTTGGCGCCTTCAGGCGTCAAGCTAATCTGACACTACCCTTGAATTGTCATGGTCGATCCATCTCCTGCTGCAGTGCTTCGGGGCTAAATGGGTTAAACGTGGAGACGTGGAGAGTTTGTGCGCACTTTACCCCGTCCCCCCGCCACCCCGTCCCCCCGCCACCCCGTCCCCCCCCCCACGTCCCCCCCCCACCGTCCCCCCCCCCCACGTCCCCTAATCCCCTAACGCGGCAGGTACCGCTCTGGGATGTGTCCAGGTAAACAACTGACCACATCAGGGTCATATGCACACTGGGTGTCTCCCTCCTTGTACGGCGGTAGCGAATCGAGGGAGACACCCAGTGTGTGTCAGACAGTGAATTAACGATTCGGAAACAGCCCAAATCCAGGGTGCTCACGTTGGCGGACATGAATCTCGTAAAAGTACTCCTGTTACTCAGTGAGGGCAGCTCACAAAAGTCACTTAACATATTGTTGGGAACGACCACCGCCCAGTTAAATCATTCTACCCCATCACCGAAATCCCCAAATTTTGCCGTTGTCCTCTGAAGACTGCATTGCGGTGCAGGACACAGATCGACCATGATAGTTCAAGGGTGATGCCAGAATAGCTTGGCGCCCATAGGCGCCAAGCTATTCTGGCATCACCCTTGAACTATCATGGTCGATCAATATCTTGCTGTGGTGTGTCTGGGGTAGATTCACTTATTACTGGATACTGCCGTCACATTGTGGGATCTCTCTGCAAACAAATTACAGGTATTACGAACAAACAAAATCCCGAAAGAGAAAGAAACTCGCTTTGAAAGGATAGGTGCAATACAGTTTATTACGTACAGACTAGAATCTCAGTGCGCAAAGGCCATCGGGCCGACGTCGGCCGCCGTTGGCCTGCGCGGCACGACCGTGCGCGGGCCAACGGCGGCTGACGTTGGCCCGATGGCCTTAAGCGCATTGGGTACGATGGACATTATGGTATATATCCGGCATAACAATGAGGGACTCTCTCTCTCTCTCTCTCTCTCTCTCTGTCTGGTCTGACCTACCTCTGATTTACGTACTTTCGTGTCTGTGCGTGTGTATGTGTGTGTGTGTGCAAGCGCGTGTGCGTGCCGGCGTGCGTGCGTGTGCGTGTGTGTTTTCATGTAGTTTGTAGCGAGGACAAGAATGAAAAAAGGTCTGCGCACCTATTCTTTTATCCTTGGAAAAAAAGTTTCATTTCATTTCATTAATTTCTCTCTCCCATTATCAACAAACTACTGTATGGTATCGTTTTTCTTGATTTACGTGTGTCCTTTTTAGGTGTTAGATGTAGCAACGGCAAGTTTGAACACTGGTCCTGTAACCAATAACTTCTTGGTAGAAAATAAAAGTTCTTTTTCATTGTCATGCTGTGTCTGTCTGTCTGTCTGTCTGTCTGTCTGTCTGTCTCTCTCTCTCTCTCTCTCTCTCTCTCTCTCTCTCTCTCTCTCTCTCTCTCTCTCTCTCTCTCTCTCTCTCTCTCTCTCTCTCTCTCTCATGCATTAAGTACGTCCTTTACACATTTACAATCTCGGTTTAAAAAACAAAGAAAGAAAAAAAAAAAAGAAGCCCACCATTTATTTTTTTACGTGCGTCCGTTATACAACGAAGGTCTTTTTTAATGCCCCCACCCGGGTCTGCCCTGGGGGACTTGGGTGGGGTTAGGTATTTTTTAGTTCCCAGGGTCACCCTGGTCAGCCCCACAGGGTGGGTTTTTCTCTCTATTCTGGGGCATGTGTTTCTGTCTACCCTTTGTCCATTCACCTGTATTTGTCTATTTAAAACTCTCCCAACTGTCTGCACTGCCTGTAGCTCTTGATATTGGATGTGTGTTGCTAAATGGTCTTAGCTTTATTTAGGCCCCATGTTGTAGGTTTATTTAACGTATTTGACCGGCTGGCGACATACATTCAATTTTCTGTATAGTTTTTTTTTTTCACAAGCAGTGCAGGCACGTCCTGAGAAAGCCTTGTTGCTGTCGGGACGTTAAGCAATGTACAATCAATCAATCGAAGGTCTTTTAATTCATTCGAGACGTGTATCCGGAGGCGGCACGTCTCGAATGAGTTAAAAACCGTATATTCTTAGGCCAAAACACCTAATAATATGCGCTTGCTTTTTTCCCCCCTTTTTTGGGAGGTGGGGGGTGGGGGGTTGAGATCCCCCTTTGACCGAAAAGGATCTTAGTCTCTTGCTAAGAGGTCATGGCTATGCATGATACCGGATATCCGATAATCTGACGATGCCTGTATCTACACGTTTGAACTAGAAGTAGAACACTA
Organism: Semisulcospira habei; assembly: GCA_036245525.1. NCBI lineage: Eukaryota > Metazoa > Mollusca > Gastropoda > Semisulcospiridae > Semisulcospira > Semisulcospira habei. Next base: position 38,614,003 of record BTPG01000007.1, read on the forward strand.
CGTGGAACATTAGCGGGGGACGTGCTGGTGAGAGACGGACAAAGAAACCAGGAAGGGAGACATCGAGAGAGAGAGAGACAGAGAGAGAGAGAGAGAGAGAAAGACAGAGAGAGAGAGAGAGAGTTGGGTTTAACCCATTTAACCCCACGGCCGCATTTCCCGCCTTTTGGAAGTGTGATCGACCATGATAATTCAAGGGTAGTGTCAGATTAGCTTGGCGCTGTCAGGCGCATTGGGTACGATGTCAGGCGCCAAGCTAATCTGGCATTACCCTTGAATTATCATGGTCGATCCATCTCCTGCAACTGGTACACAGGTGACACCTCCAAAAGTTCGGAAAGGCGGCCCTGAGATTAACTGGATTACGTCGGGCGCCAAGCTAATCTGGCACCGTCCTTGAATTATCATGGTCGATCCATCTCCAGCAACCGGTACATAGACGTTAGTTGACACCTCCCAAATTTAGAAAACGCGGCTGCGGGTGGGTTACGTCACAGCGGGGCGAAATAAAACGAACGAAGGAAGGAAAGAAGGCAACTTTATTCTTACCAGAGCAGATAGAAGCTCTCGGTAGCTATCTGCAAATGGCCTCCTGGCGGTTTCTAATGACTGCACTCATTTCCGCCGAGTCATGTTTATTTCATTGATATTGGCTGCGGCAGCTTGGTAATCGCACGCCCTGTTCAATATTTGAAAGGATCGCCGGTCGCCAAAATACACTTTTTGTTCAGCATTTTTTTTTTTTTTTTTTTTTTTTTGGGGGGGGGGGGGAGTCTCAGAAATAAATCTACGTTCCCAATGCGCAAAAGGCCATCGGGCCGACGTTGGCCTGCTCACAGTCGTGCGCGGGCCAACAGCAACCGATGTCCGCCCGATGGCCTTTGCACAATGGGTTGTGAACTGGTAAGCAACTTTTCCATTTAAAAAAAAACCTGTCGGAGTAACAGTGAATGACAAGCAAAATCAAACACTTTCAGTATTGTGTTGGTCTGTGATTTGAGATCTAATGGCTTTGGGCTGTAAGGTAATGACACCTACCCCACACGTTTCACACTGGTTGTCTCCCTCGATTCGCTACCGCTGTTCAGGTGTAGCGAATCGAGGGAGACAGCCAGTGTGCACTGGCACCCATTGTTGACCCGGAGAAAGGTCATGTCTATGGCGGATTTCAAGGTCATCAGGTTTCCGTGCCCTGAAGGTCCACACATAATTTTTTTGATGCAATGTTTGATGCAGTCAAATTAACACACTCGAGACTTCCCGCATGCGGTTCGTCATGCATGTGTTAAGTCCTCCTCAGCCTTGTCACGCCACCTCAAGGTCTGACGGAATCGACTACAGGCCGCGTCAAGCTATTCCGGTACCACCCTTGAACTCTCACGCTTCAAGTTTTTTTGTTGTTTTTTTTGGTTGTTGTTGTGTTTAACTCCCTCCAGACCTGTCGCACACGGATACTGACGCGGCATAAATCATTGCAGAGTCGAATGGTAATCAACGCCGGGAGGACAACTTCTAAACTTGGATTGTCGACCTTGGGGCGCGGTGTGCTCAAGAAATAAAGTAAATTCAGAAAATCAAGGCATGGCTAACAGTGTCCAGGAATGCGTCCCGGGGCCATGTCTTAGGACAATCACCACACCCACGGTCTATTCGCAGAAAACGGCTGCCCAAACTTCGACAGCACACTTGTTCCTCGATAGTTCTTTTTTTTTTTTTTAACCTCCCACAAGGCCTGGTCTTGACATTGGCTTTTTTGCCCACCATTGTCAATGTCAAGACCGGGCTGTGTTTTAGTTTCCTTGTTGGTCTAACGGTCCCTGTTTTGCCCGATGTAGTCCCAGCGTGAGAAGAGCGTTTGTTCGCAAAGTCTTTCGACCAGCACCCTGTCACCTGCAAGGGGCATAGATTCTCACCAGTCCCCAACGCTGCTACAGGGGCGCTTGAGACTCCGTGCCTCTTTGCGGCTGCGAGGGCTGATGAAAATCTGTACGTTTCCGTGACAGCGTGTCTAATATGACTGCATCTCTTTTCCTCAAAAAGTTTTGTTCAGGTTTGTTCTGAAAGTCCATGAACAATTCTTGTGTCTGCAAGAGGCGTAGATTCTCATGAGCCCCTGCGAAGCAGGGGCTCATGAGAATCTGCACCTCTTGCCAGCAGAATGTCAAGCTTACTTACATCTTTCTTCCTCCAATCAGACGGACCTTGATACAGGATTGCACAATTGTGTCGCGGCTGTGAGAAGTCAGAGAGGACCACCGCCCACCGGATGTAACCTGGCGAGCTAACTTAGAAATGTGCCACAGGTGTTTAATTAGGAACGTTCCAAATTTGGCAGGTCGACAATGTCGGCTCAGATTCCTTTTAAAAGTCTTGTTGTTTGCTTAATAGAAACAATAGTTCAACTTGAAGGTTTGGGTGCTTGTGCTCAAGTGAGGGGGTGGTGCGGGGTGTTTTTCCAGTATAAAATGATTAAAAAATAAAGTATTATATTATTATTATTTTATTATTTATTATTATTTATTTATTATGTACGTATTATTTATTTTATTAATTTATTTATAGTTTTATTATTATTTTTAATTTTTATTTTTATATTTATATATTTATTTATTATTATTATTTATTTTTTTTTTTTTTTTTTTTGGGGGGGGGGGGGGGGGGGGGCGGGGGGCGGGTGTCTTTGTGCTGAAGTTAGAGGCCAGATCGTTTTTATTATTTTGTGTGTGCATTTTTTCAAGTGTTTTCCTCTCTCTCTCTCTCTCTCTCTCTCTCTCTCTCTCTCTCTCTCTCTCTCTCTCTCTCTCTCTCTCTCTCTCTCTCTCTCTCTCTCTCTCTCTCACTCTCTCTCTCTGTGTCTCTCTTGTCTCTCTCTGTCTCTTAACAGAGCCTTGATGAGGTGTCCGCCTGGTGTGAGCGTAACTCAATGAGTATCCATCCAGCAAAAACTAAGTCAGTGGTAATTGCGACACGCCAAAAACACCAACTACGCCCCCTTTCACTTGATTTGTCCTTCGAAGGCAATTCTATTGAACAAGTGTCTGAACACCGCCTCCTTGGAATTATCATACATGATCAGCTCAAATGGCAGGCACACACACATAAAGTGTGTAAAACTGTTTCAAGAAACATTTTCATGCTGTCCAAACTGAAGCACTTCACTGACTTTGAAACCAGAAAATTATTTTATTATGCACATATTCAGTCCCACATTAATTATGCTTCGACGGTGTGGGATGGCTGCAGAGATGTACATTTAAAAAGACTGAACTCCTTACACAGAAGAGCAGCGAAATTAATTTTACCTGATCCTACTTTGACAACGGATGATAAGATTCACAAAGCGGGACTTCTTTCTCTCAAGAATCAGTTTGCATTCAACAAAGGTGTTCTCCTTTTCAAGATTCGGAATGACAACACTCCGGAATATTTAACCCAGCTGCTAGTCCGGTCACAGTCCCGCTATGGCGATACAAAAAGCCTGTATGTAGTACCCAAAACCAGAATAGACTTATTTAAAACCAGTCTAGCATTCTCGGGGGCGACTTTGTGGAATTCCCTTTCATCCCACACGAAGACCACTCCAACGGTATCATGTTTCAAGAAAAGTCTTTTTATTTTAAACATTTATCTTTGCATCCATAACTATCTGCAAGCTTTGCTTTCTATACGTAGATATTATTGTTAGTAATGTACCCATTCTTCTGCTGTGTGTGTATAGTGCTGCTGTGTTGTTGCTTTTTTTTTTTTCCTTCTTTCTTCCTTACCATTGCTCCCGCTCCCCCAACACACCGTATACATGTATTAATGTAATGTAATTGTTGTGTTTGTAGTTGTAGATGTAGCAACGGCAGATTTGAAAAATGGCATTGCCTCTGTGGCATTGTTAATATCTTTACCGTTGTAAAATAAAGACTCGTTGATTCTCTCTCTCTCTCTCTCTCTCTCTCTCTCTCTCTCTCTCTCTCTCTCTCTCTCTCTCTCTCTCTCTCTCTCTCTCTCTCTCTCTCTCTGTGTGTGTGTCTGTGTCTGTCTGTCTCTTTTCGGTCTCTGTCACTCTGTCTCTGTCTTCCTGTCTATGCCTCTCTCTGTCAGTCTCTCGGTCTCTGTCTGTCGTCTCTCTCACGCAGACATTTTTTAAAGCTACTGTTATAGGCCGTCTTGTGTTACCGCCGCCGCTTGTGTTGACAATAAACTGTGACCCTGATTGACGGTCACCGTCTGTTGTCCTCTGATCTGAGTGTGTGCCGCATGACATTCATGGTGGACTTAAAACCGATGTGCGCAAGGTACGAAACACCCACATTTTGGAATTATCCTCTGAGGACTGCATTACACTTCAGGAGACAGATCCTTGAACTATCATGGTTGAGCCATATTTTGCTGTGGTGTGTCGCGGGTAGAACAACTTAACTCATTGAAAGTTTGCCGTTGTCCTCAGTCTCAGATCGACCATGATAGTTCAAGGGTGATGCCAGAATAGCCTGGCGCCCATAGGCGCCAGGCTATTCTGGCATCACACTTGAACTATCATGGTCTATCCTTATCTTCCTGTGGTGTGTCTGGGGCAGAATGAGTTAAAACCGATGTGTGCAAAGTGTATAGTGAACCCGCTTGTCCCTGAAATAATACAACAGTAGATCAGTAACGGTGGTGGTACAGCTATAGCTTGGTGCCGTGAGGCGCCAGATTATTCTGGCACCACCCTTGAACTTCCATGGCTGAGAGGTCCCAAGCTGCTCTGACACCACCCTTTGACACCTTAGCTGCTACTGACGACACCACTCCGGCGGCGGAACTAGAAAACCTCCGCTCAAGTTTAACCTATCTATGACCCGACACAGGACAACAGGCGATGGATGGACCATGATAAAAAAAAAAAGGTTTATTTCTTTTACTTACTTACTTACGCCTGTCACCCCTCCCCGGGTATAGGCCGTCGACGAGAGACCTCCAGCGACTCCTGTCCTGTGCTTCTCCTTCGATTTTACTCCAGGTGGTTCCCAGTCTCTTGATGTCTGCTTGGAGGTCTCGACGCCAGATGTTTCTCGGTTTATTTCTGTTACGTTTACAAATAAAGTTTCTGTTGTGTAGGCCTGAATGGACAATTTATAATTTGGGACAGGACATAATATATATATATATAACTTTTTTGTTGTTGCTGGCTTACATTACATTTAAGTGAACTGCGTGCGAATATGTTCGTTTCACATTACGCGCATCCTTTTGCACAATACCCAGGATAGACCATGATAATTCAAGGTTAGTGCCAGATTAGCCGTACACCGTCATGATAATTCAAGGGTAGTGCCAGATTAGCCTTGCACCTTCATGATAATTCAAGGGTAGTGCCGGATTAGCTTGGCGCCGTCAGGCGCCAAGCTAATCTGGCACTACCCTTGAATTATCATTGTCCATCCATCTTCTTCAACTGGTATGTAGTGTTTGGGTGACACCTTGATTTGGCATGAAATGGGTTAAGGCCATGGCGGTTAATGTAGTGATGACATTTTGCTTAACTCATTCGCGGCCAGCCGCATCCGGATGCTGCGGCATAAGACGCGCATACGGATGCGGCTGTCCGCGAATGAGTTAAAGTACAAATTTTATTCAGAGATTTCAAAGAAGCATCCCCAACCCTGAAAACACTTGGCAATGCCCGCCTACAATAGAACACGCCGATTATCGGTGGTAACAGTGGTTAGTTCGGGGTTTCAGTAAAGTCCACGGCACCGAAGTGATCGTGGACGGCCCTGACGGGCGGATTATTGGGACCGGACAGGGAAATCTATTGCCTATGGAGTACGACCAGAACACTGATGTTCAGGCGCACTGCAACTGCGCAACTATATGAAACAAGCCCGTCTTGTTTCCCTGTGGATTGCGAGTCCAGCCGCTACCGGCGTGGCCGGGATGGGGTCTCGAACCCACGACCCGGCGATTCCTTTCGCTCTCTTGCTCCGACGCTTAACCGCCTGAGCTATTTGGGACTCAAACACGCAGATGGTGCGGAATGTATACTTATAAGTCCAAACTGTTTGTTATAGATTGCTGGAGTGTTTGCGGTGAATAGATGAAGAGCGCCTACTGCGTAGTAAGGTTCATAGAGGTTCATAGGTTAATATTTTGTGCTGGGCTGTGATTTTCGACGTCAGTTACGACCGTAGGCCTTGTGGCCGAAAATCACAGCCTACCCGCACACACAATTTACTCCCTGACATTCCCGCCCTTGGACGGACAAACCAAGCAAAATATCAGTATTGTGTGGCGTTTATGTCTTAGAGCGGGAGGGAATGTGAATAAATGGTCCATTCCTTATAGGGGCAAAGACGTTTAAATGTCTTACTAGGCCCTGCTGGTTCAGTGGCTCATGAGCATCCGTGCCTCTTGCAGATGGAAGGACGCGTGGTGGTGAATTTGAGGAATGATGCCAAGGGCGTGGAAAATAAAAGATGCGCGTACGAGCGATTTCATTTTGTTTGCTTTACAGACCGCTGGCAGAACTGGTAGCATTGTATGACAGGTATAACAAATCCCAACAAAGAAAACACACACACACACACACACACACACACACACACACACACACACACACACTTAGAGATTTCATTTTGTTTGCTTTACAGACCGCTAGCAGAACTGGTAGCATTGTATGACAGGTATAACAAATCCCAACAAAGAAAACACACACACACACACACACACAGAGATTTCATTTTGTTTGCTTTACAGACCGCTAGCAGAACTGGTAGCATTGTATGACAGGTGTAACAAGTACCAACAAAGAAAACACACACACACACACACACTTAGAAAGAACAAACACAACACAATACATAACAAAAATAGATAAATAAATCAATTGTGTTGTATCTGTCCTTTCCAAGCGTGTTTCTTCAGTCCTTTATTGGGGCCGGTTCTTTGCATTTTGTGCGCTTGGCAGGCACCTTTTTGGTCTGGATTTGGTCGGCTATAGGTATGCTACCTTGGACCGGGTTTTCCCAATTCCTGACGTCGGCCCGATGGCCTTTTGCGCATTGGGCTTGCGGCTTATATTCCGGGATGTTTCTTATACAGCGTAATACGTAGATTGTATTTCCTGTGTGCGTGTGCTGAGAAGAAAGTAAACGACCGTGTAGGTATGTTACCTTGGACAGGGCCTTTTTGTGCTTATATTTGGGAATGTTTATATATGTATTTTGTGTGGCATGCCCTGAGAAGAGAGTACAAGACAGTCTAGGCATGCTACCTTGAACAGAGCCCTTTGGACGTATTTTCTGAAATGTTTCGCGTATGTTTGGAAGGCATGCGCTGCCTCACTTTAGCCAAGAGAGAGAACGGTTCATAGTGTTGAGACGGCTCGGAACGTCATTTTGCGCTTTGTTGCACAACGAATAATGATTTAGTTTGTTTGTGGTTTAGTTTGTGTTTTTTTAAAAAAGGCATTTGTATAAAATGCGTTGGGAACCAGCAGAATTAAACGACGGTGAATGTTGTGCACGCTTCAGCCTACAAAAATATGTGCTTATGTCTATGCAAATGTAAACTGGTATGTGTAAATAGTACAGTATAAGGAAATAACTACGTATAATGTTATCGAAAAATGTGGCTTCATTTTCTTCGTGAAAATACGAAAATAGGAACACCTGCTGTCGACTATAAGTCACCGTCAATAGCGCCAGTGTAACAGATGTCTTCACAATAAAACCAGCCTGAACAAACTCGCTTTTATAGTTTTATTTTCCCTGAAATTAAATACCACATCCATTTAGCCATGAAACACTCCAGCTATTAACTCTTATCGTGCAAACCGGACGCAAAGTACATCCTTCAAACCACCGCCGTACATTGAAAGACTGATGACCGTTCTGCCTTCAGGTGTGCAGACTTGAACTAATGCTGAAACCAGCAAGAGGCATAGATCCGGTGCGGGGGCTCATGAGGATCCATGCCTCTTGCAGCTGGATCGTGTTCACGGCGCTGATGGGGTTAACTCACGCGCAACAGGTGTGTGTGTGTGTGTGTGTCATCAAACATCGTATTTGAGGCTGCCCGCATAGAAAGTGTGTCGGAATGACGAGTGCTGCCGTGTCGCTGCCAAGCAAGCAAAGGTTCTCGGGCGCGCGGGCCCACTGCGGCCGACGTCGGCCCGGGGGTCCTGTACTTACTGGGTATTGCGTTTGTTCTGGCGGAATGCTCTGTAGTTGTAGTTTTGGCGGCTGTTAACGACATTGTCAGTAAACATTGTTGAGAGGGGGCTGGGAACGGTTATTGTGCGATGAGCACTTCACGTTCACCCGTAACATGAATTATGATACACATACCATTTATGCGCATTTTCATACGCATTTTCACCCGGTTGATACCGGTCTGAAAATTCATAGGCTAAGGAAGAGAAACGCTATTTCTCCGTGAGGGATTAATAAAGTATTGTATTGTATTGTATTGTATTGTATTGTATTGTATTTCGCGATGTGTGTTGAATGAACATAGTTCTAACAGTATTGTGTTTTTTTTTTCTACTGAGGCACAGATGTCGTGCATTTGATACACATTGTGAAAAAGCATTTCTTTACTATAGTCTGTGTAGGAAAGACACTAACCCGAGTGAACATGATCCACCGAGGTACAAGAGGTGTCCTAGTTAGAGACGGATGTCTCAACAAGCGATGTTTTTGTACCCATGACACAAAAAATAAGAAAAAAAGAAAAGAAAAAACCCCCGCAAACATCCCCCCGAAAAAAAGAAAAAAAAATACCCCCCCCCCCCCCCACACACACACACACAAACACAAACGCCTCAAAAAGATTTGTTCGTTTCTTCTGTTACTATAGCCTTTTCCTGCTTGCTCAGTTTCGTGGCTAGGGAGATGTGGGGGTGGGGCTCCTGGACTCTTGGGAACCCCCCCCCCCCCGGCACCTCCCCCTTTTTCCCCTCACATGACGATCCGCCCCTGGTTTGATGCATCATATTTCCTGTGGATTGTAGGCGTGGGCATCCCGTTTGAAGTGGTCAGAGGCTGTGCACCTTTTCCTGGTAAAGACGCGTAATGTGAGCAGAGCCTCCCGGGATTACGTTATCCACGTTAACCCTATCATTGACGAGGAAAACTGAACTGACAAGCCAACGACAAGAGACATAGATCCTCATGAGCCCCCGCAGTTGCCTATGAGGATCTCACTACTTTGTGTCCTGCACTTTGCTTGGACGGTTCTGGCATTTGCTCGTTGAATGAACTCGGAGAAAGATTTCAGAAGCACAACCTGCGTCCGTCCACTGGCAGCGAAAGCGTTAACACATTCGAGACGTGTCGCATTCGGACACGCGGCTGAAGCCGCGTGTCCGAATGCGGCACGTCTCGAATGAGTTACACTGAACGGAAATGGTCATTTTCCTGCCTTCTGTCATGTTTTTACTGACAAGTCCTCATCCTGATCCGTGTTTAGAACTAAAATAGAGTTTCCGTAATAGTATAAGCCATTTATCATGCTGATAATCATGCCGGGTTTATCTTAAAAAAAAGAGCTTCCGACCCTTCTAACTGCCGGCTCAGTTATTCGTCGTCGTCGTTAGAGTGAACACAGAGGCTAAATCTGTGAATGATGTGTAAATCATAGAGGCTATTACTTATTCACAGGGATAGCCCCACACTGGTTCTCTCCCTCGACTCGCTGCCGCGTCGGCAGCGTGTCGAGGGAGACGGAACCAGTGTGAGCGGATAGCCCAGACCTGCGCCAGTGTCAACGGCGTTAGGCGCAGAAATGGCAAAAGTCATAGTGAAAATCACTTATGCAATCTTTCCCTTAAACTGAGCGTCGAAAACAAACGTACAACAATAATAAACCATACCACGTGCAGTATTAAATAGTTTGATGATCTTTATAACCTGACGGTAAATGGTTTAGAGCCGCACAGGTTTTGGAAGCCAAATTACGTCCCATGGCGAGTGCGGCTCCGAGAATCAATATATATATATATGATAGATCCAGTCGACGCTTGGAGTCAGGGGCACATGATTGTTGGATATCCTTGCCCCTGTTCTTAGAGTGCATGTACTCCAGCAAGAAACTTGCTCTTGTTTACGACTTCTATTTTTCTGACGACCGCCTATTGCGGTATTAAACCTAGAGCATTTTATCATGTATGGCCGCCATATAAATCTGTTTTATTGTTATTATTGGTATTAATATTTTCCTGTCCTGTATTTCGACCTTGCAATTCTAGTCAACTGTAGTGATGATGACGAAACACTTGTTACCTGACTCAGCACTACACTTGCCTACATCACGTACAGTACTCGTGGATTGTAAACGCCGGTGTGCCAGTTTTCTCAGTGACTGCAGACAAGAAGCCACTCTGTCCTTCCCCATTCAACCTCAAGGGCCTGCACTGCTCACGTGCGGGATCAGTCCGGCGATTACATCACGCTCTTTTTCTCTTTACGAGATCGTGAATGAGACGGTGTTCAAAGAGCAGAAGTAGGGTCAAAATTGCACGTAGTGTTTCGAAGAAAACTTTGGATTAAAAGCCAGGACAAACATGCGATATCGCATGTTTGTCCGGGCTTTTAATCCACAGTTTTCGTCGAAACACTACGTGCAATTTTAAAATACTTCTGAAATCGTCTGCTGAGAGATTCGGCAAATTATGACCAACAGTCATGAAATCAGAGCCAAAGAAGGTGACTGGCGAACGCGTGTTTCTTTTTGTGTTGGTTATTTCTAGTAATATCTTAGACATAAATTGTCAGTCATTCATTCAGTTCGGCCGTTGTACCCCTTCGCTGCTTGGAACACAACCAAGCTCCAAGAGACATAGATCCTCATGAGCTCTCGCAAATGCGGAGGCTCATGTTTGTCTTTACTGCCCTTATATAACTATGTCTGTGTTCCTCAGTTTTAGGGGGTTGTCGTTTGGCGTAATTTCCAGACGATCGATCTGCATTTGGTTTCCTAGACATAATAAATGTAATAATAAAAGTGGCAGCAATGAAGTTAATTATCAAATATGAATATTTCTGTATCTATTTATTTATGTATTTATTATGTATTTATCTGTGCATTTATATATGTATTTATTTATGTTTTTATTCAGGTATTTATTTATGTATTATGCATTTTTAGCGTGGTTGGTTGGTTGTTTAGTTCGGGGCCGGTTTAAAGTCAACGGCACGAATATTCAAGACGACCGTAAGGGACAGTTTACGAAGGGAGGTGGCGTGAGGGGATTGGGGGTGAGGGGTGGGGGGTGGGGCGGGGGTGGGGGGGGGGGGGGGCAGGGACAACGCTTGCCTATGGAGTACACCCTGAACACTGATCAGTTCAGGGGCACTACAGCTGTACCACTTTCATAACGTAATCATAACATAGAACACGAGCGACATTTTTTTCCCCCTGGATTTTCATTTTATTATCTAAGTGTCCAGGTGGCTATAAAACCAGTCGGATGAGCCGTAAAACATGATGGGAGTCGTATGAACGGTGAGAAGCTGAATGCCAAGTTTGAAGTGGGCCAAGGGTTTCACGAGTTTACGGTTCAACTATATTAAAGTGTCCTTTCGTAATCACCTGTCGAGGGTAAGATTCTCGAAGGGTAGTTTTTCTAATATATGTCAGCGAGGTTTCGTTTGTAGCGAACGACTACCAAGAAGAAACGAGAGCAAAGTCATGGCGAATAACCAGTATCATAAGCATAGACAACGCTCCAAACATCTCCAAGAGGCATAGATCCTCATGAGCCCTCCGGGCTCATGAGGATCTATGCCTCTTGGAGATGTTTGGAGCGTTGTCTATGCTTATAAAACAGCCTGGTTATCCGACGGCATAATTTCGCTCTCGTTGGTTGTTGAGAGTCGATCGGCGTACACGTTACCTCGCTATTTTGCCAAAAGAACGGCGAAAATGGAGCTGTCGTCTCAGTACTAACAGTAGGCGAGACTGATCAACCGTGACAGTTCAAATAATGCGCCAAGCTGTTCATGCACTACTTTAGTATCATCGCAGTTGCGTGTATCACACATTGATTAACCAATTAACCCTCTGTCTGTCGGTATCACTTTTTTCCCCGACGAAAAGCATCACTGACAGCCAAAGGGCGGCACTTGATTTGTCGAGGTGATGCGTGTAGGAATCGCAAAAAGCACTTCCAGGACAGCCAAACAGTTAAAAGTCTCACCCCTTCGACGTTATGCCGCGGCGTATGAAGGTCGGTGGTTAATTTATTAAATGCAAGTGACGTCACACGGCCAGCGTTGTACGCACGTCGTCTGCAGTCGGCCATTTTGTGCATCAAGAAACCTCTAACACTAGTAACAACAAACATTGCAATCGACGAAGATATGCGTGGTTGCGTAATTTTCGGATGTAATAAATAGGACAGGGAACAAAGATAATGTTGCAAAAGGTGTAGCAGCCACTCGCGATCGTTACAACTAGGCGACGCTGTCACTGCTGCACAAAACGGCGGACTGTAGCAGACGAACCCAGTTGCGTATCACGTGATCGCTTCGCCGGTCTTACTTTCAACCAATTAACCCGATTCAGTTTATATTACAAACTCTCTCACAAACAAAACTGTTAAAGGAAAGAGATGACAGTAACATCGTGAAGCCCTAGGGAAGTCCTATATTTGCCTTTAACAACAACTGTTATTTGCACACTATCAATCATGCACGGTACAGAACGTTAAGATATAGAGCTCTCAAGAGCTCGGCCATTTCATTACGACAGTTGTATAGTAACTGACCTTTCTAAACGTTTTTGTTTCATTGTTGGGATTTCCTTTTGGCATTGTTTGGTATTGATCACGAAAGACAACGTTAACAAAAAGAAATCTTTATTTTCCTAAACGCAACACGCGACGCAATATATATCGTTTATGTAACCCCTTGACCACCGAGAAAAGGCGAACGCCACCCAACAGCAGGAGGCATGGATCCTCATGAGCCCCCGCGCATGCGGGGGCTCATGAGGATCCATGCCTCTTGCTGAAACCAATTTGTATCCATGTCCCATAGGACTCCTTGGCGTTGAGTTAAGATTCAAGATTCAAGAAATTTAGTTGGCAAAAAAGAAAAAAAAAAAAAGGATAACGACGATTGCTGATTCAGTCTGCGTACCCCAGCAGTTAAGGGGTTAACTGTTTGGTATTGATCACAATAGGGGGTTGGCAAACAATTTTTCTGTTCCCCAAACGCATCACTCGGCGCAATGCATAACGTGTATATAACCCGTTCACTTGCCAGTAGAGGCAGATTGTGTTTCTGAAATGCTTACTTACTTCATCGCTGGAGAAAAAGTGGTGTCAGCAAGAGGCATAGATTCTCATGAGCCCCCGCAACTGTGGGGGGCTCATGAGGTTCTATGTCTCTTGCACTTGGATTAAGTTCAGTCTTTCTTCGACTTTTTGTAAGGATTAAACAGTTTCAAGGACCCGTTCTCCAACCCTGCATTGATCAACATAAGAAAATAGAAACCCATCGATCACTCCGTTTGTGCACAGAAAACAGGCCTCTTCATAATGACAAACGTTTGAAAAGATCATTAGAATAAAAAGAAGAAGTGCGTGCCTGCGGGCTATGCTCGACTTGAAGCTGAGTTATTGCGTTCCACGTATTTTCACGATTATTATTATTATTTTTTGTTGTTGTATTTACAATCTAGGCTCTTTGTTCGTGTGCATTATACATGTATTGCTGATTAGGATCGTGCATAATTTAAACATTTTATTTGCTTCGCTGCTGCAATGGTACACGTTTTGAAAAGGTGCTGCGCATACATGCATCTTGTTTATTAATTCTCTTTCAAAAGCGAGTGTGTGTGTGTGTGTTGTGTGTGTTGTGTGTGTGTGTGTGTGTGTGTGTGTGTGTGTGTGTGTGTGTGTGTGTGTGTGTGTGTGTGTGTGTGTGTGTGGACTTGCCAACGAAAGGCTGTTAACCTTTTGGCTGCGCGAAAATCTCTCTCTCTCTTTCTCTCTCTCTCTCTCTCCCCCCCCCCTCCCCCCCATGAATCCGTTGTTTGCTATTTTGGAGGACTGAATGTAAAATAGCATGTAACAAGTCCGGCACGCTGCCCCCCCCCCCCCCCCATCCCCACTGTTTAAGGCGCTTGTTCTACATGGACTTAATAGTTTTTGTTGTGTCCGTGTTGCAGAAGGCGTGTGGAGCAGGTGGTACAGTTCAGACAACCCCAAAATCAGTGGAGTGGACAATGAAACAGTGGCCAGAATATGGCTGGTAAGGACTTTACATCTGACCAGACCAGCCTTGCCCAACTACAAGATTAAACAAATCGACTATGATCGTTCAAGGGTGGTGCCAGAATACCGTCCAGTGCGTAAAAGGCCATCGGGCCGACGTCTGCCGCCGTTGGCCCGCGCACAACCGTGTCCACTTAGTGTAGTTCACAGCCGTGTTAGTGTAGTTCACAGCTGTGTTAGTGTAGTTCACAGCTGTGTTATGTAGTTCACAGCCGTGTTAGTGTAGTTCACAGCTGTGTTAGTGTAGTTCACAGCTGTGTTAGTGTAGTTCACAGCTGTGTTAGTGTAGTTCACAGCTGTGTTAGTGTAGTTCACAGCCGTGTTAGTGTAGTTCACAGCCGTGTTAGTGTAGTTCACAGCCGTGTTAGTGTAGTTCACAGCTGTGTTAGTGTAGTTCACAGCCGTGTTAGTGTAGTTCACAGCCGTGTTAGTGTAGTTCACAGCCGTGTTAGTGTAGTTCACAGCCGTGTTAGTGTAGTTCACAGCCGTGTTAGTGTACAGCCGTGTTAGTGTAGTTCACAGCCGTGTTAGTGTACAGCCGTGTTAGTGTAGTTCACAACCGTGTTAGTGTAGTTCACAGCCGTGTTAGTGTAGTTCACAACCGTGTTAGTGTAGTTCACAACCGTGTTAGTGTACAGCCGTGTTAGTGTAGTTCACAGCTGTGTTAGTGTAGTTCACAACCGTGTTAGTGTAGTTCACAGCCGTGTTAGTGTAGTTCACAGCCGTGTTAGTGTAGTTCACAGCCGTGTTAGTGTACAGCCGTGTTAGTGTAGTTCACAGCCGTGTTAGTGTAGTTCACAACCGTGTTAGTGTAGTTCACAGCCGTGTTAGTGTAGTTCACAGCCATGTTAGTGTAGTTCACAGCCGTATTAGTGTAGTTCACAACCGTGTTAGTGTAGTTCACAGCCGTGTTAGTGTAGTTCACAGCCGTGTTAGTGTACAGCCGTGTTAGTGTAGTTCACAGCTGTGTTAGTGTACAGCCGTGTTAGTGTAGTTCACAGCCGTGTTAGTGTACAGCCGTGTTAGTGTAGTTCACAACCGTGTTAGTGTACAGCCGTGTTAGTGTAGTTCACAGCCGTGTTAGTGTACAGCCGTGCTAGTGTAGTTCACAGCCGTGTTAGTGTACAGCCGTGTTAGTGTAGTTCACAACCGTGTTAGTGTAGTTCACAGCCGTGTTAGTGTAGTTCACAGCCGTGTTAGTGTACAGCCGTGTTAGTGTAGTTCACAGCCGTGTTAGTGTACAGCCGTGTTAGTGTAGTTCACAACCGTGTTAGTGTACAGCCGTGTTAGTGTAGTTCACAGCCGTGTTAGTGTACAGCCGTGCTAGTGTAGTTCACAGCCGTGTTAGTGTAGTTCACAGCCGTGTTAGTGTACAGCCGTGCTAGTGTAGTTCACAGCCGTGTTAGTGTAGTTCACAGCCGTGTTAGTGTACAGCCGTGTTAGTGTAGTTCACAGCCGTGTTAGTGTACAGCCATGTTAGTGTAGTTCACAGCCGTGTTAGTGTAGTTCACAGCCGTATTAGTGTAGTTCACAGCCGTGTTAGTGTAGTTCACAACCGTGTTAGTGTAGTTCACAGCCGTGTTAGTGTAGTTCACAGCCGTGTTAGTGTAGTTCACAGCCGTGTTAGTGTAGTTCACAGCCGTGTTAGTGTACAACCGTGTTAGTGTACAACCGTGTTAGTGTACAGCCATGTTAGTGTAGTTCACAGCCGTGTTAGTGTAGTTCACAGCCATGTTAGTGTAGTTCACAGCCGTGTTAGTGTAGTTCACAGCCGTGTTAGTGTAGTTCACAACCGTGTTAGTGTAGTTCACAGCCGTGTTAGTGTAGTTCACAGCCGTGTTAGTGTAGTTCACAACCGTGTTAGTGTAGTTCACAGCCGTGTTAGTGTAGTTCACAGCCGTGTTAGTGTAGTTCACAACCGTGTTAGTGTAGTTCACAGCCGGGTTAGTGTAGTTCACAGCCGTGTTAGTGTAGTTCACAGCCGTGTTAGTGTAGTTCACAACCGTGTTAGTGTAGTTCACAACCGTGTTAGTGTAGTTCACAACCGTGTTAGTGTAGTTCACAGCCGTGTTAGTGTAGTTCACAGCCGTGTTAGTGTAGTTCACAGCCGTGTTAGTGTAGTTCACAGCCGTGTTAGTGTAGTTCACAGCCGTGTTAGTGTACAGCCGTGTTAGTGTACAGCCGTGTTAGTGTAGTTCACAGCCGTGTTAGTGTACAACCGTGTTAGTGTACAACCGTGTTAGTGTACAGCCGTGTTAGTGTAGTTCACAGCCGTGTTAGTGTACAACCGTGTTAGTGTACAGCCGTGTTAGTGTAGTTCACAGCCGTGTTAGTGTACAACCGTGTTAGTGTACAACCGTGTTAGTGTACAGCCGTGTTAGTGTAGTTCACAGCCGTGCACGGGCCAACGGCGTCCGACGTCGGCCCGATGGCCTTTGCGCACTCGGTATCTTGTCACCACCCATGAACTGTCATGTTCGATTTGTCTCAGTCATGAAGTCCTTTAATGCCAATTTTGAAGATTTGCGCCTCGGGACTCATTGGCTTGTTTGCGTGTTGTTACGATGTTTTGCGTTGAATTTCTATCAGTACCGTACGCCGGAATGTCTCAGAGTCAGAACCGTACACCAGACTATTTAGGCCTAGGATTCAGTGGTTCAGAGAACTTTTACTGCCTAACTGTTTATTACGGTTTTCGGACAGTGTCACTGAGTTTCTTGATAAGAAAAGGTTGATGTGTTAGGTTTTTAACATTTTAACTGATTGATTGATTGATTGATTGATTGATTGATTGATTGATTGATTGATTGATTGATTGATTGATTGATTGATTGATTGATTGATCGATCGATATCAGATTTCAAATTTCAAATTTGAAATACACTTCACTGATTGTTCGTCCCGCATCGCTATTGTTTCGTAAACTTACACTCGCTTTGGCGTTGGACACGGCGTGGGTCAGAGTTTCTCAGCGTTTCCTTGCACGTTTCAGGTGTTCCACGACCTGCCTTGCCAACCGACAGAGGTGCTGTCTGCCCAGTGCAGGGGAACCGGCACCAACGAATCCTTTTCCGGGGTGTCCGACATCTACGACAACACCTTGCTCATCCCGTGCAACGCCACAGGCCTGGTGTGCAGGGACGCGGATCAGACCATAGCCATGGGCAGAACAGACTGCGCCGACTACGAGATCAGAGTGCTGTGTCCGAATTTAGCTAGTGAGTGTTTGTTTGGATTCTCTGAGATGGATTTTGTAGCCGCCGTTCTGTGCGACCATCCGTAGCATTGATCACCTGTCATTAAAGACCATCATTTAGGTGGCTACAGCCGGCATTAATGACCATCACCTGTCATTAAAGACCATCACCTGTCATGAAAGACCATCATTTAGGTGGCTACAGCCGTCATTAAAGACCATCACCTGTCATTAAAAACCATCACCTGTCATTAAAGACCATCATTTAGGTGGCTACAGCCGCCATTAAAGACCATCACCTGTCATGAAAGACCATCATTTAGGTGGCTACAGCCGCCTTTAAAGACCATCCCCTGTCATTAAAGACCATCACCTGTCATTAAAGACCATCATTTAGGTGGCTACAGCCGCCATTAAAGACCATCACCTGTCATGAAAGACCATCATTTAGGTGGCTACCGCCGCCTTTAAGGACGATCACCTGTCATTAAAGACCATCACCTGTCATTAAAGACCATCACCTGTCATGAAAGACCATCATTTAGGTGGCTGTCGCCACCTAAATGATGGTCTTTCATGACAGGTGATCTCTCACAAGAGTGGTCTCCCAAAACCAAAGGATCTGCGGTATCAGAATCTGACGGGTCAACCCGCGTCACAGTTAGCTTTAACCCCTTCCCTGCCACTGTACGTACATGATTGTTTCTGAAACCTTGGTTCATTCAACGACCAAAAGCCAGCACCGTCCAATAAACATGGATACAAATTGGTCTCAGCAAGAGGCATAGATCCTCGTGAGCCCCCCTCATTCGCGGGGGACTCATGAGGGTCTATGTCTCTTGCAGTTGGATCATGTTCACTTTTTTCTCGGCAGTGAATGGGTTAAGCGCAAGTTAGTCTTGCTGTCGTTAACTTGCCTCAGGATTGTGTTTTTCAATGTAAGATTAGAAACTTGTACATTGTAAAGCTTTGGTCACAGTTGCACACACTGTAAACTCTTGGTCTTGTAATATGGCATTCAGAGATCAGGTGTCGAAAAGTATGTCTGAGTCAAAGCCAAAGGCGCCCGTGTCAGTACGGTCCGTAATTGTACTACATTATTGTTTCGTCAAAAAGAGTCAGTCAGTATCGAACGCGCGAAGTTTACTTTTTTAATTTTTCCGCAGATCCTCCATGCGGACAGGATCTGCAAAACTGTAAGTCATGTGACCTTATCGCATCATTCAATTGTCTAAAGTCACCAAGATGTGAAGAGACATTCATTCATTCGTCGTATCATAACTCCCGTAAAAGATCAGCCAGAATGCTGTGTGGACTCTGTTTCGACGTGTTGTGAATATACGTCACAGGTCGCGTGCAAAGAGATCAGTAGGCCATAGGTAGTGCAGAGAAAAAAGAAGAGTGTCACACAAAATGCTTTGCTGCTTACTCAAAGAATTATATTACTGAAACAACTAAGCCTGTAGTCAGCACAATTAGTCTGAATAACTCTATTTCACGAATAATATTTGACATAAAAGCTTTGCTTTGACTGTTGGGTCACCATGCAAGGTCAGGTCCCTCCCATCTACGTCATTGTGCTTTTGCTAAACGTAGATATGCCTATTAGAGCGCAGGTACTAAGCTACGAAACTGTAACTGACAACAGTTTAATACATCTATTGCCTTCGTTAACCCATTACATCCTAAGGCTGATTTCTTTAAAGTTTGTCGATTGCATTATGAAGGTTGCATTACAGATTAGGAGATAGATCAACCGTTTAGTTCAAGGGTGGTGCCAGAATAGCTTGGCGCCTGAGGCGCCAAGCTATTCTACCACCACCCGTGTACTAATGTAGTCAAATTTATTTCAAGCAATGGGTGTATCAGGACGAATAGGGTTAAAAGTTCATGCGCGGTATCTTCTATTTTAGTCTTCGTCTTTGATATCACCTTACCAGGGGCAATTGAAAAGCACGGAGACCTCTCGGAATAATTCATATACCGCGCATTCTCTAAAGGAATTAGCTGAACTAACATATTAACCGTCAGGAAATCACAGCCGGGTAGATAGCGCATCACAGTTCAAGGTTAGTGCCAGAATTGCAGGCGCCAAGCTAATCTGGCACTACCCTTGAACTCAGTTTCATGGCCGGCCCATATCCAGCTTTGGGGCGAAGTCTTTGCAAACTTCCCTGGGCCGGTCCATATCCACCTTTGGGGCGAAGTCTTTGCAAACTTCCCTGGGCCGGTCCATATCCAGCTTTGGGGCGAAGTCTTTGCAAACTTCCCTGGGCCGGTCCATATCAAAGTCAGGATCACAAGTTTTGCCGGTAAGATGTCTTTCCGAGCGTAGGTGATATCAGGACGTGAAATTGAACAATTGTGCAACATCTGGACCAAAGGCCTGTGCAGATCAGTCTTGTCCTGCCTTGCCAATCTGTCTACCCATAAACTACCATGGCGGTCTTTTTCACACTTCAGGTGATATGGAATTTAACATGGGGATGCGAAAATGAATGAAAGTCCGTCATCTGGGTCAAAGTTCTTTAACCCCTTCGCTTCTACTGGACGCAGACTGTGTTCTAAAATCTTTGTTCAATGCCGAACCGGCAGCCTCAGCTGTTCAATGAACATAGATACAAAGTAATGTGAGCAAGATGCATAGATCCTCATGAGCCCCCGCAACTGCGGGGGCTCATGAGGATCTATGCCTCTTGCAGATTGTTTAAGTTCAGCTTTCTTTGGCAATGAAGGGATTAAAATGATAAGTGGCCGTCGGCCGCTCCAGGCGTCCGGCCTAGCTAATCCGTCACTACCCTTGCACTGTCACAGATGAGCCATCTCACCGACTCTGCTGGTGTCACAGTCTTGTAAGTCGCATTTGTCAAGGTCGATCCATCTCCCACTGACTCACAGTCTTTATACGCTAGTTGACCCATCACCGCCCGCCGATTTCATCACCCACATCACCTGTACAGTGAAACCTGTCTAGTAGACACCTGCAGAAAGTGACGCAGATGACCATGTGCAATGAGACCAACTGTCAGACGACCACATTTATATTGGTCCCTTGGGTTGTCGTTTTTGACAGGTTTCATTGTACACAGTCTGTGTAGCCGCCTCTCACGGTCAATCCATCTCCCGCGGCTGGTACGGGGCTCTACTGGGGTTAACCCATTCACTGACAGTACACGCAGATTGCGTTTCTGAACTATTTCTTACTTCATCGCCAACGAGTCAAACCCGTCCAAAGAACGCGGATTCAAAGTGTCAGCAAGAGGCATAGATCCTCATGAGCCCCCGCAACTGCGGGGGCTCATGAGTTTCTATGCCTCTTGAGATCTGGGTTCAGCTCTTCGTGTTCCGGCAGTGAAATGGTTAAATGAAATTTCACAACACGGGAGTAATAATGGACGGCCGTGAGGGGCGGATTATGGGGAGCAGGGACAGCTACGACCTGAACTCTGATCAATTCACGCACACTGCAGCTGTGTCCCCTTGATTTACCAGGACCTATGAAGGGACGGTGCTATCTAGAACAAGCCCGTCGTTCTGCCTGGCCTGAATACCGCCGTGAGATGGCCTTAGTCGCCTGCTCGGCGTTAAACCCAAACAAATAATTAACTAACTGGTCTGACAACTGACGCCCAATGCTAGGATCATCATTAAAGAGGTCACTGAATTCACAAAGGTAGACCACCTTCACTACACGGTGTCATAAGGTTTATTATTGTTCATCGCATTTCATCACTCACTACTTCTTGAACAAAGAAGTACCCAACGGAGAAAGAACGCCTTCTTGAACGCCCCTCGAAGGGAATACGCTGTAAGTCTGCACGAGGCATAGATCCTCATGCGCCCACGTAAGCTGCTGGGGGGACATGAGGAATACGATCTCCAAATAGGGTAACGTGATGAGCAGTCGACTGCTTTCATCGTCTGCATCAGGCATAGATTCTCATGAACCCCTGCATTCGCAGCGGCTCATGAGAATCTATGCCTCATGCAGAACTCATTTACACTCACGACTCATTCGCAGACCCTCGGGCGTGGAGATGGGGGGTGGGGGGGGGGGGGGCAACATGATTTCAGAGAAGTCTGAGCTTCTGTAATTAAGTCAGTTGATACGGTCAGTTGCAGTTACTTTATACACGTGATCCAAATCGCTATGCTTCAATGGCACCGGAGGGCTATCCAAGTTTAACCCTTTTAGCCCCAAGGTCCCAATGTCTCAAATTTTGGAGGTGTTGCCTAACGACTATGTGCCAGTTGTAGGAGACTGAGTGATCATGATAATTCAAGGGTAGTGCCAGATGAGCGTGGCGCCTGAAGGCGCCACGCTCATCTGGCACCACCCTTGAATTATCATGGTCAATCCATCTCAGTCATGCTGCAGGGTCAGGTTAAGAATTAAATAGATCAATGTATAAAAGGCTTTATCATTCTTCCTTTAGCACTGATTAGAGTCCGAAATAGCTCAGGCGATTAAGCGTCAGAGCAGGAGAGCGAAGGGAATCGCCGAGTCGTGGGTTCGAATCCACGTCCCGCCCCGGTAGCTGGACTCGCGATCCAGGGGGAAAAGACGGGCTTGTTCAATAGCGGCATGTCCGTTGAAAGGTCCTGGTAAATCAAAGTGGCACAGTTGGAGTGCGCCTGAGTTGATCAGTGTTCAGGTCGTACTCCATAGGTAATAGATTTCCCTGTCCCCCATAACCCGCCCGTTAGGGCCGCCGTCCATTATCACTTCGGTGCCGTGGACGTTAAACCCGAACTAACCAACCAATCCTTTAGCATTAAGAGCGCGAGGCACTTCTCCGAAAACCGCCGCTCTGTGCAGATTAGGTTGACAATTCTTACACACTCCCATGACATTTTTATGCGAAAGGTCGGATGGCTGGTTTATTTTGGGCATTATGGTTTGGAGCTGTACTACCCAAGAGTCAGCCACAGTGGAGGGAACACACTCCAATAGCCTGGTATAGAAGACAATAAATACAGACCTAATGCCTGTCAGGGGTGGGGGTGGCAGGGTGGGGAATGGGGTTTGGGAGGAAGAGGAAAATCATCAAGTAGGTACAACCTGTAACAGTGGTGTCATCTGCATATGGCCGTGACCAAAAATATATTAAAAATAGGCCGAAGTTATGCTGGCACTCGCGCCCAACTTTTTGTAACTGAAGGGCTTGACTAGAGGATAATGGTTTTATTGTTTAGTAAGTCTGGTTTAATCCCAGCGAGCACTGAAAAGGTTTTTGGGCCGACGTCAGCCGCAGTGCGCCCGCGCACTGCTGTGCGCGGGCCCACTGCGGCCGACATCGGCCCGAACTAAACGTCGGTCCTATGTATGGCCTTTTGCTTGCTGGGCCCGCTGTAGCTCTGCTTGGAGAACTCCACTCAGTCAAGCGCCTAAGATGTGATTTGCATTAGATCTTGCCCGAGGCCACATTTTTATCTGCTGGTAAAAATATGAGCTGGTTTGTGCTTTTGGACCTTACGGCTCTATTGCCATAATCCCCCCACCCGGGTCTGCCCTGGGGGACTTGGGTGGGGTTAGGTATTTTTTAGTTCCCAGGGTCACCTTGGTCAGCCCCACAGGGTGGGTTTTTCTCTCTATTCTGGGGCATGTGTTTCTGTCTACCCTTTGTCCATTCACCTGTATTTGCCTTTTTAAAACTCTCCCTACTGTCTGCACTGCCTGTAGCTCTTGATATTGGATGTGTGTTGCTAAATGGTCTTAGCTTTATTTAGGCCCCATGTGTTAGGTTTATTTAATGTATCTGACCGGCTGGCGACATACATTCAATGTTCTGTTTCTTTTTTTTTTTTCACATGCAGTGCAGGCACGTCCTGAGAAAGCCTTGTTGCTGTCGGGACGTTAAGCAATGTACAATCAATCAATCTATTGCCATAACATCCAAAATCACAGATCAGCACTCAAACTGATGTTGATCAAGTGCCTGTCAGTTGATACAACTCTTATTCGCTCGGACCGGTTTAAACTGGTTTGAGGGATGCTACGTCGGAAGGCAACAGAGACTCATTAAGTCCATTTTTTGTGAAAAGCTACATTTGCATTACATTACAATGAAAATCTCTCTTTTCACAACTAACGGACTTACTGTCTTAACGTCCTTTTTAATAATAACTTGAATATTCGGTTGACAAGTCAGCATACTGTTATTTTAGGCACAGTAATACATGATGTCAGTGCCTCTCTCTTCAAGTTGGCGACTTTTAAAACGATTCAATCAAAACTCCACTAGAGACTAAATAAAAATTTGAGTTGCCTTCGCCAAGGCGGGTTTTGATTTAACCCATTCCGACAGTCCCATCTGACGCAGACTGTCTTTCTGCAATCTTGGGCAAAGACGGTTAATTCAAGATTAAAACAGAAACCTAGATGTAACAGGAACATGGATTCAACTAAAGTGGTGTCAGCAAGAGGCATAGGTCATTCTGCTGCAGGGGTCTCTTGAGGATTTATACTTCTTCCAGATGGATGGTGTTCACATTTCCTCGGCACTGAACGGGTTAAGGATATTCGCAATACCACCAATTCTGAATGGTGTGTTGCCTCCGTCGCAATGAAAACTTCTGAAGAGACAAAACGTGATGGAACAGTGGGAGATTGACCTGTAAATAGTTACGCTAAAACGCCACGCAAAATCACAATGTGTGCTGGTCTGAGGTTTTGGCCCTTACGGCTTAACCTTTTTGCTGTCAGGTAGGGCTTTTGTCGCAATGATTCCTGCAGGCGCCAGCTGATCGACACTACCCTCGAATTATCATGGCCTGAGTCCATCTCCTATTGTAGTGCCGCGACTTCGGGGCTTACTGAATGGGTTGATTTTATTCAGTCTACAATAAACCTGTGTTGTCTATCTTTAGACATTAGGAGCTCTTTTCCCCCAAAGCTAGTGCATATCGAATTGCAGTATAACGACACGATATTTATGGCTACATGTAGGCTTACTTGCTGTGAATCGATTGACGCACGGAATGTCCAACTGCTCAAAATAGAGCTTTTGTTGCCCGCATGTAGTCAAGTCAGTTCATCCAACTTCAAACAACAACAGATAAATAGCTACTGAGGACGGCGGGAGTAAAAGATGTAGATCATAGTGAATTAAAGGGTGGCCGGCTGCTCTATGATTGCCGTTAGGTCCAAAGCCCCCCCCCCCTCCCCCCTTCTCCCAACTCCCGACACAAAAAGCAGGTGCTCTCTCAAGAGAGCTCTTGCAGTGCAAAAAATGTCACCTCATAAGTATAGGTGATTTTTCTTTTCAAACCACCTAAATGATGGTCTTTACGGATAGATGATCTCTCATAAAGGTAGTCGTTTAAAACAGGTTCTGTTGTATTCACTATTGCTTGAAATAAAATTGACTATGATAGTTCAAGGGTGCTGCCAGAATAGCTTGGCGCCTCAAGCGACGTGCTGACATCGAGCCTGAAATAAAATGGTTGATCTATCTCGTAAACTGTAATGTAGCCTTCATAGGACAACAAGCCATTTTTTAAAAAAAGCGTCAGGATGTAAAGGGTCTGTTCTGTTGTATACACAGTGGCCCCATTTGTTTTTACACCCCCCACCCCCCACCCCCCCCCCCCAACTAGGTAAAACCAGCTAGTCTCCCATAAACAGTAGTTTCGAGGAGACAGGAAATTGGACTTAGTCACACAGTGGCTCGTCAGAATTTGATACCCGACTTGGACTGGGACAGTCATAATTATGTCACAGTCTACGCAACGCGTGTCTACTCTGACGCTGCTACGAATACGAAATGCACAACCCGTTTGAGTTAGTTGTCATGGCGGGCAACGGGGTCTGTAGACCCCGTTGCCCGCCATGACAACTAACTCAAACCTGGACATGCATGCAGGCCCAATCACGTTATACGGGCCTGTATTCAGATTCACAATCAGGCGGTCACACATGACCACTTTCTGTAACATTCGAATGTGGTATTTTAGGAGCCTTGTAATCATTGTCGCCGGAGGTGCATTACAGCTACTCTCGATGAGCCGTGATGATTCAGTTTGCTGTACTGTGTTTGTCTTCGGAGTGAATGCGTGTGTATCACGCCGTGAGAGTGCGTGTTGGGTGCAGTTCGCGGCGCTTTGAGCCGATTCGCAGAATAGGGAAAAAGCGCCTATATAATAACCGGTATTATTATTATTATTATTATTATTATTATTATCTCGGCCTAGACAGTCACGAGGCCCAGAGAGATAAAGCCCAAACTCACAGACCCGCACTTAATACTAATGATTTATCTGCATTGCCACAGGGGCTTCCGGATTGACACCAGATGCTAAACTGCCCTCGGCCGGCTATCGCTGCTTATCTGACCGCGCCACTTGCGGGCGCGTGCGGGCTGCTTAGGATGCTGTTCATTGTTCATTAGCTACCTCCGGCTGCAAGAGACATAGATTCGCATGTGCCCCTGCGACTGCAGGGGCACATGCGAATCTATGCCTCTTGCTGATCAGTGGGTAGCGACCTGCATGACTGCAAGTTCCTGAGTGACGGTACTTCACACTGACAGTGGTATCGTGGTCAGGCAGCCCCATGCGTCGACCCCATTAAAACACTGTAAACTTGAAATCAGTGTATCAGCGTCATGCCAAGGGGTCCAGCCGGTAGAGACACCGTAGTACAGTGTCTTTGGCTCAGCTTTGTTTGTTGTCAAGTTACGCCCAATAGCGAAACAGTGTATTAAACTGAGTTACAAAATTTTGACTATACTGAGGAAAACGCCTGGGGGACTCACTTTTTCTTTTTGTTATCCGACCGTGCGGCGAATGCTATAATAAAGCAGAGTAACTTTGGTTGGGAGCGGCTCTAGAAGGTGCGTTGTTATAATCCGTCTATTGTTATATTCAACCTTGTCAGTTATACGTGGAGTCGACTGTACCCCAATGCGCCGTGCGCGGACCAACGGCGGCCGACGTCGGTTCGATGGCCTTTTGCGCATTGGGACATAGAAATATGATCGGGACTTCTGACACAGGGCGGATCTGGGGGATTGGGGGGGGGGGGATCCTAGCGGTTCCGGAACTGTCCTCCCCCCCCCCCTCCACTGAGACCCAAAATTGTTTAAAATGCTATTAGAAAGTCCCTTGTTCCATAGTATGTCCGTTGAAAGGTCCTGGTAAATCAAAGTGCCACAGTTGCAGTGCGCCTGAATTTATCAGTGTTTAGGTCGTACTCCATAGGAAATAGATTTCTCCGTCCCCCATAAACCCGCCCGTTAGGGCCGTCTATTATCACTTCGGTGCCGTGGACGTTAAACCCCGAACTAACCCTTTTTGGGGTGTTTGGCCGAACCCCCCCCCCCCCCCTCTCCCCTTCCCTATTTCGTTTTTTTGCGAGTTTCGACACCCACATACGCTACCCCCCCCCCCCCCCTGATATTTGATATTGTGTTGTAACTGCCTGTTCTAAGCGTGTTTTTTCTATGTTGGGTTCTTCTCTGCATTTTACACCGTCGCTTGGCAGCGGTCACCTTTTTGGTCTGGATTGTTTTTGTTTTTTTAATTAATAAAAAAAAAACTATTGTGGCGAGTGTTCACACACACCCGCCTTCTTCCGCTACGCCCCCCCCCCCCCAACCCCCCCGCCCCCCCCACCCCCACCCTCCTGTAACAAGTGTTGTAATACCCGACTTTACTAAGCGAAGTTTGCTGTACATACCGCCCCTCTCCGAGTCCTTAATGGGAGGAAGGCTTTGGGGTTGCGTCTGTGATCGTCGTCGCACTTGAAGCACTCACCAATGACCTATGACCTCTCTAGCAAATACTGCGTCCGTCGCGCGTGTTACTGTTGATAAGAACAAGTCACTTATGTGAGAAGTGCTGCCATTGGTCAGACGAGTGTTATGACCCGCTGTTGTAGTCGACTTTAGTTTTCTGTTGACTTACGCGGCTTGATAACCGAGATGACACTCTTTTCTTTTCTCCGTTTTCTTTTCGTAGCTGCTGACCAGCTCGGCAAATGAATGGTAACTGTCTTTGTTTTTGTGTGTGCTGATTCAGTTAACCTTTTGGCGACTGGCGAAAGTGATGCTCGACGTAGTGAACATCAACGAACTCAGTAGCTGCAAAAGGTATAGATCCTCATGAGCCCCCGCAGTTGCGGGGGCTCATGAGGATCTACACCTCTTGCTGAAACGACTTTGTATCCGCCGTGTCCGGCGGATGTCGGCTGGGGATTTTTTACGTTCCGGACTGATCATGTAGAGAATGGGTTAGTGACGGTCTGCTGATTTAATGAGGGAAATCTGACGTCACTTTATTGCCGACGCACGCGTACAGCAATAACTCATCACCGAGTTCGACTTTGTCTCCTCGATCATGATGACATCAGACGCACTTAATCGACCTCTTAATCGTCCCCCGAAGTATTCTGCCGTTATTTCTGGGAAAAGACAGTCGGTCCATTACCGAGAAAAGCGCGATGTACACGCTTATAGATTGAAAATCTCGCTTTTCTTAAAAAAAAAAAAATGGATTTAGTGACTTTTGCCAAATGACGGCAGTACCGTGGCTGGACCGTCAGACTTTAGCAAGTCATACCTCGAGGCGGATTTTTGTTTCGTTTATTAAGGCCAGAAGTTGTTTACCGAGGTCAGTATGCGACAGACAGAAGGTGATTAATTCGATTAACCCATTTAATTCAAAGGCCGCATTTGGAGGTGTCCCTAATGACTCATTTTGGAGGTGTCCCTATTGACTAATTCAAGGGTAGTGCTAGATTAGCCGGCTTGGCGCCATCAGGCGCCAAGCTAATCTAGCACTACCCTTGAATTATCATGGTCGACCCCTCTCCTGCTGATGTGCTTCGGAGATAAATGGGTTAAATCCCTCGACGCGGACGTCCTCATCACTGATAATTAACCCTCAGTACCCCAAGGTCCCATTTCTAAAAATTTGGAGGTGTTGCCTCACGACTGTGTTGCATGAGATGGCTTGACCATCATAATTCAAGGGTGGTGCCAGATTAGCTTGAAGGCGCCAAGCTAATCTGGCACTACCTTGAATTATCATGGTCGATCCATCTCCTGCTGTAATGATCCGGGGTTAAGAGGGTTACGCCAGTGAGCGGGTCGTTCTCGGTCAGTCAGTATTTTAGCGGTTCAGTTTTGGCGGCGGAAAATACTGGAAAGGAAAACGGCCAAGCTAGCAGACGATACCGGTCAGGGTTTCAGTATTTATATTTTGTTTATTCAGTGAGGCCAGTACTTGTCACAGTTTGACCTCAGTACGACATGCAGAAGGTCAGTGACGACCGAGGCTGATCAGCTGTAAACCATATTTTTGCCCCGGGATGTCCGTCCTCCATTAGCGGCTTTCGCGTTATTTGTGTTAAAATACCGGATTTTGAAGGCGAATTTCGGGAACGAAAAATAGCAGTTAGTAGATGATACCGATTAGAATTAAGAAATACCGATTGTGCGCGCAGGGATACCGAAAATATATGAGACGAAGAATTTCGAAATTTACAATCACCATGACTACTGTCATCCTAGCCACCTTCCCACCCCCCGGCCTTGTTTAACCCTTTTAGCCCCAAGGTCCCATTTGTCAAATTGTGGAGGTGTTGCCTAACGACTATGTACCAGTTGCATGAGATGGCCTGACATGATAATTCAAGGGCAGTGTCAGATTAGCTTTGCGTCTTCAGGCGCCAAGCTAATCTGGCACTACCCTTGAATTATCATGGTCAAGCCATCTCCTGCTGTAGGGATCCGGGGCTAAAAGGGTTAATTTCACTAAAGCCTGATAGACTGTCTTAGTTCTTAATTTGTTTGGATGAATTTTCTGAATTCAGAAACACCTGTCACCGGCTCAGATTCACTTGAACACGATCCCCGGCGCCGGATTCAGAAACGAGCAGAAAGACAAACAAACAAACGTTTGTCTGTTTTTTTGTTTGTGTGTTTGTTTGTTTGCGTGTTTGTGTGTTTATTTGTTTGTTTGTTTTCCCAATGAATTCGTAATATGTTCAAACCACATTATTATTATTATTACATGGTATTTATATAGCGCATTTCTCATATTTATAATATAACTCAATGCGCAACATACAACTGCTGACCATTTGCACGGAATGTATCTATGGTCTGTAGCCGAGCCAAGTAGAAGAAATGCGACATTTTTGGTATCATCGGAAACACGTTAGTGTTTCCGATGATTCCAAAAACGTCGCATTTCTTTTGCTGGTCAGTATAATACTTGTAGTCGAACCAGGATTTGCCCATAGCTGAAGATACTATCTTTCGTCAATTGTTGTTCAGTTTTCCACCTTTGTGTTAACGTTCATCATCAGTAGCGGACAGGAAAGCATCATATTTGTAATCATCTATGTAGGTAGACTCTTATTTGTGTTTATGTACGTACTTTATGATAGCATTACCTGATTTAACCCCTTCACTGTCGGGGATCGCAGAATGCGTTTCTGAAACCTTTGTTCGTTCCAAAATGACGCTAAGGGCCTCGGAACATAGACACGAAGTGGTCTCAGCAAGCGGCATAGATCCTCATGAGCCCCCGCAGTTTGCGGGGGCCCATGAGGATCTACGCCGCTTGCAGATGGATCGTGTTCACCTTCTTTCGGCACTGAAGGGGTTAATGTTAAAGCCACATGCACACCCTTTCAAATCGGTCTCCGGCAAGAGGCACAGATCCTCACGAGCCCCCGCAAACTGCAGGGGGTGCTCATGAGGATCTACGTCTCTTGCAAAAATCATCGTGTTCACTTTTCCTCGGCACAGAAGAGGTTAATGTTGACTACCTGTTCATAGATAGATCCATGATAATTCAAGGGTAGTGCCAGATTAGCTTGGCGCCTTTAGGCGCCAAGCTAATCTGGCACTACCCTTGAATTATCATGATACACTTATGTAATCACAGACTTTACGAAGCGCTACACACAGGTCTAGCCGCTATGGTTCATTTAGACACAGGACAATCCAGTTCAGCACACGTCGTCTGTATATCAAGTAACCTGACAATGACTCCACTCCGTTCTAAAAATACAACGCTTTCAGTACGAGAACCAGCTAAAAATAGATTGACACGCTAACGGATGCCCGCCACTAGAATAAATAAGTGCTACTACGCGTGTGCGCTTGCTGCGTGTTCAGACTGCTGTTTAAGTTCATTACTGATGTGTGTCGACAAGGCATAACAAACACAAATGGTGCTGAAATGTGTCTTCAGAATTAGGCGTAATTGTACTTTAATGCCACAACTTTCTCAGATCGGGGGCTTATGAGGATCTATGTCTCTTGCAGTTGTTCGTGTTTTCATTTACTCTCGGCATTGTGTTTATTCCCGCGTAAATGTGCATAGTACTCTGGCCGTGAATCGGATTTATGATGCGGAGATCCTGCTTGTTTCATGGACACTCCTTGTGCCTCATAAGCATTCAAGAACAAATAAAATCGAAAACGGGTAGTCAAGATATTTGTTTACTCTCATGCATATCACGCCCGTATCCATTACTGGTCTGCGGGGTCAGTATCTCGTCTGTACTGTGCCTCGGCCGCACAGGGGATCCAAGCACGTAACTCTCTCTCACTCTCTCTCTCTGTCTCGATCGAAATTTGTGAAGTGCTTTCAGTTTTTTTCTCCAGGCTTATTTTGTTGTGCCGGCTTGCTTCAGTTCGGTTATGTGCTTTGCTTCAAATTTCATAATCCTGAGAGACAGTTTGAGAGCGGGAGTCATTGAGGCAGGATGTTTCCGGTTTAAACATAACATAAACGTTAGTCATTTTTAGAACTTAGCAAACACTGAGCCAAGACTAGATTATTATGTCTGACGGTATTCAGTGTCTGCGTTTTTGTGTGTGTGGATTAACCCCTTCACTGCCGAGAAAAGGTAAACGCGATCTAACTGCAAGAGGCGTAGATCCTCATGAGCCCCCGCGACTGCGGGGGCTCATGAGGATCTATGCCTCTTGCTGAGACCACTTTGTGTCCATGTTTTTTGGACAAGTTGTGGCTTTTGATCGCTCAGTGAACACAGATTCAATGCAGAAACAAAATGTACGTTCGTTTGCAGGCCGGAAGGGGTAAAAGTGTCGTGTTTTGAACTGAATACATGTACGACAAATCAGACCAGTTTTCACCTGAACTCGGCGGTGCACTTATACTGACTCACACGGCACCGGTACCGTCAGCTGACCGGCAACCTCAGTTTGACGGATACTGAGATACTTAGTAACTTAGTGGTGGCCGGATCCGGCAGTTCCTCAGCGAGAGGCGCAGATCATTGCGCACTCCGGCACGAGTACCTGCATCTGCAAGGGGATCATGAGAATCATATGTCTATGCCTCTTGCAGATAGAACGGCGACGGAGTCGGTCGGGGCTCAACTTGAAACTGTGACATTTTCGAGTCAGTAGATTATCAGTAGACTGCTCATTCGAACCAGCGGCGCAAAATAAATAGGGACACTCGATTCCTGAGTAAGGACTAGGATTGGCTGAAAGAACTTCCGGCGCACGTAGTGCATCTGCATAACTTTGAATCATTCATTGCGCGGATGTTCTGCTTGTTCAATGTTCAGTCACGCCTACATTGCCATTGGACTCGACGCAGACTTTGCTTGTGAAACCCTGACCATTACTACAAATGAATCCAACGTTGGCCAAGATCCCCAGCCGTCGAAGGAACGTCAGGATGCAAACTAGTTTCAGCAAAAGGCATAGCCAATCCTCATGAGCCCCCGCGACTGCGGGGGCGGCTCATGAGGATCTATGCCTCTTGCAGTTGGATCGTAGTGTTGACCGACCTTTACTGACTCGGCAGTTAAGGGGTTAACACTCATCCCCGCTTGAGGCAGTGATTACGTACATACATTGTCATTCTGCTGTGAGTTTTTGTGAATGTACGCCGTTTGAATTTAATGGCGTTGATCTCCCTGATTTAATAACTCAAGCCGCCTACCCTACCCGATCGGCATTTGCACACAGTGTTTGCTTACATAGTCTTGACGCCGTGAAGTACTTAGTACTGTCAGTACCTAAATCCGGGTCCGGTCAGTGCAAAACCTAGTTGACGGTATTGTGGAGTGTCGTTACTACGGTATTGCGTTATCACGTCATGTTGCGGTCTGAAAAGGTATTACAAGTCGCAATAACTTAGATACGAGCGGTAAGAAAAGAGTGTAAAATGAGTTATTAACCTTTTTCATCCTGACACACCCATTGCTTGAAATAAATTTGACCGGGGTGGCGGTGCCAGAATAGTTTGGCGCCTGAGGCGCCAAGCTATTCTGGCACCACCCTTGAACTAAACAGTTGATCTATTAATCTGTAATACATTTTGCATAGGACAATAAGCAAATTGTACAAAATCAGACTCAGGATGTAATGGATTGGCTAATGTAAGATAACAAGATAAGACTTTATTATCCAAATAGTTCTTAATTCTGCGTGCATGGGTGCCTGGGTGTATGCGTGTGCGTATCCATTTTTAGTTTCACTTGATATGTTTATACGCTCCTGTCCAAACTGGAATTGCCCGTTCGTGGGATAAATAATTTTGATGTTGTTGTTGGTTAGACTGACTATCCACTGAGACGAGTGGCGGCATTGGAAACCCCCGCTTGTCTTTGTTCACTGTGGTTTTCACAATACTGAACTTTGTCTTTTGCTTTCACCGGGCAGTATACACACACCGTTTGTACATGCATGTTGAGCCTGAACCCCAATGTCAAAGTCACCGCCATTATGAATCTGTTACACCAGGAGGCTGATTATTAATTTTTTAAAAAAAAAAAGCTTATTGTCCTATGGAGGCTACATTAGAGAATATTAGATAATTTAACCATTTTAGTTCAAGGGTGGTGCCAGAATAGCTTGGCGCCTTAGGCGCCAAGCTATTCTGGCACCACCCTTGAGCAAAACTATCATTGTCAAAATATTTTAAGCAATATTGTATCAGGGTGGAGAGGGTTAACTGCTAACCCCCCCGCCCATAGACCTTGCCGGCACTTTTCCTGGCATGGCTTCTATTCTGGACATTACGAAGCCATTGTATGGAAGTTTGCGTCGCTCATTTCTAAATGTTTGCTTCCTATTCCTGACTTTTTGCCTTTCCTCGTCTGTGTTGTTTCTCGTTGTGTCCACGCAGTTCCTTCTTCCTTCTCCTCCCAAAAGGTTAACAATGGAAAGCAGACAAGCCGTAACCCCCTTGAGCATGCAGTCACCGGTACCGCTGTACACCGCACCGGTTGCTGCATGCGAAAGGGGGTTAATTAACCTTGAACGGACAATTGAAAGTGCGGAGACCCTTGACATTGCCGGCAACACTCATTGACACAACACACGGCTTTGGCTTAAAAAAAAATTGGAGGTGCTCGATTGCTCGTTGTGTATTATTCAAGTTCAAGGGCCACGTTGTTGTTGTTGCATTGGACCAGGCAGCTTGAATAGTGCGCGATTTGATGTTCGAGTCCGGGGACAATCGAGTGCGCCTGGTTTGCACGCTACACTTGGGCTGAGAGGGTGTTTTTGTGTTGGCAGTCTTTTGTTTGGGGCTCTCTCCCACTGCCAATTTCCTTGTTTGGTAATCTCAAACGAGAGACGCCAGTGATCCACATGTTAACTACTTTGCATCCATCCCACTGCCAAGCGATAGATCAAATACATCACGGCGCCACAGTAGCCTACCGGCATGGCCCTGACACAGCATGGTGATGATGATGAGGCTTTTATCAAAAGTAAAATGTTTAGCAAAATTATAAGCGTCATTTTACAAACTTGCCCTTGCCGCTGAATCAAACAGAAAAATGAAACGCTTAACAAGTTTCAATAAACAACAACCGAATCGACAATGACAGTTAACGCTTTGCCTCCTGAAACACTACTGTATGAAAGTAATTTTTACTATGACAGTTCAAGAGCGGTGCCAGAATAGCTTGGCGCCTATGCGGCGCCAAGCTATTCTGGCTCCACACCTGAACTAAAATGTTCGATTTATCCCCTGATGTGCAATGTGACCTTCATAGGACAAATAAGCTATAAAGCTATATATATATATATATATACTTTACTTATAACAAAGGCGTCACGCACAGCCAAAAAATGCACTCAATCAGAATAGCTCCAAGGGACGTAATATTCTCCAGCGGGTTGCGGGGCGCCTGGGGGTAGTCCATATTGCTATATACAGTAGGTGTTCAGTGGGAAGGCTAAAAAAATAGGTCTGTCATTCCTTTTCTCCCAAGAGTCCGAAATAGCTCAGGCGGTTAAACCGGTCGGACTGAGCAGGAGAGCGAAGGGAATCGCCGGGTCGTGGGTTCGAATCCCGTCCCGGTCCCGGTAGCTGGACTCACAATCTAGGGGGAAAAAACGGATTTGTTCAATAGCATGTCCTTTGAAAGGTCCTGGTAAATCAAAGTGGCACAGTTGGAGTGCGCCTGAGTTGATCAGTGTTCAGGTCGTACTCCATAGGCAATAGATTTCCCTGTCCCCCATAACCCGCCCGTCAGGGCCGTCCATGATCACCTCGGTGCTTTGGACGTTAAACCCGAGCTAACCAACCAACCTTTTCTCCCACTGCCCTTTCTTTCTAGATCTAGTGAGCGATGCAGTCATATAAAGGGCAGCTGATGTCCTGATGACACGATGCAAGCTTACCTGCCTGGAATTCCATGGGCGTTAGCACAGCAAGAGCATTCTCAGAATTTATTAAATTAGCCTCAGGATGTAATGTATTAAAGAGCTGCCTTTAGAGGTCAATCTATTCAGTCTGGCATCAGACTTGAAGTATATGATGCCCGATTTGCCTTTACACTGGTATGTGGTCTTCAAAAGTGCAATGTATATAACTCCGCAGTGTCACAATTTTGTCAGAGGAAACACGGTGTGATAACAGATGCCGCTCCATACCCCCCTTGAGCCATCATTGGCCGTCTCCGTGTGTGCTGCGGGAAAAGACAAAGAGCGAAAGAGGGAGGACTTGGTGTAATTGTCATGGCAAGCACGGACTCGCCAAAAGTAAATCTCGTGGATTTTTGCTGATTTTTAAGCAAGCAGCAGTCCCCCAGCCCTTCCGTCAACAAGAGGCATAGATTCTCATGAGCCCCTGCATTCATGAGAATCTATGCCTCGTGCTGTTAGCTACGTCTGATTCACTAACACCTCTGCTCCGCCGACAGAAGCTGTCATCTGGGGTGTATAGTCTGCAGTTGTTCGCCTGCGTTTGTGGACAAACTTTCTGTTTGGATATTTAGAGGGGCAGATTTTCAAGGGCTTAACACGCATATAATGAGAGGGAAAAACTGTGTTGGGTTTGCAGGTGGTTCTCGAGAAGGTTATCTACAGAATTCAGTGGCAGGTGTGAGTTAGGCATTGCATAACAATTAAATGTGTAGTGCTTGGACAGTTGTTGGAAATTTGAATAACGGCGCCTTGACGGAAGCACATACAAGAAAACACTCTCTGTCTGTCTCTATCTGTCTCTCTGTCTGTTTGTCTGTCTCTGTCTCTCTCTTTCTCTCTCTCTCTCTCTGTCTGTCTGTCTCTCTGTCTGTCTGTCTCTCTCCCCCCCCCCCCTCTCTCTCTCTCTGCATTTGTGTGTGTGTGTGTGTGTGTGTGTGTGTGTGTGTGTGTGTGTGTGTGTGTGTGTGTGTGTGTGAGAGATGATGATGATGATGAAACTTTATTTTTCAACGGTAAAAAGTTTTGACAGAAAACAAATCGTCATTTTACAAACTTGCCGTTGCTAACTACAGGATAAAAATACAGCAGTCCGTCACCATCAACGGCGTCTCTTCCAACCCGGTAACGCTCTCATGCGGAGTTCCACAGGGGTCCGTCCTGGGCCCGGTCCTTTTCACACTCTACACCTCTCCTCTGTCCAACATCATCCAGTCTCACCGCATACACCACCACCTCTACGCTGACGACTCACAACTGCAAGACAAAGACAAACTCGACAACACTCAGTCACTACTGACTCGCACGGCTGACTGCTACAAAGACGTGAAAAACTGGATGACAGCAAACAAGCTGAAACTGAACGATGACAAAACGGAAGCCATGCTGGTAGGCACTCGCCAAAAACTCTCCCAGCTCCCTCCCTCTCTCCACCTTCAACTCGATAGCACCCCCATCTCCCTCTCTGACTCGGCCAAGAACCTCGGCGTCATCCTCGATTCCTCTCTGTCCATGACCAACTTCGTCTCCGCCACGACCCAGGCATGCTATTTCCACCTTCGCCGCATCAGTCAGATCAGAAAATACCTCACTACCGAAGCTGCCACCAAACTTGCTGTCTCTCTCATCTTATCTCGCATCGACTATTGCAACTCTCTCCTTTCCGGTCTCCCTCAATCCACCATCTTCACTCTCCAACGCGTCCAGAACAATGCTGCCCGCCTCGTCCTCAGAAAGAAAAAATCCGACCACATCACACCCCTGCTCAAACTCCTTCACTGGCTCCCCATCCCCCAACGCATCCAATACAAAGTTCTGTCTCTCTGCTACAAATCCCTGAACAACTGCGCTCCTGCCTATCTCTCCAACTTACTTCACCCCTACACACCTTCCCGCTCCCTCCGCTCTGCCTCCGACCCTCTCCGCCTCCACATCCCTCGCACCAAACTTAACACTTTCGGTCCCCGCTCCTTCTCCGTCTACGGTCCATCCATCTGGAACACTCTCCCACTCTCTCTCCGTCAGAAACACTCTCTCTCCTCCTTCCAGTCCGCCCTCAAAACTCACCTCTTTCAACAGTTTTAGCACTATATCACCGCACTCCCCACCCCAAGCTGACCGTCGTAATGTTTTTCACTGTTTGTGGTACGTGAGTCATTGTCTAAAGCGTGCGCATGCGTGCGCGAGTTGTGAGTGTGCGCTTAGAGTTATAATTATTATAAGATAAGCGCATTATAAATACCGTAATTATTATTAATTATTATTAAAAAGGAAGGGAAACTATAAAATATATATGTACATACAAAACCCAATAGCATCATTATATACAGAAAAAAATAATAATACTCATCACACACACATGCACACACGCACGCACGCGCGCGCGCCGCTCACACCGATACACCCACACGCACAAACAAACACGAGCACACACACACATGCGCACACACATATAAAAACCATCTGTATGAAATACATGAGGTACAGGAAATATTACAGTACCTGAGAAACGTACTAAGTCTGACTCATCAGGTAATCAAAAAGTTTTGTTTTAAAACTTCCTGGTGAGGTAATAGTTTTCAAATGTGCAGGGATAGAATTCCAAGCAAACGGACCAGAGAATGACATACTAGTTTTAAAAAGGTCAATTCTTGGCAGTGGTAGGGGTAAGGTATTGTTTCTTGAGGTCCGTTCACGTCCTTGGTGAGATATAAATTTAGTGATTAGATACTGGGAGAGAGAGAGAGAGAGAGATTTACACAGTGTCTGTCTTTAATAACATTTAAAATAAATATAACAGCAGAAAAGGTAACATGACAAATAATTAAAATAAAAAGAAGAGATAATAATAATAATAAGAGAGAGAGAGAGAGAGAGAGAGAGAGAGAGATTTAATCTATTTAGCCCCGACGCGGCGAGAGATGGATCGATCATACTAATAACAGGCTCCAAGGTGTTATGGCACTACCCTTGAATTAACATAGTCGATCCGTCTTCTGCAACTGGTGCATAGTCGACACCTCCAAAATTTGAGAAATGCGTCTGTGGGCTTGAATGGGTTAAACAGGCGATAGCCGATAAAAAATGTTAACCCTGCAATTTGTGTTTGTGTGTGTGAGAGAGAGGGGGGGGGGGGGGGTATAGTATTGTAATCTCTTGAACTGAAATATCATCTTCACAGTACAACTCTCAAATCGTTCGGGATTTGTGACGGGTCTCAGGGTTTAGTGTGTTACTCGTCGGCTGCTCGTCGTCAGTCAGTGTTTGACGCAAAGAGTTTATTAAAAGCTCGGACAAACATGCGATATCGCCGCATGTTTGTCTGGGCCCTTAATCCACTCTTTGCTTCAAACACGTGCGAATTTTGTTCTACTCCTGATTCCGCTGATGGAAACCGTTCGGGTCCGTAGAAATGCGACTTTGGGGAAATATCCGACTGGGAAACACTATAGAACAACCGTGTTAGTTCAAGGATGGTGCCAGAATAGCTTGGCGCCTCAGGCGCCAAGCTATTCTGACACCACCCTTAAACTATCATTTTATTTCAAGCAATGGGTGTATCAGGTGAAATGAATGGGTTCAATCTTTTACTGACGCTTTCCTCGGTTCCTGTGTTGCAGGCACTAACAAGCCAGACTCGCACTACGACGTGATCGGCTCCAACGGCGGCTTCATCGCCATGGCGGCTGGGGGGTCTGTCGTGCTGCCCCTGGTGTTCGTGCTCGTCATCCAGCTGCGTAAGAACGCACGTGCAGAACGCAGGCGCCAAGCGCAGGAGCGTCAATCTGCACAGGACCAGGCAGGCGCTGAGACTGCGGCACGCACTGCCGTTGACGCACCGCCCGCTTACGACGAACTTTTCGGTTGTAACGACAGGCCTGAGTCTGTTATTTCTGTGTCGTCGTCTTCCTCGGACAGTGACAGGAGTGCGGGCAGCAGGGAAGCTCTCATTCAGAACGCGTCATCATCGTCAACGTTGTCCTCGTCTTCGTCACCGATGCTGACGTCAGCGGCTTCTACAAATACCGCTTCACAGTTCCCGTTCAGCTCCGTCATCACGTCGCTCGCCATCCACTCTGTGGGTGTTAACGCGGCCAGCGGGGTAGCAAGCCACGCGGGACAGCCACACATGGAGCCAGCGCGGAGAATCTCTACCATGTCCACAGAGTCCCTGTCAGGGCCTGTGACGTCGGGCAGGAGGATCTCCACGGCCTCAGTGTTGTCAGGCCACTCTCACACCTCTACTGACGCGCTGCTGCCCTACTCCTCCCGTGCCCACGTCATTCATGAGGACCCCCCACCGGCCTACGACGCTCACACTGGCAGCTCTACCTCACTCACAGTCGTCGCCCCGGCGACCACTGCCACCACAAACAACGCCAGCACAACGAACAACAACAACAACAGCAGCTCTGTCAGCACAAACAATCCAGTTAGTATTATCAGCACCCCCATCACGAGCACCTCCAGCTCAGAGACTGCACCCAGACCGGTGCCCCAGAGAAGGTTTCTAGGCATGCACCTTTCCATTTTTGACTTGATGGCTGTGATTTACCCTGATCCCGTCCCGACCCCTCCCCCATCTTATGACGATGCTCTCAAGATTCTTGGCTTCCCCAAGCAGACGGAAATCCAGATCACGTGATGTGATCACGAGAGAGACTCAGGTGATGTGAGTGACGTAACATTATGAATCACGTAATCGTGGTGACGAACTTGAACAGATTATGAATCACGTGATTGTGGTGACGAAACATATTACGAATCCCTGACGTGAGTGATGACATGGCAGAGTCAGTCGGGTCACGTGAGCGTGATGACCAATCATATCCATACCACGTGGGTGTTATGAGTGACACTCATGCTGAACAGTTTGAAGTTGTGCTTGAATGCGTTGGAGAATGCTCAGACTGTTCCTGTCATAATTTTGTGCTGGTCTTTGATTCTGGACTTTACCTCTCAATGCCGCAAGGCCCAGCATCAGAGACCAGTACACATCCGCCACAGTCTTTGCGGCTTTTCGCAAAAATGGTCCAAGACCATCATGTTTTTGCGAAAAGCGCGATTCTTCTTGTGGAAACCTAGCTTTTCACAAAAATGGAGCTGAGGAGGCAAAACACAGTTCGTCCTTGCGACACTTAGATAGATTTTCAACGCACAAGGATATGTACTATATGTTATCTTCACGGTGCCCTCATATCGATTGAGAGCACACGATGACTGACGCGCACGTGCAAGTATGACATGGCCGGCCGGGGCTGTGCCTTAAACCACTTGAAGAGGCGGAGTTCATGCAAGGCGCCCCGCATCAATAGCCGCGGAAGCGTCGTATAACGTTGCCTCTGCCAACGCTATACGACGCTTCCGCAGCTATTGATGCGGGGCGCCTTGCATGAATTAGGCTGGTATAGCCCCCAACAGCTGCGGTAGGAAGGTTGGGCGGGGAGGGTGGTTTGCGGGGGTGGGGGGGGGGGGGGGGAGTTCAAGGCAACGGACAAGTCCTTTTTTGTGAAAAGCGATATTTTAAAAAAAAAAAGTATTACAATGAACATATCACTTTTTACAAAAATGGACAATACTGTCTTTGCCTTTACGTGGTGTTTAAAGGGCTCATGAGAATCTCTGCTTCTTGAGATCTAGATAAGATGCAGGGTGCAGAGACTGCATGGAGCTTGCCTTTTTTTTCCCTTTTGAATACAGCAGAACTTGTTTTGAGCGACAACCCTTATGAAACCACCTAAACGATGGTCTTTAATGACAGGCAACACTTTTCGCCTTTTAAGACGTCTCTTGACATGAGAGAGCACCTTTCGATTTTTCGCCGCTCTAGTGTTTGCAAAAAGGACGGCTGCTGAAAGCAGGATAAGCTGTACTTATATCAAAAGAAAAAGCCTGGAAATATGAAGTCCGGTGTCATATTTGCAGTGTGTTACATCCTTGTATGCAATACCTTGCCAAAGTCCCTCTTGTGTGTGGAGGGTCACGCTGACACGAAATACTCCACACACAAAAAAAAAAAATGGTTGAGGACAGGTGCGGATTTAGGCACTAGTCCAAATTTGGTTCAAATTTAGGCACTAGTCCAAATTTGGTACAAATTTAGGCTTTATTCCAAATTTGGTTCAAATTTAAGCATTAGTCCAAATTTAAGCTGCTGATCTTTTTTTTTTTTTTTTTTTTTCTCTCAATGCGCGGTAATTCTTGGGATTACAACCCCCTGTTCCAGATGTTTCATATACGGACACTGACTGTGAAAGGGTTAAATGAGATGCCGGAGTGATTGCGTGTGTCGCCGGACCTTGATCGTCTCAGTGTCTCAGTGTAAATGGACTTCAGTGACTTTTTAAATCAAGGACATTGTACACCGTTTGTCTAAGCGCAGATGAGCCTAATCTAGTACAAGTGTACCGCGAGATCTTCCTCGTTGGAAAGCCGTCACGTTGTGAAGACCGCAATCAGGGGCCGGTTGCATGAGCGAGCTTAGTCCTGCGCCAGCTACTAAGCAAGGTGCTCCGCTATAGCGGAGCACCTTGCTTAGTGGCTGGCGCAGGACTAATCATCTCACCCGTGCATCTGACCCGCTACGCCCAGATTGTTCAACAGAATCGCACTCTTATCTATGCATATATGGGTTATTTTTGCACGTTCGCACGGCAACTCATCGGCATATCTTACTCCACTCGTTCAGTGCCGACTGAACCACAGACTTACATCGTGTGTATATGTAGGTGCGTGGACTGAATGGACCATATCACGCAGTGATAACATCAGGCATTAATTAATGTGTGCTGGTCTGTGATTGTGGACCTTACGGCTTTCAGCCGTAAGGTCCAAAATCACAGACCAGCACACAACTTCAAAAGTCCTCATCGTTGTTTTTTTTTTCCAAGCGTATTATCCCCATCACGACATCGTACTAGAATGTCAGTCCAGTTTTGTATCCAATCGAAAAAAAGCACAAATTGTTTTCTTATATTATCCTTTTTTTGTGTGTATTTTGTTGATGTTTAGACACGTTTTCGCACACACACATTATCAACTCGCAACATGATGCTATGCATTTTGCACTGCCGTCAGTCTTTATGAGAAATATAAACGAAATATAACGAAGCGTGTGGTTGAAGTGAGAGAGACTGAATACTATCCATAATCAGCGTGAATGTGGCCGAGTGTTTGACAGTGACTGAGTCGGGTATGTGAATGTCTGTAGAGAAAAACTGCACTGCATGTTATTTCTTACTATTGAGATTTCAGCAGTGGCATCGACATTTTCTCACATTACTTTACTATCATGGCAGTAGGTGGAGATTATCTTTATCTAATGTCACGTCATAGTGACGTAATGTCTGAAGACGTCATGTTTAGGGGGCGATGTCTTATCCCGTTGTGCAAGCAGCCACTGCTTACATGCGACTGATGTGCACTGATGTGTTTTCAGTGTGAGATGTTTAATAAATGAGTCGGAGGGGGCGAGGCCGGGATGGGGGTGGGGAGGGGCGGCATGCACAGTGAAGTTATTAACTCGTTCAACTTCGACCCGTCACGGCAAGACATAGATCGAGCGTGATAGTTCAAGGGTTGTGCCAGAATAGCTTGGCGCCCATGGGCGCCAAGCTATTCTGGCACAACCCTTGAACTATCACTACGCTCGATCTGTTTCCAGAGATAAAGTCTTCCGCAAGGGGCATTACTAACTTCCAAATTTTCGGATTTCGGTCCTGGTCGTGCTGAATGAGTTAATATGCAACACACTCTCCGTACTGAAACGCCGGGCTTCGGGATCATACACTGAGTAGTTCCGGCAGTATTGCGCGTGTGCATATGTCGCCGCCGAGTGGTAATGTTTGTTAGCTGAGACCGGGGGCGGTCTCGATATTTCCCGTCGCATGGTATGGTGCCTGTTCTTACTAAACGCAATATTATTATTTTGTAGCCTGAGATACATGTTTTGATTCTAGTTCATCGTCAAGGGATTAAGGAAATGTATTCAGGTCACTGTACCGCTTACTCACGACATGTACATTTCGGATAGTCTTTCAAACTGCTGGCGGACTGACTGATATGTCCACACTGGTTACCTCCCTCGACCCGCTGCGCATCCTGGTAACCAGTGTATTAAGGTAGCAGATACAGTGGGCAAAGGGTCAAAATTCATGTTTTGGAAGTAGTGTTTAATACATATTTCTTTCAATAGAAAAATCATTTTTGCATCATTCTCTAACAGGTTTTTATTCACAATTTGATAGTTTTTTTGTTATGAATTTTTTCGTAGGGTAGGGTGTCGACAGTTTTGGTCCGAAAAACAAGATGGCAGCTGAGAAATCTATTTTGTCTTCAGTAACACCGTTTAGCTTGAAATAATGAGCCTCTCCCTGCAATTACTAAACTCCAAGGGAAATAATGAGCCTCTCCCTGCAATTAATACACCCCGAGAGTTACTGTTTCTTTGCAAATGGCCACCTCCATGTGAAAGCATGTGATTCTTGACTGGGATTATTATATTCATCGTGTGTTGTGATAGTTTGATCATGTCTACAGATCTCAAAAGGAGAGGTGAGAAGCGTAAGAAGAAGAAACCTCCTAAAAATAGATTTGTCAAGGCAAAACGAGTCTCTGAAAATGCTAGCTTTGATCAGAACGATGACAATGAACCCACATCATCGCAAAACATAAATAATAGTGCAAGTGCCGAACAATCTCAAGACACTGCCACGCCCACTTCGACATGTTCTGAAAGAAAGCTGTCTGGCATTTACAAGCTATATTATGAATCTGAAACTAGTGAAAGTGAAACAAGTGAGGCAGAGACAGAAACAGTAGAACAAGATTCTGTACATGGAAATAGGATAATTGATATTGAACTGCTAGGACAGAACATCTCCTCTCAGCTGGTGTGCAGTTTATGTCATAGTGAAGTTTCACTAATAGAATTACAGAGGGAAGGTTTAGCAAGCACATTTGCTTTTCACTGCAGCAATGCTAGATGCAAAGGGGGGCAATCTTTTCCTTCCTGTCCACAAATCCAAACAACAACAAATCTTACAGTAAATTCAATCAATAGAAGAGCCACATTTGCGATGCGTTGCATAGGCTGTGATCATAGTGATCTTAGAACATTCTGTGGTATGATGAACATGCCACCCCCTGCTGCAAAGAATACTCATCAGTGCATTATGGACACTTTAGAAAGACTACAAAATGCACCATGGAAGAAAGCATGAAAGATGCTGGAAAAAAAGAATATGATCTTGCAGATGAAATAGAAGATGACCAGTGCCGTAACATAGATGTAAGCGGTGATGGTACCTGGATGACTAGGGGTCATTCTTCAAAGATAGGGGCT
Source organism: Semisulcospira habei (assembly GCA_036245525.1). Classification (NCBI taxonomy): domain Eukaryota; kingdom Metazoa; phylum Mollusca; class Gastropoda; family Semisulcospiridae; genus Semisulcospira; species Semisulcospira habei. Next base: position 38,658,450 of record BTPG01000007.1, read on the forward strand.
GCAAGTGTCATTGGGTGTGTAACTGGGAAGGTGTTGGGCATGGGAACAAGGTCAAAAGTGTGCAAATCCTGTGAAAAGTATGAAAAGGTAGATAAAAACAGTGAAAAATATCAGACATGGCAAGCCAATCATGCTGACAGCTGTACAAAAAATCACACGGGCACATCAGGGTCTATGGAACAAGGCATCATCAAAGACATATTCTGTTCCTCTGTTGACAATCACAAACTCAGATACACTAGATATATTGGTGATGGTGATACACACTCTTTCAAATGTGTACATGATGCAAAACCCTATGGCGAGGAAATACAGGTTGAAAAAATTGAATGTGTCGGGCATATTCAGAAACGAATGGGCACACGACTGCGACAGCTGAAAAAAAACATGGGAAACAGGAAATTAGCAGATGGAAAAACAATTGGAGGGAAAGCTAGGCTGACAAAGGATAAAATAGATAGCATTCAGACTCATTATGGAAATGCAATCAGGGGAAATAAAAATAATTTAGTGGCAATGAGACAAGCAGTATGGGCCATCTTCTTTCATTACAATTCAACAGATGTTGAACCAACGCACAATTTTTGCAAAGATTCTTGGTGTCCATACAGACAAGCAGTTGCATCAGGCACTGTAGACAGGTACAGGCACACTTCTAGTTTACCTAGGGCAGTTTTAGATGAAATTAAACCTATTTTTAAAGATTTATCAAACACACAGCTCTTGAAAAAGTGTCTTGAAGGTTACACTCAAAACGCCAACGAGTCGCTCAATGGACTTATTTGGAAATATTGCCCCAAAAGAGGTAATCATGGAGTTGTTTCTGTAAATACTTCAGTCCATATTGCTGTAGCAGTCTTCAATGATGGAGCTTCAGCTCTGGGAAACATTCTGTCTAAACTGGGATTGTGTGTTGGCAAATTTACCAAAGACTTTCTGATGTTGAAAGATACTTTGCGCGTTCAAAATGCTCAGCGTCAAGCCAACAGGGCAACATATGAGCAACGAAGAGCGAGGAGAAGGTGCAGGCTGGCACTGGAGGACCAGCAGGATGAAGCTGAAGGATTTCCTTACTTGGCAGGGGGGCATTAGTGGACATAAGGTAGGATCATGTGCTGTTTTGTGTATTATTTTTCCTTCGCCGAAGTTTGCGAAAATTGCCAGGTATTGTTCATTTTTCCCACACTGTACTCACAAATATTAACCAATTACCATAATATTTGGTGTGCAGCTTCTTCATACCAATACCTAGCTATTGTCATACCAAAATTAGTATAGCTGTTTTTGTTTTTTTGATATTAAATTTTTTAATTAACAAAATTACAAACTTGAAGTGTCAAATTTCATGTGCCTGTACAAAACAAACAAATACTGATATAAAAATTCTGGTATGACAAAAGCTTCATTTTATGGTGTAGTTTAAAACTAAAAAAGAATTAAGGGGAAAAAAACAACTGTTTAGAATTGGCACTGGCAAAAAGTTTGGGTTTTTGGGCCGTTGAAAATTTAGAATAAATTAGCATAATTAATTAAAATTAATATTAAAACTTTAAACTGTATCAAACAAACATTTTTCCTAGTTGCAGACATGTCTCCTGCAATACCATGCCAAATTTCAAGCATGTAGCTTGAATATATCTCTTGTTAGAAAAATAAGAAAAAATGAACCGTCCAGCCACCGTATCTGCTACCTTAAATCATTATCCCGGCATACTCCGGCACAGCGGGACCCGCACTAACAAAATCAACGACTGAGAAAGGTTTTTTTCACCACATGGCAGTTATGGCTGATCATATACAGTATTATTTGGTGAAAAAACACCATGACGAAAAACTTTCAGTTCATGTATTTTTGTATTCCGTGTAAGTAGTTGTGAGGCTTTGCCGATGTGACTCAGTGTGGTTTCAGGATAAAGGAAAATACGATTTTGTTATTTGATATAGGGCACTTTTGTTTCTGACTAGACAGCGGTTCCATATCAGATAGACATTTTCAATTATTGCGGTTTGAATGAATTTCAGCGTGATTCACGAGATATAATGTTTTCAAATGTTACGGTGTGTGTGTCAGTGTGTGTGTGTGTGTGTGTGTGTGTGTGTGTGTGTGTGTGTGTGTGTGTGTGTGTACCGCAGTGCATGCGTGTTTTATGACTCCTGTGTGATCTGGTGTGTGCCGGCGTGCTGTGTGCGTGTGCGTGCGTGTGTGTGTGTGTGTGTGTGTGTGTGTGTGTGTGTGTGTGTGTGTGAACGGATTTCATTATAGCTTTTCAGTTGTGGTTGGCCCATGTATTAAGCTTCAAATTCAGTTTTCAGTCAGTTACGCACTCAACGTGATTAGTCCGCTGTGTGGATTTGTCAGATATCTTTTAAATACATTATGTAACAGTCTTGCTTGAACTATTTGTGCCTTTTGATGATATTAATAATAAATACTGACAAATAATCAATGTTTAAGACTGGTTGTGTGTGTGTGCGTGCGCGTGTGTGTGTGTGTGTGTGTGTGTGTGTGTGTGTGTGTGTGTGTCAGTGTGTAGAGAGGGATGATGATGATGATGAAACGTGTTACTGATTTACAGGAGTAACGTTTTAGGCGAAACGCCTCTCTTAACTGTCCAGGCTGTTAGAAGAAAATAAACAGTAACAGCAAAGAGCAAGAGAAACGAGAAACTGACACAATAAATCGAAACATGAAGAAATAAATTGAAAAAAGAACCAGTACACAACAGAGAGAGAAAGAGAGAGAGTACGTTGCGATCGTATGTGCGAATGTGCGTGTGCGTGCGTAATGCCTGCGTGTGTGTGTGTGTGTGTGTGTGTGTGTGTGTGTGTGTGTGTGTGTGTGTATGAAGCAGGCCGCGCGGGATAAAAATGGAAACGATCGAAATAAAAATTAAAAGAAAGAAATAAAAGTTTGAAATGCGTTTTGAAGTAAAATTATTTTGAGTTATCCCTTAGACGGCCGATAAAAACTAACATCACTCAGCTGCAAGAGGTATAGATCCTCATGAGCCCCCGCAGTTGCGGGGGCTCATGGGGATCTATACCTCTTGCAAAAATCGCTTTTCATCGAACTCCTTTGACGGCTGGGGCCTCACTTTGACTTTGAATTTACAAGGATTTCAAAAACACAATTTGCGTGCACAGCGGGCTGTGACTGAAGGCGGCGTTAGAATGTGGCCTGTCACGTGTCAGGCGGCGTTAGAATGCGGCCTGTGTCAGACGGCGTTAGAATGTGGCCTGTGTCAGGCGGTGTTACAATGTGGCCTGAGTCAAAAGAGCTCAGTTTTGACGCCGCAGCGACAAAAACCACCACCGACAGCCAAAGGGTTAACCCACTTATGCATGCAGCGCAGTACTGGTGGCTCTACGCACAACATGGTTGACATGTCAGGGGAGGCAATGACAAAATTAATTGAGCTAGCTGTTGAGGCAATTATCGTCGCATCTCTTAGTCGATAATGCTAAGCATCGGCGGACGGGCCTTGTGAAGGGGAGACAATGACAAATTGAGGTATGTCTTTTATTTATGGTTATCTCCTTTACAAATACCATCAAGCGACTAGTTTTCTGGGTATCTTTGTGGGATATGATTACCCGTTACCTTTTTTACTTTTTACTCTTTTTTTGTTTTGTTTGTACAAGCACAGGCCTAGGTCGGGAAACGAATTTGTTCGCGGTGTAGATCAGTTCACGTGATCCAGTTCTAGTGTTGCACGGCTGTTAAACGTCAGTTAACTCATTCTACCCCATTACCGAAATCCCCAAATTTTGCCGTTGTTCTCTGAAGACTGCATTGCAGCGCAGGACACAGATCGACCATGATAGTTCAAGGGTGATGCCAGAATAGCTTGGCGCCCATAGGCGCCAAGCTATTCTGGCATCACCCTTGAACTATCATGGTCGATCCTTATCACTTGCTGTGGCGTGTCTGGGGTAGAATGGGTTAAAAGGGCCGCTTAACCCCTATCATACTGAGGCTAAAGCTTCAAATGTGTACACTGCCATATGCAAGCTACATTATAGTACTTACAGATAAGAATATAGACCAACGGTTTTAGTTCAAGCGTGGTGCCAGAATAGCTTGGCGCTTAGAGGCGCCAAGCTATTCTGGCACTAACCTTGAACTATTTTAGTCAAACTTTGACTTATTTTACACATTGGTGTATTCCGAATATGGGTTAACGTCTTTTGTCCACCACGAAGATGATTTCAAAGACTGACAGGGCACCCAAAAGAGGTCTGTACACATTTTGACCCCAGCTGGGTTCGAACCCATGACCTTTAAACGTTCTACCACCACTTGAAGCCATCCAGTTCCCCTGTTGCACTGCAAACAATGTTGTACATACTTACTTACTTACGCCTGTCACCCCTCCCTGGGTATAGGCCGTCGACGCGAGACTGACCTCCAGCGACTCCTGTCCTGTGCTTCTCCTTCGAACTCCAGGTGGTTCCCAGTCTCTTGATGTCTGCTTGGAGATCTCGATGCCAGGTGTTTCTCGGCCTGCCTCTTTTCCTCTCAGTTTCCCTGGGTGTTCCATGACAATGCCTGCCTAGTGATACTGGAAACTGGCTTTCTCAGCCTGTGACCAATCCATCCCAATCTTCTTCGCCCAATTTCATTCTCTGCTGTTATCTGCTCTGTTCTCTCCCAGAGTCTGACGTTGCTGATCTTCTCTGGCCAGGATTTTCAAAATTCTTCTAAGGCAACTGTTTATGAAGATCTGTACTCTGTTGACTGTGGGTTTTGTCAAACTCATGTCACGTTGTTCATAGTCCCCATAATACAATAAAAGAGATCGAAGCACATCCTCGTGACTGATAAAGCACGTTTCTTGCTGGACCCTCGGGCTGTCCGGTTAGCGAAAGTGGGTACATAGCTGGACCACGCTGACACTACTGTGCGCGGACCAACTACGGCCTACTTCGGCCCGTTGACTGTGACCATTGTTTGCTGAGTGGAGGCCTGTGACCCTGGCGCCTTTGACAGTAGTTTTAACCCAGTACACCCTGAAGCTCATTAAAAAAAATATCCTTATACTTGTCCTATGAAGGCTCCGTCAAGTTACAGATTAAGGCGATAGATCAACCATTGTAGTTCACGGGTGATGCCAGAATATCTTGGCGACTCGACCAAAAAAAAAAAAAAAAAAAAAAAAAAAACAAGGCTAGCTTTCCCAGAAACATGGATTCAAAGTGGTGTCAGCAAGACTGAGGCATAGATCCTCATGAGCCCCAGCAATATTAACCCTTTCAGCCCCAAGGTTCCATTTATCAAATTTAGGTGTTGCCGAACGACTATGTACCAGTTGAAGGAGATGGATTGATCAGTCATGATAATTCAAGGGTAGTGCCAGATGAGCTTGGCTCCTTCAGGCGTCAAGCTCATCTGGCACTACCCTTGAATTATCATGATCAATCCATCTCCTCACACAGCTGCAGTGGGGTCCCGGGACTAAAAGGTTAAGGCCTGTAGCTGTGGTCATTATCACACAGAGAGAGAGAGAGAGAGAGAGAGAGAGAGAGAGAGAGAGAGAGAGAGAGAGAGAGAGAGAGAGAGAGAGAGAGAGAGAGATGGCTTTTTGGACAGGTCTGTGTATGACTGATCAACTGGATCACATACATTTTAGTCTAGTACTAGAACACTAATATATTTCAAGTTTCAGTTGCATTGTGGTAATATATATATATATATATATATATATATATATATATATATATAAACTTCAGCTAGTAAGGCCAGCAGCTCCAACTTTGGGTTACAGTGATATCTTTGCTATGAAAAAAAAAAGAGAAAATGAGAAAAACTGAATTCAGAAAAAATGACAAACCGGCTTTAAAGTTCATTAATATTTTGTGGGCGGTCTACGAGGCACAGACAGCTCACACACACACCGACACACACTACACACTCACACACACACACACACACACACACACACACACACACACACACACACACACACACACACACACACACACACACACACACACACACACACACACCGCGTACCGTCACGAATCGACACTGACTGGCATACAAACAGATGATTTTCAAGTTTTGCAGGCCGGGTTAGCCCCGGCTGCAACATACCGACAGAAAATCTAGTTCATGTCACTGTGACGCCGCATCCGATGTCAGACTCAGTCTTGATTAAACTTGGCACAAAAATGATTTTGCTGATCTTTTAGGACGCTGGTTTCAGTTTTAAAGTCACGTAGGTCCACACAATTCTAAAGACAGTCGTAAGATCCCGGGTTCGAATCCCCTGGGGGCGGGCAGGCCGAAGTGCCGGATGTGGACTTTTCCTCAAGTTCCCATCAGTCGAGTCAAATTTACATACAGACTCGGCTTACGGTTGCCTGTCTCGCGGCCTTCGTGTGTCTCTTGGCTTGACTTCACGAATGAAGATTTTATAGGAGTTGCCCACGACGTCTGCAGGCTTGTTCGTGGCTGCGGAGGCCAATCCGAGACAGGCAGGTTCGACCGCAGTGGCTGCAGGGGAAGGTATGGCCAGGGTTCTGAGCTGCGGCATCTCTGTTTTTTCTCCTGAGCCGCTTGTCCTTAAGGCTAGCTCTGTGAGAGTCCTCAAAGGAGACAGCTGCCTTGTAAATGGTGGAGCGCCAGGTGTCACGGTCCGCAGCAAGCGAAGACCACTGGTGGTGGTCGATTTGGCAGGCACTAAGTGACTTCTTGAGACAGTCTTTGTATCTCTTCTTTGGTGCCCCTCTGTCACGGTGTCCAGTAGCAAGCTCGCCGAACAGGGTGATCTTTGGTAGGCGATGATCCTCCATCCTGGAGATATGCCCCGCCCAGCGGAGCTGTGTCCGCAGCAGCAAAGCCTCGATACTCACAGTTTCAGCCTGTTCAAGGACCTCGACGTTGGTGACATAGTCACTCCAGTGAATGCCCAGGATGGTACGCAGGCAGCGCTGGTGGAAGCGTTCGAGGAGTCGTAGTTGGCTGCGGTAGAGGGCCCAGGACTCGGAACCATACAGCAGGGTGGTGAGGACCACAGCTCTGTACACGCTGATCTTGGTGCCTGTTTTCAGCTGTTGATTGTGCCACACCCGCTTGAAAAGTCGCCCGAAAGCGCTGTTTGCTTTTGCCAGCCTGCTGTCAAGCTCCTTGTCCAGCTTGGCGTCCGACGTGATAATGCAGCCAAGGTAAGTAAACTGGTGCACTGACTTTAGTTCAGACTCGCCAATGGTGATGTGAGGAGGGCGATACACTGTCTTGGGTGCCGGCTGATGGAGGACCTCTGTCTTTTTCAGACTGACCTCGAGTCCAAAGAGCTGGGCAGCATCTGCGAAGCAAGACGTGATGCGCTGCAGGGCTCTCTCTGTGTGTGCAACGAGGGCAGCATCATCAGCAAAAAGCAGCTCACGAATCAGTTGGTCTAGGGTTTTCGTGTGGGCCTGCAGTCGTCTGAGGTTGAACAGGCTGCCATCGAGACGATACCTGATGTACACTGCATCGTCATCATCGAGGTCCACTGTGGCCTGCTTCAACATCATGCTAAAAAAGATGGTGAAGAGGGTCGGTGCCAGCACGCAGCCCTGCTTTACGCCGTTGAGAATAGGGAATGGTTCCGAGAGGTCATTGTTGAGTCTGACCTGGCCTTGCTGGTCCTCGTGTAGCTGGACAATCATGTTGAGGAACTTTGGGGGACAGCCAAGTCGCTCCAGGATCTGCCACATGCCTTGCCTGCTCACAGTGTCGAACGCTTTTGTTAGGTCGACAAATGTTACGTACAGACCTTTGTTCTGCTCGCGGCACTTCTCCTGTAGCTGTCTCAGCACAAAGACCATATCGGTGGTGCTCCTGTTTGCTCTGAAGCCACACTGGCCCTCTGGGAGTTGGTCTTCAGCGATGGCAGGTACCAGCCGATTCAGGAGCAGCCTTGCAAGGATTTTCCCAGCAATGGACAGCAGGGTAATTCCCCGATAGTTGGAACAGTCAGACTTCTCGCCTTTGTTCTTGTACAGGGTGATGACGACTGCATCACGGAGATCTTTTGGTAGTGTTCCTTCCTCCCAGCAGCAGAGAAAGAGGTCATGGAGCTTGTTGTGCAGTGCTGTGCCTCCATGTTTCCAGATCTCTGGTGGTATTCCATCGATGCCTGCTGCTTTGCCACTCTTGAGCTGGTGGATGGCTGTGAGGGTCTCTTCAGCGGTGGGCGGTTCGTCCAACTCAACCTTTACTGGGAGGTGTGGGATTTGTAGGACGACTGCTTCTTGAACAGTGCGCTCAGCGCTGAAGAGGCTCTGAAAGTATTCCGACCAGCGGTTCAAGATGGAGGTATTATCTGTGAGGAGTGCCTGGCCATTCGCGCTTCGCAGGGGACTTTGTACCAGGTGCCTGGGGCCATACACTGCTTTCAGTGCTTCGTAGAAGCCCCTGTAGTCACCATTGTCAGCACAAAGCTGGGTCCTCTGTGCAAGTCTGGTCCACCACTCATTCTGGAGATCTCTGAGCTTGCGCTGGAGACTGCTGCAGACGAGGCGGAAGGCAGACTTCTTCACAGGGCAGGAAGGCTGGGCTAGGTGGGCCTGATGGGCGGCTCTTTTTTTTGCTAGGTGTTCCTGGATCTCTACATCGTTTTCGTCAAACCAGTCTTTGTTCTTCTTTCTGGCGAAACCCAAGACTTCTGCAGATGATTTTGCAATAGCAGTTTTCAGTTGTTCCCAAAGTGTTTCAGGGGAGGAGTCTACTGGGTCCGCTGTGTCTTTGAGCCTGCGCTGTAAATCTGTCTGAAAGGCAGCTTTCACATCGTCACGCTGAAGGCTGGCAACATCAAGCTTTTTCTTGGGGGGCCCCCATTTCTTGGGTTTTGGCTTGAAGTGGAGCCTGAGTTTGCAGCGGACAAGGCGGTGGTCAGTGTGGCACTCTGCGCTGGGCATCACTCTGGTGAGGAGGACGTCACTGCGGTCCCTCTGACGCACTAGGACATAGTCGATAAGGTGCCAGTGTTTGGAGCGAGGATGCATCCAGGTGGTCTTTCGACTGTCCTTTTGCTGAAAAGTAGTGTTGGTGATGACCAGTTGCTGCTCCGCACAGAACTCCAACAGTAGGCGGCCATTGTCATTGCAGTTCCCCACGCCATGCTTGCCGAGGACTCCTTTCCAGGCTTCAGAGTCCTGGCCCACTCTGGCGTTGAAGTCGCCAAGGATGATGACTTTGTCGTCTGCAGGGGTACTCTGTAGGAGGCTGCGCAGGTCAGTGTAAAACTTGTCCTTTTCAGCAGGCTCTGCCAGGAGGGTTGGGGAGTACACACTGAGAAGGGTGACGTGCTGCTGGTGTCTCAGTGGGAGGCGCATGGACATGATGCGGTCTGAGTGGCCCGTTGGTAGGTTTTCCAGCTTAGTCGCAATGGATGTCTTGACCATGAAACCCACGCCTGAAAGCCGTCTTTCTGATGCAGGCCTGCCTGACCAGTAGAGGGTGTACCCAGCACCAAGTTCTTGGAGGCTGCCTTCGTCCGGAAGGCGTACTTCGCTGAGCGCGGCGATGTCGATGTTTAACCTCCGCAATTCATGGGCAATGAGGGCAGAGCGACGTTCAGGGCGTCCGCTGTCTGCTTTGTCGAGCATGGTTCGGACGTTCCAACATGCTACGTTGAGTCCGGTCGTGGTCGTCATGAGAGTGGATCCGTTATTCTTTCTTGTTTTTTGACCGCAGGAGAAGATGCCCGTTGACCGCGGCTAGCCAACTGGGGTTGCGAGGGGACGAGCTTTGGTTAGGCCACCTTTTCTAGGCCCCTCTCCGTGTGGAGCAAGCAGTGCTGTCCCTAGAGAAGGCTGCTTGGTCGTTCAGGGTGTGCCGAGTGATGTTGTCATCCCCATGTCAACATCAGGCGACCAATATCCTGAACCGCCTGCATGCAGGTTTGAGACTGCGGCTTCCAGTGACATCTTTCACCTGCCGTTTCGCCCCTCGCCCGTCGCTACAGGACTTGGAATGGTCAGTGTCATGGTCCGTGGACGTTTCCTAAAGCCTGCGCGGTGGAGCTTTTTGGTGGAGTGCAGTGTGCGCAGTACTGGCCCCACCCTTTAAACCCTTGGTTCATCTGCCATGGCCTAGCAAGCTGGGACGATGGCATCGAGGTCCTCGGGTCGTAGGTTTTATATCAGACTGTCCTTGTCCTAGTCTCTGGCTCAAAAGCCTTCCCCGGAGACACGGGGGCTTTGATGTCGGGGGTTTCCTCCCTTAGCCTTTCCGCAGCCAAGCGGCCAGGCCTGCAAGGCAGCAGGCGACTCGTGGAGGGCGGGGTCGTCTATGTGTGTACAGCACGCATAATCATCAAGTGTGCGCGCACGCCGTTAAAAATCCCATTATCACTACTGAGTCGAAAGAGAAGGCCCGGCGGTAGGCCGGCCGACGAAATGCCGGAAACAAATATATCACATGCACCGAAGTTAATCGAGTAGGCGGCCGGCCGGTGGAGGAGTGCACATAAAGCAGCACTGACTTAGTAGCAGCAGGCAGCTTCAGTTTCCATCCGGCCTACGGCGCCCTGAGCATCTTTAATTAGATGGATATGTGCTCCTCGGAGACACCATACCATACCATACCATACCTGACCATTATAAGACAGTAGTCAGCGTCACAGTAGATCAAGTCCGACGCCAATGGCTCACTGAAACTCTCCGGCTGTACTCTGCGACTCGGTGCGGCCTAGGCGACAAACCAACAAAAAAGACCAACCGACCAACCAGCTAGCCAACCAACCAACCAACTAAACAAACGAACAACAACAACAACAACAAAAACCCGTGTGAAATAACAACTAAAGAAACATAACAACAGCGGCAACAGCAACATGACGATATCACTGAGCAGTAGTACTGACTGACTGAGTAGTTTTCGCCAAAAGCTGACTGGAGTGAAACGTAATGTAAGGGAGGCAATTCAGTTTTCAGCCATTCAATATTGCTTGTTAATTCCCTTATAGTAATAAATTGTGTTTAAGGCTGAGCATATTTCAAAATTGGGTTCTTTCATCAGTTGAAAAGTTTACTTTTGACTTTGACTCATATGACTTTGGTTACAAGGAAACAATATAGTTTTCACATTTGCAGAGGAAAACGTGCAGTTGCACCTTTACAAAGTAGCAAACTCAACTGTGATTTTCATCAGGGTTGTTAAGCAGAGTTGCTTCCCTTGTATTGCTGTTTCCGGGTAGGAATGACGTCATGTTGTTCTTCCGCCATTTTCGCTTCCTAAATGTGACATCGAACTTCGATGTTTACAGTGATTGAACTCGTATTATCAGCAACTACGACGAACGTTTTGAAGGTCGGTTTGGTAAGTAATTATTGCTTTTAATTGTCTGTGTTGTTATTTGATTTCTAGCATCCGTAGAATTCGTTGCATTCACCAAGTTATTCCGGGATGTGAAATGATTTTTATCAAGAATGATCGAAATGATTTGTGGCCAATGATTTCTTTGATTCAGAAAATTAGTAAAAATGGCATGAAAATAATAGTGGCCTTGGTATGGGTACTTGTCCGCATTTTCTCGACAGATATTTCACTGTCATTTAGAAACGGACGAGAGGGGTTTGTGCACATTGTGGTGTCACATGAACAGAGTTCACTGACAAGATGGTTACCGCTGAACATGAAGTCATTGAGTGAGTGATGGTTCATTCGACGAGTCATCAATTTACTGGTCTCTTTTGGTACAGTATCAAAAGCGTTCTTTGTACTTTGAATCATAGCATTGTTTCTAACTTAGCAAACTAAGTTCGAAAGTATTGGAAATGAAAGTGTTGACTAATCTCTGAAATCTTGAACAGTATTTTACTGTAACTGTAAGTGTAACTATTGGTATTTAGAAGAACTTTAACCCTTTGATTATTTATTGGTAGGACTATTTGTGGTAATGAATCCTGCAGGAATCACCTTAACAAGAAGTGCTACTGATATCCGAAGGGTTAACCCGTATCGTACTGAGGCTAAAAGCTTCAAATTTGTACACTGCCATATATACACAAAGCTACATTATAGTACTTACAGATAAGGATATAGACCAATGGCTTTAGTTCAAAGGTTATGCCAGAATAGCTTGGTGCATAGAGGTGCGAAGCATTACCATGGCACTGACTGTGCCAAGCTAACCTAGCACCACCTTTCACTTTTCATGTTTGACCTATCTGCTGCATCACCTACCTTAACCCTTTAGCTGTCAGAAGCAGTTCTTTACTCCTTGTCATGATGATATCTGCAAGATATCATGGCTAAAACTGCTACTGGGATCCAGAAGGTTAACTTAACAGTTACTTAATGCCTGTGGAGTCTGAATGCAGTACAGTGATTATCCCTTACAATCTAATGTTTTTTTAGTCAGGTGCCTCTCATATAGCAAGTTTTTCATGGTACACATGTTATTTTATATTTATTGAGGATGTCGTAACTTAAGGGTAGTACATGTTGAGCTGCAGTAGAATCTGTTTTGACCAATCAGCTTGTATTGTAATGTTGTATGCAAGTACAAACTAAAATGTGGTCCTAAAAGGGACCTACTCCAGACAAGGAAGGGCTAATAGTTTGCAATATCTTCTCTATAAATGTCTTACAATTAATGCTGGAGAAAAGGGCCAACGTAAGTTATGCAGTTTGCCGAAAATGAAACTTGAAAAACTTTTCTGCTTTCTTCTCCTTTGCACCTAGGAAGGTGCCTTCCACACACAAGGCAGTTGAAACCTCTCTTACATGAGCCTACTCACTTGGATTATGAAAAGAAGGGTAGAGAGGTCTTATTTGAAGCAAGACAACACTTGCACCCCTTTGTGTCGGCCGGCTATCAAAACCTGCCATGGAGCGGATCAGTTAACAGTTGCTGTCCAAAGAGAGGTCTTGAAAGTCGAAACGTGTCACCTGTCATTAAAAGACCACCATATAGGTGGCTACAGCCACCCAAATGATGGTCTTTAACTCCTTAGAGGACGATATGAAATTTTTTTAGATATCTTCTGAGGTCTACATCACAGTTTTGGAGACAGATCAACCATCATATTTCAAGGTTGGTGTCACAATAGCTTGGCGCCTAGAGGCGCCAAGCTATTTTGACACCAACTTTGAAATATGGTTGATCCACATCCTGCTGTAGTCTTTCAGGGCTTTATGGGTTAAATGACAGGTGATGTCTCATAGTGTGCAGTGTGCTTCTGCCTTTACACTACGTACCTGTAACTGCTGTATAATGTTCAGTTCTTGCCCTGTAGAAAGGGGAAAAGTGGGAAAAGATGCTCCTGTCATAGTTCTGCAAGAAATCAAGGCTGTGATGTTTGGACAGATGATGCTGAGTTAGCATCTCCACTTGTTCTCTCCCCTTGATAGGGTCGACGCCTTGTTTTCTCTCCCCTTGATGGGGTTGACTGGTTGTTCATGGTGGAGCAAAGGTCATTGATCAGGTAATTTCTCCCTGCTGCCACAGATCCTGACTTTAAGTGGAAACACTTTGGAAACCCCTGACCCATTAACCCTTGGCTTTAGCTGTCGGTAGTGCTTTTTGTTGAGGTGATTCCTGAAAGGAATTACCTCAGCAAAATGCACGGCTGACAGCTAAAGGATTAAGTGGGGGTGTACCAGGATGCAATCAATCTTACAAATGGTGTTTGTTGGAAGACAGGCATCTACTGGGTAGGTCTGTTTCTTCCAGCAGCTCTATTGTGCTTTTTTGCCTCAGCTCAAAATTTGTCTGTAATAAACTGGTATACTGATGAGCAAAAGAAATGCATATTTTTTTCGAATCATCGGAAACACTACTGATGAGCAAGAGAAATGGAACATTTTGGGAATCATCAGAAACACTTTAGTGTTTCCGATTATTCTTAAAATGTCGCATACATTTCTTTTGCTTTTCAGTATATTATGCTTCTGTTCAAAAGTTGTCTCTTACTTAGTCTTATGAACTGATATTACATGTCTGTTCAGAAGTTGTCTGTAACAACCTGCATTACTAGTTGTTTCCCCCTAGTTTTGACAAATATGTATATTTAACTATATATCATAGAAATTGAATGCCAGCAACCTTTTCTGATAAGCGCAGTGCGTTTCATTCTCCTGTAGTTTGTGTTCAGAGTTGCAATTTTTATAAATCACTAGTATTTGCATGTAACCTTGTAACTAACAATTGCTTGGTATCGAGAACAATGAAAAAAGTATACATATTTTTGGTCAGAATATGTGATTCAAGGTTTTACTTCACATGGCGGTTAGGAGCGTTTCCTGTTGAGGTACAGATTCAAGAATTCATCAGAAAATGGTTAAAACAATCAAAGGCAGCAACCGTATCAAAATATGATTTTGTGTCACAATGTTACTGAGCAGGCTTCATGCAAACACCATCATAATCCTGTAAACCTTGAGATAGTAAACTTGTACAGTAACGAAACATGAATGTCTCAAATAAGGACCTTTCTTGGAAAAAAAAAAATTGGTATATAGTTGTAATTTTCTGTACCTTGTGACCAGATGGTTCCGAAAACAAACATGTTTATCCATTTAACCCCAAGTGTGCATTTTCAAATTTGGCGGTGTGGCCTTACAAAACATGCAATTGTAGTTGAATATATATATATATATATATATATATATATATATATATATATATATATATATATATATATATATATATATATATATATAATCAATTGTAGGAGACAGATCGACCATAATAATTTAATTGTAGTGTCATAATAGCTTGGCACTACTCTTGAATTATCTTGGTTGATCCATTTCCTGCTGTAGTTCACCGGGGGTGTACGGTCAATAAATAACAGGTGTACCATGGAGTATGTGGGTTAACCCATTCAGCCCTGACGCACTACAGCAGGAGATGGTAATTCAAGGGTAATTCAAGGGTAGTGCCAGATTAGCTTCGCGCCTGTCGGCACCAAGCTAATCTGGCACTACCCTTGAATTATCATGGTCGATCCATCTCCTGCAACAGGTGCATAGTCGTTAGATGACGCCTTCAAAATTTGGGAAATGCGTGTGAGGGGCTTAATGAGTTAACTATCATTGTTTCAACTTTTTTTCTTGTCACATGTGGTCGTCCAATAAAGGTGGCCGCGTGTGCAGTTATCATGGTTGTACAGTGGTTCACAGCAAGGGTGCTGGGATTCTGATCCCCACTGCCTTAACAAAAGGTCAATATGAATAAGCCTGTTTATTCCACACACAGCAGTGAAACCCCCCCGGGGAGCCCTCAATTAGCATTGTACTTTGTAGTGTATGACTGTGAGCTAAAGCATTCCATATTCAAGATGCATAGATCCTCATGAGCCCCCGCAGAAGGCAGGGGCTTATGAGGATCTATGCATATTGCTGGCT
Organism: Semisulcospira habei; assembly: GCA_036245525.1. NCBI lineage: Eukaryota > Metazoa > Mollusca > Gastropoda > Semisulcospiridae > Semisulcospira > Semisulcospira habei. The sequence continues at coordinate 38,673,793 of BTPG01000007.1, forward strand.
TCATTTACATCAGTCATTATTCCCAGGATGAGGTAGCCCCGTTCAGGAATCGAATCGGTTTCAGAGGTCGACAATAGATGTTCTACAGGGATTAGGTTCTCGTGGGATTCTTGCATTTGCAGGTGGCAGGGTTCTATGAGGTTTTTGCTTGCTCTCGGTGAGATCTAGAATCCTGTAAATCTGTGGTCCTCTGACGGAGTGAGTCGTTCGGGGATTGACGTGATCATTCCCAATCCCAGGTACATGCACTTGCAGATGTGCAGATTTGATACAAAAAAGAATGCCTCTTCTACAGCGAAAAAATAACTGGAGTTGTTTTTTGCCTACGTTACAGGAGTCATTTTTCCTCATGAGTCTCCTGCTGTCACATAGACTCCACAGGATCTAATCCTCTTGCAGGTCTTACGAGGTTAGCTAGGAGGATGGCTGGTAACCCATTTTGTCTGTCACTGTTGATGGGAAAATCGCCTCAATCAGCTGAGGTGCACTGGGAATTCATCCAGGGACCAACATGATTACCAAGTCCCGCAGTGCTGTTGTGTACTCTCTGCAAGAGGCACATATCCTCATGGGCCCCCGCAAATGTGGGGGCCCACGAGGATCTGTGCCGCTTGTAATGCCTCTTAGTCTTACTCCGGTGGAGGTCGTCACATGGCGGTCAGTCAGTGTGCGAACTGTGGACATTGATGCAGGGACATACACTCGCAGCTTTGCTAACTAGTTACTGTGCATCGTTGACATTACAAAGCGCATATCACGAAATGATGTACCGAACTATTCCTTTGTCCGTCGTCCACGGCCAGTGATGACGCACATTTTTCTTTCACTTTTAACCCTTATCTCCACCACCGGGTCTGCCCTAGGGGACCTTGGTGGGGTTGTCTACTTTTTAGTTCCTAGGGTCACCTTGTCTAACCCCTGCAAGGTGGGTTCTACTCTTTTGGGGGTTTGTATTTCTGTCTTTCTGGTCCATTCATCTGTATTTTTCTTTTGAAATTCTCCCTCCTGTCTGCGCTTCTTGCAGTTCTTTTCTTCATTTAGCGCAGGCACGTACTGAGAAGGCCTTTGTCGCTTGCGGGACGTAAAGCAATCTATACTCATTCACTCACTCACTTTTAAATGCTACAAAACCTCCACCTACTACCACAGGGAATCTTGGAAGATACATTTACCGGAAGATGCAGAGTTAATGCTTTCAAGTATACCTATAACACACTGTACAGGAAGTGTTCCCAGATGCATATATATATATACTTTTTGTTGGTGATATTTGGTGACCATGATAGTTTAAAGCGACCTGCTCCAGGGCAGGCTTTGATTGCAAACAAACTGCTGATGCAGCGGGTTGTCAGTGTTGTCTCACAACAACAAAGACCTCTTTTTTTTTTTTTTTTTTTTTTAACCCTTTCACAATAATTATATGTAACTAGGTGGCACTGAACAGAGAAGTTTACGGCCCCTTGTGTGAAAAGGGGGGAACTCTCCTACACAACAGTGACAAAGGAGAAGAAGTATTAATTTTATGACATTCACACCTCATGATTAACTCATTCAGCACGACACGTATTTCCCAAATCTTGGAAGCGTCATCTAACGACTATGCACCTGTTATAGGAGATGGATCGACCATGATAATTCAAGGGTAGTGCCAGATTTGGACGACACGCACGGGCCACACTGGTTACCTCCAGTGATGCACTACATATGCAGTGCAGATTGGGGGTGGGGGAGGGGGGTTGGGGGGTGGTAAGCAGTGTGCAAGCACAGTCTACGCTGTTTTTTTTGTGCAAGCGAGCTTCACGCGTACAAATACACTGACGCAGCGCAGAACCCACGATTTGGGCTCAACTCCGGCGATGTTGCTAAGCCACAGAATCATGATGAGTCCTCCACTCCACAACACTGGCACTGCGACTAGCAGCGACCTCTTTCAGTGTGCAACAGGCGCCTGCCGGCACAGATTCACATCGATCACCGACAGTGTCGCCCAGGTTGTCTCCCTCGATTTGCTACCGCTTATCAGCGGTAGCGAATCGACGGAGACAGCCAGTGTGGGACTCGCTCCCGTAAAGCGATCGACACATCCTTCAGACATGAAAATCACTATAGGCTGATGCCGGGAGGGTAGGAACGTTTTACATTCTGTTTCTCAGACGGAGTAAGTTGACAGGTTTCTACTTTACGCCGGCGTAGCGGTCTACCCTACCCTACCCTGCCTAGGACTAGGAGCATCACTTTGGAATTTTGGTTTTGGAACTGTAGCGGGGAGGACACAGACAGTGGAGCATCTGTGGTGAGGGGAATCCTCGCCGCTATGAAGTGAATCGTGCCATTGAGGCTAGTTTTCGGGAGGGCGACTGGTTCTGTTCTAATGCGAGTCTGCGACTGGAAAATTTCGTAAGTCGTTTGGTCGGAGTATCGCAGTGGAATTTTCAGTCATTGGAGCTACAAACATAGTCTTGGAGCGCGCGATCCTCTACCTCAAAACGCCATAGAGCCGTGTGAGCCGGTGCTTATTGTCTGGCACCATTTGAATGAAGTTCTGTGGCACTCCAATTCAGAAGGCTAGAGCTTTTCGCAAACGATGATTGCGCCTACGTTCTGGAATTTCTTGCAGCAAGCTCCCCGTCTTGAGTTTTCTGTGTGCACACTGGTTGCCTCCTCAAAACTGGTTGTCTCCGTCGATTTGCTACCGCTTTCAGCGGTAGCGAATCGACGGAGACAGCCAGTGCTGAAATCGTGGTCACAAACGGAGGAGGCTAGCAGCTGTTCGACTTGCGACTTTGGTCCAATCTTCACTGTGAAATTTCAGAAGCAAGGGGCATCAGCAACGAGATTATGCAGCTTCCAGCATTACACGGCAGGTCAGGCTAGAGTGGCAGGGCCGACTGACGCGCGATATGGGTGGAATATGAGGGAATCCCGTGATAAGAAGACACCATAAGAAGTCAGCCGGTGCAGAATAGTTTCCGCCAGCAAACGGCATAGGCCCTCGCCAGCCTTTGCCGGCAGCAGGGGCTCATGAAGATGTGTGTGACTCTTGCTGTCGTGATTCAGCCACACCTGCGTCGGTTCTTTCCACAGGGAGGACTAAGTCGCCAGGGTTGGTTGGGATGTGACCGTCCTGGCAGTTTTCAACGTGTTAGTCAAGCAGCAGAATCTGCCTGTCTCCTGTTTCGGTGGCATAGATCCTAATGAGCCCGTGCAAGTTGCTAGGGTTCAGTAGGACCGCTTCCCGGTTTTGACGACGAATAAGCATTAGCTACAGAATGTCTTGATATTTTTGTACGCACATTGCTTGCCTCCCTCAAACTAGAATAAATTAAACTGTCCTAGGCCAACTACAACAGCCATCCTTTTGAAGGCGCACTGACTGCAGGGACAAATGAGGACTAACATAATTACGTGTGCTGGTCTGTAATTTTGGACCTTACGGCTTTCAGCACATGCTAGTCTGGACCAAGGCGTGCATCACAAACTTTGGTAGAGCAGTATCGGTCAGTATTAATAATATAATACCGGTTATTATATAGGCGCTTTTCCCAATTCTGCGAATCGGCTCAAAGCGCCGCGAACTGCACCCAACACGCACGCTCACGTGACACATACACTCTGAAGACAAACACAGTACAAGACAGACGCAGGACATTCACGTGTTGCGAAGGGTCAGCTCAGCTACTGAGGTTTCGGAAATTTTGATCGCTTGTTATTTTGTATTTGAAATTTTATTAAGTGGCCTGAAACCGGTACCACAGTGGAGGGGGAGGAAGAGCCGGAGTACCCGGAGAAAGACGCCCCGACAATCTGCCCGAATTAACGGTGACACGTACTAGAGGAGAAAAGTCCGACGCCGGAACCCGTAATCGAACCTCGCACCTTTAGCAGTATTGGCCAGTATCAGCTTCTCTGTTACCTCTCGGAAATAAAAGATGTTGGTGTTGGTGGAAAGTCTGAAGTAGGTGATCGTAGGTCAGAGTTGCAGGTGTTGGTATGAAAATGTGAATTTAACTCATTCCGCACCAAGACCGAAATCCGCAAATTTTGGAGTTGCCCCCCATGAAGACTGTATTACACTTCTGGAATCGGATCGAGCGTGATAGTTCAAGGGTTGTGACAGAATGGCTTGGCGCCTATGGGCGCCAAGCTATTCTGCCACAACCCTTGAACTATTACGCTCTTGAATGAGTTAAAAGCCCAGACAAACATGCGATAATATCGTACGTTTTTCCGAGCTTTTGAATCCACTGTTTGCATCAGAAGAGGCACTGTTTTCATTTCTGAAATCGTCTATTTGTGCATTATATAATTGTGCGAGTGATGTACCGACATAAAAGTAAGTCACTGGTATGGGGGATTGAGTCTATATCTTGGTCAGCGATGATCATGAGTCACTGCTGGCTGGAGCTGTCGGTGCCAGAACGCATTACCCTCGCCGCTGGACGCTAATCTGGCACCCGATTTGTGGTCGAGATGAACATTTTCCGACATTTTTCGCCGTCATTGATATCAGCCGTATGTCATCGCTGTGAGTGTAGGGACAGACCGTGACGTGTCGGTGGTAGTGCGTTATTTCCTGGAGTGACGTTGGTGTAGCGCTTAGCAGGTGACGCTGAACCATTTTTGGCACTGGAAATGAAGGGGGTGCCAAAATGGGACTCGGTTGCCTATTACTGAGAAGTATTAACCCTTTCGCCGCCGGCCAGATAACGCGGCCTGAGTTTTTGAGATCATTGTAAAAACAAAATTCATGGACGCAAAGATATTTCAGCAAGTGGCGTAGATCCTCTTGAGCCCCCACGACTGTGGGGGCTCAGGATGATCTATATCTGTTGCCTGTGGGTGATGTTCACTTTTTTTCTGGGCAGTGAAAGTGTTAACCCTTTTAGCCCCGAGTCCCTACAGCAGGGAGATTGACCATGATAATTCAAGGGTAGTGCCAGATTAGCTTGGCGCCTGAAGGCGCCAAGCTAATCTGGCACTACCCTTGAATTGTCATAGCCAATCCATCTCCTGCAACTAGTACATAGTCATTAGACAACACCTCCAAAATTTGAGAAATGGGATTTGGGGCCAAAAGGGTTAACTTTGTAGGAATCGGGCAGATATCGCATTGAAAGGGTGGTGAAAGTTTAGCTTTGAGCCTGGAGCGTCTGCTACTAATGCGTTATAATCCGTGGATACCCAGTCATTTTTGGCACTGGGCGGTATTGCGACGCCAACATCCATGTCGGCTGCTTGTCGACAGTATCGGAGACTACAGTTATTGACTATGACAGCTCAGGAGTAGTGATCGGAATGATTAACTCTGCGCCTGCAACTTCTGCTTAGTGCTGGTTTCTCATCTGTTGATGCGTGGGTTTTTACGGGTTTTCGCGTGCTCTTGGCTCAGGAAGTGAAGGGCTATCGCGGCCTCTCAGCGCTGTGAGATCAGCCAGTGGTGGATGGCATCGGGCTCTAGCACTAATAGGGGGGGGGGGGGGGGGGGGGGGGGGGAATGATAAAAACTGCTATCTGTGTGTTTTTCGTATGATAACCTGTCTACGTCTGTTTGGCACTGGCAATTTGCCGCCTTGTGTGATTCGGTTAAATCCAGCTATGAATGAGTTTGGCAGGAGGCATAGATCCTCATGAGCCCCCGCAGTTGCGGTGGCTCATGAGGATCTATGCCTCTTGCAGGTGGGCAGCGTTTTGTCAGATTTATCCGTTACTTTGTGAAAATCATCGGTGAATCTCGCCTAAGGAACAGGGATAAAAATGCGGCTGCATTGGCCTGAGGCATGGGTCGGGTCGGCATGAGCCTCAGCAGCGTGCGTGGTTCATGAGGGTCTGTGTCTGCTGTTGGGTGGAGGGTGCTCGCTGCTGGTGTGTCCTGTTATTCTGCTGAAATCACTGCAAACTCCAGAAGAGTTTCCGAGTGCGTCTTCAGATAAAGTTTACTGACTATTAGAAAGAAGCAGCCAATGGGCATTTCCAGCCAGCGATTACTGAGAGAGAGATGAAACGTTTTTATTCAGGATAAAGTTTTAGGCATGCAAATGACAAGAGAGAGAGAGAGAGAGATGAAACGTTTTTATTCAGGATAAAGTTTTAGGCATGCAAATGACAAGAGAGAGAGAGAGAGAGAGATGAAACGTTTTTATTCAGGATAAAGTTTTAGGCATGCAAATGACAAGAGAGAGAGAGAGAGATGAAACGTTTTTATTCAGGATAAAGTTTTAGGCATGCAAATGACAAGAGAGAGAGAGAGAGATGAAACGTTTTTATTCAGGATAAAGTTTTAGGCATGCAAATGACGAGAGAGAGAGAGAGAGAGAGAGAGAGAGAGAGAGAGAGAGAGAGAGATTGAACACGATTCAACTGCAAGAGGCATAGGTCCTCATGAGCCCCCGCAGTCGCGGGGGCTCATGAGGACCTGTGCCTCTTGCTGAGATCAGTTTGTATCCATGTACACAGGACAGTTGTGGCTTTCGATCGTTCAATGGGCAAAGATTTTAGGACGGAACATACATGCATCCATAGAGAGAGTCGGAAGGGGGGGAGGGAGGAGGGAGTGTTTGTTTTTCCAAGGCAGTTAGGAAATTCTGTGTAGATTTTCGCTCGCTCTTTTTCTGTGTATATCTGCGGCGGGGTTATGGCTAAGTGCATGGAAAGTGCTTCCGCAAATTTACGCTTTTCCGGCCGCCCGGTGGAAGTTAGCATTTTTTTCCTGTTCCCTTTCACACATGTACATCTTCTTCTTCACTCGTCACTGAGTCTCTCCCTCTCTCTCTCTCTCTCTCTCTCTCTCCCCCCCCCCCCCCCTTCCACACACTCGCACGAAAGACTCTAGAGCGAAGCGGCTTTAGAGTATTTACACTTCACACTTTTCACACACACACACACACACACACACACACACACGCACACGCACACTCACTCACACTGACACACCACTTCAGCGTTTAGGATGCTCATCGGTCATTGACGCATACAAATGTGAAATGACGCAGTGCACTGTCAGTGAGCCGGTCATATGACTTATTCATTTTTTAAACAATCACTGAGACCCGCAGTCCTCGATGAACAGAGTGCATCCTAGATTAGGGAGGCGGGAGGCCAGCTGCCAACAGTGGTGGGTGACACTTGCCCCCTCTCTCGAGCAAATCATGTAAACATTACTGCAAGCATGGGCCCTGACTGGGTACACGGTCCAATATGACAGCGAATAGGATGCTCATCGGTCATCGGTCATTGACGCATACAAATTTGAAATGACGCATTGCTCTGTCAGTGAGCCGGTCATATGACTTATTCATTTTTTAAACAATCACTGAGACCCGCAGTCTTCAATGAACAGAGTGCATCCTAGATTAGGGAGGCGGGAGACCAGCTGACAACAGTGATGGGTGACACTTGCCCCCTGTCTCGGGCAAATGTAAACAATACTGCAAGCATTGGCCCTGACTAGGTACACGGTCCAATATGAAGCAAAACGCCTTCCGCCTGTAAGAGGCAAACATCTTCATCAGTCCCCACGCTGCATTAACTCTAGTCTAAAGTCTCCTTTGTTGGTCTCGTTGACGCTGATTTTGATCCTCGGAGTCGGTATGAGGGTGCGGCAGCGGACTGGGTCTAGATGTCTGTAGCCAGGTTTTGTTTTTCACGCAGTTCACGTATTCATAATAGACGTCTAGAAGCAAAGGAAATGGCTTAACTGTTGTCAGTGCTGCCGGTTCCGCCGTAATTTTTGCACAGATATGCGTATTTTTACATGATGTCCAAATGTTGTAATGTAAGATGTTGCAATTGATGTACCGTGGTCTCTCGTGCTCACACATATAATCTTCGTTCTTATTTCATGGTTACACAATCAGTAACTCAATCTTGCTTTGTTCGCGTCTTGTAGTTGAAGTCCACATCATGTAATTAGTTGTACACTGATAGTCCATAAGCTAGCAGGATCTACCGTGCACCCCCCCCCCCCCACCCCCCCCCCCAGTACTCAATAAGATGGGTTTCAAAGTGTACCTTAGTATGTCATCCTGAGATGTTTAAGCCATGTTTCCCCGAAAATCTAATAGGAACACACCAGAGATATAGCCGATGGCACATGGGTACCCCCATTCACGCTCTTTGCGGTTGCTAAAATGAGGTTGAGAAACATTTTCCTCTAAATAAATCAGAGTTCATTCGAAAGCCCAAATCAGACACTATTATGTTAAGGCACACCTTCTGCGTCCTCTGCAAAAAAAAAACAGAATGAAAAAATATTGAATCTCTGGCTCACAGTGAAGGTATGTGTGCACCCAGTAAACGGCCATTTCCGCAAAAAAAAGACAAAAATAATGTATCAGATGCCTTCAGACATTTTTTTTTTAGCACTGGCAGTCTATTTTCAGGCTTACATCATTAAAACAGGATGTCACAATTATTATAAACTTAACTAGGTGATTCTTTATCACTGTGAGTGCCACAGTGGTTGATTTTGTATTCCTACCCCAAAATTGTAAAAATAAACAAAATTAATTAGAAAAAATTACTAAATTTATTCCATTTCATTTTGACCTCTCCTTACCTATTAAGTTTCATTAATGTGAGCGTAAAGTGCAAGAAAATAAGGAAAGTCGGCATCCTTTACAGTAAATTCATGGTGAATGATAGCCTTTTCCCATTTAAATTTGCTGAATCGGGGAAGATACGTTGTTTCTGATGCCCTCAAAAATTCTTTATACAACTGATAGGTCTTTCTTAGGTTTTATTGGTTAGGATAGACTAGCACAGTTACTCCCAACCTGATTTTATGATGCTGTGATGCATTTAGGGGCCACAGTGGCTAAATCTGCTGCCCTACCCCCATTTTACCGGTACACAAAAGAACGCAAAATGACCATAACAATTGCTTATGTCATACTCCTCTGTTTAAATATTTTTGGTGCCAGTTTTCATAACAAATTATGCATAATGAGCATAACAATTTGTGATCATTTCATTAATTTCAATGTGACCCTTCAATTTAATTGTAACTATTTTTAAGTGGCTGGTCTTTTAGGTGATATTTACCTAGCATAAGGCGGGTCTAGTAAGGTATCCCCTTTTCTTTTCCATTAATTTTATCTAGAAATGTGTAAATATGAATATGCATAATAAGTTTCATGGTTCCTAACAGCCTAAACAATGTTATCAAAATACTTAGTTTCCACATGTCCACCACGAGATCATCACTTCCACCTTCATTTTTTGCCTTCTTTTTTGCAACGTTCAATTACTTAATGGCCATCTTTAAATCTTATATTGTTCTGGCTGCCAATGAGTGAGCGGTCAAGAGGTCGGCAGCAGGAAAATGTTTCTCAACCTCATTTTAGCATCTACGAAGAGCATGAATGGGGTACCCTTGCGCGATCGGCTATATCTCTGGTGTGTTCCTAAGGATTTTCAGAGAACATGGCTTAAACATCTCAGGACATACTAAGGTACACTTTGAAACCCATCTTATTGAGCCCACACGGCTGCCTGGGACAGCTGGGGTTTAGTCTTTTAAGCCAGGGTCACCCTGGTCAGCACTACAGGGTGAGGTTTTTATCTCTTATTCTGGAGCATGTGTTTAACCGTACGACACTTTGGTGCATGTGACCGTTTCTGCATAAAGAACACACTCCCTAGATTGACCCCCGACGCACTGATATTGCGTGTAGTGCTGAATGGTCCCTGCGGTTAACTGGTTTCGTGAGCTAGGTCACATTTAGCATTGAGCGGCATGGCGTACCACTGCGCCATCGGTATAGTCTCTGTGTGTTCCTAAGGATTTTCAGGGAACATGGCTTAAACATCTCAGGACATATTAAGGTACACTTTGAAACCCATCTTATTGAGCACTGGGGGGGGGGGTGGGGGGGGTGGGGGGGGGTGCACGGTAAACTCTGCTAGCTTATGGACTATGACAACCACAATCTGTTCTTGCTTTGTTGTTTTCTAGGAGAGGGCGGAGGGTGGGGGTGTCTGTCTATGACAATTTGACAAAAATGTGTTGTGGTTGGTGTCCTGGATACTAAAGCTTGAATCAGTACTGCCAGAAAACTGGCTCTTGTTGCTGAGAACCATTGTGCTCTTCACTGTAGCACAGTAATTCAGTGCTTGCACACATGTTTACTGAAAAAAGCATATTATATGTAATGGAAGTCGTTGAAACGCAAACCTGATTACATTAGATTGCAAAATAGCAAAAACTAAATAAAAATCCGAAATTGCCAAATATACTTGCGTTTGGTATTTTATACACCAAGTATAACACCTATAGTTGGCTGCGTGATGAATGTAACCAGTGCAAGATTGAGTTTCTAAAGTCTGCAAGAGGCATAGACGTTCAAAAGTCCTCACCACCTAAGGGGTCGTTATGAGAATCTATGCATATTGCTCGAGATTTTATCTGATAGTGTTACTCAAACTGAGGAAGTAGATGCGGACTAAGTAACGATTATAATCCACATCTGCAAGAGGCACAGATCCTCATCAGTCGCCTCTGCCCGCGGGTTCATGAAAATCTACGCCTCTGACTGTTTCCATTCATGCTCATGTTTCTCAAACTGAGTGTAACTGAAAACAGCCATGACTGTAACCAAATGGCAGGCAAGCACCGCGAAAACGTAAACAGTGAGAGAGTCTGCGGGCCAAGTTACCAAGATGTGTTGACAAGTTTGACATCGAAAATGCCGAAAAATATATATATTTTTTGACTTATGGATTTTCAAAATGACCTATTGATTTTATGTTCCTCCGGTCATATGACTTATTGACTGCAAAACTCAACCTAATCACTGATATGATGCAAAACGCCTTCCGCCTGTAAGAGGCATACATCTTCATCAGTCCCCACGGCTGCATTAACTCTAGTCTAAGTCTCTTGTTGGTCTCATTGACGCTGATTTTGATCCTCGGAGTCGGTATGAGGGTGCGGCAGCGGACTGGGTCTAGATGTCTGTAGCCAGGTGTTTTTTTTTTTTCACGCAGTTCAGCAGTTCGCGTATTCATAATAGACGTCTAGAAGCAAAAATAATGGCTTTACTGTTGTCAGTGCTGCCGGTTCGTAATTTTTGCACAGCTATGCGTATTTTTACATGATGTCCAAAATGTTGTAATGTAAGATGTTGTAATTGATGTACCAGTGGTCTCTCGTGCTCACACATATAACCTTCGTTCTTATTTCATGGTTACACAATCAGTAACTCAATCTTGCTTTGTTCGCGTCTTGTAGTTGAAGTCCACATCATGTAATTAGTTGTACACCGATAGTCCATAAGCTAGCAGGGTCTACCGTGCACCCCCCCCTCCCCCCAGTACTCAATAAGATTGGTTTCAAAGTGTACCTTAGTATGTCATCCTGAGATGTTTAAGCCATGTTTCCCCAAAATCCTTAGGAACACACCAGAGATATAGCCGATGGCGCAAGGGTACCCCATTCATGCTCTTTGCGGATGCTAAAATGAGGTTGAGAAACATTTTCCTCTAAATAAATCAGAGTTCATTGGAAAAGCCCAAATCAGACACTATTATGTTATGGCACACCTTCTGCGTCCTCTGCGAAAAAAACAGAATGAAAAAATATTGAATCTCTGAAGGTATGTGTGCACCAAGTAAACGGCCATTTCCGCAAAAAAAAGACAAAAATAATGTATCAGATGCCTTCAGACATTTTCTATAGCACTGGCAGTCTATTTTCAGGCTTACATCATTAAAACAGGAATTCACAATTATTATAAACTTGACTAGGTGATTCTATGATCACTGTGAGTGCCACAGTGGTTGATTTTGTATCCCTACCCCGAAGTTTTAAAAATAAAACAAATTAGAAAAAAATTACTAAATTTATTCCATTTCATTTTGACCTCTCCTTACCTATTAAGTTTCAATAATGTGAGTGTAAAGTGCACAAAAATAAGAAAAGTCGGCATCCTTTACAGTAAATTCGTGGTGAATGATAGCCTTTTCCCATTTAAAATTGCTGAATTGGGAAACATACGTTGTTTCTGATGCCCTCAATTTTTTTTAATATACAACTGATGGGTCTTTTTTCTTTTAGGTTTTATTGGTTAGGATAGAGTACCACAGTTACTCCCAACCTGATTTTATGATGCTGTGATGCATTTAGGGGCCACAGTGGCTAAATCTGCTGCCCTACTCCCATTTTGCCAGTACACAAAAGAACGCAAAATGACCATAACAATTGCTTATGTCATACTCCTCTGTTTAAATATTTTTGTTGCCAGTTTTCATAACAAATTATGCATATTGAGCATAACAATTTGTGATCATTTCATTAATTTCTATGTGACCCATCAATTGTAGCTATTTTTAAGTGGCTGGTCTTTTAGGTGATATTTTACCTAGCGTAAGGCGGGTCTATGGAACCCCCAGGGAAAGAGGAAAAGAGGTAGGCCGAGAAACTCCTGGCGTCGAGACCTCCAAGCAGACATCAAGAGACTGGGAACCACCTGGAGTAGAATCGAAGGAGAAGCACAGGACAGGAGTTGCTGGAGGTCTCTCGTCGACGGCCTATACCCGGGTAGGGGTGACAGGCGTAAGTAAGTAAGTAAGGCGGGTATCCCCTTTCTTTTCCGTTAATTTTATCTAGAAATGTGTAAATACGACTATGCATAATATTAATAAAGTTTCATGGTTCCTAAAGGCCTAAACAATGTTATCAAAATACTTAGTTTCCACATGTCCACCACGAGATCATCACTTCCACCTCCATTTTTTGCCTTCTTTTTCTGCAACGTTCAATTATTTAATGGCCATCTTTAAATCTTATATTGTTCTGGTTGCCAATGAGTGAGCTGTCAAGAGGTCGGCAGCAGGAAAATGTTTCTCAAACTCATTTTAACGGCATCCTCGAAGAGCGTGAATGGGGTACCCTTGCGCCATCGGCTATATCTCTGGTGTGTTCCTAAGGATTTTCAGGGAACATGGCTTAAACATCTCAGGACATACTAAGGTACACTTTGAAACCCATCTTATTGAGTACTGGGGGGGGGGGGAGGGGGGGGGGTGCACGGTAAATTCTGCTAGCTTATGGACTATGACAACCACAATCTCTTTCTTGCTTTGTTGTTTTCTAGGAGAGGGTGGGGGTGTCTATCTATGACAATTTGACAAAAATGTGTTGTGGTTGGTGTCCTGGATACTAAAGCTTGAATCAGTACTGCCAGAAAACTGGTTCTTGTTGCTGAGAACCATTGTGCTCTTCACTGTAGGACAGTAATTCAGTGCTAGCACATGTTTACTGAAAGGCCACATTCCTTCTGCATATGAAGATAAGTAGCGGCTAATGTCTCTGTTTGTTTGTCTATTTTGACAAAGGGTATTTACCCGAAATATTAATAAATTGTGTTGTACCGTTTTTTTCTAAGCGTGTTTCTTTCTCCGTTGGGTACTTCTTTGCATTTCACACGCTTGGCAGTCACCTTTTTGGTCTGGATTACTGAAAAAAGCATATTATATTTAATGGAAGTCATTGAAACGCAAACCTGATTACATTAGATTGCAAAATAGCAAAAACTAAATAAAAATCCGAAATTGCCAATTATACTTGCGTTTGGTATTTTATACACGAAGTATAGCACCTATAGTTGGCTGCGTGATGAATGTAACCAGTGCAAGCACCGCGAAAACGTAAACAGTGAGAGAGTCTGCGGGACAAGTTACCAAGATGTGTTGACAAGTTTGACATCGAAAATGCCGAAAAAATGAATTTTTTTTGGGTTGACTTTTGGATTTTCAAAATGACCTATTGATTTTATGTTCCTCCGGTCATATGACTTATTGACTGCAAAACTCAACCTAATCACTGCCACTTTGCTTGTTTTCAAGTCATTTGCAGCCGGTTTTTGTTTTACCGACACGAGGAATTCAGCTTCAGTATGTTCGGCCGCCAGGGAGCGTGCAGAGCTTTGCTATATGCTTTCTGTTACAACTGTGTGTGTTCTGATCTGTGATTTTGGACCTACGGATGAGAACCGTTAAATCCAGAAGCACAGACCAGCGCTGTCGAAGAAGCACTCAGAGTCCCGTACCAGGGGTCAGTTGGATGAGTGAGCTTAGTCCTGCGGCAGCCACTAAGCAAGGTTGCTGCACTGCTTTAGCAGCGGCGCACCTGGCTTAATGGCTGGCGCAGGACTCATCTCGCTCCTGCAACTGGGCCCAGACGCCTGTAGCGGTACCGGTAATTGACTCATCAGTGGTTATGTAACGGCATTCCGCTAGGGAAGTCGGGGGTACCATCTGCACGGCAGTCGCGAGTGCTGTCTATGTCTGTGACGCGAAGACCCCCCCCCCCCCCCCCCCCCCCCCACACACACACACACCAGTAAAGTACCACCTTTCACCAAGAGGCGCAGATTCTCACGAGCCCCCTTAAACGCTTACACCCTTCACTGCCAGAGGACGCAGTGGGTGATGTCTTTGAGTTTGAAATCGAGAGGGGGGGGGGGGGGGGGGGGGGGGGCGGGGGCAGTTTCAGCGCCGAATAAGCCCGTCAGTCCAAGGAACACTGATATGAACAGGATCAGCAAGAGGCAAACAACCTCATGAGCCCCCGCAACTGCGGGGGCTCATGAGGTTCTTTGCCTCTTGCAGCTGGGTGATGTTCGCATTTATTTCCAGCAGTGAAGGGGTTAAGTCAAAGGCAACTTGACTAAAGAGTTTGAACTTCTTGAACTTGAAGGCAACGATGTCACGGGACTTGAAAAGAAAAAACAAAACCGGAGTAAAATAGAGTCGTTTGTGCGCCCTTTGAAGAACGTCGACATTTTGAACGTTTAGAACCGACCTCGATGAGCAAGAGATATAAATTCACATGAGTCCCTGCTGCTGCAGAGGCTAATATAGATCTATTCACCTTGCAGGTGGAAGGGATGTTAATACAATAATAACAAAGTTCCACCTAACTGCGAGGTGCCGAGGCAGTGGCAGGAGCCAGTTTGCAAACAAAAGCCGCGAGGGTACCGAACACACGAGCCTGCTGGTTGTGCCGTGTATTATTAAACAGACCGTACCTATCATCTGTCTTTGACATGCACGGCTTGCCGGTTTCGGCAGGTAACTGTGGCTAACGTTGTCCAGCTTGCGGGAGGCATGGGTATTCGTGAGCCGTCCACCTAACAGCGGCATAGACCCTCTGTAGCTGGGGCTCATAGGATCCTTTCCTCATGATGAAGCAAGTTTTCATCTCTGTTTCTCAAGTTGAGTAGGATGAGTCTTTGGACACTCAGTCAGTCGACCATGATGGGTCAGACCTGTGTGAGAGAAAGCCCGTGCACGTATCAGTCCACATAATTTATCTGCTGGAGATGGAGCCTTATGAGCTCCAGCAGTCCTGGGGGGCACATTAAGATCTCTGCTGTTTTAGTGTTGACTAGGGTCGGCCCTGGTTACCTGCGCCTTCTCAGTCCAACTCGAAAAGTTCTGAGAGTTTCAGCTTGCCAGTCGACAGTTATAAACGATTTCCTCCTGGTAAGTCAATAAAACCGTCCCAGACCTTTTAAGAGGCATAGATTCTCATGAGCCCCTGCATCGCAGGAGCTCATGAGAATCTATGTCTCTTGCAGACGGAATTTTCGACTGCCCGAAGCATGTTTGCCGCACGTGTGTCTGTACAGTGTACCGTCAGTTCGTACAGGTTCTCGTTTTGTCTACTGCCGACCGAGTTGCCTAGCTCTGGAACCAAGGCATTCTTGTCTCTCAGCACGTGGAGGTCGTAGAGCGAAATTTCTCCAAGGGGTCATGGAGCGAATTTGCTGAGTGAGAGACAAGCGTTGCACGTGTGACTGATGGAGACATTTGAACTCTGGGCTTTCAGCGAAGGTACCAAGCGCGTTCTAGTCTCTCGTCTCAACAGCGAGGGTTCTTAGAACATCAAGATACCTTGCCCATGTGACTGATTCGTACGTGTTTTCAGCAAACAACTCTGAATTTGCAAGGGTCGTATTTATATGTAAATTGGTGAGAAAAAAATGAGTGATCTAGGCATGAGTAACTGAATGATGCATGTGTCACACTGTGTCAGAGCGCAAGTGTACCCTGGAAGGTCTGGATACCTCCTACAGTGGGGAAGAAAGGGAGGTGTTCTTGTGTTTTATAATATAATTGGAAGTGAAGGTACGCCTGTCTACGAAAATCTTTCAGAATGGCGCCTTTGTGTTGTTTGGGGTGACAATCGGTTCATAGATGTCTGTACGTATAATTTAGCATTGGCGTTGGTTTTAGTGCTGTTTGTTTACAGCCAGGAAGTAGAAGTCTCACTTGTGAGGAACAAAAGCGGTAGACAATCTTAGGAAAGGCGTTTAACCCAGCTTGGAATGCAGCGCCACCTATTCAATTTACTGTGAACAGTTGCGGTGCCTGCATGCGCAAGCAGGTTAACCCCTTCACTACCAGCGGACGCAGTCTGTTCTTGAAATCTATGTGAATTCAACACCAGTGAACCCCCTCCCCCTCCCCCAGCCGTCTAAGGAACATCGATACAAAGTGTTCTTCAGCAAGTGCGGGGGCTCATGAGAATCTATGCCTCTTGCATTTGGGTTCATGCTCGTGTTCCGGCAGTCTAAGGGGTTAATTAACACGTTCGTGAATTCATCCACCGGTACTGTGAAGACTGCTGGTGCCTGCATCCACAACGGAAGGGAGGTGTATCGTCTTTCACCCGACATGCCGACGCACACACACGCGCTTTCACGTGCGCCGTAGCGTTAGTGCCCGGACTGCCGCCGGGTAACATACCCACAGGTAATTTAGGAGCTGGGTTGGATGTACAGCGGCCTCCTAGTGTCTGGCACTTTCCTGTCTCAGTCCTCGTGTACGGCTGACATCGCCTTCCGCAAGAGGCATAGATCCTCATGAGCCCCCGCAATTGCGGGGGCTCATGAGGAGCTATGCCTCTTGGGGACTGAAAAATGTACCCGAGCGCGTCTCAGACGGAGGTGCAGCGTACCGCGTCGTGTTTTCAACGTACGACGGTGTCTGGCAGTTTAGTTTTTCTGCGGAGCCAGCGCATGTATACAAGACCTAATGGACGGCAGCTCTCTTTGTTTTTCACTCCAGGAACCGCGCATCCGAGTAGTCGGGAAACGTATACAAGTGATGGGTGTGTGAGTGTAACGGTGGGGCAACACGCCGGCAGATGGTACCTAAAAGAGTGCTTTTCCAGTTCCGAGGATTCACTGTATACCGTCTGTGTGTGTGTGTGTGTGAATTACTTCTGTGAGGAAGATTTTCGGTCGACCCGTGTGTGGAGTCAGTGGAGGCGCCTTTTCAGTGAACATGAAACGGTGACAAGTGTGTGGAGGAAAATTTACCCTTTTGTTTTGGGTCGATCTATCAGTGTGTTGAAATTTGGAAATTCTTCGGCGTTTCACGGGTGCTTGCAGACTGAGGACAGCTGGCTGACAGTGCGTAACTGGGAAACCTCGTATGTGACATGCAAAATGTGTGTCAGATACATGGTTTACCATTTACATTTACACCCCACGATAGAGACACAGTTGTGCACTTTGAAACGCGACAGTTTTGATCTGACCTCGTAGACGTATTTTTTAAACGTTGCTTTGTGCCAGGGTCCTGGACACAACCGGAACCACTCAGCAGCAAGAGGCCTAGAACCTCATGCGCCCCCGCAGTCGCGGGGGCTCATGAGGTTCTAGGCCTCTTGCTTGCTTTAATTTTGTGTCCGTGTTCGTTGGATGACTAGAGTTCTTAGACTTTGTAATTACGATTGTTTTTTGTAGCATTTGAAAATCGCTTGAATGTATGTTATTATATTCAACGCAGTACTTGTGTACTGAACTCTGCGTTGAATTTGCACTTGTTTTGGAATTCAGGGAATGTTGGAAACTAGGAGGGTAGCTCGCAGCAGTTTTATGTGTGAGGGTATGTGATTTAGGACATTATGGCTCAAAGCTGGAAGATTCAAACACGATCCAGCATACTTGGGTTATGTAAAGAAAGGTGGACTGGAAGCTGTAATCCGCACTTGGCACTGGAGTAGAGATTGGTTTATTTTTGGGGCATTCAGGGGGGGAAAAACATGTGTGTTGTACGTATGCACGAGTGTGTGCACGCACATTTATGTGTGTGTGTGTGGCATGTGAGTGCACGAGTGTGCGCACTCACATTTGTGTGCATACACAGTGTGTGCGTGTTTCGTGTGTGTGTGTGTGTTTCGTGTGTGTGTGTGTGTGTGTGTGTGTGTGTGTGTGTGTGTGTGTACTGTGTGTGTGTATGTGCCTTTTTTTCGGCAAATGATTACTTGTTCAGTTAAAAAAAAAAAAACACCAAAAAACGCTGTAGCAATGCCAGCCGTCATCCATTTTGCTTAATTGATTCACTGGCAACTTTGTGAGGAATGAGTCATTATTGGGTTATGCTGGAAACTATAGCGCTCGGTAGCGCACATGGCAAGGGAAAACGGAATAGTTCAGTGTTTGCGCGCTGCAGGGTGGAAAAAAGGGAACCCCATTTACAAGCGCGGAATTCGCTTTGTGCGTGCCTCATTCTCTCTGTAGCAGACATGCAATCCCCCCCCCCCCCCCTCTTCGTCCCACTTCATTTACCCTGCCCCCCCCCCCCAACCCCCCAATTTTTTACTGCCCCATCCCCTCATTACCCCCCCCCCCCCATCCCCCCATGTCCACCCCACATCCACCGGATATTAATCCCATCACTGCGAGTAGACGCAGGTTGTGTTTTTTAAATTATTTTTTATATACATTGTACGCTTAGCGTCGAACGGAGCTCCAGCCCTTCAAGGAACATGAGCTGCAAGCGGTGTCAGCAAGAGGCATAGATCCTGATGAGCCCCCGCAAACTGCGGGGGCTCATCAGGATCTATGCCTCTTGCATCTGCACCGTGTTCACACTTTTTTTCTCGGCAGGGAAGGGCCGGGTTAAACGCCGGTAACTGCGGTGGTTCTAACATTACGGGTGACCCCAAAACCCTCTTTGTAATTTCTGGCACTCCGGCCGGTGCCTTGGGTCGCGAGCTTTTGCCTCATCAGTGTAGTGCTGGTTTTGATTTAGGACCGGGTGCGAGCGTCGGCCTCATTCGCGCGCTGGGCTGTGATTTTAGACCTTACGGCTCGCAGAGCCGTCTCGTAGAGCCGCGAGTTCGAAAAACACACATCCCAGCTGTATATAGGTCGTTCGACACCGGAGAGCACATGCACAGTGGGTATCAACTGTCCCGGAGAGCATTATTCGCTGTTTTGCATCAAGAGCTGATCACAACGTTTTTCGCACTAGACCTAGCTTAGAACTAGTATGATTCAGTGACAGTTGACCTAATACGATTTACTTTTTTAAAAACTTGAACAATCTGCCAGTAGTTTTGCTGTACAGTCGTATTGGTTAATGAATTGACTGATTTTACATCCCTAAATGTGCCCCACATTTATTAAGCCCAGTATAAGAAAGATCCATTTTCACGTGATTTGGCCCCGTTTTCAAACATGAAGTCTGCATTGTTGACGTCGATACTGATTTCATTTTTCTCCGGAAATCATCTGGGATACTTTTCTGTGGTGGTTTAGCTGCGAGAGAGAAGTTTGTTTAAACACGTAAATATTTTTTTTTCTGATTCAGCACAATGGCGCTAAGCTAGTCGAGAACTGCGTTTGAACTTGCACCGTCGACGCCTCTTAAAATAAGATCAGATTTAATAGTACTTGCATTTTTGATATCATAAGAGATGATCTCCGCACTGACTGACACTTACATGGTGTCCACATGCAACCTCGTAACTGACGTACTCCCCCCCCCCCCCCACCACCCCCCTCACCCCCCAAAAAAAAAAAAAAACCAAAAAAAAAAAAAACCAAACAAACAACAAAAACAAACAAAAACATCAAAACAAAACACCCCCCCCAACCCACCCCCTCCCCTAAAAAAAAAAAAAAAATTAATTTAAAAAAAATGTCTACATGTTGGTCAGAATGTGTGTTCGGAGGCTGTCTTCACACGTCAGTTGTCAACTTGTGAGGTTCCGTATTTCGTCAGTTCCATTTTTTTTTTTTGTCAGAAAATTGAGGGGAAAAAATTCTAAGGAGGCAACCATATCAAGGCATGATTTCGGGTGGAGATGTCGGTTACCAGGTTGCACGCGAACTGTGCTGCTGCCGTATAGAATTTCTCGTTCATTTAACCCATTTAGCCCTGACGCATTACAGCAGGAGGTGTATGGACCATGATAATTCAAGGGTAGTGCCAGATGAGCGTGGCGCCAAGCTCATCTGGCACTACCCTTGAATTATCATGGTCGAGTCATCTTATGCAGCTGGTGCATAATAGTTAGGTGACGGCCCCAAACTTTGTGAAATGCGGCCTTGGGTTTGAATGGGTTAAAAACTGACATCAGCCGCGAATATTATCAAGCGAGGCAGCACAAGGTGGAAATTTCAGTCAGGGTCTTGGGTTCTTCCGTGGACTAGTCCGCCTTCATCCGTCTTCGAGAGGTCTTAACTCATTCCAGGCGCGCCGCGTACGGACATGCGGAAAAGGACGTTTACTTTGCCGCGTGTGCGACTGCTCGAATGCGTTGACCCCAGCTCCGCCATTGGTCGCAGATTCGTGTTTCTGAATACTTGTCGGTGTTACGAAACGTAGATAGAACCTCAGCCAGGAAACATGGATACAAAGTGGAAGGAACAGGGATTCTGATGCAGGGTGGTTCCCGCAAGAGGCATAGATCCTCATGTGTCGCGGGGGCTCATGATGATCTATACCTCTTTCTGAGAACGCTTTGTATCCATCTTTTGCAAGGGTGGGGGGGGGGGGGGGGGGTCATGAGGATATATACCGCTTGCAGTTGGGCTTGTACTCAATTTTTGTTTTCGGCCGTGTTCGAGTTAATTGTCTTGCCTGTAGATCTTCCACGGGCCGAGTGAGGGTTCAATGGGGTCGGGGGCTCAGGTTCTTCAGTAATCTTGGCGCCAAGCCACAATCTGTGGCCATGCAGTGCAAACCACCGAGTTCATGGTTTTTGAGGTTGGAGTCAAACGCCGTCTGATCGCGAACTTTGCGGTTGTGCTCCTTGGGCGATGCCGGTGTAGTCTACTGTCGTAGTTTTGGACCAGGGGTTAGTTGCATGAGAGAGCTTAGTCCTGCACCAGCCACTAAGCCGAAGGTGCGCCGCTATAGCACTATATGGTGGTCTTTAATGACGGGTGATTTCTCATACAATACAATACAATACAATACAATACAATACAATACAATACAATACAATAATACTTTATTAATCCCTCATGGGGAAATTCACATTTTTGCCACCACAGGAGCTGCTTACATTCACTCACTCGCTCATTCCACAAATTACAACAACAGAGCTACACAATGGACAATGACTCGGGACGGGTGAAGCCCGTCGCCAAGGCATCTAATGGCCAGCGCCAGTGGCCTCATCCCGACCCAAACCTCCCTGACAAAAACAGAATGCTAAGCGGACAGCCCTATGTCTCCTGAACACACTATTATAATGTTCTTTATTAAATTCCTACTTGGCTAAAACTAGTACATAAAACAAGTTAACAACAGAAACAAAATACCCGCGTCGATACGGAGACGATCTCCGATCTAGCGGCAACATAAAACTGAACAACGCAACGTCAAACAGCACCTGGGGGCCCGTCGCCGCCATAGTACAGCGCCGGTGTTTAGACAGTCGCTCCGGCATAAACAGTCACCACCTTAATTATACTGAACTTAACTAGTATATAACTTCATATTCATTTTAAAAACAAACGTAGTAGAACTACATTATTAACGTGAAAGCAGTCCGATGGTTTCTAAAAAAGTACACACGCGGCTGTTCAGTAAGAAACACAGTCACTGCATCTGGGAGGTGTCTGTCATTACATCATTCGGCTGGAATGTGGGGCCTGAAGGGTAGTGCCAGATTAGCTTGGTGCCATCAGGCACCAAGCTGATCTGGCACTATCCTTGAACTATCATGGCTGATCATTCACCTGCTGCAGTGCGTCAGGGCTAAATGAGTTAATCCTTTGGCTGTCGGTAGCGGCTTTTGTTGTCATGTTTAGCAGATCAGGGGAGGCATCCAGTGTTGGCTGTAGGCATGTGTTTTTTTAATTTTTATTTTTTATACGCTGTTGAGCAAAAGAAGTATGACATTATTTGAATCATTGGAAACATTTGAGTGTTTCTCATGACCTGAATATGTAACATTTCTTTTGCTCTTCAGTGTACAGGTCGATCTGACAGCTAAGGTCCGCTGTTTTTCAGGATTCAGTTTAGCCCTGGGCGATTTTTCATTGGAGCTGTATGCATATCATGGCCACAAATCTGCAGATACTCACACTTAGGACGATTTGAATTACAATCACGTTTCATCACAAAATGTTACAGTGTTGAGTAATGCTCTCACTCTCAGAGCTATTTCGTATAAGCGGTCATGTGCTGGATTCGGAACTTCCTTTTGTAACATTGAAGTTATTGCCACAAACTTGCCATCATGTGTTGCATTCGGAACTTGTTTTCGTAACGTTGAAATTCTTGCCGCAAACTGACCATGGCAAGAGTTTCCAGTACAGACTACCCGGATGATTATATTGAGATTGTCAATGAAATTAATGACTTTATTGCCTCGCTGGACGGTGTACCTGCAGACTTACCTCAAAACTCTCTCACTGCTGCCTGCAGTAAAACAGGTCAGGGACTCGGTGCCACCAGCAGCAACAATACCTACCCCTTCACTGGTGGTGGTTGCAGTACTTACACTGGTGGCGGTTGCGGTGCCTACGCTGGTGGTGTTGGCAGTAGCGGCAGCAGTGACGCAGGGTACGGGGGGAGCAACACTGCGGCCAGCCTCCGCGGGACCTCGGGGTTCGTGTCCCCCTACGCGGGCATCAACCTCTGCGACCGCCCGTTCAGCGTCGACAGTCTTGAGCACGACTATGAGCCGATTGAGAACCTGGTGACCATCACCCCGCCGCCGACCCCACCCCGCAACACCACACCTTTACTACGGCGGCCCGGCCTTTCCACAGGCCCTGGTGCCCGCAAGATGGCCGACGGGCAGCCCAAGCATGTCAAGGCCATCTTTAACTTCAAAGGGACCAACAATGATGAGGTAAGCATTTTTGGCTCATGTGCAAAGCAGAAGTGAGTATGTTCTGGGCCAGTGCTCGTCCACCCGTTTGCCGTCCACCATTGTACATCATAAACTTTAACCCATTTAGCCATGAACCCCTGCAGCAAGAGATGGGTTGACCATGATAATTCAAGGGTAGTGCCAGATTAGCTTGGCATCTGAAGGCACCAAGCTAATCTGGCACTACCCTTGAATTATCATGGTCAAATCATCCCCTGCAACTGGTACATAGGCAACACCTACAAAATTTGAGAAATGGGACCTTGGGGCTAAAAGGGTTAACATTGGCATTTTCTCAGAGACTATTCAAACCACAGTCTTCAAACTTGGCCCAAGGATACTTTGTAGCAAGACCCTTCTATACTTACCAATTTGAGTGACCTCTCACAAAGGGCAAGGTCACAGGTTCAGGAAATAGGTCATATTCTGACAAAATGTATTTTATCTCAATACTATTCACAACTTCAAGACCAAACTTGGTACAAAGATACCTGATGGTAAGACCTTTCTATGCATACTAATTTGGTTGACCCCTCAGAAAGGTCAAGGGTCACGAGATCAGGAAATAGGTCCAGAATAGCCATATTTTGACAAAAGATGTGTTTTTCTCAAATACTATGCACAACCTCAAACCCAAACTTGGTACAGAGATACCTGATGGTAAGACCTTTCTATGCATAAAGGTCAAGGGGTCATGTGACGGTCAGGTCGGCCACAATCTTGTTGTAGCTAAAATGATGCGCATGATTTGTGTTGATTAGGAATTGGTATTTTGCGCTTATAGTATCATCATTTTTGGAAACTTTTCAATCAAATTTGGCACACAGGTAACTGACAATAAGATCTTCCTATGCATACTAATTTAGTTGACTCATCGCAAAGGCCAAGAGTCATGGGGGTTGACAAATTTTGAGAAAATGTATTTTGCGGTTTCAGAAGCAGCCCATTACTTATTGTCACAAAGGTCACACATATGTAAATTGGTCATACATGTGAGCCATAAGGGCTTTGCCATTCTTGATTTTGTAGAAGTTGGCTGGTTGCCTAATTACAGCATGAAAGATCACATCTGATTAACCCATTGCATTTTGAGGCTGATTGAAAAGAAATTTGCTTATTGTACTATGAAGGCTAAGTTACAGATTAGGAGATAGATCAACCATTTTAGTTCAAGGGTGATGCCAGAATAGCTTGGCGGCACCTCAGGCGCCAAGCTATTCTGGCACCACCCTTGAAATATCATAGTCAAATTAATTTGAAGCGGTAGTGTATCAAGATGAAAGGGATAAATACCATCATTGAGATGGCTTTAAAATAATGATCTTTAATGACAGGTGACACTTGTTCTTCAAGTCGTCTCTTGAGAGAGCAGTTGTATTTTAACCCTTTTCATCGTGATACACCCATTGCTTGAAATAAATTTGTCTGATAGTTCAAGGGTGGTGCTAGAATAACTTGTTGCCAGAGGTGCCAAGCTATTCTGGCACCACCCTTGAACTAAAGCAGTTGATCTATCTCCTAATCAGTAATGTAGCCTTCATATGACAATAAGCAAATTTGACAAAATCAGCCTGAGAATGTAAACGGGTTGAATTGCGGAATATATTGTGCACTTTACCTGGAAAAAAATTTTAGCGAAACCAACCCTCCCATTTCCATTTCACACGTACACTAACGAGGGATCCGCGGCAGCAGCTAATATAACTTGAACATTCGTGATGATGAGTTTTGCACCTCGGAAAATGGGAGGATTGAGTTCATTTAGAGTTCATTTTACCTGCCGAGACTTCATTCATAGCATGTTTACAGCGCTAAAGTTGATGATAATCTTTGTCTTGCAAAAACAAAGGTTGCTCAGGACAGGTGCCTTTGTACGTTACCCACATGCCGGCCAGACCGAAAACATTTGATAACAACATCAGAATTATCTAACACTTTGAAAATAATATGTGCACCTTTAGCACTGGAGCGATGTTGGTTTTGTGGGTGGTCTTGACGCCTTCGAGGCGTGCTGCAGTCAGATAAGCGGCTTGTATGCCGCGTTCTGGATGCGGCTCATCTCGAATGAGTTAACTCTTTCGAATTTGAGGATGACTTTCGTAAAAGGTGACAGGTGTCTTTTGATGCCTGCGTACTAGTTGCGGGAGGTGGATCGACCATGATGGGTCAAGGGTAGTGGCAGATCAGCTTGGCTGGCGCCTGCCAGGCGCCAAGCTAGTCTGCCACTACCCTTGAACTATCATGGTCAATCCATTGCCAGCTGAGCTGAGCACATTCCAGATTGTATGTTCTCTGTACAGTACTACAGTAAAGCCTGTTTTGAGCAACCACTGGCCAAGAAAAAGGGGTCTATTTGACAGGTGTTCCCTCAAGAGAAGTCTTGAAGTGCAAAAGGTGTCACCTGTCATTAAAGACCATCATTTAGATGGCTACAGCTACCACTACAGGTGTTCTCTCAAGAGAAGTTTTGAAGTGCAAAAGGTGTCACCTGTCGTTAAAGACCATAATGTAAATGATAAGGTCAATGATGGTCTTTGATGACAGGTGATCTCTCATTAGGGTGGTCGCTTCAAACAGGCTCTGCTGTTCTTGCAAACCACACTTCACCCTTGACTTTGAATATGGTGGGAAGAGTTGCATGATGAATGGGCCTGGTGCCAAAGGCACGCAGATTGAGACATCCGTTTTGTGGGCCATTCGCTCATTAGGCAGGCTACAGCCATCATCTGATTACCGGTAGAAACCATCCCAGTGCTGTATATCAGTATTTATGATAATCTCGTGACAGCCTGGATATGGCCGAACAACACCGAAGTTCGACTTGTATTCCTTTGAGCCCCCACATGAGGATTTATGTCACTTGCGAAGGGAAGCTACTGGTTGTAAGACTGTATAATTTAACTCATTGCATCCTGCGGATGGAATTCTCATTTTTCTTAGGTATCCTTTGAGGTCTACTTGAGACAGATTGACCATGATAGTTCAAGGGTGGTGTCAGAATAGCTTCAAGCTATTCTGACACCACCCATGAACTGTCACGGTCGATCTGCATACTGTCGGAGCGTTATGGGTTAAGGTTGGTGGTGAAAGGTTACTGGTCTGAGAAACTTGGAGGAAGGGGTGGTGGCGTCACGTTCCCATTTCCAAAAACGCCGTCAGAATACTGCACTGAGTGGGGATAAAGGAAAGAAAATCTTGTATAGATCTTTGAACAACATTTGACATTAGCATGGACTCGATGACTAAAGATTTCAGATCTTTTTATTATTTTCAGTTTTTTTTTTAAAAATTGCTGACATTTCTGTATACCTAGGTTGTTTGCTTAGCCCTTTTCATCCTGATACACTTTTGCAAGAAACAGATTTGACTATGATAGTTCAAGGGTTTTGCCAGAATAAGGCACCAAGCTATTCTGTCACCACACTTGAACTAACCAGTACCGAAATCCTCAATATTTAAAGTTGTCCCCTGAAGACTGTATTACACTTCTGGAAACAGATTGAGCATGATAGTTCAAGGGTTGTGCCAGAATAGCTTGGCGCCTACGGGCGCCAAGCTATTCTGGCACAACCCTTGAACTATCATGCTTGATCCATGTCTTGCCAGGGTGTGTCAGAGTTCAATGAGTAAATCTGCACTGTAGCCTTCATAGGACGATAAACAAATTTTATAAAAGAAATCAGCCTCAGGAAGTAATGGGTTAGATATCAGTTCCTAGGAATGGAACATACTGTTACTAAAAAAAAAAAAAAAAAAAGTTTAGGATCGTGACATGCTAGACCCATCACGCTAAGCACGCAAGAGAAAGCCGTACGCTTTCTCTGCTGTATTTGTGAACCCGTCTGCTGCTGTATGGGTAGGAGGGGGGGGGGGGGGGGAGGGGGGGGGGGGGCCGGGATGGGGATGGGGAGTTTTTCCCGAAGGGGTCTGGAATGCTAATCATTCCCAGAAGAGCTGAAGTACCGTAGGTACAAATCAAAGAGACGGGAAGCGTCACACCCCAAGGCTTTCGCTCCCAGTATCTTTCACGTGCGCCAGTTTCTTACGAACACCAGGTAAGTTCGGCCTCCCCAGGCGAAGCAGCTTAACCCATTCGGAACCGACACAACAAGAGGAGAGGGGTCAGCCATGACAGTTTATTCCTTTTAGTCCTACATTTTGGATGTGTCGTCTAACGATTATGCGCCCGTTTCATGAGATGGTTCGACCATGATAATTCAAGGGTAGTGCCAGATTAGCTTAGAGCTTGGCTTCAAGCTAATCTGGCACTACCCTTGAATTATCATGGTCGATCCTTATTTTGCTGTAATGCTAAATGGGTTAAGGGTATGGCCAGAAAAGGGTGCCACATTAGTGATGATAGTTCAAGGGTGTTGCCAGAGTAGCTTGGTGCCTAGCGGCACCAAGCTATACTGGCACCACCCTTAACCTATCATCGTTTATGCGTCTCCAGGACTGTGAAGGGGAGCTGTGTAACTCGGGTTCTGTTTCGTTGGACTCTCTTCTGAAACGTTGCGAGTTTGAACCCAGCTGGGGTCAAAATTTTCTCAGACTCTTTTTCAGTGCCCTGTCTTTGAAATCACCTTCGTGGTGGACAAGGTAAAACGGCCAATCTTTCCAGGACTGCGAGGTAAGTTCTCCAGGAACAACTGCACAATTTGAAAGATTTCCACATCAGTTCACAAGGGGTTAGGTTAACCCTTTCAGCCCCAAGGTCCCATTTCTCAAATTTTGGCGGTGTTGCCTGACGACTATGTACCAGTTGCAGGAGGTGGATTGACCATGATAATTCAAGGGTAGTGCCAGATGAGCTTGGCGCCTTCAGGCGCCAAGCTCATCTGGCACTACCCTTGAATTATCATGGTCAGTCCATTTCCCTGCTGTAGGGACTCGGGGCTAAATGGGTTAAAGGACAGTGAAACAGCGGTATCTCCGCCACTTCGTTCTAGCGTCACTTTGCAAGAGATGGAATGATCATGACAACTGTAGAGTCTGATTAGCCTAGCATCGCGTGGGAGCCAGTCTGTTGAGGTGTCATGCTTTACCTGGCGTAGTTGATCCATCTCCTTTGACTTGCATGTTCTGTCATTGCGCAGTTCAGGACTCGAAAACTGCTGTGGTAGTTCATGGAGGGATGAAGTGTAAGGGAGAGCATCGACATCAGGAGGTGGGAGGGATTGGGGGGGGTGGGGGGGGGGGTGGGGGGGGTGGGGGGGGGGGGGGGGGGGCTGACAGTATTGAGGTCGGTTCGTCAGCAGACGGGATAGTGATACACACCATATCTGCAGTGCTGAGTACGTCATGGTGCACTCGCCATAAACTGCATGCACCGATGAACACGGAGA
This sequence comes from Semisulcospira habei, assembly GCA_036245525.1. Taxonomy (NCBI): domain Eukaryota; kingdom Metazoa; phylum Mollusca; class Gastropoda; family Semisulcospiridae; genus Semisulcospira; species Semisulcospira habei. The sequence goes on from BTPG01000007.1 coordinate 38,702,266, forward strand.
GTACAGGTGCTGGGTGATGGTCTGCAGTTGTACGGTTTTATCTCTCTACCTCCAAAGGCCTATGCCTATCGTACTGATGACGCGTTTATCGTAAGAGGCATAGATTCTCATGAGCCCCATGCATTCACAGGGGCTCATGAGTATCCGTGCCTCCTGCTAGCAACGAGTGGTCATCATTTACAGAATTTTTCAGTTCGAGGTTAATGTAGGGAGTGAATTAAACGACTTGTGAGTAGGCATGCCGCACTGATCCTTATTTAGAAACGGCTTCTATTAATTGGTATTTTTATACCGAGAGAAGGGAGGAATGCAGGGCAATGTGAGGGCTGTGCAGGAGGAACATCCGTAACCCACAGGGCCCAGACATCCTACGACGGGACGTGGATCAAGAATGGTAGTTCAAGGGTGGTGCCAGAATAGCTTGGCGCCTGTGGGCGCCAAGCTATTCCGATACCACCCTTGAACTGTCATGGCCGATCAGTCTCCAAAACAGCGATTTAGACCTCAAAGGATATCTTTTAAAAAATGACACTTACATGCTGAGGATACAGAGGCGGATCTTGGGGTGTGTGTGTGGGGGGGGGGGGAGGGGTAGGAGTTCTGGACCTTCCCCCCCCAAAAAAAAAAAAAATCACAAAAAACAATAAACAACAAAAACCTGACAAATTCTGTAAAATACAATAACAACGACCTTTTTGGAGGATGTGCCCACCCCCTCTCCTCCCCCCCCCCCAATATTTTTGGCGAGAGTTTTTACAGGCACAGCACCCCTCCTCCCCACCTCCCCCTGTTGATTTGATATTTTAGTGAGCCTTGAGAGTGTCTGGACACACCTGCGCCTACCCCTTTGTTTGGTTTTTGGACCACGGGAAGCAAGTTCTAGCGTCAGGAGGGCCTTTTGTGCACCAAACTCAGCACTTTCGGCCCCCGCTCCTTCGCAGTAAACGGTCCATCCACCGGGAACACTCTCCCACTCTCTCTCCGTCAGAAACACTCTCTCTCCTCCTTCCAGTCCGCCCTCAAAACTCACCTATTTAAACAGTTCTAGCACTATAACGTCACCACACTCCCCACCCCAAGCTGACTGTCGTAATGTATTTATGCTGCATGAGTCATTGTCAAAAGCGTGCATATGTGTGCGCGAGTTGTGAGTGCGCGCTTAAAGTTAAAATTATTATACTAGCGCATTATAAATACCGTAATTATTTTTATTATTTCAGTTTGAAGGTCCCAAACAAAAAGTTTGAACACCCCCCACCCCCCACCCCACTCCCCAGGTAACTGATCCGCCCCTGGGATGTACTTACTTACTTACGCCCATCACCCCCTCTGGGGCATAGGCCGCCGACAAGGTCCCTCCAGCCGTCTCTGTCCTGGGCGAGTCTCTCCAGCTGTCCCCAGGTGTGGCCCATCTTCTTGGCATCTGTCTCCAGGTCACGTCGCCAGGTGTTTCGTGGCCGACCTCTCTTCCTTTTTCCCTGGGGGTTCCATCTTAGGGCTTGCTTTGTGGTGTTGGTTGCTGGCTTGCGTAGTGTGTGACCTATCCATCTCCAGCGGCGTTGTTGGAGCTCCACTTCTGCAGGCTTCTGCTTTGTCCGCTGCCACAATTCCTCGTTGCTGATTTTGTCCGGCCAGCGTATCCTGAGGAGCCTTCTCAGACTGTTGTTGATGAACGTCTGTATTTTCTTGGTGGTCGACACTGTGGTCCTCCAGGTCTCTGCTCCATAGAGGAGTACTGGTTTCACGTTGGTATTGAACAGTCGGATCTTGGTGTTGACTGACAGATCTCTTGAAGTCCAGACGTTCTTTAGCTGGAGAAATGCTGCCCTGGCCTTGCCTATCCTGATCTTCACGTCAGCATCCGTCCCACCCTTCTTGTCGACTATGCTGCCGAGGTAGGTGAAGCTCTCCACCTCTTCTAGCGCCTCGCCTTCCAATGTGATGGGCGTTCCACTGGCAGCGTTGACTTTCAGCACCTTGCTCTTTCCACGGTGGATGTTCAGGCCTAGCCTTGCGGAGTTCGCTGCCACTGCGTTTGTCTTTTCTTGCATCTGCTGTTGGGTGTGCGAGAGCAGGGCTAGGTCATCTGCGAAGTCCAGGTCATCCAGTTGGGTCCAAAGTGTCCATTGGATGCCATTTCGCTTCTGTGCTGTGGATGTCGTCATGACCCAGTCGATGGCCAGCAGGAACAGGAACGGTGACAGCAAACACCCCTGTCTCACCCCTGTCCGGACTTGGAAGGCGTGGGTGAGCTGGTTTCCACAGATCACTCTGCAGGTCAGTCCCTCGTAGGAGTTCCTGATGATGTTGGTAAGCTTTTCAGGTACTCCATAGTGTCTCAGCAGCTTCCACAAGGTGGCTCTGTTGACGCTGTCGAAGGCCTTCTCATAATCAAGGAAGTTGATGTAGAGGGACGAGTTCCACTCTAGCGACTGTTCCAGGATGATTCGCAGCGTGGCGATCTGGTCAGTGCATGATCGGTCCTTGCGAAAGCCCGCCTGTTGATCTCGGAGTTGGGGGTCCACTGTGTCCTTCATCCTGTTGAGTAGGATCCTGCTGAAGACTTTGCCTGGAACAGACAGTAGGGTGATTCCTCTATAGTTGGCACAGTTGCTGAGGTCTCCATTCTTTGGCAGCTTGACCAGGTAACCCTCCTTCCACTCTGCTGGTACTTGTTCTCTCTGCCAGATTTTCCTGAAGAGGGGGTGGAGCATCTCAACTGTGGTTTCAGTATCCGCCTTTAGCGCTTCTGCCGGTATACTGTCGGGTCCGGCTGCCTTGCCCGACTTGAGCTGTTTGATGGCTTTCCGGATCTCCTCCTTGGTGGGCTCGCTACAGTCTATCGGCAGGTCTCTCTCGGCTACCTGAATGTCTGGTGGGTCTTGTGGAGCTGGTCTATTTAAGAGCTCCTCAAAGTGCTCCTTCCATCTGTTCTTCTGTCCCTCCTCTCCTTGGATGGCTCTTCCCTGTTTATCCTTTACTGGCCTCTCTGGCTTGGCAAACTTCCCTGAAAGCTTTTTTGTGGTGTTGTAGAGCTCTCTCATGTTTCCATGTCGGGCTGCCTCCTCTGCTTCTTGTGCCAGTGACTCTACAAAATTTCTCTTGTCTGCCTTGATGCTATTCTTTACTATTTTGTTGGCTGTTGTGTATGCCTCCTGAGCGCGGGCCTTCTCTGTTCTTGTGCGGCTGTTGTTTACTTCTGCTTTCTTCTTCTTTCTATCTACTACTTTCTCGAGTGTCATTGGTGTTATCCACTCTTTGTGGGTGTGCTTCCTGTAGCCCAACACCTCCTTACATGCTGCAGTTACTGCGTCTCTCACCCCTCTCCACTGCTCGTCAATGGTTCCTTCGTCCAGAAGCTCTTGGAGAACCTGGAACCTGTTGGAGAGGGCGAGTCTGTACTCCTCATGATTGCCTGCATCTTTCAGCAGCGTAGTGTTGAACCTCTGGCGCTGACAGGTCTCGCCGGTCCAGTTCCTCTTCAGCTTCAGTTTCAGTCTGGCAACAACCAGGTGGTGGTCTGAAGCAACGTCGGCTCCTCTCTTCGCTCGGACGTCCTGGAGAGATCTTCGGAACCTTCTCGAGATGCACACGTGGTCGATCTGATTCTCGGTTAAATGGTCCGGTGATACCCATGTCGCCTTGTGGATGCGCTTGTGCGGGAAGACTGTGCCGCCTATGACAAGGTTGCTTATGGCGCATAGGTCTGCGAATCTCTCTCCGTTATCGTTCATTACTCCCAAACCCTGCTGCCCCATGACCTCCTCGAAGCCTCTGTTATCACTGCCGACCTTGGCGTTGAAATCGCCCATGATGATGTTGAAATCTCTTCTAGGGAGGGTTCCAACGATGGTCTGAAGTCTGTTATAAAACTGGTCTTTGGTCTCGTCATCGCTGTCGTTGGTTGGGGCATAGCACTGGATGATGTTCATGCTAATCCTCTTCTGCTGTGTTCTGAACGAGGCTGTGATGATGCGTGGGCCATGGGCTTCCCACCCGATGAGAGCACTCTGCGCAGTTTTGGAGAGCATGAGAGCCACTCCCTCTGTGTGTGGTGCATTGTCCTCCTCATGGCCGGAAAACAGCAGCCTCTCTCCTGTGGTCAGTCTCTTCTGTCCGCTGCCCGTCCATCTGGACTCACTAATGCCAAGGACGTCGAGACGGTAGTTCCTCATCTCCACTGCCACCTGAGCTGTTTTCCCTGCTTCGTACATGGTCTTCACATTCCATGTTCCGATGTTGATGGTTGCCCTGGTCGAAAGGATGGTAGTCTGCTGAGTGGCTTCCTTTCGGCTTTCACCACCCCGCGTCATAAATCCTCCAGCTGAAGGTCCATCCTCTCCCAGTGCCGAGTCGGTTGTTGGTTTTCTTGTTGGCGTTTCTGTAGCAATGTGTGTTTTTATGGGGTGGGGCAGCTGACCCCACGCCCAACCCTCCTCCTTTCACATCCGGGCTTGGGACCGGCCATGGCGGAGTTCCCTGGGATGTAATGAGTTAAAATTGATTCAGGTATTAAGTATGTTTTAACGATTTAGCTTCAGCTAGGTAGCTCCAAACTTGAATAAGAGATTTTATGCAGGTGCGTGTGCGTTCATGCACATGTGTTAACAATCAACATTCTTGAATTTTTCTTAACAAAAATAACCCGGTTTATGTCTTCCATGAGTCTGAGGTTTGGTGCCTATTAGTTCAACGCCCCATTGGGTGTTCATTCCCAGAAATGCATCAAGCGCTGTCAGAACTTTGTGTGTGCATGTGTGTGTGTGTTCATGTGTTTGTGTGTGTTTGTGCATGGGTGTGTTTGTCACTATGTGTTTATACTTGCATGTGTTTGTGCAAACATGTTTTTGTGTGAGGCTGTGTGTGTGTGTGTGTGTGTGTGTGTTGGTATGCGTGTGTGTTTAACCCTTTTACCCCCAAGGTCCCATTTCTCAAATTTTGGAGGTGTTACTAATGACAGTGTACCAGTTGCAGGAGATGGATTGACCATGACAATTTAAGGGCAGTGCCTGAAGGCGCCAAGCTAATCTGGCACTACCCTTGAATTATCATGGTCAAGCCATCTCCTGCTGTAGGGACTTGGCGAAATGGGTGCGATTTGACGCAGACTGTGTTTCTGCAGCAGTCTTCATTAATTCGATACAGAAAACCCTAGCTGTCGCAGAAACATGGATTCAAAGTGGTGTCAGCAACTGCAGGGGCAGGATCTATACCTCTTGCAGTTGCGTGGCTTTCAGATTTTCTCTGCATGGAAAGGAGTTGAGGGGCTGTTTACAACGTCAAGCCATTTAGCCCCGAGTCCCTACAGCAGGGGACGGATTGACCATGATAATTCAAGGGTGGTGCCAGATTAGCTTGGCGCCTAAAGGCGCCCAGCTAATCTGGCACTACCCTTGAATTATCATGGTCAGGCCATCTGCAGCTCCTACAAAGTCATTAGGCATCACTTCCAACATTTGAGAAATGGGACCTTGGGGCTGGAAGGGTTAAAGGGTTATCGATTTTTGTCCACCATGACGGGGCACCGAATCGGGGTCTGGACCAATTTGGCCCCAGCGGAATCGAACCCTTGGCCTTTCGGACAGGAGTAGAGCGTTCTACTAATGGCACGTTTTTTGGACAACGTGCATTCCAATTAGGGTCCGTACAAATGGTCCATTTACAAATGACCCTTTAGTCCTAATGGGCAAGTACTTTTAATGATGCAATGTGCATATGGCCCCAGGCGTTCTACTACCCAGCGTACAGTACGGAGCCAGAAGTTCTTGTGTGTAAACTTATCGCCGGCTTGTTGATGCGTATACTCGCCCTGTTTACGCCAGTACTTAGCAAACTATTTATGTGACGGCCTGTGGCATTAGCTCTCCCTGGGGCGTCAGAAATAGTGGTCAGCACTCGAAACGCATCGACTGCGAACACCTTTCGTCATCCTTCCTCTCAGATTTTCATGGGCGCGACACAGGTACCCATGGGCGTCCTCGTTCTGCAGGTTCTCATTGAGATCTGTGTTTTCCTTGTTCACCTTGGCCAGATCCAACTACATCTGTGATGTTCAGCGCACCCACCTCCTGTAAACGTGTACATAAACCCGTAGAAACCGTAGCCGAGTGTTGACGCATGTACCATTGGTAGCAGACTGTGTTTCGGAATCTTCGTTCAGTCAAGAAAGAACCTCATCCGCTGGTGGAACGTGGATACAAAGTGGACTCCGCAAGAGGCGTGGATCCTCATGAGCCCCCGCGAATGCGGGGGCTCATGAGGATCCACGCCTCTTGTCTTTCGGGTAGCGTCTGTCGTGTTGTGTTTCGAATACGAAGAGGTTATACCCAGACAGCTCAAGTCTGAAAAAAAAAAAAATCCAGAATCGTCATAAAATCCCACTGATGGGTTTTCTTTAGCATATAGTCTCATGGCAGCAAGGGCTGATTAGAATCTGTGCCTTCTAGCAAACGCTGGATGGGAGGTCAGGTGGGCGGGTTTGTGGGGAGGAGGGAGGGAGAAGGGAAACTTTAGACGCTTTAGGATCCTCCGGTTATCAGCCATCAGAGGAAGTCACCCATCTTCAGGTGCCAGCCACTTATCAGTACGGTGCCCCCCACCCCCACTCCTTCCACCACCACCACCACCCGGACCGATCTGCTCTCCCACAACGTTATCTTGTCTTCGGCCTTTCCTCTCCCGAAGGATCTGAGATCTTACACAGGTAGGTTGCAATCAGCTGGAAGTGTATATCTCAGCGTTGCATTACCTCATACTGCATGCAGATTAACCGATTCCATCCTGAGGCTGATTTAAAAAAAAAAAATTGCGTATTTTTCCTGCGAAGGCTAACTACAGATTAGGACATAAATCAACCATTTTAGGTCAAGGGTGGTGCCAGAATAGCATGGCGCCTCGGGCGCCAAGCTAATAATAATAATACTACATAGTATTTATATGGCGCATTTCTCATATTTATAATATAACTCAATGCGCAGTAAGCTATTCTGGCACCACCCTTGGAACTGTTACAGTCACATTTATTTCAAGCAATAGTGTATCAGGACGAACAAGTATAATGTATTTTAACATTTCAGCTTGAATTACTAAAAGTCCTCAGAATCGGTATAATCAAAGGGTCAGGTATATCGGTGATTAGCCATCCCACTGACCTACAATTTCACAACACTGGTGTGACATATAGTGCTCACAAAAAGTAAAGGATGTATTACTTTTGGCTTGAATTGTTAAAATATCCCAAAAAGTTTAAACATTAATCAGCCCAAAAAGGTGACTGCAGTTTGCACATCTAATGTGTTTTCCGACATGTTAGTAATTCAAGCTGAAATTATGACGTCCCTTACTTTTTGTGAGCACTGTATGTCACACCAATGGTGTGACATTGTAGGCTGATCACTGATATAACCGTTATTATACCCATTCTGAGAACGTTTGGTAATTCAAGCATAAAAGTTAATAAGTACCTTACAATTTTTGAGCATTATATATCACTCTGGCCGAGTTTGGGTGGACGCCGAGGTTGGGACCCAACAAGTGTGACCAAGGAGTATAGAGGCTACGCTTTGTCGCAGCCTCAATACTCTTTGGTGTAACGGTCTCCCCGCAAAACTGCAAGATGACCCCGTACGTCGTGAGCCCTGTGCCGATTAACGGGAGGCCGTGGGGTCATCATACATTTTGTGTGAGACTAAGCGAGGGGCCATCGCCCCCCCCCTCCTCCTCCTTCCCCCCCCCCTCCTTCTCCTTCCCCCCTCCCCCTCCCGCCCGCAGTGTGATTATCTATAGAGCCCGCCTTCAAAGGGCGCAGACCCTCTTTTGGTATCGGTAGAAAGACGATCGTACGCTTACGGTTCGTTGGTTTATTATGGGCTTCAGAGCCATGGTGATGATACAGCTGAGCGTGTTATGAGCAATCACCCTTTGCAGAGAACATCTGCCATTATTCCATTTAACCCCACGGTCGCATTTTGGAGGTGTTACCTATTGACTGTACAGTTGCAGGAGATGGGTCGACCATGGTAATTCAAGGGCAGTGCCAGATTAGCTTGGCGCCTTCAGGCGCCAAGCTAATCTGGCACTGCCCTTGAATTACCGTGGTCGATCCATCTCCAGCTTTAGTGCGTCGGGGCTAAATGGGTCAAAGACATTGAGGTGACTGTAGCCTTCTAGATTATGGTCTGTTATGTCAGGTGACACTTTTTGCCTCAAGACTTGAGTTGAGAAAACGTCTTCCTTCTAGCACCACGTGTTTCTTGCCCCCCCCCCCTTCCTCCCCCCCCCCCCCCCCCCCCCCACAAAAAAAAATATTAAAAAAAATTTAGTAACATACCTTTCTCCTCTTCTTCTCCCTTTGAACATAGGAGAGGTCCTCGCCATTGCGCCTTACCGCCAAGACGCATTAGAAAACCTCTGTTACTTGCCCAGCTCACATAAATTGCGAAAAGAAGTGTCCAAAAGTCTTAGTTACGAGAAGAACAGCCTTAACACATTCTACGGCCCTGGACCCAAATCCCCAAATTGTGAAGTTGCCCTCTGAAGGACTGTATTACAATTCTAGAGACAGATCGTGCATGATAGGGCGCCAAGCTATTCTGGCACCACCCTTGAACTATCATGCTCGGTCCATGTCTTGCTGTGGTGTGTCGGGGCTGAATGAGTTAAGGACCCGTTGAATCGGCGAAATTTGGCAGTCAAAGTCTGCCCCAGAACAGGTCGCTTAACACATTCAACTCCGACACGTCCACGGCAAAACAAGTGGAAGACAGTCTTCAGGGGGCAACTTCAAAATTTGCGGATTTCGGTCTTGGTGCGGAATGAGTTAAAAAAAACAAACAAACGCAATCGTCGCCCATTTTTATGCCCCCCACCTCCGCACCCCCCTCCCCCGCCGCACCACCCTCCCCCGCAATCCTCCCAAAGCACACACACGCTAGTGGTCTCCCTGCAGCAGATCGAGGGCGTCTACCATTGTCACCCCACCCCCTCCCCCCACCTCCCCCACCCACAGTCTCTGCACGCGCATACAACATCTGCTCACGTGTAGTAGCAAGATCCTAGTAAGTACTACAGCAGCATTTGCCACACCTGTAGGCAGTAGGCTAGCCGCAGAACTGGGGGAATAGCAGCCAGGTGATACAGTTCAAAGACGCCGGAGCAGCAGATGTAGCGACAAGGGTGATGATTGATAAGCCTCAACCCCCACCCACACCAACCCACCGAACATGTTTCTCAAATGTTCACTCGTCGGTACTCAACATCTGCAAAAGGCATAGATTCTCATGAGCCCCTGCAGCTACAGGGGCTCATGAGAATCGATGCCTCTTGGTGGTCAGGGTAGGAATTGGTTTACAGCTCTGAGCCCCTGACGCCGCATAAGAATAGATTGTTGCCGGTGGGAATCGGTTACTATCTGATGTGTTTTTACATCTCTGCTGACAGAGGAGGCCATTTGTGCCAGAGTGCATAGCCGTAGTACGTAAGTTTGCCTCTGTGACTCCAGTTTGATGCACCTACTTGACCGTAGATGTGTAACACTTCTAGTGCTAGGCCCCCCCCCCCCCCCTTTTTTTTTTTTCCTGATGGACTATTGCTTGAAGTAAATTTGACTGTGATAGTTTAAGGGTGGTGCCAGAATAGCTTGGCGCCTGAGGCGCCAAGCTATTCTGGCACCACCCTTGAACTTAAATCGTTGAGCTATATCGTCGTAATCTGTCATTTAGCCTTTATAAGACAATAACAAATAGGCAGTCGGCAAAAAAAAAATCAGCCTCAGGATGTAATTGACTGAGGGTTGGGGTGGTGCGTGTGTGCGGATCTGGGGGAGGTTCCAGGGTTTCAGATTACCCTCCCTCCCCCCCGCCCCCCCCCCCTCGCTCCCCACCCGGGTCTGCCATGGGGGACTTGGGTGGGGTTAACTACTTTTTAGTTCCCAGGGTCACTCTGGTCAACCCCACAGGGTGGGTTTCTCCTCTATTCTGGGGCATGTGTTTCTGTCCACCCTTGGTCCATTCACCTGTATTTTCCTTTTAAAAGCTCTCCCTACTGTCTGCGCTGCCAGTAGCTCTTGATATTGGATGTGTGTTGCTAGATGGTCTTAGCTTTATTTAGGTCCAATGTCGTAGGTTTATTTAACGTATTTGACCGGCTGGCGACATACATTCAATATTCTGTTTAGTTTTTTTTTCACAAGCAGTGCAGGCACGTCCTGAGAAAGCCTTGTTGCTGTCGGGACGTTAAGCAATGTACAATCAATCCTTTGTTTTCAGTGTGTGTGTGTGTGTGTGTGCGTGCGTGTGTGTGTGTGTGTGTGTGTGTGTGTGTGTGTGTGTGTGTGAGTGTGTGTGTGTGTGACAGTGTGTGTGTGTGTGTGTGTGTGTGTACTGGCTTTACCAGATTACCGAAAGACGAAATCTCGAATTACCCGATTTATGTTTGCTTCGTTTGTAGGTCGGATAACTTCTATAATGACTAGCAAAAGACGTTAACCCTTATCATTCGGAATACACCAGTGTGTGAAATAGGTTTGACTAAAATAGTTCAAGGGTGGTTAGGCGCCAAGCTATTTTGACACCACCCTTGAACTAAAGCCATTTGTCTGTATCCTTATCTGTAAGTACTATAATGTGGGAGTGTACAAATTTCAGGCTTTTATCCTCAGTATGATGGGTTAAAGAAGTTAGTGTTTCCGATGATTCCAAAAGTGTCACATTTCTTTTGCTCGTCGGTATATATTTGCTTGTGAATCTGTATGATCTGTATAAACGGTACACATATACAAAGGGAAAACCAATAACGCACAAGACACAAACATTTATATCACTTTACTCCTACCGGTTGACGACCAGATCGACTTGTGTATAGAATCTACTTAACCCTGTTAGCCCCAAGGTCCCGTTTCTCAAAATTTGGAGGTGTTGCCTATTGACGATGTACCAGTTGCAGGTGATAGATTGACCATGATAATTCAAGGTTAGTGCCGGATTAGCTTGGCGCCTGAAGGCGCCGAGCTAGTCAGGCACTACCCTTGAATTATCATGGTCAATCCATCTCCTGCTGTAGGGACTCGGGGCTAAATGGGTTAAGATCAAGCAACGCGTTCCCCATCCGCGGGCTGTAACCTGTATCATCGGTATCGTTGACTAGTGGTAAAACGCTTCCAGTCACATAACTTCTTCTTGAGATACGGTATATAATTTATGGTGGCAGTGGTGATAGGAAAAAAAGATGTCGGATGAAGGGGTGGATGTGTGGCGGGTAAAGGGGGTTGGGGGGCTGGGGCGAGTGGGATGGGTGGTGGGGGTGGGTGGGGGGGGGGTATAAGGTAAATACTGGTACTGGGTCAGGAGATAGACACTGTAGATTTGATTGCAGCGTATGAATACAGCATTTGTGCAGATCGCTTTGACAGAGCCGTGGGGTGTACGGGCAGAACTTGCACCGTGGAACCTGTCTGTAGCAGCTTTCGGTTTCTTCTTCAACACGTGTCTGCCGTTTCCCACCTCCAAGGAGCATAGATTCTCATGAGCCCCTGCGGCCGCAGGGGCTGGTGACAATCTACCCCAATTGCTAGTATGTACTGGTACCATTAATTTACTCTTGTACCCCTACACTGGCAGCAGACGCTAGTATGTACTGGTACCATTAATTTACTCTTGTACCCCTACACTGGCAGCAGACGCAGATTTTGGTTTTGAAGTCAGCCAACGTCGAACAAACGTGGATTCAAAGTGGTTTCAGCAAGAGGCATAGATCCTCATGAGCCCCCGCAATGGCGGGGGGCTCATGAGGATCTACACCTCTTGCAGTTGGGTGGTGTTGAGCGGTTGACGGCAGTGACGGGGGTAAAGTACCAAAGCAAAAGACATTGCCCGGGTATAGTTCGAGGCTGGTGCCAGGTTAGCCTGGCTTGGCCCACGCTCAGACACGGTTCAAGGGCGGTAGCGTGTTGCACAACCCTTGAGACGTCACGGTCTGTCCTTCGCCTGCAGAGGGCCCTGGAAAACAGATACAGTTATACTTGTGTAAAACAGAGTGGACTAATCAAAAACTGGTCGCCTCGGGTGGTTTATTTCCACATTCATCTAAGTAAGGCAAAGAAGGATATGGAACCAAAATGTGCGGCCTTCTTAGACAGGTCGTTGCCTGACACAGTTGGTCGCCTGGACGCGTTGGTCTGCGCTAGCCTTAGCGAAGAGGATGTTGCTGTGCTAGCTTTGATTTTCTGTGGTCCTAGGAGAGGTTCTGCCGCAGTGTTCTGCTTGGGTGAGAGCGGTACGCTGGCACCGCTGACTCGAGAGGAGGGTGGGGAGGATAGGACGGGGAGGGGAGGGACTGATAAAAAGTGCCAGTATGACCTAAATTTGTGGCAGCAGCCTTGCTCATTTGTCGCGGTGGATGTGTGTATGCCGACTATGGAGCATGTGCTGTGAAACGTGTACGACTTTCTACGCAGTGGACAATTTCCGTAATTTTGTTCAAGAAAAGCCGCTGAAAATCCTGACTCATGGACCCCAAGGTAAAATGGTGGTTTTACGTTTAATTATGTGGTTGATGTCGACTGACACACTGGTCGGCTCCCTCGATTTGCTGCAGCTGACCATTGAAGAGACATTCAGACGCGTGTCAGGTGAATTTGCTGTTGAGCTGAAGCAAAAGTAGAACATATTTTGAGCAACTACCTTTTTTTTTTACAAAGAAAACGTGGACTCAACCCTTTTAGCCCCGGATCCCTACAGCAGAAGATGGTTTGACCGTGATAATTCAAGGGTAGTGCCAGATTAGCTTGGCGCCTAAAGGCGCCAAGCTAATCTGGCACTACTCTTGAATTATCATGGTCCAGCCATCTCCTACAACTGGTACATAGTCGTTAGGCAACACCTCCAAAATTTGAGAAATGGGACCTTTGGGCTAAAAGGGTTAAACCACAAAGCGCTGAGAAGCTACGACAGGATGTGGATCGACCATGATAGTTCAGTGGTGGTGTCGGAATAGCTTGGCGCCTGGGCTAGGCGTACGTTTGTACGCGTGCGTCTTTTTGCCCAGGAAATTGTACGCTTATAGACTTTGTAAAAAATAACATTTTGGCAGACACTGATTAACACGCTAAGGGCGTGCTGCATCGGGATGCTGCTGCTGTATGACGCGAATCCGTATGCCGCGCGTCTCGAATGAGTTAACGGAGGTGGCAGAAACTTGGGAAGATTGTCACGGCAGGTGGAAAACTCGGTGTTGATGTTGCTGCTGCTAAAAAAAAAAGTCCCCCCCCCCAAAAAAAAAAAAAAAAAAAAAAAAAAAAAAGTTACTAGCCAAACGGTGCTATCTGCAAGAGACGTAGATCTTCATGCGCCCCAGCGGCTATCTTATGGGCTCGAGAGAATCTGTGCCGCCAGCTGAAATCGCCCTCTTCGTTTTGGACACGTCCGTTCTCGGAAGATTTGCGAGTGTTGTTGGGTATTATTAGTGAATACATTCCGTTTTATGTCGGAGGAAAGACTTCAGTTTGGAGTCGTCCTGTGAAGTCAGTTCCTGAGATAGATCGACCATGACAGTGTGAACCCCTTCACTGCCAGTGGACGCAGATTTGCGTCATTTTTTAAAAATTGAAAGCCAGAGATCCCCAGCCGTCCAAGGAACATAGATACAAAGTGGTTTTAAGCAAGACGCATAGATCCTCACGACCCCCCGCAACTGCGGGGGGTCATGAGGATCTATAGCTTTTGCAGTTGGGTGGTGTGCAGTTTATTCTCGGCAGTGAACGGGTGGATGGATGCTGCCAGAATCATGGCTTTGCGTCTAGAGGGCATGCGCACGAGAGGAAGGAAGAAGAAGAAAAAAAAAAGGCTGCTTTTTCATTTCTAGGCTTGGGGATGGAAGTTGGAGGGGGATGGGAGACAATAAGTTGTTAGCGTGGAATTTTGTTGGAACAGTTGGCCGATTCTTTTTTTATTTTATTTTTTTGTGGCGGCCAGAAGATGTCTGCAATTCGCGTTTATATTTAGAATGCAGTGGGCGTTGATAGATTTCATGAATGTTCGTCAGCGAATGCCACACGGTGTGTGTGTGTGTGTGTGTATGTGTGTGTGTGTGTGTGTGTGTGTGTGTGTGTGTGTGTGTGTGTGTGTGTGTGTGAGAGTGAGAGAGAGAGAGAGAGAGAGAGAGAGAGAGAGAGAGAGAGAGAGAGTTTCAGTGAAACTTTCTGAGAGAGATAAAATTTCACGGTACACTTTCAGTCTTGCTATAATTTGTGTAAAGTGAGGTTAACTTTACCTACATGATACATGCTATTCTACTGTACACACGCATGCTCTTCTGACGGCGCGTCGATGGTGTGTGTGTGTGTGGGGGGGGGGGCGCGGGTGGGTGGGGGGGGGGCGGGGTGGGGTGGGTGGGTGGGGGGTGGGGTTGGTGGGGGGTGGGTGGGTGGGAGGAGGGGTGGTTGATGACAAGAGAGAAAAAGAGATTAGAACAGTTAGTTTGCAACGGGGATGCTATCTTATTCCCACCTGTGTAGTTCTTTTTGTTCACAGTGTTTTAGAGGATAAGGCGAAAGCTATCCCAGATTCAGTTTCCAGTACTTGTGCTTGTCTGGTTTTGTCTGCAGTCCGTGATAAGTCTTCCGTCGAGCCGTTGGCAAGAGAATAAGATTCTAATGAACCTCTACAACTGCAGGGGCTCATCAGAATAAGACACCTTGCAGATTTAGATTATTCCAATACAACAAACATCTTCAGACCGCACTAAGTGGTCGGGTTAACCCTTTGCCTGTCGGTAGCGGTGTTTGTCGAGGTGATTCCTGTAGGACCCTACACTAACGCCTCCTGTAGGACCCTACACTAACGCCTCCTGTAGGACCCTACACTAACGCCTCCTGTAGGACCCTACACTAACGCCTCCTGTAGGACCCAACACTAACGCCTCCTGTAGGACCCAACACTAACGCCTCCTTCCTGTAGGACCCTACACTAACGCCTCCTGTAGGACCCTACACTAACGCCTCCTGTAGGACCCTACACTAACGCCTCCTGTAGGACCCTACACTAACACCTCCTGTAGGACCCTACACTAACGCCTCCTGTAGGAATCACCACGACAAAAAGCACCCCCAACAGCCAATTAAAGGGTAATTTTTACTGTTAAGGTTCCGTTCTCGGCACGACTGATATGTGTTAACTCATTCGCGGCCAGCCACATCCGGATGCAGCTGGCCACAAATGAGTTAACACGTTTCATCCAGATACACCCATTGCTTGAAATAATTAGACTATGATAGTTCTAGGGCAGTGCCAGAATAGCTTGGCACCACCCTTGAACTAAAACGCTTGATCTATCTTCTAATCTGTATTGTTTTCATCCCTATGTCACACGACCAAATCTTTAGCGCAAACCGTACCATGTGACTGGGATACAAAAACCCTTGTAGCGACAAATGGCCGACTTTTTGTAGCCCTCTTTGTGACGCGTCTTGGATGCCAGTTTTATTCTTTAATAAAAGATCATCAGAACGGTTTAAAGTACAAAGTTACTTAGTGTTGTTCGAAACAACAGGCACACTACTGGAGACGGCAACGTCATGAACGATTTTAAATTACATCATAATTCTGTGTGTAAATGTATATTCCTGTGTTGTCAGTCATGTCTGGCGTGATCTAGGTCGGAAGATTTCTTCTTGATTTCTTTTACAAAAACATAGGGGGAATGAAAACAAATACGTTATTGGTAGGCCTGAGGGAGCTCAAAGGAACCATTGTATGGCTGAAGGCTGTAATTTTGCCCTCATACGACAGTATGCACATTTAAAAAAAAAAAAAGAGCCTCAGGATGTAATGGGTTAAGTCTATTCCCGCCTCACGCGTTTGGCAGATTCAATCTATAATTACTTTAGTAACGTCAGAAAATCTTTGCTGATTTGCCTGCAAGATACCACAAGGGCAGATGAGTCGGTCATGATTGTGCAAGAGTAGTGTCAAATACTGGTAGGCTTGGGATCAGAGCTAGATGGGTTTCGAGACAGCGAAGGATCAGTCATGATAGATCAAAGGTAGTGCCAGCTGTTGCCATTGTCAGGCCTATTTTCTTACTCGGTTGTGTTTCTTCATGTGACAGGCATTTGTACATTCAGCAAAACAGGGTGTTAGCGAATGACGCGGTCAGACACCAGTTTCTGGGGTTTCCCGTATGACCCTTTCTGTGTGTCAGGAGCAGTTTTGTCACGATGATTCCTACAGGAATCATGACAAAAACCGCTACGGACAGACAAAGGGTTAAATTGACTTAGTCTACCCCTGTATTGTAATTTAAATACGTGTAAAATTATATCTTTCAGAAATGACAGTAACAAAACATGTTGTTTTTTTTTTTCTCTGTTTCAGCTGTGTTTCTCTAAAGGGGACATTGTGACGGTGACGCAGGTGGTCGAGGGAGGGTGGTGGGAGGGCACGCTCAACGGCAAGACGGGATGGTTTCCCAGCAACTACGTCAAACAAGCAGGTGAGTTTACATGTTTTGGCAGTGTTTAACCCATTCAGCTCTGACACACGACAGGATGTACCGGTCGACCATCATAGTTCATTAAAAACAAATTCAGACCCAAAAGGTGACTGCTAAGCGAGTGAAATGCAAAGAAGAACCTAACGGAGAAAGAAGCACGCTTAACTTATTGTGCCCTAGGTAGGAAATACCCACATTTTGGAATTATCCCCTGAGGACTGCATTACAATTCTGGAGACAAGATTGACCATGATAGTTCAAGGGTGGTGGCAGAATAGCTTGGCGCCTATAGGCGCCAAGCTATTCTGCCACCACCCTTGAACTATCATGGTCGAGCCACATCTTGCTGTGGTGTGTCGCGGGCAGAATGAGTTAGAAATGACAGTTACAACACAATTTGATGTCGTTCTCAGGGCTGAAGGGCTAACGCAGTAGTCTTCAGAGATAACTCCCAAATGTGGGGATTTGTAACTCGGGACTCGGCCTGGTAGGTAATACCCACATTTTGGAGTTACCTTAGAAGGACTGCATTACCATTCAGGAGACAGATTGACCATGATAGTTCAAGGGTGGTGGCAGAACTGCTTGGCGCCAATAGGCGCCAAGCCATTCTGCCACCACCCTTGAACTATCATAATCGAGCCATATCTTGCTGTGGTGTGTCGCGGGCAGAATGAGGTTATGTATGTATCCGATGTGATAAAGCTCACAGACGGTGCCATATGAGGCACCGACGCGCTTTGACATTTTAAAACAATTTCTAAAGCATCAGGCTGTGTATTTTTTTTAAACACTTTAAATGATTATTTTGGGTGATATTTTGTGTAATTTTTTTTTTTTTTTTGCTGTTTGGGGTTGGGGGGTGGGATGGGGGAAGGGGAGGGGGTCGAGAAGAGATGTTCTGACACCTGTATGCAGTTCCTGGCTTTTTTTCAGACATCAACCTGAAGAGTGGTGGTGGTGTCAGCAAGGGCGCTGATGTTCCAGTCTACAAAAGGGAGAGCATGCAGATCTATCACAATGTGGTAAAGATTCTCTCCCTTATGCTGCTGTGTAGTCAGGCGCCTTCTTCTGAAACTGTTTTGGTTGATGTTTGTCTTGGGAATACATTTTTTTTTTCCTGAAATGAAAAGTACGTCAAAAGCATGCACACACATTTGGCGCAATCATTGAATTAAATGGGCAGACAAACGCGTTATATTGCATGTTTGTCTGCCCTTTTGACCCATTTAGCCCCAAGGCCAAAATTCGGAGGTGTCACTTAACGATTATGTACCAGTTGCAGGAGATGGATGGACCATGATAATTCAAGGGTATTGCCAGATTAGCTTGCTTGGCACCTTGAGGCGCCAAGCTAATCTGGCAGTACCCTTGAATTATCATGGTCCATCCATCTGCTGTGGAGGCGCCAAGCTAATCTGGCGATACCCTTGAATTATCATGGTCCATCCATCTCCTGCTGTAGGGGGGCGCTGGGGCTATTTGGGTTAATTCAGTGATTGTACTTTGACCTACTGCTTATGCACGGAACTCATCTATTGCGTCGAGCAAGTCTGGTAAGTACTCCCGAACTAGCGTGTTGATAGATCTCTTGCAGTCAGTGTTGTCAGGTGAAAGGTTAAATGCATTCGATGTTGGACCTGTGTTGGATGCCCTTTGTACCATTGCCAAAAACCAGGCAAACGTTGAACCTGCAAAGTCACAGGGTAGTCTCTGTAACCCCCTGGTACCTGCGGCCACTGTTACTGCAAACAGTGCTGCTGACTGCATGCGCAAAGGAGGGGTAATCGTCATAAGGTTTACCCCCCTTGACTGCTGCTGATGATACCGCTTCGTGGAAAAGACGTGTTTTTGTGCGTCTTTTTTGCCGAGTGGTATTGTCAGCAGCAGGCGTGGGGTTACACGCTTTCTGTAAATGGAAACTCTCCATATTTGATGGATGCTTTTTTTTTTTGGATGGGTGCATTTTGCAATGGATGGAAAAAATGGAAGGCCGTCCATGACCAGGGTGGACACATTTTCAGGAGCAACAAAAAAAAAGAAGAATCTAGTTTAACCCATTGAGCCCCAGCATGAAATGGATTGACCATGATAGTTCGAGGGTAGTGCCAGATTAGCTTGGCGCCTGCTGGTTCCAAGCTAATCTGGCACTACCCTTGAATTATCATGGTTGATCCATCTCCTGCATTTGGTACACAGTCACTAGGTGACACCTCCAATATTTGGGAAATGCAGGGTTAAATGGGTTAAAGGATGTGATAGACAGTAAGGCACCTGGGACGGATTAAAAAAAAAAAGCTGTTTGTGACGATGTTGGGGAATTTCAAATCCTTGTCCAAGGTCCCATTTCTCAAATTTTGGAGGTGTTGCCTAATGACTGTACCAGTTGCTGGAGATGGATTGACCATGATAATTCAAGGGTAATGCCAGATTAGCTTGGCACCTAAAGGTGCCAAGCTAATCTGGCACTACCCTTGAATTATCATGGTCAATCCATTTTCTGCTGGGGCTCAATTGGTTAAACTAGATTCTTCTTTTTTTTTGCTCCTGAAAATGTGTCCATCTCCTGCTGTAGGGCCTCGGAGCTATATGGGTTAAGATATTTGTCTCTTTTTTTGTGTGCGTTGGCTGTCATCACGTCTCCATGTGTTGCGTGTCCAGGTGCTGAAAAACGTGATAGAGACGGAGCACACGCATGTGGCCGAGATGACCAAGGTCCTACAGAACTACTTCCGCCCAATACAGGCCAAGGGAATGTCAGTACATCTACCTCTTTTCCCTTTTTTTTTTTTTTTTTGGGGGGGGGGGGAGGGTGTGGGGGGGGGGGGGGGGGAGGGGATAAGTGGAGACAGGTGGCATTGTTATTGCAGAGTATGCATTTAAATATTTAATGTTATGAAATAAATCAGATGACTATGCCCTTTCCTGTACTGTGAACAGAGGATCAACAGTTTTGTTTTTTTAATATATCGTTTGTCATAGTTGGAGTTATTTTAACGCATTGCATCCCGAGACTGACTCTTTTAAAATCTGCTTATTGTCCTATGAAAGCTACATTAAAGATTAGGAGAGGAAATCAACCATTTTAGCTTGAGGGTTTGTCCAGAATAGTTTGGCGCCTGAGGCGCTAAGCTATTCTGTCTCCACCCTTGAATTGTCATAGTCAAATTTATATCAAGCAAGAGTGTATCAGGATGAAAAGGGTTAATGCAGAAAAGCGTGGGGGACCTCTCAAAAGTTGTGCACACGTGTACTAGCTTTGTCGTGGCAGTTACTTGACGTCCCATGTTAGAGCATCAAGACGGTTTATGCCCATAACCTTTGAAATTCTGCATGCATTTCATTGTGGTTGCATGCCAAAGGAGATTAACTCATTTGGCCTTGACATGCTACAGCAGGAGGTGGATAGACCATGATAATTCAAGGGTAGTGCCAGATTAGCTTGGCGCCTGTTGGCGCCAAGCTAATCTGGCACTACCCTTAAATTATCATGGTCCATCCATCTTCTGCTAATGGTATATTGTGGTTAGGTGACTCCTCCAAAATCTGGGGGTTTCTTGGGGTTAAATGGGTCAATTTGTTCAAGGTGCTACGCATCAATAGCTGTGGAAGTGTTACACAGCGTTGCCTTTGGCAACGCTATAGGACACTTTCGCAGCTATTGATGTGGTTGTGCTTTGAATGTGTTACCAATATTTGTGTGTGGGGTTTCAGCCTGTCACCAGCAGAATATGGGATGCTGATAGGAAACTTGGAGGAGATTATCAGTTTCCAGCAAGCCTTCCTGGCGGCCATAGAAGAGTGTGAAAAGTAAGTTTTTCAACCTTTATTTCATTTGGTGGGCATTTACAAACAACTTACCCTCTCGGTCCACAACAAAGAAAAAAAAAATTAAATAATACGATTATACCGGTCATTATTTAGGTGCTTTACCCAATTCTGTGAATTGGCTCAAAGTATCTTGAACTGAACCTAACACGCAAGCCCACGTGAAACACGGGCATTCTCTCTGAAGGCAAACATAGCCGAAGACAATCATGTCATTCACACAGTGCAAAGGGTCAGCTATATAAGCGAAAACAAGAAGGACAAAAAATTACTGTGTTGCATAGAATATTTGGCATCTGAAAAAATATTCAATTTTCCACTTTCAAATTTCGACAGTCAGTCATGTATTAATTAAGTTAGGGTCATAGATATTCATCAGCTCCTGCTGATGCAGATGATGTCTTCCGCCAAATTAATGTCTTCTGCTGGTTCAAGTTTTTAATCAACCCATTGCATCCCGAGGCTGATTTTTAATAAAAATTGCTTGTCCTATGACAAATACATTACAGATTAGAAGATAGATCAAGTATTTTAGTTCAAGGGTGGTGCCAGAAGAGCTTGGCGCCTGAGGTGCCAAGCTCTTCTGGCACCACCTTTGAACTATCATAGTCCGTGTTATTTCAGGCAATGGGAGTAGCCGGATGACAAGGGTGAAAGAGGGGTGCTTACTGAGTGTGCCTTATGTGAAGCTATTTATTACTCAATAAGCTCCCTTTTGAGTATAGCTGTAATGGAGGGACTGTGTGCTTGCTGGCATCCACACACTGAGCTCTTGTGTGATGGATACTCAGAATTGATAGATCTGATTGAAATTTTTTTTAAAATTTAGATTGGCATATGTCTTTTCTAAAAGAGGCTCTTTATGTCATGTCTTCTTGTGCATTCTGAAACTGAAAGAGTCCAAATATTTTCAAGCTTTTGGCAGATTGTGGACTTGTTCTGGGTCTCATGGTACCAAACTTAACCCATTACATCCCAAGACTGATTTTAAGTAAAAAATTGCTAATTGTCCTATGAAGGGTACATTACAGATCAACCGCTTAGTTTAAAGGTGGTGCCAGAATAGCTGAGTCTCGGGCGCCAAGCTCTTCTGGCACCACCCTTGAACTATCTTAGTCAGATTTATGTCGAGCAATAGGTTTATCAGGATGAAAGGGGTTAATGGCTAGAGATAAAATGTGGATTGTGTTAACCCTTTGGCTTTGGTAGCGCTTTTCGTTGCGGCGATTTCCGCAGCCAAAGGGTTGGTGTCTGAATTTTCACTTCAGGCGTTCAGCCTGATTACAGTACCATATTCTGTTGACCCTTTGTAGTGCAGCTGTACATTTTATACTACATGCCTTTGGTTTCTCAGTCCATTTAACCCCACCGCCGCATTTCTCAAATTTTGGAGGTGTCGCCTAACGACCATGTACCAGTTGCAGATGAATTGACCATGATAATTCAAGGGTAGTGCCAGATTAGCTTGGCGCCTGAGGGCGCCAAGCTAATCTGGCACTACCCTTGAATTATCATGGTCGATTCATCTCATGCTGTAGTGCATCGGGGCCGAATGGGTTAACTAACCAGTTACATCTGCATGAAGTGCAGATTCTCATGCGCCCCTGCAACTGCATGGCCTCATGCGAATCTGTGCTTCGTGCTGACCAAAATTTATTCCAGTTCTTGTCAGATTGAAGGTATATGAGTTCAGATATGCGATGGCACATTCCATTTTGCTGATTCAGTGCATGAATCAGAACCTGTACCTTAACTTTGCTCATTTCATTTCTTCTGCCTAGGTTGCCATTGACACAGAGGCGGGTGGGAGGCCTGTTCATGCAGTACGCGCCGCGCTTGAAAGAGCTGTATCTCACGTATTGTGCCAACCATCCCTGTGCTGTCTCCGTTTTACAAGCTCACAGGTCAGTTTAAAAAAAAAGAGTGATCCAGACCAAAATGGTGACTGCCAAGCATGTAAAATGCTGAGAAGAACCCAACGGAGAAAGAAACACGCTTAGTAAAGACAGTTGGGTCATTCTCTGAAAAGGTGGTCAGCTGAGGGTGCAACAGTTTGAGCAACCAAAATCTATATTCGTGTTTACATATTTACCCAGTTTATTTGCTAGACTTGTTCTTCTGATAGTAAGGGGTTTATTTATCTTAAGTTTGATGCCTTTTTATGCCTAAAAGCTTCAGAATGAATGAAGCCGATTTGTGACATGGCTCATAGTGTGTGACAAGACCTTGTTTGATCAGACAAATTCACTGCTTTAAATTTAACAAACTGTTTTGATGGTTATATAAACACCTTTGCACAATATCATTCATACATTTTATACTTCGAGGCCGATTTTACATAGTTTAATTGCATGAAACTTTTTGTCCGGCAGTTGTTTCAGTCGGGTCAAACTCAGACCGATCACATTTTTTTCTCCCGTACAGTGCCTACACACAGCACGGACTACTTTTACACATACTACTGGAAATCGTGTTCATGGGCGCTTATGTACACACTGAGTTTGCTTATATCTTCAAGGAAATAATGCTAATGAATGACCTTTAAAAAATGCAACCGAGTGTTGGGTCAAGATCTGGCTGACCAGATTTTTACCCATCCCGCCGTGAGATGGCCTTAGTCGCCTGCTCGGCGTTAAACCCAAATAACTAATAATTAACCTACCGGGCCTTCTCTTTTTGATTAGTGGTAATGGGATTTTTAATGTGCACACTTGATGATTATGCGTGCTGTGCACACAAAGGCGAGACAGGCCAACCGTAAGCCGAGTCGAACCCGGGATCTTACGACTGCCAGCGCAGTGTCTTATCCACTAAGCTATGTCCCCATGCATGAAAGTGCTGCAAAGGGCCTTTGTTTACTCAAAGCCGTTCACTGAAAGTGTGGGGTCCGTGAACACCTTATCGTATCAACCGCAGTGCGCGTGCAGTCCCCCGAGCAGTAAAATGCAAGAATCATGCAATTTAGTCATTGTTTGCCGGATTCTTCGTATGTATTGTGCTTCTGTGACACAAAGGTTGATTTGGAACATGCTGTGCAAAGATTGTATGTGCTTCATGGTGTATGAGTTCGAAGAAATGATGTTCAGTTGATACATGTATGTAACAACACACTCGGCTCCTTATGTAATAATAATAATACCGTTATTATTATGTCACACATTCTGACCACCTTTTCAGAGAATGACCCAGTTACAACACAATTTATCAATATTTCAGGTAAATACCCTTTTTCAAAATAAACGAACAAATATAGAGATCAGTTGCTACTTATCTTCACTATGATGAAGGCATGCTATTGCAAGGATAATGGGACAAACATGGAAATGCAATCAAAGAGATACGCAATCCAGACAATCCTTCATCATAATGAAGATAAGTAAGTAGCCACTGATCTCTACATTTGTTTGTTTGTCTGTTTTGAAAAAGGGTATTTACCCAAAATATTAGTAAATTGTGTTGTAACTGTCTTTTCTTAGCGTGTTTCTTTTTCCTTTGGGTTCCTCTTCACAGGTCAGTTGTCTGTGTGTCCTTGTAATTGTGGTTGTCCTAAAACTCGTTTGAACCTTTGTGGCGGCCTGCTGTGGCAGCCTGGGCGCTGTGAGACCTGGATGGAGAGGAGGTGGGTTTCTTCTTGCCAACCTCCACATCATCTAACAGGGGTATGGCCGGGTAGGACAAGGGTTGTGTGAGGCTCACTAGCAATGGATCGGTTTTACTGAGGCTGTGATTTGTAAATGGAAATTTTGCATCACCCACGTTAACCTTTTTACCCCCAAGGTCCTATTTCTCAAATTTTGGAGGTGTTGCCTAATGACTGTGTACCCGTTGCAGGAGATGGATTGACCATGATAATTCAAGGGTAGTGCCAGATTAGCTTGGCGCCTGAAGGCGCCAAGCTAATCTGGCACTACCCTTGAATTATCATGGTCAATCCATCTCCTGCTGTAGGGACTCGGGGCTAAAATGTGTTAAGTAAAGAAACGGGCCGAGTGAGATCTCATAGGATTGATGTCACCTTGTAAGGTGGTTTCCTTACGCAGACCACCCATTGTTTGTCCCATGGGCTTCTTCTGGCTACTTAACCCTTTTCATCCTGATACACCCATTGCTTGAAATACATTTGACTATGATAGTTCAAGGGTGGTGCCAGAATGGCGCGGTGCCTGAGGTGCCACGCTATTCTGACACCACCCTTGAACTAAAATGCTCGGTCAGTCTTCTAATCTGTACTGTAACCTTCATAGGACAATAAGCATTTTTTTTTTTAAAGATTCAGCCTCAGGATGTAATGGGTTAGGTAGCCAGAAAAAGCCCATAGGGCCAAAATTGGGTGGTCTGCGAAATGGCTCCCACAGACGCTGACGTGAACTACAACATTCCCCAATGAAGTCAATGCGTTTTTTCCCATTTCTCCTCCATTTCAACTGTCTCTTCAAAATGCAAAACGGCCCATTTTGTGTCTGATCGAAATGTCATGATAGAACCTGTAACGAGACTTTCCGTATGTACTAGAAGTGGGTGGGCTTGCATCAAAATGTTTTCAGTGTGTTACTGCGTGTGCAGAGGAGGCAGTTTGATGCCATGAAAATGTAGAGAAGACATTTTGTTTTTCCCATTGTACATTTCTTAGGTTCATGAGATTACCCCCATTTTCACGAAGAATCTTTCTGCCCACACAAAAATTCCACGCGAAGCGTATCACAGGAGAAAATTTCCAGCAAGTTAAAACAAATGGTCTGTTAGCGTGTCCCACAACACTCTAATGCACTAAGTACCCCGTGACAAAAATGTCGCCTGCAAGCCTGCATACAACTGTGCACATGCCCCATATAGGGCCCCCATGAACACACTAGGTCAACTAAAATGATCCAAATGTTACTCTTTTCACACCACCTGTCATGCCTTTTGCTGCTCAAAACGTCCAGAAAGGCAAAAAATTTAAGTTTTACACCCTAAAACAATTGCAAAAAGGGAGGATTTAAAAAAAACAAACTATTTCTTGCAGAAAAGTTACTACATGCACCAGAAGCAATACGCATGTGAGGTCTGTAGTGTTCATAGGCTTATACAGGTGGTTCCCTTGACAGGTTTGACTGTGACAGTGTCAGAGGAAATGTTATACTTCACTCACAGTTGTGCCCTACAAGATAAATCAAATTCAGCCCGCAGCCACCCAGTGTTTAGATAATTTCTTGAAAATTTGGAATAGCCTGCAAGGTTATGAAAATTGACCCCTTTGCGAAAAAATATGAACACCGCACATCTGTAAAAGGCACAGAACCTCATAAGCCCTCCCTGTGGGGGTTCATGTAATTCTGTGTTGTTCGATGACCCTAGCCACGTCCGTGTTCCCTGGAATGATGGGGCTGTCGGGTTGAATTTGGCCAGGTTTCACAGTCATAATTTTGCTCCACTGGCAGTGAAGGTGTTAACCCTTTGCGTGTCGGTAGCGTTTTTTGTCGCGATGATTCCTGTAGGAATCATCGCCACAAAAAACGCTACCGACACGCAAAGGGTTAAACCGTGTTTCTGGCTTGGATGTGCGCTTGTGTGTGAAGGCGATGATCAGACAGGTGGTCTGTTTCAAGCAGTTCGCGCGTCAGGTATAAAAGGTCAGTGTTAGTGATGCAGCTCCAAACATACATGGAGAAAGTTTGAGGGGAAGAATGTTGCAGTGTATGATTTGATACAGATGCTACCAACTGTGACCCAGCTGCATTCGTCGATTTTGGCTGCTATTTGCATAAAATCCGGTCCCCAAAATGACTTCCAATAATGTAAAATGCACCCCCCCCCCCCCCTGCCCACAAAAAAAAAAATAAATAAAAAATAAAAAATAAATAAAAAATGAAAAATAAACATCCTAAGAATTAAAGAAATAGAAGAGGAAAGTACTTTCCCCCTCTAAGCGTGTTTCTTTCCTTGTGAATTTTGTTGCTATTTGTATGGGACAACATGTAGGTGATTTGTATGTTTGTGTGTGCATGTACTAGTCAAAGCCTATCAAGCAAGAAATCTTCCTGTGAATTTGTTCTTTCATTTCATTTCTCTCTCTCTCTCTTTTAACCCTTTTACCCAGGACCCTGCAGTAGGAGATGGATTGATCACGATAATTCAAGGGTAGTGCCAGATGAGCGTGGCGCCTTCCCCTTGAATTATCTTGATCAATCCATCTCCTGCAACTGGTACATGGTCGTTAGGCAACACCTCCAAAATTTGAGAAATGGGACCCCGGGGCTGAAAGGGTTAATGTGTGTGTACAGTGCGTGCGTGTGTTTGTGTGTGCTTGCGCGCATGCGACCGCACATACAAGTGCGCCGCCAAAGGCTCTAGAACCGCTATAATAATAATAATATAATAAGCGCATTAAATAGGCGCTTTATCCCAATTGAAAATCGGCTCAAAGCGCCGCCGCGAACTGAACCCAACAAGCACGCTCACGTGAATCACGCGCATTCACACACACACTGTACATAAACACAGAACATTCACGTGGTGCTAAGGGCAAGCTCAAGCGAGCTACTGTAGTTTTTGGAAATTCAAAATCGTTTGTATTTGAAATTTGATTAAGTGGACTGAAACTGATACCAAAGTGGAGGGGGAGGAAGAGCCGGAGTACCCGGAGAAAGAACCCCCGACGGTCCGCCCGAATTAACGGTGACACTTACTAGAGGAGAAAAATCCGACGCCGGAACCCGTAATCGAACCTCGCACCTTTAGCATTGGTGGCAGGCGCCTTAACCACTGCGCCACGGACCGCCTATAGTGAAGTAGTTCTGGAGTCTTTGGTGGCTTTCTAATGTGCTTCTTCATCTTGTCCAACTGATTGTGATGGTAAATGTTTCTTTTTCAAAAATCTGTTTATTTTAATTCTCAAATAGAAACCCCAGTTATTGCCTGAGAAGTTAAAATCAGTGCGGTATCTTTCTAATGTCAGAACCATCGAAAGTGCAGTACATCGGCAAGTGTCATTTATTTATTTATTTATTTTTTAAGTATTGAGCCTCATGAACCCAGGCAACCTGCAGGGGCTCATGAGAATCTCAGATTCTGTTTCCATATTTTTTAACCTGTGTTTGTTTAGCCGCTGAAATTTTGGGCTTTTTATATTTTATTCCAAGGCGATCTTCATCTTCATTAAAATTCCGTTCTAGTCTTAAGTTGGCGTCACGGTTCTGGCAATATTTATGTTGTAGCACTAAATTCCTTATGTCTGCAAGAGGCATATATCCTCATGAGCTCCGCATTTGCGGGGGCTTATGAGGATCTATGCCTATTGCAAGGTTCAGCTTCATTTACATGAGCGTTTCCTGTTAAGAGAGGTAGACAGCTGATAGTGTAGCACTAAACTCCTCCCGTCTGAAAGAAGCATAGATCCTCATGAGCCCCCGCATTCGCGGGGGCCCATGAGGATCTATGTCTCTTGCTTGCAAGGCCCACCTTCATTTACATTTGTGCTTCCTGTGGTGGACAGCTGCGGTTGTAGCCGTGAACGGAAACCCTACCTGATTTTGCTCTGCCAGACTCGGAATAGAATTTGTAGGGCAGGGTTGGGAAAACTTCCTTCTTCCGAGTGAAACAGATAATAATCGAGATGAGTTCGATCCACTGCAGCCTGCAGGGATGCATGTGGATCTATGATCCTTGCTGGTAGGAGACGGCTTACTGTAACTTTCCTCTCTCAGAAAAAAAATAATGTTAACCCTTCACTGCTGAGGAAATCTTGAACGCCAGCCAGCTAGCTGCAAGGGGCATCAATGCCTCTTTCTGAACTCGTTCTGTGTCCGTGTTCCTTTGACAGCTGAAATTACAGTGATTAAAAAACGTCACAAACTGTGTCCACTGGCGGTGAAGAGGTTAATTACGCTGACCGCTGACCAATAGGCAGAGATCTTTCACATCCCTCACAGCTTTCCAGGGCTCATGAGGCTCTATGCCTTTTTCAGATTCGGAGAGGGTTAGTGTGTGACTGGCAAGGTGGAGAAGCCAGAACCAGGTTTATAAACGCCAGTCAGGTGGTTGCCATAACCGGGTGGATGCTCGCAAAATGGGTGCATACCTCAGGGTTAGTGTGAGGCTGTGCGTGTAAATTATACCTTTCTTTATTACGTCGCCTGTTGGAGACAGACCATGATAGCTCAGGATTCTTGTGTCTGATGAGGTTTTGGCAGGATGGATGTAACTGGTGTTATTGGTTTTATTTTATAATGTGAATCACGCATGAAAGTAGATCGGGCATAATACCTGACTCGTAGAAATCAAGAGTGGTGTAATATGCAATGGAATAAGAAGAAAAAAAAGAAGGAAAAAAAACTAACTTGCAGATCAGAGAGGACAACGCAGTTTTCACTGTCTCTTTCTTGTAGCTCAGAAGCTTGTTTCTTTCTTGGTTGGTGTTTTGGTCTCTGTAATCAGAAGTGTGTTCCTGCCTTTGTTGTTTACTGGAGAATGTTCACATCGCCAGTTTGTTGTGTTTTTTAGTAAAACTGTTGCCGCTAGGGTTTCACGTGAAAGAAAAACAGAAGATAGTGGTAGAAAACCCTTTAAAATAGAAACAAATAACATAATGTTTTTTGTTTTGTTTTGTTGTGTTGTGTGGAAGTATTGCAGTCTCTGGAGAAAGACGACTGTTAATACTCTTTTAACCCATGACATTCTGAGGCTGATTAAGAAAAGAAAAGCTTCATGTCCTATGAAGACTACATTACGGATCTGGAGTTAGATCAACTGTTTTAGTTCAATGGTGGTGCCAGAATAGCCTGGCACCGCAGGCGCCAGGCTATTCGGGCACCACCCTTGAACTATCATGATCAAATTTATTTCAAGCAATGGGTGTATCAGGATGAAAAGAGATAACTCTTTAGAATGCACTCTCTGTGTGTAGGGCTGTGGCTAGGTGTGACGGCAGAGGGATGATGCTACCGGTATTGCGGTTTAGGTACCAGTACCATCGCTGTTTTCTGTGTCGTAAAAGGTGCATCTGGGAGGCTCAGTTATGGGAGGGGAGGTTCAGTTATCTCTTCAGTTCGTCACGACCAACTTATTCTAGTACCGCACTGTGTGTGTATTGTACTGCTCTGGTGGCCTACCTCACTCTTAGAAGTTTGAGCACGGACCATCTGCAAGAGGCATAGATCCTCATGAGCTCCCGCATCTGCGGGGGCTCATGAGAATCTATGCCTCTTGCGGACAGGTAATATTAATCTTGCGGTAGTGAGGTGTAGAAATTCGCAAGAACCTCAGCATTGTGGGCTCATTACTATAGACGTTAGTACTCTAGGAGGCCGACTTGTGTTCATAAAGAATTAGATCTGATAATGACTATCGCCTCTTTGGAAGGAGTGTGTGAAAACTGTGGGAGATGGATCAACTGATAGTTCAGGGGTAGTGTGCCAGAGTTGTGAACCGACTGTGGGCGATATATCAGCTTTGGTGGTTCAGAAGTAGTGCCGGATTTGTGTAGCAGTTGTGGGTGATGAGTCGGTCCTCATAGTTCAAGGATAGTTCTAGATTGGCTTGGCATTTGTAGAGTTGTGGACCAGCTGTGGGGGATCGATCAGTCATAGCTCAAGGGTAGAGTGTCACTACCCTGAATTATCATTGGTCGATCCATCTCCCGCCGTGTAGTGTGGCGAGGTTAAACGCCGCCTCGTGGCCCCACACACAGGTGCACCATCGTTCCTCAGGTGAAGGTAGGTCGGTGGACTTTCGGTCTGTGATAAAAACCAGGCAGTAGCGGTGTGGCTTGCGGTCGTGCCAGGCTCGCCATTCAGCGGAAAGCGTAATCACTAGACAGTTGTGGAACGTAAGAAGATGGTGTTTCTATGGAAAGACCACGACGGAAACTCAGTACGCTGAGGCCATCGGGCTGAAGTCGGCCGCAGTGGGCCCGCGCACTGTCGTGTTAGTGTAATCCACTGTCGTGCGCGGGCCCACTGCGGTCGACTTCGGCCCGATAGTCTTTTGCGTACTGGGAAGACCTGGAGTGTGTGCTGTCAAGACCGAGGGTGTTAGTGTGTGGGAGGTATTCCTATTATATTCCTGGGTGTCGCTATGGGTTTTCGCCGTGATGTCTGATGGATTTCAGTTCGTTCAGCTGCAAGTTTGCCACGAATGACTCTTCTTTCAGTGTGGAATTGGTGTGTTGAAAGGACTTGGCAAGAATGGAAACTTCAGTACCGGGCTAGCGCAGCGAACAGTCACAGTGTCAGTGTTACAGTTGGTGTTACGAGTTACGATAATAAATTTGCTGATCTGTGAATGGGACAGTGCGACGTGAAAGTGGAGCAGGAGATGATGTTGCTAAGTCGATTGACACAGTGGAAGTCGATAGATGCCACCACCCCCCCCCCCCCCCCCCCAATCCTCCATCGTAGCCGTTGAGCATAGGTGCTGTGATTTGCCACTGCCGAGTCCTCTCTGTTCAGTTTCCCCCCCCCCCCCCCCCCCCCCCCCCCCCCCCCCCGGTAACTCCGTGGTCTTACTACTACTACTACTCTCTTTGTCCTTCCACCCCCCCCCCCTCCTCCACCCCCACCCACCTTCTCAGATCCACCCCCACCCGGGGCTGCCCTGGGGGAATTGGGTGGGGTTAACTACTTTTTAGTTCCCATGGTCACCCTGGTCAGCCCCACAGGGTGGGTTTTCCCCTCTATTCTGGGGCATGCGTTTCTGTCTACCCTTGGTCCATTCACCTGTATTTGCCTTTTTTAAAACTCTCCCTACTGTCTGCGCTGCCTGTAGCTCTTGATATTGGATGTGTGTTGCTAAATGGTCTTAGCTTTATTTAGCGTATTAGACCTGCTATTCTGTTTAGTTTTTTTTTTCTTTCCCACAAACAGTGCAGGCACGTCCTGAGAAAGTCTTGTTGCTGTCGGGACGTTAAGCAATGTACAACCAACATCTTCTCAGATCCGGTTTTATTTTGGCAAGGGTCGGTACAATTAACAGCCAGGTAGTGGGCTTTTGCGTCTCGACGGAATGAAAATAGAAGTCATTTCTGATCTCACTTTTTTTTTTTTTTTTTTTTTTTTTTTGGGGGGGGGGGGGGCATCGAAAGTCGGAGAGGCTATTGAACGGTCCCCTCGTCACCTCCTCAAGAAACGTAGCGTAAATGAATTGTGCACGAGACATAGATCCTCATGAGCCCCCGCGACTGCGGGGGCTCATGAGGATCTATGTCTCTTGCAGTCGGATAACGCAATGTGTTGCGTGGAGCGGGTTTGAGATTTTTCAGAGAATCGGACGTGTTACTGTTTCGGTGTGGTAACATAGATGTAAATTTGTGTTTTGCGATTGGCGTAGATCCTCATGAGCCCCCGGATGCACCGGGCTCATGATGATCTACGCCTCTTGCAAATGGATGGCGCGGCACGTCTTGTTGGAGAGGTTCTGAGATGTTCCAGACTCGAGACTGTTGCGCACCTGAGGGGGGAAAACTGGTGTAGAAGCCCCTACCTGTTGATTTGCTGGTAAAGGGCTTTGTGGCATCTGTTTTCCATCAAGGCTTAGTTAGGGCTGGTGAAATATTTTATTATTATTTTTTTTTAATTTATATTGCCGGCTGTGGTGAACACTGATGCACGTTTAACATTGAAATGTTTTGTGTGCATTTTTAAAAAATAAGATTGATGGATTTGTACAGATTTTATTAGGGGGCAGATGGGGGTGTTAATTGTAGTTTTCAGTTTACACCATGACCTGTTTTGAGCGACCGTCCATTTGAAGGGTGTCGTGTTTTTAAGACCTCTTTTTTCACTATAATTATGAACGGCAATTTTTTTTTTTTTTTTTTTTATTTTTTAATTTTTTCAATCTTTCAGCTTATGTGCTGCGCATGACTCTGGCACCGTAGCAATACTAGTGACGCGTTTGGAGTACCTGCGCTGGTACCACGTATTAAATTAACCCCTCAGCTAACGGTGGCGGTTTTTGTCGCGATGATTCCTTGCGACACGAACCGCCACTGACAGCCAAAGGGTTAGACAATTGAGCAGTACTTCGGAGTTCCGAATCATTCGTTTTATCTCAGACTGGTGAGTGCAGGTGTTGTGCGAATGCGCCAAGCGGCGGAGTAGGAATTAACGTGGTCGGTGTTTGCTAATGGCCACTTTTTGGTGCCGGCTGGCACTTCCATAATTTCGGGAACCACTGCTGTGGAACGCACATCTACATGTTGACCGTTCGCCGCGCGGGACATTCGTTTGATCCGAGGGCAAAAAAAGTGAACGCGATCCAAGTGCAAGAGACATAGATCCTCACGAGCCCCCCCCTCCCCCGGCGCTCATGAGGATCTTTGCCTCTTGCTGAGACCAGTATGTATCCATGTTCCTTGGACGGTGCTGGCTTTTGGTCGTGGGATGAACACAGATTTTAAGAGGCAAAATACGCGTCATGGGTCAGGGTAGGGGGTGGGAATAAGAAAGAAAAAAAAACATCGGTGTTCTTTGGCTACAGCGGAACCTGTTGTTAGCAGCCACCTCTCTGAGAGATCACCCATCATTAAAGAACATCATTTCGGTGTCGGTAGCCAGCTGAATGATGGTCTTTAATGACGGGTGACTCTGTTTGCCCATCAAGGACACCTCTTGACAGAGCCCCACCCGGGTCTGTCCTGGGGGACTTGGGTGGGGTTAACTACTTTTTAGTTCCCAGGGTCAGCCTGGTCAGCCCCACAGGGTGGGTTTTCCGCTCTATTCTGGGGCATGTGTTTGTCTACCCTTGATCCATTCACCTGTATTTTCCTTTTTTTAAAACTCTCCCTACTGTCTGCGCTCCCTGTAGCTCTTGGTATTGGATGTGTGTTTCCAAATGGTCTTATGTTTATTTAGCGTATTAGACCGGCTGACGACATACATTCAATATTCTGTTGAGTTTTTTTTTTTTTTTTTTTTTTTTTTTTTTTTTTTTTCTTCACAAGCAGCACAGGCACGTCATGAGAAAGTCTTGTTGCTGTCGGGACGTTAAGCAATGCACCATCAATCTCTTGACAGAGGGCACCTGTCTTTGAAGATCCACTGTTTTCCTTGCCGAACCGGTGGTTGCTCAGAACAGGTTCGACTGTATTAGCGTTTCCTGGAGACGTGAGGCGCACGACAGGTTTACTGGTCTGTCATTAATTTGGCCCTCACAGTTACAGCTCGGAGATGTTCTCTGGTCTGTGATTTTGGGCCTTGCGGTATTGAGCCGTGAGGTAAAAAAACACAAAAAACCCCAAAAAACCAAAGACAATGCACAGGTGTTTAACCAGTTTATCCCCGAGTCCCTACAGCAGGAGATGGATCGACCATGAAAATTCAAGGGTAGTGCCAGATTAGCTTGGCGCCTTTTAGGCGCCAAGCTAATCTGGCACTACCCTTGAATTATCATGGTCGATCCCAAGCTAATCTGGAACTACCCTTGAATTATCATGGTGGATCCATCTCCTGCAACTGGTACATAGTCATTAGGCAACACCTCCAAAATTTGACTGACTGTACATTGCTTAACGTCCGGACAGCAACAAGTCTTTCTCAGGACGTGCCTGCACTGCTTGTGAAAAAAAAAAACTATACAGAATATTGAATGTATGTCGCCAGCCGGTCCAATACGTTAAATAAACCTGACATGGGGCCTAAATAAAGCTGAGACCATGTAGCAACACACATCCAATATCAAGAGCTACTGACAGCGCAGACAGTAGGGAGAGTTTTAAAAAGGCAAATACAGGTGAATGGACCAAGGGCAGACAGAAACACATGAGAAATGGGACCTTGGGGCTAAAAGGGTTAACATAATGATTGATACATTGACTTTATTTGCCGATGAAAGAGGTTTTGGGCGCAAGCCCATCAGAGAAACGTGTCTTTACGCGGCACGCAAAAAGCTATAGGGCCGAAGCCGGACGCAGTGGGCCCGCGCACTGTCTGCGGCCGACTTCGACCCGATGACATAGAGAGAGCGGAGGAGAGGGGAGTTTGTTGTGAAGGCGGAAGGGAGCAAGTCCATTTTTGTGAAAAGCGAGATTTTCAGTCTAATACCACGAAAACCTGGCTTTTCACAAAATATGGACGGACTGCTTTTGGTCTTCTTCTCACCGCCGCAGCAGAAGTTTGCGAGACAGAGTGCGCGTGTAATGGAGTAGGCGATAGATGGCGGCTTGTAATGGCAGCAGTCGGTGGGGTTAGTTGCCGGAGGAATTGTCTTGGCACGGTGCCTTGTCTTCTGACACTCAAGCGTGCAATACTAGTTACTACATTGTCAAGAGATTCCTCAGTCCACGGCACTTCCTAGTTTGCGGCCATTTTCAACTTTGAGAGGCATGAATCGGCTTGGCGAACCGAAATACTAATATGTAGTGGTTTGGCGGTTTCAAGGACGTGTGAAAAGCAAGGCCTTCTCGTAGGTAGATGTGCCAGGCCTGTTTTCCATCTGTGTTCGGCAGGTGAAGGAGATGTTGTCGACGTTGAGGAACTGCAGTGTACTACCGAGGTGTAATTGTGCTTTTCACTTCAAGCCGGTTTGTGCCAAGTCCGTTAGTTTGTGCATGTTAATCCATTCAGCCCCAACGCACTGCAGCAGGCGATGGATCGACCATGATAATTCAAGGGTAGTGACAGGCGCCATGCAAATCTGGCACTACCCTTGAATTATCATGGTCGATCCATCACCTGCAGCTGGTACATAGTCGTCGGGAGTCAATTCCAAATTGGAGAAATGCGACCGCGGGGTTAAATGGGTTAAAGGAGGCTAGGTTCTGTCAGCGAGAGGCGTAGATTCTCATGAGCCCCTGCATTCTGTGCCTCTTGCGGATGAATAGGACAGCGGAACCTGTTGCGAGCGGCAACCACCTGTTTTGCAAGAAAAAGTTGGTACTCTCTCAAGTGAAGTCTATGAGTGGCAAAAAGCGTCGTCTGTTCTTAAGGGCCCCCACCCGGATCTGCCCTGGGGGACTTGGGTGGGATTAACTACGTTTTAGTTCCCAGGGTCACCCTGGTCAGCCCCACAGGGTGGGCTTTCCCCTCTATTCTGGGGCATGTTTCTGTCTACCCTTGGTCCACTCGCCTGTATTTTCCTTTTTAAAACTCTCCCTACTGTCTGCGCTGCTTGTAGCTCTTGATATTGGATGTGTGTTGCTAGGTGGTCTTAGCTTTATTTAGCGTATTAGACCGGCTGGCGACATACATTCAATATTCTGTTTAGTTTTTTTTTTTCACAAGCAGTGCAGGCACAGCCTGAGAAAGTCTTGTTGCTGTCGGGACATTAAGCAATGTACAACCAACCACTGTTCTTAAGGACCATTATTTACCTGGCCGCTGCCACCTAGATGATGGTCTTTTATGACAAGCGATTTCTCATCACTGGTCGCTCATTACAGGTTCTTCTGTTCCGCTTCGGTAGCTGGACTGGTCAATGCATCACCGTTGTCTTGTCAGCATTTGGTACGGTGTACAGTTCACAACGCCATAGAAGTTCTCCCGGTTCTGAGTTGGTGTTGCCGTGGTGGGTGTTAGGAGTTTTGGTTCTGCAAGCTGTACAATGATTTTTTGTTGTTGTTTGTTTTGTTTTTGGTACTGGACTTCGGCGGACGATAGGTATTCTGCTTTCAAGACGTGGAAATGAGTGTGTAGTGTGCATCGGTGAATGGTGGCTAGGACTATCGGCCGTATTCTGCTTTCCAAGATACGGACACGAGTTTGTGCTGTACTTCGGTGAATGATAGGTACTTTGCCTCCAATGTGTAGACACAAGTTTTTACTGAGCATCGGTAAATGATACCATCGGGCCGGTAAATGATACCACCGGGCCGGTAAATGATACCATCGGGCCGGAGTCGTGCGCGGGCCCACAGCGGCCGACCTCGGGCCCGATGGCTTCTTGCGTAAGTATTTTGCTTCGAAGACGCAGAAACAATTTTGCGCTGGACATGGATCATAAGTACTTTTGCTTTCAAGATGCGGAAATAATTTGGTGCTGGGCAAAAGTGCTTTGCCGTCGGTTTTCACTCTGAGGCGGAATTTCAGCCAGCGTTACACGTTGAGTGTCCGTCGGCAATATCAAGTCAGTGCTTATGATTTGAGGAAGCGCTTCAGTTTGGGTGTATGCGTTGAACTACTCAGTCTATTCTTCACTCATTTCACCCTTTGTCTATCGGTAACCGTTTTTGTTGAGGGGATACCTGCAGGATTCCAAAAGCGCTGCAGCGCTTTTGGAATCCTGCAGGTATCCCCTCAACAAGCTAGAGGGTTAACGGAATCCACACCCAAAAACGGATAAACGTTAAACGTGTTTGTCCACCACGAAGGTGAATTCAAAGAAGGGGCGCCGAAAAGAGGTCTGTACCAATTTTGATCCCAGCTGAGTTCGATCGAACCCGCGACCTTTCGGACGAGAGTCCAACGCTCTACCCACATGAGCTCCCCAGACCAAAAAGATGATCACCAAGCGTGTATAATGCGAAGAAATTCACAACAAAGAAAGGAGGGCGCTTAGAAAGGACCATTGCAAAAACTGTGCAGTCATTGGAACCATAAACGCGTTGACTACTGGGTTAAAAAAACAAAAACAAAAAAACACGTGTTTGGGAAAAAATGTGGAGGAGAGACAGTCATTGACACTGGAGGGTGGAGATGCCATCTTGACCACACGGGACTGAAGCGAAGTCAACCAGGGTGTGGATGGAATCCGGGTAGATGGGGCGCGCGGCAGACACTGTCGTCCTGTTGCTAGGCGACCTCAGGATGTGCACCCCTTGCTTGGTGTGCCTGTGCACTCAGCGACTTCGCACAACCAGCAGGTATATATAGCTCGCCGACACGCAGCCACACGTTGCTGGATTGTTCCATCAACCCTTTGCGTGTCGGTAGCGGTTTTTATCGCGATGAAACACAATGATACAGACCTTGGCGGAAGCCCAGGCCGGTCTTTGAACAGTCCATTCAGTGTGGGCTCTATCCTGTGTTCTATGATAGTGCTGTGCTCGTCCAGCATATCCTTCTGAAAAAAACAAAACAACAACAATTAACCTTTGGCTGTCGGTAGTGCTTTTTGTACAGGAATCATCGCAACAAAAGAGCGCTACCGTCAGCCGACCTATCAGCAGTCGAAAGTTCTTTTTTCGCGCTGGTTTGTACAGGAGTCGTCGCGGCAAAAACCGCTGCCTTCACGCAAAGGGTTAGAGTATTGGGCATTTCCTGTCGGGTCACAGTTCTGTCATACATTATCACAGAAAGCCCTGACACGCTACGGCGGGAAGTGGATCGACCGTGGTAGTTCAAGGGTGGTGTCGGGATAGCTTGGCGCCTATAGGCGCCAAGCTATTCCGACACCACCCTTGAACTATCACGGTTGATCAATCTTCAGAGCTGTGACGTAGACGTCAAAGCCGGATATCTAAAGAAAATTTCATCCTCGTGATGTAATGAGTTCAAATGACGCATGAATTATCACACTGTTGGTATTTGCACGGGGAATGACATTTTGGCACAAAATCATGTTTTGACGCGGTTGATTCTGTTGGTTTTGTTTCCATTTTCTGACATCTGGAACCTGTAGCGGAACAGGAAATGCTCGTTCTGTCTTTAGACCTGAACACCATCGATGTTCTGAAAGTAAAATAAAATCGTCTACAGTGGATGACAGGTCGGCCATGGTAGTTCAAGGGTAGTGCCATATCAGCTTGGCGCCTGGAAAGGCGCCAAGCTGATCTGGCACTACCCTTGAACTATCATGGCCGATCTGGCTCCCACTGCTGACGCATAATAGGCGGGGAAGCTCCTTTGCTTGATATTTGCGTCGGTCGTGACTAGCATCCCACCAGTATCGTGTGATGCTGAGGACTAAAGAGAATTGTTTTCCAGTTTCCCTCCTGTCTGCCTCCCCCCTCCCCCCCTCCCCCAATCCCCCGCCACCCACACACACCCCCCACTTGTTCTCATTGCCAGATTATACTCTTCAAAATTAATGGAAATTTTTTTCTTTTCGGCCTGGATTGCGGAGTATTATCGTAACGCGTTTTGTTTAGTCAACAAACTGCGCCCGCCGTTGTTTCCATTTGCATCATTTTTATACAGATTTTAAAAACAAGATCGCTCAGGAAACGTATCCGTCTTTAGTCTCACGTTGTTTCTAGAAAGCGTGTTTTTCTTTTCCCGACAACTTGAAACATCTTTGAACGGGAGCCATGAATCCGTGATTCGTTGGAAATAAAATACGGCCACATGTGGCGGGGTGCCGCGCCAGAGTCTCGCGGTTAACCCTTATCATTCGGAATACACCAGTGTGTAAAATAAGTTTGACTAAAATAGTTCAAGGGTAGTGCCAGAATAGCTTGGCGCCTCTAGGCGCCAAGCTATTCTGGCACCACCCTTGAACTAAAGCCATTGGTCTATATCCTTATCTGTTAGTACTATAATGTAGCTTGCATATGGCAGTGTACACATTTGAAGCTTTTAGCCTCAGTATGATATGGGTTAATCTTTGCAATTTCACAGCCAGCCAGTCAGTTTTTTTCAAGACTGTCGGCAAAACGCTATTGACTCATTCAGCCCGAGGCACGTGCTTCCCAAATTTTGAAGGCGTCAACTAACGACTATGCACCAGTTGCAGGAGATGGATCGACCATGATAATTCAAGGGCAGTGCCAGATTAGCTTGCCGCCTGGCAGATGGATCGACCATGATAATTCAAGGGCAGTAGCTAATCTGGCACTGATCCATCCTGCTGTAGTGCGTCAGGGCTGAATGAGTTAATTTAAACGTTAACCCATTTAGCCCCGATGCCCTGCAGTGAGAGATGAATCAACCATGATAATTCGAGGAAAGTGCCAGATGTAGTTATGTTTGTGTGTGTGGGTTGAATGGGTTATTTGTGGTGGATATACGGTGGCAGTCCAGTGGTAGTGCTTTCAGCGTCAAGCTGACTAGACACTACCGCTGAGCTTCCATAAAATATCTACTGCAGTTGATTCTTCCATGCAAATGAAAAAGGGTCAGATAGTTAACAAAACTTGTCTGAAGGAGGACAGACCATAGCAGTTCAAGGGTAGTGCCATACTAGCTTGGCGCTTGGAGTTCAAGGGTAGTGCCAGATTAGCTTGGCGCTTTCCAAGCGCCAAGCTAATCAGGCACTGCCCTTAAACTTCCATAAGCAGTCTGCTGCTGGTGGTGCTTGGAAAGAGCGGTCTGTGTGTGTGTGTGTGTGTGTGTGTGTGTGTTGGCACGCTGAGTGTATTTTGTTTCTGTTCTTTTTGTGTGATGTTGGTTAGGGTATCAGAGGGTGTGTCGCAAGGTGCTTTGTTGCCGTTACTGGTAATGAATTCGTTACAGGTCATGTTTGAGGTGTGTGTGTGTGTGTGTGCGTGTGTGTGTGCGTGGTGTGTGTGGTGCGTGTGCTGCGTGCGTGCGTGGTGCGTGCGTGCAGCGCAGCGCTACTGAGTTATGTTTATTTATGTGTGTGTGTTTGTGTGTGTGTCAGGGACTGATTTAATTGTGTTTGTTTGTGTACGTTTTTGCGTGCATGAGTTGATTTGTTACATGGACTGAATTAGTTATATTTATTTGTGTGATGGTGTATGTCTCTGTGTATGCATGCATGCGTGTGTGTCTTGCTGTTGTATGGCGGTGGCTGCTGTATGAGATAGGATGTGTTTGAGGTTGTTGTGGTTGCAGTATTCAGGTTGTTCCTATGACTGTTTTTATTAACTACGTGTATGTTCATTTGTAAATAATGGAGTGTTTTTGCGTGTGTGGAATGTACAGGTGGAGAAGGGTGGCGGGGAGGGGGGGGGGGGTTTGCGGGTCTTTGTTAGGGTGCATGTATGTTTCTACATGTATAAATATTTATTAGAACAGCTGCTTGGTACAGTCTGTTAAAGGTTTAAGTTTCTTAACTGGTTTTTGGTTCACGTGCGAAGCAAAAGTGAGTATGTTTTGGGCCAGTGGTCGTCCGTCCGTCCGTTGTAAACTTTAACGTTGGCATTTTCTCAGAGACTATTCAAGCCACACGCAAGGATACTTTATGGCAAGACCTTTCTTTCCGGGGCGGTCCGTGGCGCAGTGGTTAAGGCGCCTGCCACCAATGCTAAAGGTGCGAGGTTCGATTCCGGGTTCCGGCGTCGGATTTTTCTCCTCTAGTAAGTGTCACCGTTAATTCGGGCGGACCGTCGGGGGTTCTTTCTCCGGGTACTCCGGCTCTTCCTCCCCCTCCACTTTGGTATCAGTTTCAGCCAACTTAATAAAATTTCAAATACAAAAACGATTTCCAAATACCGTCAGTAGTTCGCTTGAGCTTGCCCTTAGCACCACGTGAATGTTCTGTGTTTACGTACAGTATGTGAGTGAATGCGTGTGATTCACGTGAGCGTGCTTGTTGGGTTCAGTTCGCGGCTACATTCTGCGCATTGAGTAATATTATAAATATGAGAAATGCGCCATATAAATGCGATGCATTAAACATACCAATTTGAGTGACCTCTTGCAAAGGTCAAGGTCACAGGGAAATAGGTAAAAAATTGCTATATTTTGACATAATTTATTTTTTCTCAAATAGTATTCACAACTTCAAACACAAACTTCGACAACGATACCGGATGGTAAGACCTTTCTATGCATACTAATTTGGTTGATCCCTTGGAAAGATCAAGGGTCACAAGAGCTCAGGAAATAGGTGAAAAATTGCCATATTTTGATAAAAGGTGTTTTTTCTCAAATACTATTTTAACTTCAAACCCAAACTTGCTACAGAGATACCTGATGGTAAGACCTATCTATGCATACTAATTTGGATGAGCCATTGGAAAGGTCAAGGGTCACAAGAGCTCAGGAAATAGGTCCAAAATAGCCATATTTTGACAAAAGATGTTTTTTTTTCAAGTACTATTCACAACTTCAAATCCAAACTTGATACAGAGATACCTAATGGTAAGGCCTTTCTATGCATACTAATTTGATTGATCCCCTGGAAAGGTCAAGGGTCACAAGAGCTCAGGAAAAAGGCCCAATATAGCTATGTTTTTTACAAAAGATGTTTTTTTCTCAAATACTATTTACAACTTCAAACCCAAATTTGGAACAAAGATACCTGATGGTAAGACCTATCTATGCGTACTAATTTGGATGAGCCCTTGGAAAGGTTCAGGGTCACAAGAGGCCAACAAATGTTTGATAAAATTGTAGGTATTATCAACAGTTTTGCAAAATTTTCAATCAAAAGCTGATGATAAGACCTTCCTATGCATACTAATTTAGTCGACTCATCGCAAAGGTCAAGGGTCATGGGGGGGGGGGGGGGGGAACGTTTGTGTGAAAAATGCTTACATTTTGAGAAAACATGGATTTTGCTGGTGCAGAAGCCAGCCCTTATTGTCACAAAGGTCACACATTTGTAACTAGGTCATACACGTGAGACATAATGGCTTTGCCTTTCTTGTGTATATAAACAGTCACACCTGTCAACATAGCAATCCATATCAGGTGATCAACTGTTTATCCCATTGAACCCCAAGGCTGTATTTAAAAAAAAATAGGAGGTGTCACCTAACGATTAGGAGATGGATTGACCATGACAATTCAAGGGTTGTGCCAGATTAGCTTGGCGCCTGGCGGCGCCAAGCCAATCTGGCACTACCCTTGAATTATGGTCGATCTATCTCCTGATGTAATGCATTGGGGTTTGATGGTTTAAGCAGACCGCTCATTTTGGTCCTATGGTCTTTGTTCTGTTACTTAGGTAACCTGTGTAAGAGGACCACCTGTCTAAAGTGACCACTTAAGTAGACCCTTGGGTCTACTTAAGTGGTCACTTGGAACCTTTCACAGGTTTTACTGTCAGTGAAGTCGGCATCATTGTGTTCTATTACATTGCAGTGCATTGTATTGTATTACATGTAGTAATTTGTGGAAATGTGTGTGTGTTACAGGGAAGAGCTGCGTCAGTGTGTAGAAAGCCTGGGATGTCCAGCACCTGGCGCCAATCACCTGACCACGTACCTGTCCAAACCCTTCACACGCCTCGACAGATACCCCTCGCTCCTGAAGGAACTCGAAAGACATATAGAGGTGGGCGGGAAATGATCTCGTTAACACATTTGAGATGTGCTGCATCTGATCACATGGTTTCAAGCCGCATGTCCGGATGCGTCACGTCTTGAATGAGTTAACCCATTGGCTGTCGGTAGTGCTGTTTGTCACGATGATGCCTGCAGAAATCTTCGTGACTAAATACGCTACCGACAACCAAAGGGTTAAATCAGTCACTGGTGAGATATCACAACTTGTTCACATCCTACGATGTCTCGCATTTTTGCATCGCGTGCGACAAGCAAAAGGGAGTCCATGTATTGGGCCATCCGTCTTCTCAGTCCATCGTACGTTGTCCAGTTTCTGTCATCCGTGGTAAACTTTATTGTTGGCTTTTTCTCTATTCAAGACACAGACATTTTAATTAATTTTTTTTAAAGGTGTCTATAAAGACTGAAGCAGTAGCTGGAAGTTGAAGACACCAAGTTATTTTGGCACTACCCTTGAACTGTTATGAGCAATCAGTCTCACTGTAGTTTTCAGTGCATGCGTCTGTGTAATTCATTAACTCCTTTGCTGCCATTAGTGTTTCTGAAATTGTTTTTAATTCCACGCCAAAGGTCCCAACCCGGCCAAGGCACATTGATTGATACAAGCGGTGTCAGCAAGAGACATAGATCCTCATGAGCCCCCGCAATTGTGGGGGCTCATGAGGATCTGTGTCTCTTGCGGTTGGATGGTGTTCAGGTTTCCATGGCAGTAAACGGGTTAATGTGACGTTTTACATATATATTTCATTTATTTGTTACTAGAACTTGCGTTTTTTTCCTGTCGCAGGAGAGCCATCCAGACAGAGGGGACACACAAAGGGCCATAGCTGTATACAGGGACATAGCCGTGAGTTGCTTGTCTAATCACTTTTGGTGCACGGCACTAGAGTAGAACCTGTTTTGAGCGTCCACCTTTTTGCAAAGAAACTGTTTTATGTGACATCTCAAGAGATATCGTGAAGTTGAAGGACGAGCATCACCTGTCATTAAAGCCCATCATTCAGGTGGCTACAGCCACAGTCACAGCTACAGCCACTCACTCACTCAACGCCTGTCACCCCTCCCCGGGTATAGGCCGTCGATTTTACTCCAGGTGGTTCCCAGTCTCTTGATGTCTGCTTGGAGGTCTTGACGCCGGGTGTTTCTCGGCCTGCCTCTTTTCCTCTTTCCCTGGGGGTTCCATGACAATGCCTGCCTACTGATACTGGAAGCTGGCTTCACAGTCACAGCTACAGCCACGTAAATGATGGTCTTTAACGACAGGTGGGCTCTCAGTGAGGGTGCCATTCAAAACAAGTTCTGCTGTCATCGGCAAAATCGTTGCGAAATGTTTTTAAAAAATGCCTCTGTCAGTGTGAACAACAGAGTTGCGTGCTTTTAATGCAGAGTGTATTTTTTGATTTCAGAACTCATGTATGGAAATCCGTAAACTGAAAGAAATGGAATATGAAATCCTTACCAGCAATATCCGAGGCTGGGAAGGGGAGGTAAGTTCAATTATCTGCCATGTTTTAGTCTGCTTGTCCAGGGACGCTAGTGAAATGTTACCTTGGAAACATGATCACGCTTGACTCATTCCGGACGGATGGCTTCTTCGAACCCATTACATCCTGAGGCTGATTTAAAAAAACAAAAAATCTGCTTATTGTCATATTAGATTTCAGATTAACCCTTATTCACAATACACCAGTGTGTGAAATAAGTTTGACTAAAATTGTTCAAGGGTGGTGCCGGAATAGCTTGGCGCCTCTAGGCGCCAAGCTATTCTTGCAACACCCTTGAACTAAAGCCATTGATTTATATCCTTTTCTGTAAGTACTATAATGTAGCCTGCATATGGCAGTGTACAAATTTGCAGCTTTTAGCCTCAGTGTGATATTGGTGAAGGAGATAGATCAACCATTTTAGTTCAAGGGTGGTGCCAGAACAGCTTGGCGCCTCTGGCGCCAAGCTGTTCTGGCACCACCCTTGAACTGTCATAGTCAAATTTATTTCAAGCGATGTTGTATCAGGATAAAAAGGGTCAGTGTAAGCTGCCCTTATGCAATTATCATATTTTCCCATGAAAAGTGTGTGTGAAAATTGAGTGAAAATTGGTTAGCGAAATTTCATGAAAAGTTAAACCCACAAAACGTGTATAAAAATGCAAGCAGGTCGAGAGCGGCAGATGGTGTCTGGCTGGTACCATGTAAACTCTGCGCTGCTGGCAATCTGTGTTGACTCGAAGTCTACTGTGGGATGTTGTGCCTTTATTGAAATGCGTGGCTAAAAATCTTTACAAGGCCTACACAGTTGCATGCCGTTATGCATGGGTGACAGTCTACAGTCCCTTAGGTGGACTCGCCTTTTTCACAATCCCAAAAAGATTGTTTGCTTAGGCAGAACAGGCCATC
This sequence comes from Semisulcospira habei, assembly GCA_036245525.1. Taxonomy (NCBI): domain Eukaryota; kingdom Metazoa; phylum Mollusca; class Gastropoda; family Semisulcospiridae; genus Semisulcospira; species Semisulcospira habei. Next base: position 38,747,017 of record BTPG01000007.1, read on the forward strand.
AGCCATCTTTTCCATGGTAGTACATGTCTATTCCACCCAGCGGTAACTGTAGTAGTAATCTAGGGATAGTCAGTTTGTGTCATTTTATAACTCGGTGAAAGTTGACAGATGATAGAAGACACTAATGGCAGCAAAGGGTTAATGAATTACACAGACGCAAGCCACTGAAATGAGATGTTTTCGAAGGCTGCTTGGCATTTCATACAGAGATCACATCACGAACAAGGAAATGGGAAGCAGAATCAGGCAAGCCATCGGGCCCTATGAAGACCTATTAGCCATTGTGAAAAAACGCAAACTGAAGTGGTATGGGCATGTCATGCGTTCAGCAGGGCTTGCCAAAACAATCATGCAGGGCACTGTGCAAGGAGGACGAAGGAGAGAAAGACAGAGGAAAAGATGGGAGGACAATATCTCAGAGTGGACAGGACTGAGGCTGGGCGATACGCTAAGAATGGCAGAGAACAGAGTGGGATGGAGGGAGCTGGTTGCCAAGTCATCGGTGGTGCCCCAACGGTCGGCAAGACTACGGGATATAGATAGATAGATAGATAGATAGATAGATAGATAGATAGATGCACTGAAAACTATAGTGCTACTGATTGTGCATGACAGGGGCTCATGAGAATTTACACCTCCTGCTGGCAATCAATCATGGGGCATGATTAGTCCATGGGTCGTTTTCATTCCAATTTTGGGCGCTGCCTCCCCCCCCCCCCCCCCCCCCCCCCCCCCCGCCCCCCCCCTCCCCCCCCCCCCCCCCCCCCCCCCCCCCCCCCCCCCAATTGCGTTCTGCGATTTCCGTAATTGGCCTGTTATGTTTTATTTTTGTTTTTATATCTTTTCTTTGTGCCCCAAAAGGGTTGAAAAGTTTAACAAATTTCTGAGTGATGTTTAGAACTTGAAGATCCAAAATCGTTGGCCACGGCGCAATACCCTTTTGGGCCATTTGCAGGAGATTCGGCAGCTGGGTGAGGTGACGCACTTGTCTCAAGTCAAACTTCACGCACAGACGGGGGAAAAGTACGAGCGGATATTCGTCCTCTTCTCCTCCTCCCTGGTCATGCTGTCGATGAGTCCGCGGCTCTCCAGCTATCAGTACGAGGTGAGTGGACGCTGTTGTGATGTCGTTTAAAATAATACGTACTGCTACCTTCATTAAAAAAAGATAAAAGTCTCACCTGTCATTAATCCATTTAGCCCTGATGGACTACAGCAGGAGAGGGATTGACCTTGATAAATCAAGGGTAGTGCAAGATCAGCTTGGCACCTTCAGGTGCCAAGCTGATCTTGCACTACCCTTGATTTACCATGGTCAATCCATCACCTGCAACAGTACTTGGTTGTTGGGTCAATAGGTAACACCTCCAATATTTAGGAAATGCGTCCTTGGAGTTGAAAGGGTGAAAGACCACCATTTCAACGATGGTCTTTATTAAATGGTGATCGCTGATACAGGAGATTGTGCAAAACAGGTTCTGCTGTGTATTTGAGGCAGTGCCATGTTGATAGGTTTGTTTTGTTTAGTTTAGGTGAACCATCCTAAAAATTCTGTACTGATTATTTCAGGGAAAATTGCCGCTGAGCGGTATGACGGTGAACAAGTGTGAAGACGCAGAAAAATACCCCAACGGCTTTGAAATCTCAGGTATGTGATGTACGGTGGATGGTTTTGTCACGAGGTTGACAACGCGGACATTTGCTTTTTGCCTTGATATGGCAAATGCAGCCAGCATGTCTCTTTTGTGTAAAAGCAACATTTTCATTGTTATGCCGTGAAAATCTTGCTTTTTCTCAAACATGATACTGGGCAGATTTGCTACGCGTATGGCAAACAAGGATGCGTCTTGTAAAAAAAAAATGAAAAAAAGTGGTACCCCAGGATCAAAATTCTGAAATTTGGGAGTGGTCTATTGAATTGCATTTCCGTTGAGGAGTCAGATTGACCATGATAGTTCATGGATAGTGCCAGAACTGCTTAGAGTGCCCCAAGTCGTTCTGGAACTATCCTTGAACTGTCATGGTTAATCTGTACCTTCTTGTGTTGGGGTCCTGTGCGATCAGTATCTGTTGTAGTTTGTCATGGGTTAACCCCGGGACTGCTACTGACAGTACCGTGCGACAGAAAAAACAAGTCATTATGCATCTTTTCCGTGGTAGTACATGTCTTTTCCACCCAGCGGTAACTGCAGTAGTAATCTAGGGATAGTCAGTTTGTGACATTTTATAACTCGCTCAGTCTGTGAAAGTTGACAGGGAAGGCAGGGGGATCTAACTGTTTGTCTGTCCAGCGCTGAGTAATTCCCCTTTGTATGTGACAGAGAAGGAAATCCATAAATTTATGTCTTTTCAAAATAATACCCTTTTATACACTAATAGCAAAAATGTTATTTCTAATGTGCATGAGCAGCAACAAAGTGCTTGAAATATGCTGGTTGTTGCTGTCATTATTATTATTGTTATCATAGTGAGCATTGTTCCTGTTCTCCCCCATCAGGTCCAATGATTGAGAAGCTGGTGGTGACGTGTGGGACCAAGATGGAGGTGGCAGCGTGGTTAGAGATCCTCCACAACATCGCCAAGCATCCTGTCAACCCCGTGTCTGTCAAGCCGCAGAGCCTACAGGTACGTCAGGCATGAGATTTTTCACGCAGTTGCTGAGAATCCGGCTTTTTGACGACTCTGGGTGTCATTAGACAGTCTAAACAACACAGATTCGAGTTGGTCAGAATCATTCACTCAAGCAATAAGCATTAACTCTCGTGAGCCCCTGCAGTGATGGGTGCTTGTGAGAATGAATGCCTCTTGTAGATGGAGGCAGGGTAGGAGACTGAGTCGTACGCATTGTTAACCCACTACATCCTGAGGCTCATTTTTTAAGATGTGCTTATTGTCCTATGAAGGCTGCACTACAGATAGATAGATCAACCATTTTTAGGTCAAGGGTGGTGCCAGAATAGCTTGGCGCCTCAGGCGCCCAGCTATTCTGGCACTGCCCTTGGAACTATTTTCAAGCAGTAGTGTATCCAGGATGTAAAGGGTTAAGTTCTGGCTCTCAGAATTTTAGGATCTCACACCTGTATAGTATAAGAACTTTGTAAGTATAAGAATTTTGCAAGTATAAGAATTTTGATCAGTTTCTAAGTTTCTTGGCAGTTTGAGGAAAGATGTTAGGTTTCTGAGAGAGGACAGTTCTGAGGAGAAAAGTTGCTAGATCAGAACCTGTTTTGATCGACCCCTCAGATGAGAAATCACCTGTCATTAAAGACCATCATTTAGACTGTTTTCTTTAACCCATTATCTGCCGGCGCAAGGCGAAGCTTTCCTTCTGCAAGAGACATAAATCCTCATGAGCCCCCGCATTCGCGGGGGCTCATGAGGATTTATGTCTCTTGCTAGTTCTTTGTGTCCGCGTCTGGTCCCATTTCAGTTGTGCTCTTCACGTGAATGTCGGTCAGGGTGCAGCAGTTTCAGACGGGAAATCCGAGTCCAATGGCAGGAAAGGGGTTAATGCCATTGACACATTTTGTCCTTCCAGACTTCTCTTCAAAGAGCACCCCCTCGTGCACGCAGCCGCCCGTACTAGTAAGGTGCAGTACCGGTGGCTGCGTGCACGAGGTGCAGGGGTGTCCAAATTTTTTAATTGTCATCTTTCCCCGGGCAAGCAACATGTCATTTTCATCTTTCCCGCACAAATATTATCTTGCCCGCAAATTGCAAACAGAACTATAATGTACACAGCCACGTGTCTCTTGTTTGTTTGGAAGTTTCAGCACTGTTGGTTACTAACAAATCTTTTGGGGCACAAACATTCCGAGAAAATGATTCATGGAGACATTCGGACAAAGCCGGCGATATAAATTGCTCTGTCATTGGCTTTGCCTGAAAACATGCACCAATCAAGTAGCGCATCTTTGAGAAGCTACGGCAGCAATGTAAGGGAAGCTACTGGCTTGGAGTTTGTTTTGCTGTAGCAGACGAGAGATTTAGCAGCTGGCGAAGTCAACTGTCTGCATGTTTTGCGATCACGTTTTGTAATTTTTATTTTTTTAAATCTTTCGCGCGGCCAAGCTGCCTTTTGAATTTAATTTTTCTGGGCGATATTTTATCATGCCCCGGGAAACAGAAAATGGGATTTGGCAACCCTTGAGGTGGTTGTGACAAATATATCTTCACAATTTTCAGCCAGTGATGCGGAGATTTTGTTTTTCAGATCTCTTCCTCCCAGCCCAGCATCAGCACCATCACGCCAGCCAAGACAGCTCAGATCTCACACACCATGGCATTGCCCATGCCCCCGCGACCCACCTCCGTCTGGTCCTTGACCTGTCTGCGACCATCCCCGCCTCTGCGACCCGCCCTCATGTGTAGGGACGACGCCCTACGCAGCCCGCGCAGTAGTCGCAAGTCCACGCAGCGCAGAAAACCAGGTGTGTGGAGTGTGATCATAGTATCAGGCATCGAATTGTCCTGGAATCCATAATTTTGTAAAGAATGATTGGGCTTACCATGGAAAAATGTTTTATCCCCAGGAGAAAGAAAGATTGGAATAATTTGTTGTGTTCTACAGTAAGACCCTGATGTACCACAACTGGATGTTGATTGACCATGATAGTTCATGGGTGGTGTCAGAATAGCTTGACGCCTCTCCAAATCTGATTTAGACCTCAAAGAAACAGTTTGTTGTTTTTGTCAAACTGTGTGACTCTGAAATGTTTGAAGGAATTGTCCCTAAGCTTCACATTCAACAGCCGTAACATGTTCTTTCTTTGTTTGTGCCTACAAAATCAGCATAGATGTTCTTGCGTCCAGCTGCTGTTTTATAATTGCGTGCTGAGCTATGACTCGGGCTTCATTGCTTTTTCTTTTTAAACTTTGTGTCTTGTTCTTCTGTCTGATGCAAACAGTGAGAACCTACTCCGGGGATGAGAGCGAATGGCAGCGAAGTTAGTCGCCTGTTGTGTGTGGTTGTGTGTACCATTGTTGTTCTTTTCCCGATGAGCAAAGGAAACGTGACATTTTTGGAATCAATGGAAACGCTAAAGTGTTTCAAAACATGTTGCATTTCTTTTGCTTGTCAGTATATGTCATGATGTCATCTTGAGTTTTAAATCGTTTTTGTAGTTATTTTTGGTGTAGTTCCTTGGCCCTGTTTACCATGAGATAGCCTTTGTTGCTTGCACAGCAATAAGCCATTCAGGCCCGACGCACTTCAGCAGAAGGTAGATCCACCACAATAATTCAAGGGTAGTGCCAGATTAGCTTGGTGCCTGATGGCGCCAAGCTGATCTGGCACTACCCTTGAATTATCATGGTTGATCCATCTCCTGCAGCTGGTATATAGTCATTAGGTGACACCTCCTCAATTTGGGAAATGCCGCCGAGGGGTGAAATGGGTTGAGCTCTGAAATTCAAATCCTTCGCCTCACCCCCCACCCCTCGTTCCCCAGGGCTGATGTGGCTGTTGATCTTTGTCATGTGAGCGCAACAGAGAGTAAGTGCTTTTTTTGGTGAAAAGCGAGGTTTTCACAGCAAAACAGCATGGGTGCTTCTGTGGCGGTTATGTGCCGGAATTCCTTTTTTTGAAAACCTTACCTGCCATAAGAAATTACATGCTCCTCTGGACCTTTCAGGTTTTTGAAAATTCAACAGAAGCACCCATGAAATTGGAAATCGTGCTTTTTGCAAAATGAACTGGCTTTTGATTGTACAGGCCGGATCTCTTCCTTATTTTATATTGTCTTATTTATGTCTGCGTGCCGTCGTGGTCGTGCCTTGTGGGTCTGGCATGGAAAACTGCACGCATTTCTGTGCATCATGTTGTGGAGTTTTTTTGTGAATTGTCCGCCTGCAAGATGCATAGATCCTCGGGAGCCCCAGCAAATGCTGGGGCTCATGAGGATCTATGTCTCTTGCTGACTTTGTTATAATCTGAGTAAGGTGGGTAAGGTTGTAACTTTATACATCTCAACCAGATCGTTTTTGTCACATCCTGCATGATTTGAGTTTGATCGGACCCATGCGTTCAGAAGAAAGGGTGTGATGTGAAAACTGGATTTCACGTCAAGTTGTTGTTTGGATGTGTTTTCTCTCAGTGTTTGTGTCTTCTGCCGTTTTGCCTCTTTGGGCACCCTCTCCTTGCCCCTTTTCATCTTGATACAGTATTGCTTGAAATAAAATTGACTATGATAGTTTAAGGGTGGTGCCAGGATAGCTTGGTGGCTGAGGTGCCAAGCTATTCTGTCACCACCCTTGAACTAAAATGGTTGATCTATCTTCTGATCTGTAATGTAGCCTTCACGAGACGATAAGCAAATTAAAAAAAAAAATCAGCCCAGGATGTAATGGGTTATTATGAGAAAAAGGATTGTGGGCGGAGAGTTAGCTTGAAATGAACCCAGCATGCTCGATCGTCTGCCTCGCCCACCCGTGACATTAAAACTGCTCGGCACTGAACAGTAATTCATCCTTCATTGCATCACAAGCATGAAAGAATGACACCTCCCTCCACCTAAAAAAACAAACGTTCATTGCATCGCAAGCATGAAAGAAGTACACCTCCTTTACCTTTAACCTTTTTAGCCCTGATCCCAACAGCAGGAGATGGCTTGACCATGATAATCCAACAGCAGGAGATGGCTTGACCATGATAATTCAAGGTCGTGCCAGATTAGCTTGGTGCCTTTAACGCCAAGCTAATCTGGCATGACCCTTGAATTATCATGGTCAAGCCATCTGCTACAACTGGTACATAGTCGTTAGGCAACACCTCCAAAATGTGAGAAATAGGACCTTGGGCTAAAAGGGTTAAAACAAATGTATCTATTGCATTTTCCCAGGCACAACAGCAAGGAATCTAACAAGGCAAATACAGTTGATGGCATTTTTGGGTATGGAGTATAGGTTGCCGGCAATAACTGAACAGAAGTCACCTATTATGTTATAGCTTATGTTTTAAAAGTAGCACGGCCTTAAAGTAATACTAGTCCTCATTGACCTATAAAGCCGTGACATGCTACGACAGGATATGGATCGACCATGATAGTTCAAGGGTGGTGTCAGAATAGCTTGGCGCCTACAGGCGCCAAGCTATTCTGGCACCACCCTTGAACTATCATGGTCGATCTGTCTCTAGAACCGTAACTGAGGTGATTCGATGGCCCATGATAATTCCAGGGTTACACGTCTCTCCCACCAAGCAGGATCGTCGGCAGCGCTCAAGGGGTTGATAAATGTCTAAAATACCAGTGCACAATAAGATGGATTCACAGAAACTTTGAAATTTTAGACCATTTTCATTTCTGTGAATTTTCTGAGCAGTGGCTATTTAACCCTTATCATTCGGAATACACCAGTGTGTGAAGTAAGTTTGACTAAAATAGTTCAAAGGTAGTGCCAGAATAGCTTGGTGCCTCTGGGCGCCAAGCTATTCTGGCACCACCCTTGAACTAAAGCCATTGGTCTATATCCTTATCTGTAAGTACTATAATGTAGCAGTGTACAAATTTGAAGCTTTTAGCCTCAGTATGACCACCATTTCATTCTATCTGAAGTGCCACTTGATTTCCTGTCTGATCTTTTTGTATCCTGTAATGTGACAGTTTTTATTTTATTATTATTTTTTTTTTTTAAACAGTCACACACAGTTCTTATTTTTAACTTTTGGATGTTGTAATCATGCCCGGTTTGTCTCTTAGTTGCCTTTTCAATCCCACACTGGTACAAGAACGAAGTGTTACGGTTTATGAATTTTTAACAGCTTTGTCGGATATTTTCATTTTGTTTGTTAAGTTGTAGTGTTCGTCAAAGATGATTTGTATTAGTAAGTGGTGGCAGCACATCTTGTAGTCTTGTTCACTTCTGTTCTCTGCAAATGGTTCAGTGGAATTAACTCCAAAGATGCGTTTACTGCTTGAATACAAGCATAACCCTTTGGTTGTTGGTGGCTACTTTGAGGTGATTCCTGGCAGAATCACCTCGACTGAAGTCGCTACCGACAGCGAAAGGGTTAAAGTTATTGAAAATATGTGGACATTTCTTTTTGATGATACTTCGACCCATTCAGCCCTAACGCCCTACAGCAGGAGATGGATTGCCCATGATAATTCAAGGGTAGTGCCAGATTAGCTTGGCGCCTGATGGCGCCAAGCTAATCTGGCACTACCCTTGAATTATCATGGGCGATCGAATCTCCTGTTACTGGTACATGGTCGTTAGAAGACATCTCCAAAATTGGGGAAATTCGGCCGTGGGGGTTAAATGGGTTAACTCTTGAGTGGTACTGTGATGTTGACGGTCGGCAGTCATGACAAATAATGGGTAGATGTACCTTCAGTAGCAGTCATGTTAAAAGATGAAGGATGATTTTGATATGTACACTAACGTGTTGTTACATGTTTTGAGAAAGTATGCTTATAGATAAAACTGAACTGTTTTTATTTGTTGTCATTTTGTCTAATTTTTGTTGTTTTCTAGTGACGTACAACGAAGATGCGTTCATCTTACAAGTCATAGAGGCCTACTGCAACAGCGCCAAGACGCGACACACCGTCAACTCTTGTGAGTATTTCATCCCTCTTCATCGCAGCGTCAACAATGGCTACATTTTCTGCTTTATATCATACTTCATTTTGTTCATGTTGTCTGTTCAATTTACGTTTTCAGTTTAGGTGAGATATTTGCTGACGAGCAAAAGAAATACAACATCATTGGAATCTGCAAAGTGTTCCCGATGATTCCAAGGATGTCACGTTTCCTTTCCTCGACAGTATATTCGCTTTGTTTTGTGTGCTGTCGGTTAAATTCACTCTTTGGTTTTAAGTGTGTGGTCGTTTTTTTTTGTCTTTTTTTCCCGTTTGTTTCGCTTTGTTCATATAATTATGTTTAAGGTGCAACGCTGTTCGGTGCTTTCAGTCTCTTTGACTGCTTGCTGTCATTGTGTGTGCTGGTTTGTGATTTTGGACAAAATCACAGAGCAGCACACAATTCCAGTCATCCACTTTAGAACAGATGTTGCAGGTGAAACACAGTTAAGTTTAGCTCCAAGAGTAGGTCAGATGTAGATCTAAGTGGAGATCAAGTATAGATCTAGGTGTAGATTAAGTGTAGATGTAGGATAGGTTATCTCCCAGTATCAGAGTTCTCCCACCTGTTGGGTTTTTCTGACCCACACATTACTATAAATCAGAATCGAGCATCACAACATTTTGATGAGAGAAGAACTGAATGGAGAAAGGAACACGCTTAGAAGTGGCAGACCCAGTTATGACGCAATTTATTTTGATTAGGAATAATACCTATTGACCCTGTCCATTTGCAGCTAGTCTGTGATTTTGAATATTCTGGCCTGGAGCTATTAGGTCCGAAATCACGGACTAGCACACACTAGCTGATCAACTGAATCTGAGACAAACGGTAGCCGCACCAAATTGATCATTCCTAAATACAATTTGGATTTGCGTCTTGTTTTTCTATCATGCAAACAGTGAGAACCTACTCTGGGGATGAGAACGAGAGAGTAGATGACTTTTTAGTCAGAAGTAGGTAAAAATGCTCGTTTGTTTGACGCAATCGATGGATTAAGAGCCGGGACACACGTGAGAAGTGGACTAAAAGCCTGGACGAACATGTGAGATCGCGTGTTCGTCCAGGCTTTTAGTCCACTGCTTTGTCAGATGCACACAAATTTTCACCTACTTCTGATTTCCAAACAATCTCTATTTTCATGATGTCACTAATTGTCTTTTCTTGTCAGTTGTAGATTTTTCTTTGCACTTAATAAGCAGAATTTGAAATGAAAAAAATCACGCCCCTCCCCCCCAAAAAAAAAAATGACAAGATTAATCCAGTGGAAAAGATAGTTTGCTACAGTTGAAATTTGAAAGTCTCGCAGACATAGCAAGCAGTTGTAAGTTTCAAACCGAGATGACGAGGCGCTGCTGCAGGTCAGATAATTACGTCGTTGAACCCCTTCACTGCTGGAAAAGAGCGAGTACCACCCATCTGCAAGAGGCAAAGAACCTCATGAGCCCCGCAGGTGCAGGGGCTCATGAGGTTCTTTGCCTCCTGTTGACCCTGTTTTACATCTATGTTCCTTAGAAGAATGGGGTAAATTGACTTGGGGGGGGGGGGGGGGGGGGGTTAGAAAACATAATTTGCGATTCCTGGCCGTGAAGGGCTTAGTGTGTGTGTGAGGGTTTTTTGTGTGGCTGTGTTGTCATTTTAGGTTGACCCGTTCAAGGCACCGCCCATCAGTAGCTGCGGAAGTGTCGTATAGCGTTGCCGCTGGCAATGCTATCCGACACTTTCGCAGCTACTGATGTGGGGGGGAGCCTTCAGAGAATCAGCTCTCTGTGCTGCAGGTCTTTTCAGTTTCCGCTGTGTTAAATTGGTTGAAGTATTTATTTATTTGTTTATTTATTTTAAATCGTGTTTTTAACGAGTGTGGTGTATGGTGAAAAACATGTGAGCTTTTGTTGTGGATCATCATGGTCACTTTGGTTTCATGTGTCTGTACTATGAATTACATGTACAGTCAAACCTTTCTAAGTGACCACCTTTTAAGGCGACTTTTTGAAGGAGACAACCCATTTTGGTCCCATTGTTTGGAGATAACCCTGTGAATAGAGACCACCTGTCTGAGGCAATCATTTTTTGATTGTCCCCTGAGTGGTCACCACAGACAGGTCTGGCTGTACCACATGTTGTTTTTTTGTGTTTTTTTTTTTTTTTCTTTTACTTCTCATGCTTTCTGTTGCTTCAGCGTTTGAGGCCTAACTGTTTGTGGTAACTTGCAAACCACTTTTGTAGGTAAAATCCAAAAAATGATGGACCCAAAGATAAAGCCGAAAGGGGGAAAAGGTAGGATGTGCACGCATTTGGCAGCAGGGAGTGGAGTTTGACTCGCTCCTGTTGATTTGATTAGCTTAGGATGTACAAGTTTGTATGGCATTGGAAGTTACGCATCAGAGCATGAAAACTACACACAGGCTCAGGCTGATGAGACGAATATGTTGTGTGTTCAGGCAGATATTTTAAGGGCTTGGGAGTTATAAGAAGTTCATGTCATCTTCCTATGTGATTTGTTTGTTTGGTTTTTTGTTTGTTTGTTTGTTTGGGTTGGACTTTTGTCATTTGTTTCTTTGACATGTATAAGAGATGTACACAACACAAAACATTAATCTGGTGGTCAAAATACATGTGTTTTCGCTCCTTCACTGCTAACGATTGCAGAGTGTCGTTTTGTTATCTGTGTGAATTAAATGCCTAATGGCCCCAGTTGCTCAAAGAACATTGGTACAAAGTGGTGTCAGCAAGAGACATAGATCCTCATGAGCCCCCGCGAATGTGGGGGCTCATGAAGATCTATGTCTCTTGCAGTTGTTCTCGGCAGTCAAGGTGTTAAGTTGCCGCACGTACCCTTATCGCTTATCAAGATGAAAATTCTCTGCTTTATTTGAATCTTGAAGGGGAAAGTAAAGAGATAATGAGAAACAACAATTACTGCGTACAGTGCTCTTCTCATCAGCCTGAGGCTTACGTGATTCACGTGTCGTGTAATTTTTTTGTTTGTTTGTTTTGCTGGTGCTGTTGATTTTCTGTGGAGCACAGCTTGCCTGCTGTACATTTATGCTGTTGTATGTTGTATATTTAACTCGTTTGTTATAATATGTACGGAATGCCAGTGAAGACATTATTCATTAACTCATTAAATCATAATGTTTTGTTCTGCATTCAGTAGTATTATTGGTATAGTTGATTGGGGGAGGGGAGGATTGGGGAAGGTGGGGTGGGGGTTGGTGGGGAGGGGGTGGGGGTGCTTGTCTTGGAGTAATCGGACCTAATCCATCACCGCATCAGTTTGTCTTTGACTACTTCGTAAGCACTGGTGCATCATGCATGCATACCCGTATTTGTAATCCTTATAAAGAGCACTTCTCTTTGGGGGAATGTTGACTGCTTGGAATCAGATAGTTTGTGAAATTTGAACGTCTCTGTCAGTACGAGGGTGACTAAAATGCCACTCAGAACCACCCAGACATGTACATTCCTTTGAGCCCCAGGCCTCCGTCGTATGAGCGAGTGTAAGTGCTCCACTTAGCAGAGCATCTTGCTTAGTGGCTGGTGCAGGACTAGGCTTACGTATGCAGAGGAGCCCAATGGAGCCTGAGAAAAGTCACATGAGAATTTGAGTGGTTTGTTGCAAAATGCATATCCTGAAATCCATATGACATTTCACAAAGTTCCATCCAGGGGGAGAGGAATGACGGCTAGCATGTAGGGCGAGGCGCAGTGTAGGTGGGGAAAATGCACCTGTAAAGAGAGAAATGGGCATTATACTCCTATAGACCAGAGGCCAGTGCCATGACTGAGCTTAGTCCTGCACCAGCCACTAAGGTATATGCTCCGCTATGGCGAAGCACCTTGCTTCGTGACTGGCGCAGGACTAAACTCACTTCTGCAACTGACCCTGAAATCATAATAGAGGAGTAGGGAAAAGCGCAGATAGGGGAGAGAATTGTGTATTGTAGGGGAGAAAACTGTGTATTGTCGAGGGAGAGAACAGTGTATTGTAAGCCAGTAAGCGTAGATGGATTAATCAGTGCTGGCAGTTACCCCTTTTGGTTTTTTAATATTTGCTACTGTACAGATTTTTTAAAAAAAAATTTGCTTTTTTTTTCTTTTTCTTCTGAGCCTTGAATGCAGAATGTTGGTGTTGTACAGTGACTGACCGGCTTGTGAGTCTGGGATTGACGCATGCTGACTGAAACCCTGATCTTGTCATTCTTTGTTCTCTCTCTCTCTCTTGTGCTTGCTTGCATCCTGTCGTGGATTGCGGATCGTTTACCATTCCAGTGGATCTCTCCAAGCTCAGGCTAAGTGACAGCTCAAACTCGGGCTCGGACGGGGCCCCATACGTGGACCTGGGGTCCCCCGAGTTCGAGGACTACCCCTTCATCCACGGCCGGCCCGTCATGGGCCCGTTCTGTTGTGCCACTTTTCCGCTGGCCCGCGGGCTGGCGCGCACCATTAAGCGACTGTGAGGTGAAATCAGTCTGTCGATGGCATAATGGATGTCAGGACGAAGAAGAAGAAGAAGAAGAAAAAACCGCCAGACTGAAAAATTAGCCTCTGCAATGCCAGTGGACGCTGATTGTGTGTTTGAAATCATTCACGGCCCCCGCTGTCAAAAGAACTTGGATGCAAAGAGGTATGAGCATGAGGCATAGATCCTCATGAGCCCTCGCAACTGCAGGGGCTCATGAGGATCTTTGCCTCATGTTGTTGGATGATGGTCAGATGTTTCTTGACAGTGAAGGGGGTTAGTGTGCACTTGCCCCACAGCCCACCATCGAGCGACCGTGAACTGAAGTCAGCTTGCCGTTGGGAAAGGGGAGTCCTGTGTTAACCCCTTCATTGCTGAGAAAAAGCGAACGAGATGCAGCTGCTCAGATCCTCATTAGCCCTCACAGTTGCAGGGGGCTCATGAGGATCTATGCCTCTTGTGCGTATCACTTTTTCAGCTTTAGTGGCTTTGAGCTGACAAAGGTTTCACAGGCACAATCTGCGACCACTGGCGGTTATTGGGTTGAAGACAAAATAAACAGACTGTGAAAACGTAAGGTGTCTTTTTGGGAACGCTGTTCATTTCATGATTTGGAATCGGGGATGAAGACTTAAATGGCAGGTATGGTTACTGGGGCAGGAGTCAGTCTAATCCTGATTTGAGGTTTGACGAGAGGGATTGATGTGAGCTTCGTTGATGGAAACTCACTGATGCTAGTAATGGAAGATAAAGATACGCGCAAACAAACAGGAGAAAACTGGTTTCGACTCACGATTCAAGCATACCGACAGTGACGGTCAGACAATGTCGTGCCTCTGTAGTGTTTTAGAACTGCCGTAGCGGTCGACTTCAAGTTCCCTCGAGTTTGAGGGGAACGCTTAACATCCACCATCATTATGATGACGTAATTATTATTATGATGCATGTGTGCAGGTCTGTGATTTTGGACTTTATGGCCTGGGGCCGTTAGGTCCAAAACCACAGACCAGCACATGCTGACCCTAGGCTGCACTTTTAAATTTTAGAAGTGTCACCTAACAGCTATATACCAGTTGCAGGAGATGGATCGACCATGATGATTCAAGGGTCGAGCCAGATTAGCTTGGCGCCGAGCTAATCTGGCTCGACCCTTGAATCATCATGGTCGATCCATCTCCTGCTGTAGTGCGTCGGGGTTGAATGGGTTAAGGTTAGGGGTTGTGGATCATCACAGACACAGTACATTATCTTCGTTTTCATCTTCACGTTGTCGGCAAGGAAGCAAATGGAGGTTGTTCGGAAATCAGCAGTTGGTCCAAATTTGCTCGTTTCGACAAGAACTTTGGATTGAAAGCCCGGACAATCGGGGGATATTTCATGTTTGTCCAGGTTTTAAATCCACAGTTTCAGTCAAAAGCCACGCGGGTTTTAAAAAAAATAATTTTGTGAACCTACTTCTGATTTACGAAAATCATCATGTTGCGTTAGTGAGTGTTTTTGACGTCGAGATGCAGGTTGACGGTGTTCATTAAAGTAGTTTTGAAAATTGTGCTAATTATTGTAATTAATGTAAAATATATTGTGAAACATTAACCCCTTCACTGCCTAGAAAAACTAAGTGGGATCCAGCTGCAAGAGGCGTAGATCCTCATCAGCCCCTGCGACTGTTGGGGCTCATAAGGATCTATGCCTCTTGCTGACACCGCTTTGTGTTGCATGTTCTTGGACGGTCTTCGGCCTTGCATGCGCACAGCTTTCAGATGCAAAGATTTGTGATCACGGGGCGGTGAAGGGGTTAACCCTCTCAGCCCCAAGGCCCCGTTTCCCAAATTGTGGAGTTGTCACCTGACAAGTATGTGCCAATTGCAGGAGATGGATGGGCTGTGATAATTCAAGGGTAGTGCCAAGCGCCAAACTAATCTGGCATTACCCTTGAATTATCACGGCCCACCCATCTCCTGTGATGGGGTCTTGGGGCTAGTTGGGTTAAACAAATAATTAACGGGTGCATGATGTGTTCAAATGTCCAAGGTAATTTTTGTTCAGGTGGGGGGGAGGGGGAGGGGGGGGGGGGGGTAGGATGCTTGGGATTAGAGTTTTCTCTCTATTGTACATAATATTGTCATTATTACACAGAAAATGCTATGAAAAACAGTTGCCAGTAAGGGATGTTTGCAAGTTCTGATTTTCTTCTCTTTTTTTTTTTCTTTTTTTTTTGGTGTTGGGGGTGGGGGGGGGGGGGGGGGTTGGAGGTGGGGTGGGGGTGGAGAGCATGGAAGGTAGCCAGTTATTTGGAATTAAGTTTAAAATTAAAGTGTGCCGCGTTTGAAATTGTATCCATAGGTTTTTGTTATATTATTTTTCTCCCCTGTTCCATCTTAAAAATTATGAATGACATCTTGAGTCTTAGAGAAAAATCTGAAGTGAAAGTGAAAGGTACGCCAAAAATAACGAAAAGACGAAAAGTTAATGGACACAGAAAGGTCCAATCATTCTCTCACGACTGTTTGACTGCCGTGTGGGCACTTTCCATTGGTCATTAGTCAGCATAGAATTTGGAGACTGCCTTAACAATTGAATGCACGTCACAGGCAGCACTTAGTTAGCTGGTTTGTGTTTTGATTTTGGTTTTCCGAGACTGTTCCTTGTTCATCATGCGTGTGCTGGTCTGTGATTTTGGACCTCGTGGCTAAAAGCCACGAAGTCCAAAATCACAGACCAGCATGCAGTTCATGTTTAGCGTCCCACTCCTAGACACACTCTCCCGTCTAGCTCTTTGCCTGTGGACATCAGTTTCAGCTGCCGCGAGATTTCTTACATTGTTGGCGGCGAGATCCGAGATTGCAGTGCGTGTGCTTGGCTATTTGTAGCACGGGATGTGTCCTTACAAGCTGTTTACAAGCGTGCGTACCGGATCCAGAAATAAACTCTGTACCTCTTACGTCCTGAGAACGAAATCATCTAGATATCTTCGGAGTTCTATATAATAATAATAATAATAATAATAATAATAATAATAATAATAATGAGTACTTGTATAGTGCCTAACCTCGGGTTAGAGCTCTAGGTGCTTAACAAAAGCTAATTGTACAAAAATAACTAATTACAAAAGTTCTGGAATTATCATAGTTATGGTGACAGATCGACCATGATATTTCAAGGTTGGTGTCAGAATAGCTTGGCGCCTCTAGGCGCCAAGCTATTCTGACACCAACCTTGAAATATCATGGTCGGTCCACATCCGGTCGTAGTCTTTCAGGGCTTTATGGGTAAACAAAATTAATTAGCAGCAGAGTGCATTATACGAAAAAAAGTTACTTAGTAGGCAAAGAGCGAAGGAACGTAGATCCTCATGAACTCTGGTAGTTTGTTGACTGGGTAGATATGGAGCTAGTCAGTTTGCTAACACTGTACTGTACATGTATACTCACGAGCAAAATAATTGCAGCATCATTGGGTTCGTCGGAAACATTGTTACTGTTCACACTTACTGGTGAATAAAAGTAACGCAGTGTCATTGGAATCATTGGTAACACTGGCATGTTTCCGATGACTCCAGTGATGTTGCATTTCTTGTGCTTATTAGTCTACATTTGCGGCTGTAGATGTACTTTGCCCATGGACTGTGGTGTCACTCATTTGTCGCAGGTACACATCTTGTGTTATGTTGTGTTACATGAATGCTAATCACCATATCAATGCAAACAAATAAGACAAATTTGGTTTCCTCTAATTTCTGATGTCCACATATCTATATTTTTCTTCTGATGGCATAATTTCATCTGGGTAGGAGGGAATAGATTTTTTTAATTTTTTTTTTAAGGTCAGTGGGGGGGGGGGGGGGGGGGGGAATAATGGGTGGAGTATTTTGATCATGTTGTGTTTAATATTGTCATGTTGCCAAGACGTAAGCATCAGTGTATTCATTCATAAATTCATTCAGAATTATTTTTGGATGGCACAATAGATGTTTTTGGGAAATGAGAAGTTTCGGTAGAGACATATTCCAAACTGTTGCAAACAGCAGAGTTAATTTCATTCGATACAAACAACATATGGATGTGCGGCATGAGCTGCGCATCCGGATGCCGTTCATCTTGAATGGGTTACAAGCATGTCTGTCTGGGAAGTTCTGATTTCCAAGCGTCTATTGCTTTGGGCTGGAAAGGAATGAGGTGGGGGTGGGGGTGAGGGAGGGAGGTGGAGGGGGGGGGAGGGCTAGTGACTACTATGTGTAGTCAAATCATTCCGTGTTTGTTTTGGTGATACATCACTTTAATTATGCTGAGATGTACTGGTAGAGGGAAGCAACACAGACACAGCAGGGTTTACCTTGTCGACATGACAGATTATCTTTGATAATAACTGAACAGCTGCAGTCATTTTGCAAGTTGTACATCCATAGGGCTTGCAAATAGGAGGCAGACCCAGTACATTGCTTCACGTGCTTCAGGACTTTGAGAGCTGATGAATTCAAGCACATTTGACCACCCATAACAACTAAGCAAAATCATTTGACGTACATGTTTGACTCACGTTTCTGAAATTTTGAAATGAATGTCTGACTAACAACAGGTTGCATCGTCTGTTTTCTAATGGAATGCATGGAGAGAGGATGCTGGTGTGTTTCATTATTCTTATCCACAAGAGGCGTAGATCCTCCTGAGCAAGAGGCATAGATCCTCATGAGCCCCCACCTTGCGACTGCCTCTAGCTGACCCATTTATACCAATATCTGGTGTGGGATATTCAGTGATGTCATGTGTTTGTGCATGTTCATGATACCTGTGTATGCAATGATACTGTGTGCATGAGCATAAGCATTTGTTGATCATCGTGTTGTGAGACTAGCCCCATCAAGGTTTGACACTCGGTCTTAATCTGCATAAAATGTCAGCAGGACCAGTCATCATTTTACATTGCACCTTCTGACCAATCGCATTTCCAGAGGAAGGTGCAGTGCAAAATATGATTGGCTTTCTGGTCACATTTTGCGTGGCACCTCCTCCTGACCAGAAGACGGTGTAACGCGGAGTTTAGTTGGTCTTGCTGAATGCATCTCATGCACTTGAGGTTTGGTGTCCCGAGCCTTGGTTTCAGTAGTGTCCCGTGTGTGTGTAGTTGTAGTTGATACCATGTCCCCACCGTGGAAAAACATACACTTGTTTGTGATTCACCTGTATGTGTGAAAACGTGTGGTAGTTGTCGTAATCAATAGTCTCCCGTATTTTGCCTGCATTGTGTGTGTTTCCAGTTATTTTGGCAGTGATACTGAAGTATTTTATGGAGGTAACTATTTTGTATTCTATAGAATCTACTGTTTATTTTTTTACTTCTACTTTCATCAGTGTTTGTTGTTTGGTAGAATGATGGTGCTCATTAAGACTTTTTCATTTTTTTTAACCCTCTGTCTATCGGCAGCATTTTATTTTGGCGACGATTCCTGCAGGAATCATCGTGACAAAACCCACTACCGACAGCCAAAGGGTTAAAATTAATTTTGAACCAGGTGGTATGCACGCTGTGCTGACGGGGCATTCAGCAATATCTTATATATCTTATTATTAGGCTCATTTTTATTTTTAGTATTTAAGGTTTTTTTTTCCGTTGAGGTGCAGCGGTGGTCATTTCTCTGTTGCTATGTTTAGAGTAATTTTACTTTGGTAGGCAAATCAAAATGTTTAGCGCAGTCACACATTAGTCTGGTGCATGGTAGCTGCGGTTGGCCACTTATTTCAGCCGTTTCACTTTGAAGATTTGCTTTTTATGTTGTCATTAGTGTGTAGTAATCGTCCATTCACAACACTTTTCACCATTCGGTGTGAACCCTTTGGCTCTCGGCAGCGCTTTTTGTCGCGATGATTCCTGCAGGAATCATTGCGACAAAAAGCGCTGCCCAGAGCCAAAGGGTTAAGATGTTGTAGTCTGTGTTGATCCTTCACATCATACTATGTGCACAGATTAATCCTTTTCATCCTGATACACCCATTCTTTATCTCATTGCACCCCGAGACCGAAATCCCCAAATGTTGCCGTCGTCCTTTGAAGACTGCAGTGCAGTGCAGGACACAGATCGACCATGATAGTTCAAGGGTGATGCCAGAATAGCTTGGCACCCATAGGCGCCAAGCTATTCTGGCATCACCCTTGAACTATCATGGTCGATCCATATCTTGCTGTGGTGTGTGTGAGGTAGAATGAGTTGAAATAAACTTGACTGATAGTTCAAGGGTGGTGCCAGAATAGCTTGGCGCCTGAGGCGCCAAGCTATTCTGGCACGAGCCTTGAACGAAAATGGTTGATCTGTCTCAAAATCTGTAATGTAGCCTTCATAGGACAATAAGCACATTTTTTTTTTTTTCAAAATCAGCTTCAGGATGTAAAGGGTTAAATACTTGTACACAGCAGTGGTCACACAAACATGATGCCTGCATTTGCCACACGTGCGCACACATACGCACACGCACACACACACACACACACACACACACACACACACACACACACACACACACGCAAACATACACGCACCACACACACACACACACACACACACACACACACACACACACACACACACACACACACACACACACACACACAGACTTTATGTTGGTGCAGGTACAGTCATTGCAATATAAGCTTTGTCTAATGTACTTTTCATGTGTACTGATTGCCTTGTACATGTTTGTGTACATCTGTCGTAATTTCCATGCAGTGGGTGTAAATAATACGCATTTAGACTAAAATGGCCCGAGTTTATAGAGATTTTGAATGTGTTTCCTTGCCTTTGTACTTGAGATGGATGCATCTCCCACGAAAAAAAAAAACCCCACATTACGCTGTGGTTAGATCTATATGGGGGAAAGCCGACTACAGAAAAAAATCTGAAATTCTGGAAATTAGACGTACTCTTTACATGAATCCCTAAAATTTGAAATTTGGAAAGATCATTTTGGAATTCATTTTATTTTTTGCATCTTGTTTCTCTTCTCAGGAAGCAGGAATTTTTAACTCATTCAGCCCTGATGCACTACAGCAGAAGATGGGTCAACCATGATAATTCAAGGGCAGTGCCAAATTAGCTTGGCGCCTGTCAGCACCGAGCTAATCCGGCACTACCTTGAATTATGGTCGATCCATCTCCTGCAACAGGTGCATAGTCGTTCGACGATGCCTCCCAAATTTGGGAAATATGTGCGTCGGGCTGAATGAGTTAAACATTTGATTTTCCAGGGGTCATAGGGGTAGTGCCTCGAACTGCCTTCACCTCTGGCACTACCTTCCTCAAATCCAAAATTTCTGACTCTGGCATGAATCTAACGATGCACATTAAAAAACATCACTAAAAACATCACTAATAACATCACGCACATAAAAAAACATCACATACATAAAGTATGATGTATTCACGACGTCTGTACACCATCCTAGAAAGCAATCATAGGCGATTTTTCTCTCTTTTTTTTTTGGTAGGGGAAGGGGTGGAGTTGAACTTGATTGCAATTTGTTTTCTGAATTTATAAATCTGTGATGCAAGAATGGTGCAGGAAAAAATGAGAAAAATTCAACTTGTGATAAAATTAAATTTGAATGCTGAGATGCATCCATTATTTTATTTTATTTTTTACATAGTGTCACTTTTGTGCGTATCTGTACTTTGTCATAGGTGTGCTGGTCTGTGATTTTGGACCTTATGGTTGAAAGCTGTATGGTCCAAAATCACAGCCCAGCACACATTTTTATTTGCTTCCTGTTCTCAATTTTCTTTGTACTTGATGTTGTGCTGTTGCTTACACCTATCTGTGTTTTTTTTTTCTTCTGTTGTGCGTACGTGTACGTGTGTGGCCGACAGCTGTGTTAAGCAATCCCAACTTTCTCATCGCTGACGAGGAAAAGATCCTGGTCTTTGACGACACGGAAAACCATGAGGAAAAGTAAGTGCAGAAAATTTTTCATTTAAAAAAAAAACAAAAACTTTTTATTATTATAATTGTTATTAACATTTATTTATTAATTTTTGGAATTATTTATTATTTTATTATTATTACTATTATTGAATTATTATTTTTATTTATTTATTTTATTTATTTATTTTTTTTTTTGGGGTGGGGGGTGGGGGGGGGGGGTGAGTTTACTAGACGTTAGGGTTATTGTTCTATAAAACTAGTAAACTCTTAACCCATTACATCCTGAGGCTGAATTTTTAGAAATTGTCCTATGAAGGCTACATTACAGATTAATAATAATAACAATAATGATTACTTGTATAGCGCCTAAACTCGGATTAGAGCTCTAGGCACTTAACAAAAGCTAATTGTACAAAAATAACTAATTAAAAAAACGCAATTTACAAAAAAAAAATTTAAAAAAAAATCAAAAATTAATGGATCTGTGACAAAGACCGGTTGTAGGGGATCAGTGGTAAGGGAGAGAAGTGCACATTTCTCTCCCTTACCAGTGCTCTGTCCACTTTGAACAATATTATGGATTCTGAGCTCTAGCAATGACCCCATTTGTGTTTAACCCTTATCATTCGGAATACACCAGTGTGTGAAATAAGCGTGACTAAAATAGTTCAAGGGTAGTGCCAGAATAGCTTGGCGCCTCTAGGCGCCAAACTATTCTGGCACTGCCCTTGAACTAAAGCCCATTGGTCTATATCCTTCTCTGTAAGGACTATAACGTAGCTTGCATATGGCAGTGTACAAATTTGAAGCTTTTAGTCTCAGTACAATATGGGTTAAAAAAAAAAGGATGAAAAGCATTTAATATGGTTTCTGTTGCCTTTGTGCAGGACGCTGGTGGATACCGTGTATTCGCTCAAAGACAAAGTTCGGCAGCTGGAACAGGTGTGGTTTTAGTTTGGTACAAATGTATTTATGCTGCAAAATGCTGAAAGTGTTACATTTGTATAGATCTGCAACCAATTTTGCCAGAAACAAGCGCGTTTTTTGTTGTTGTTCAAGACAGGTACTCTCAAGCTTTGAAAGGCAAAAAGCGTCTCCTGTCATAGCTCGAAGACTGCCTTTTTAGGTCGCTGCAAGACTGCCTTTTTAGGTTGCTGCAAGACTGCCTTTTTAGGTCGCTGCAAGACTGCCTTTTTAGGTCGCTGCAAGACTGCCTTTTTAGGACGCTGCAAGACTGCCTTTTTAGGTCGCTGCAAGACTGCCTTTTTAGGTGGCTGCAAGACTGCCTTTTTAGGTGGCTGCAAGACTGCCTTTTTAGGTGGCTGCAAGACTGCCTTTTTAGGTCGCTGCAGCCAACTCTTGAAGGGCGAACAGTGTCACCTGTCGTTAAAAAACATCATTTAGGTAGCTAAAGGCGCCAAGCTCATCTGGCACTACCCTTGAATTATCATGATCAATCCATCTCCTGCTGCAGGGGCTAAGAGGGTTACGAACAGGTGGCACTGTTTGCCCTTCAAGATTTGGCTGTGGCCCCCTAGATGATGGTCTTTAGTGACAGGTGATGTCTCATAAGGGTAATGGCTTAAGACATGTTCTGCTGTATATTGTAGTCCCTTTCCTTGACCTTCAGATTACTAATTTTGGAAGACTGCCAGAATCACACACAACCTGATACATGCTGGTCATCTAACGACTATGCACCAGTTGCAGGAGATGGATCGACCATGATAATTCGCCTTTCGGCTGGAGGCTGAAGTCCAAAATCACGGACTAGCACACCAAAGTGTACATGCAGTATTGTCCACGTCACTTGTGACAAGGGCAGATAACAAACGTGATATATAACAGTGCTTCTTTAGCAGTCCTGGTGACAGTTTTTTTGTGCAACTTGCTTGGCTCATAACAAACTTCAGTTGTAAAAACAGAAAGAGTCCCTCCTTGCGACTGCTGTTGTTGGTTGGTTTTTCTCACTTTGTGTGTTTGTATTTCAGTCTAAGTAACAAGATGCTTTGATGTGTTTGCAGGAGCAAAAACGTATGCGGCAAGACCTTGATGAGGAACGTCGCTCCCGGTTACGGCTTGAAGCTGCCCTCCGCACAACTGCCGCGGTTTCCTCAGTCTCTAGCAAGTTCCCTGTCTCGGCTGCGGCTGCTGCAGCCACCTGTGCCGGTGTGGAAGTGAACGCCAGGGACAACACGCCGCCCACCTGACAACTACCCCTGCCTCTACGCCCAGCCTGCTTCATTCCCCCCGTCAACGCAGCCAGTAGTCAGATGCAGCATGGTTGACATGGTTGAAGACAATGGAGGGCTGTCAGCTTGTGTTATGGTTGACTGCCAGCCAGATCATTGTTGACTGGATTGTCACAGTTGACTGCCAGCTGTATCATAGCTGACTGACTGCCAGCCGTATTGTGCTTAACAGAAATGTACTATGGTTGACAGTTGTTTTCATCCTGGTGATCGACACTTTTCATCCTGATTGACAACTAGTTGGAGCACTGCTGACAGACAAGTGCTATGGTTGACAGCCAGTCGCATCAGCAACATGGATCGTGGATGGAAAACCAGCCAGATCACAGTTGACAGTCCCTTGCATCATGGTTAGCAGCCAGCGGAGTCACTATTGACAACCATCTGCATCTCGGTAAACGGCCGGTTGTTGGGGGGATTCAGTGAACACTACTTCATCCATGTGGCTGTTGAGATAACCCCTGACAGCCAACGGGTCATCTTTCGTCTTTGTCATCCTGATGTATATCAAACGATCGATCAACACTGTATTATCCCCAGGACTCGACACTGAACGCTAGTTGCACGAGATGTGGTTGACAAGACCAGTCACATATCACGTTTCACCGTTTTCTCCAACGTGAAGGGTGATCGGTCCACAGTCGTGCACTTTAAAAAATGCAACAAAACCGATCATAAGATCAAAGCGTAAGCACCCCAGCCGTCCTACAAATACAAACTAAGGCAAGCAAGAGGCACGCAACCTTTGCAAGAAACGGGGGCTCATGAGGTTGTCTGCCTCTTGCAGTTGGGTGGTTCGGCAGTCAAGAAATTAAACCTTGGTTCAAAGCAACTTTGTCCTAAAAATATTTATATGGACTATGGTGGCAGATACAATTGATCAAAGCTGTGGCATTTTTTAAAGTGTGTGACTGTATATGAAGTTGGCAAGACCAATCTTCTTTTGCGTCACACCATCTTCTCACCAGAAGAGGAGGCAAATTGCAGTGTAAAATGTGATTAGTCGTGCTGGGGTACATCTCGTACGACACTGAATGTGACTGGTCGTGCCAGCTGCACCTCGTGCAAACAGTTTTTTGTGTCGAGTCCTGATCCCAGTGTACATACAGCCATTGACCCGCTTGTGTTCATGTTGACAGAGGTGTAGTCATCATAAATGTTGAAAACGTTAAGAAATTCTGGGCGTACAGGCAGACGAAAGAGAAATTTGACTTCTTGTGCTTGAACTGACTTCATTTTACACTTGTGTTTGACACTTTGCGAGGATTATGTCAACAGTGTTGCAAGGCCACCATTATTTGGTCGTGGTCAACGCTCACAGACAGACTGTTCTAAAAGATTGCTATTGCTTGACGATAAATCCTGTCTTTAACGACATCGAAACGACGACAGCCAAAATCTATTAAGAAAATATTTGTGTGTGTGTGTGTGTGTGTGTGTGTGTCTTCAAGTCTCAGTTCGGACAGCTTTGCTTAAATGTTTAAAACAAAACATCTCTTATTGTTGTTTCCTAAGTCATTCGCGGCCAGCCGCATCCGGATGCATGGCTTATGTCGGATGCGGCTTGTTGTGAATGAGTTAAACCATTGTTTTTAGATGCGAATGAGGTCAGCAAGAGGCATAGATTCTCATGAGCCCCCGCAGGGGGCTCATGAGAATCTGTGCCTCTTGCGAATGGGACTCCAGACTTCGCTTCTGTGAAGCCAATCAAAAGAAAAGGATAAAGGACGAATGACACTTGTTTTGCTGTCGAAGTGAAGTGTCTTCTACATCAGAGTCTAAGATCAACTGTCATGAAAGACCATCATGTAGGTGGTTGCAGTCACTTCTTAACCCTTTGGCTGTTGGTAGCAGTTTTTGTCACGATGATTCCTGCAGGAAGGGTTAGAGTAGGGTCCTGCTGGAAGGGTTAGAGTAGGGTCCTGCAGGAAGGGTTAGAGTAGGGTCCTGCAGCAAGGGTTAGAGTAGGGTCCTGCAGCAAGGGTTAGAGTATGGTCATACAGGAAGGGTTAGAGTAGGGTCCTGCAGCAAGGGTTAGAGTAGGGTCCTGCAGGAAGGGTTAGAGTAGGGTCCTACAGGAAGGGTTAGAGTAGGGTCCTGCAGGAAGGGTTAGAGTAGGGTCCTGCAGGAAGGGTTAGAGTAGGGTCCTGCAGGAAGGGTTAGAGTAGGGTCCTGCTGGAAGGGTTAGAGTAGGGTCCTGCAGGAAGGGTTAGAGTAGGGTCCTGCAGGAAGGGTTAGAGTAGGGTCCTGCAGCAAGGGTTAGAGTAGGGTCCTGCAGCAAGGGTTAGAGTATGGTCCTACAGGAAGGGTTAGAGTAGGGTCCTGCAGCAAGGGTTAGAGTAGGGTCCTGCAGGAAGGGTTAGAGTAGGGTCCTACAGGAAGGGTTAGAGTAGGGTCCTGCAGGAAGGGTTAGAGTAGGGTCCTGCAGGAAGGGTTAGAGTAGGGTCCTGCAGGAAGGGTTAGAGTAAGGGTTAGAGTAGGGTCCTGCAGGAAGGGTTAGCGTAGGGTCCTGCAGCAAGGGTTAGAGTAGGGTCCTGCAGCAAGGGTTAGAGTATGGTCCTACAGGAAGGGTTAGAGTAGGGTCCTGCAGCAAGGGTTAGAGTAGGGTCCTGCAGGAAGGGTTAGAGTAGGGTCCTACAGGAAGGGTTAGAGTAGGGTCCTGCAGGAAGGGTTAGAGTAGGGTCCTGCAGGAAGGGTTAGAGTAGGGTCCTGCAGGAAGGGTTAGAGTAAGGGTTAGAGTAGGGTCCTGCAGGAAGGGTTAGAGTAGGGTCCTACAGGAAAATGTCGTGATGAAAACCGATACCGACAGCCAATGGGTTAAATGATGGCCTTTAACCCATACAGAGCCAGTTAACACAGATTGTGTTTCTGCTGTCTTATTAATTCAACACCAGACAAACTCCAGCTATTCCAGAAGATGGATTGAAAGTGGTATCAGCAAGAGGCATAGACCCCCTGCAACTGCAGGGGCTCATGAGGATCTATACCTCTTGCAGTTGGATGGTGATCGGATGTTCGTGGCACTCTACGGGTTAATGACGGACGACACTTTTTCGTCCTTCGAGACCAATCTGAAGTGACCACCTGTCGGGCTCGGAACAGGTTCTTTTGTGAAAGCGTTGTAATGCGTAAAATAAAGGCGGACTTCCTGTCTTTAAAGCCTGTTCATTTTTCTGTGTTCTTTACTGTGGCAAAGGAAGAAAGGAAACGGAACATTTTCTACAGCTTTTTAGATTTTAGGACTGGTGTTGGGACGCTGCACACAAGGTTTTTAAAAAAACACAAAAACCAACACTTTTTTAACGGACATCAGTTTACTGTGTCCTGGCCTGTGTTTTTTTGACTTATGGTGCCAGTTGAAAGGTCGAAAATCACAGACCAGTATGCGTTTGCGGATGGCTGGAGAACAATTTTAACCCTTTGGCTGTTGGTTGTGTTTTGGTTCGCTATGATTCCTGCAGGAATCGCCACAACCAAAATTGCTGCTGGGTAGCCAAATGGTTAGGAATGTGGAGTAGTT
Organism: Semisulcospira habei; assembly: GCA_036245525.1. Lineage (NCBI taxonomy): Eukaryota > Metazoa > Mollusca > Gastropoda > Semisulcospiridae > Semisulcospira > Semisulcospira habei. The sequence goes on from BTPG01000007.1 coordinate 38,773,744, forward strand.
TTGCTTTGATGGAGTTGTCAGAATTATTCTGTGCTTTTGTTTTGATTGACTCGATTGAGTGCTGCGTTAAAAAAAAAAATTAATTGCCTCATCACAGACAATAGGAGAATGCATGGAAAATATAACAGTTGCCTAATGTTCTTCGTACATTTTTGTCAGGAATCGAAGAAAGTATTTTCACCGATTTGTTAAACGTTGTTTTCTTGTTTAATTTTGTTTAAACCCATTCAGCCCCAAGGCTACATTTCCAAAATTTTGGAGGCGTCACTTAATGACTTTGTACCAGTTGCAGGAGATGAATCGACCATGCTAATTCAAGGGTAGCGCCAGATTAGCTTGGTGCCTTCAGGCGCCAAGCTAATCTGGTGCTACCCTTGAATTAGCATGATCGATCCGTCTCCTGCTGTAGGGCGTTGGGGCTGAATGGGTTAATCAGTGCTTCACAGATGAGAGATTACTTTGTACAGTGGCCAATGCGCGTTGGTCTATGATGTTAGACCTGACGGCCTGGAGCTGTAAGGTCCAAAATCACAGACCAGCATAAATTTGATTTTTTTTTTTTTTGGGGTGTGGTTTTTACCCAATGGATCATCGTTGTTTCAATCGCATGCCCATTTGTAGAATAACTGTAAATTATTTGATTGAGGCTCAGGAACGAAGCCATTTTTTTTATTTTGCTGTATTGTACATAATGTGTGTTCACAGATTTAAAAAAAATACTTTGCCTTTGAAACTGTGCCCTTGAATTGAATGTTGACAGATTTTTTCAATGATCCGTGTGTGTGAGAAATAGAGAGCTTCTGACCGATGTGTTTTATTCAAGAATAATAGCATCAGGCAACGTGTGCCCTTTAATGCATGCAGCGAGACATTGTGTGTGTGTGTGTGTGTGTAATTCATATGTTGGTGTGAGTGTATGTGCATTTAATGATTTATGTGTGAGTGAGTGTGTGTATGTGTTTGCTTAGGTGAGTGTTTTGCAAGCGTGCACATGTGAGCAAGAAGGAGACGGACTGTACCTTGGTGTACACGCGCTTGTATGCATTTGATGCATGGTGTATGGGTGTGCGTGTGAAGCCACTTTTGCCATGCACTGAAGGACACAAAGGGTGAATTGTGCAACATGCATGTGGAGCCTTTTCCTGTTTGTCTTGTGGAGTTCAGCTGTGAATGGTGGGCTGCCTGTGCCCATTCCCCCCTGTATTTCCTCACCTACAGTTGATCATATTTTTTACCAGTTACACTTCTCTTAACCCATTCAGGCCCACGCACATATTTCCCCAAATTTTGGAGGCGTCATCTAACAACTATGCACAGTTGCAGGAGATGGATCGACCATGATAATTCAAGGGTAGTGTCAGATTAGCTTGGCGCCTGTTGGCGCCAAGCTAATCTGGCACTACCCTTGAATTATCATGGTCGATCCATCTCCTGCCATAGTGTGTCAGGGCTGAATGGGTTATCATCGGCGTCCATTGTCATCTGCTTGATACTGATCGACCATGATACTTCAAAGGTAGTGCCAGATTAGCTTGGCGCCTGGAGCGCCAAGCTAATCTGGCACTACCCTTTAACTTTCAAGACTGATCCATCTTCATTCGCTCATGTAGTGCTCCAAAGCAGAAAGAGTCTAAATAATGAAAATTTGCACTGCTCACTGGGGAAGTCGATGTATGACTCCCATGCCACTGTTTGTATCCCACCTATCGATGAACCTCATCTCTTGTGATTTTTGCGTGATTTTTTTTCCTTTCCCCACCGTGAGCTCGTGAAAGCGCCATGAAATCAGGTAAGGTGTATAAACTTTGTTGAAAGTGCAGCTTTCTATGCAAAAAGTCTGCCAAAAAGCAAAAGATGTAAGTATTACTTACTGTGATGAAGAGTAAAATCTTGTCCGAGAGAAATGCTACAAAATGGAAACGGCTTGAAATAATCATTACAAATTTTTTTTTTGCGTCCCCCACACCCCCTATTTTTTTTTTATTAATCTGAGGCATGCATTTGTCGGTTCAGAATTTCCTTCCATTGTACTTAATGTAACAAAATGGCATAATGGATGAGAGTTCCAAATTAAAAGGTTAAAGTATGTTTCTGTATTTCGGAAGGTCTTTCTGTGTCCTGATCACGATTGGAGGTCAGAGATCCCATCTGAACTGAACTGAACTTACGTATGTGAACAAGAATGCTACGAAAATGCAAATTTACAAATTTCCTTTTATGTGACTAATGCTGCCAAGCTGATCTGGCACTATCTATCTATCTATCTATATCCCGTAGTCTTGCCGACCGTTGGGGCACCACTGATGACTTGGCAACCAGCTCCCTCCATTCCACTCTGTTCTCTGCCATTCTTAGCGTATCGCCCAGCCTCATTCCTGTCCACTCTGAGATATTGTCCTCCCATCTTTTCCTCTGTCTTCCTCCTTCGTCCTCCTTGCACAGTGCCCTGCAGGATTGTTTTGGCATTCCCTGCTGAACCTGTGACATGCCCATACCACTTCAGTTTGCATTTTTTCACAATGGCTAATAGGTCTTCATAGGGCCGGATGCCTTGCCTGATTCTGCTTCCAACTTCCTCGTTCGTGATGTGATCTCTGTATGAAATACCAAGCAGCCTTTGAAAACATCTCATTTCAGTGGCTTGTATCCTCTTTTCAAGGTCTGCTGTGAGGGTTCATGGCTCGCAGGCATACAAGAACACTGAAATGACTAAGGAGCGCATCAGTCTGATCTTGGGGCAGAGCGTGATGTTTCTGTCCTTCCATATGGTCTTCAATCTTGTCAGTGCTGTTGTTGTCTGCGCAATCCTGGACATTTCTGGTTTTGATCCCTTATCTGTCTCAATGGCTCCTAAGTATTTGAATTTATTAACTGTTTCCAGTTTTTGGCTTCCAATCATGATGTCAGTGCCAATGCCACTTGTGTTATTTGTCATCAGTTTGGTCTTCTCTGCACTGATTTCCATCCCATACACAATGGCTGTACTGTCCAGCTTTTCCACCAGCTGAGATAGCTCCTTCTCTGTTCCTGCAAGGCCATCAATGTCGTCCGCAAAGCGCAAGTTCGTGATTGTTCTGCCTCCAATACTGACAGTTCCTTCATGATCTTTCAGATCGTCTGTCATGATTCTTTCCAGGAAGATGTTGAAAAGAGTAGGTGAGAGCAAGCAGCCTTGTCTGACTCCGACGGTAGTCATAAACCAGTTTCCTATTTTGCCATTGAAGCAGACTGCGCTAGTGGCCTTGTTGTAAAGGTTTGCTACGACTTTGATCAGGTTGGCATTGATGTTGTATAGCTTCATGATGGACCAAAGGGCTGCATGCCACACCCTGTCAAACGCTTTCTTAAAATCCACAAAGACATGATAGAGGTCTTGCTGGTGCTGGAGGTACCTCTCACATAGAACTCTCAGGTTGAAGATCTGCTCAGTTGTGCTGCGCCCTGGTCTGAAGCCTGCCTGTTCCTCAGCTATGATTTCCTCTGCCTATGGCTTCAGCCTGTTCAGTAGGATCTTTAACATTTTGCTTGGGTGGCATATAAGACTAATCTGGCACTACCCTTGAATTATCATGTTCGATCCATCTCCTGCTACAGTATCAGGGCTAAATGGGTAAATTAAAAAAAAAAAAAATCCTTTTGTGGGCATTTCTTTTGGACAAGAGAGTGTATGAATAAAGATATGAATGATTCGAAGTAGATATAGTTGCTTGTTAGTCGCATTTTAGTGAGTGCAATACATGTATATGAAAACAGTGCTTTTGAATTTTGCCACCTTTTTTCATTTTGGTGCAACAATTACAGAAGAGCCTGTTTGGAGAGGTCACCTGTCGTTAAAGACCATGATTTAGGTGGCTGAAGCTGTGACTGACTGTAGCCACCTAAATGATGGTCTAACTCATTCAGCACGCACGTATTTCCCAAATTTCAGAGACGTCATCCAACGACTATGCACCTGTTGCAGGAGATGGATCGACCATGATAATTCAAGGGTAGTGCAGATTAGCTTGGCGCCAAGCTAATCTGGCACTACCCTTGAATTATCATGGTCAACCCATCTTCTGCTGTACTGCGTCAGGGCTGAATGAGTTAAGGACAGGCAATAGCTTTTCCCTTCAAGACTCTTTTTTTTTTTTATTTAGAGAGCACTTCTTTTAAGACCTTTTTTTTCCACATAGAAAAGTTGGTTGCTCAAAACAGGTTCTACTGTATCAAAGTTGTGCTGGCCTCTGACTTTGTACCTTACAGCTGAGCCTAAAGGTTCGAAATCACAGACTGAGTACAATATTTTTTGTGTACATTAAGCAATGAACTGTTTTAAAATCAGTAGTACAATACTATGCTTGATTTTTGTGTTTCTGAATCCCGTTTCCCTCAACTTAAAAGAAGAAAGTATCTGCTGCTGCAAAAGCTCATAATCTATCATGCTGCATGTGGGTATGCCTGTGTAGAATTCACGTTATGTACTTGTAGCCTTAGCAGCTCATTTTGTTTTGATGATTGTGGGCAGATTTTACTATGTATCGGATGGTTGAAAATGCATCGCAATATTTCAGAATGACAGCTGGGGAGGGCGTGGTTTGTTTTTTCGGAGTTTGTCGAATAAATGTTTCAAACAGAAATCCAGTTTCAGATTTGTGGCATCACACATTTCACATCTAACCCTTATCATTCGGAATACACCAGTGTGTAAAATAAGTTTGACTAAAATAGTTCAAGGGTAGTGCCAGAGTAGCTTGGCACCTCTAGGCGCCAAGCTATTCTGGCACCACCCTTGAACTAAAGCCATTGGTCTATATCTTTGTCTGTAAGTACTAGAATGTAGCTTGCTTATGGCAGTGTACAAGTTTGAAGCTTGTAGCCTCAGTATGATATGGGTTAAGTGCACTTGCATGCACAGCTCCAAGGTCCCACTTCTCAAATTTTGGAGGTGTTGCTTAACGACTGTGTACCAGTGGCAAGGGATGGCTTAACCATGATAATTCAAGGGTAGTACCAGACTAGCTTGGCACCTTCAGGCGCCAAGCTAATCTGGCACTACCCTTGAATTATCATGGTCATGCCATCTCCTGCTGTAGGGATCCAGGGCTAATAGGGTTAACACAGGAGTGATATTAACTCTTGAGACTCCCAGAACTCCTCGACTTCCGTTCTGTAGAATGGAAGTCACCTATTTCTGGGACTTCGAGTTAAATTCCATTCCCCTTGAAATTTTATAGGCGACAGTGCGAAAACTTGAAATGACTGAAAACGGTCCATGGGACCAACTATAACTACGCCCTATGATCCACGACCAGCAAGAGACAAACTCCTATGAGCCCCTGCGCATCCAAGGGCTCATGAGAATTTATGCCTCAAGCAGATGGAACAGGACTGAAGACTGTCGCCTTATAATTTTGTACCTGCATGTGAAATCACAACGAAATAAGGAGAAAATAAACACACTTCAGGAAAACTAGGACGAAACAGTCCTTGCCAGTCAAGAAACATGCGTGGAAAGGAAAACACAATTGTGCTGTACTTGTCTTTCCTAAGCGTGTTCTTTTTCTTAGCGACTTCTTTGCACTGTATGTGCTTGGCGCCATGGCGGTCACCAATTTGGTCTGGATTAATTGAAAGAGTTTGGCGTTTTGTCCATGTTTTCCCGAAGCTTGTTTCTTTCTTTAGTTTTGGGCGTGTCTTCCTGAAGCGTGCCCCCCCCCCCCCCCCCCCCTCCCCCCAAAGCACACACACTCTCTGTGAGAAACTTCTTCCATCAAATTGACACACATCCACCAACTTTCTGTAACATTTGCCTTTAAATTCGGCACAGTTTTTATTCCATCATCATGACATCTTTAAGAAATTACACAATCATAAAACTGAAATAAATTACTGCCAACAACGGTGACATGACTGAAGGAGTACTGATAAATGCTGGTAATAATAACCGAGTCTTAACCTGTACAAAGCGATAACATTAACAGTCGGGGGTGGGGGTGGAGTGGGGTTTTGCTGAGAACGAACCAGAGAGACAGAGTACATACATGTACATGAAGATATAACCCTTTGGCCGTCGGCAGTGCTTGTTGTCGAGGCGATTCCAGCGGGAATCGCCTCGACAAAAAGCGATGCTGACGACCAAAGGCCAAACACATGCAGTTGTACAACTCCTAACTACAGCGAACAGAAGTGACTTAAAGTGTCTCGGACGACCCCTTCAGTTGGAGGATGCAAATGGGGCCGATCTGAGCCAGCAAGAGGCACAGATTCTCACGAGCCCCTGCAGGCTGCAGATGCTCGTGAGGCTATGCCTCTTGCAGTTCGGACTTTTATATCCCCCACTACTAGAACAGAGGGCTTGCACAGACACGTTCCAGACGTGCTGCATTTTGGACATGTGTCTTTATGCTGCGTATCCAGACGTGGCACGTCTTGGATGTGTTAACCCTTCAGCTGTCGGTAGCGTTTCTTGATGATTGCTATAGGAATCATCGCAAGACAAAACACGCTACGGACGACCAAAATGTTAACCCTTTCAGCCCCACGGGTGCATTTCCCAAATTTTGGAAGTGTTACTAAACGACTATGCACCAGCTGCAGGAGATGGATTGACCATGATAATTCAAGGGTAGTGCCAGATTTGCTTGGCGCCTTCAGGCGCCAAGCAAATCTGGCACTACCCTTGCAGCTTTTCGCAAAAAGAATAAAATTCTTTTCATTGTAACAAAGCAGGCAACTGTGCTACACATTGCCTTTGCCAAGCACTAGTGACAAATTACAGGGGTCAATACCATTTTTTTTTTTTTTTTTTTTTGGTGTGTGTGGACAAACCCCAACAAATAAAACCTACCTTGCACATTGTCATTTTAGTTCTGAACCATTTTGCCGGGGGTCTTCAGTTCAAGCAATAATTGTACAGTACACCAAAAAACAGAATCTTGTTAGTGTCTCACACTTACTGAAATTTAACATTGAGTAGTGTATGTACTACAAACACCGCACATGTACAAAAAATTATTTGCACGTCTGTACACCTTCACACTGTTGTGCAGCAGGGTCTGCTTTGAGTGACCACCTTTCTGACGCAACACTTATCAATAAATTTATTTATTTATTTAATTGAATGATGATGCCATGTGTTGTATGGGCAGACTGTGAATTTCCCCATGAAGGATTAATAAAGTATTATTGTATTGTATTAAAGACCGACCGACTACCCTTATGAGAGATCTGCCGTGTGATGGCGTCGGTCACTCAGCGTTGGACGCCAATAACTGAGAGATCATGTGACTGTGGCTGTAGCCACCTAAATGATGGTCTTTAACCCATAGCATCCTGAGGCTAAAAGCTTCAAATTTGTACACTGCAAGCTACATTATAGTACTTGCAGATAAGGATATAGACCAATGGCTTTAGTTCAAGGATGGTGCCAGAATAGCTTGGCGCCTAGAGGCGCCAAGCTATTCTGGCACCACCCTTGAACTATTTTAGTCAAACTTGTTTCAAACACTGGTGTATTCCGAATGACAGGGGTTAATGCCAGGTGACACGTTTTGCCTGAGAGCCCCTGTCGAACGACCACTTTTTTTCGGTGGTTCCTCAAAACAGGTCCCACTGTGGGTGCACATCAAAAGGGCTGGGTGAAGCAAGGGAAGCAGAGTTATATATGCACAACGCATTCACACAAATCAACAGCTCCAGCTCTGATCAAAATATCCCACGACGGCAAGTCCTAGAATCACCACGTCTGCGAGTGGTTCCAACATACTGAAATTCACACTTTCAAGTTGCGCTGCATCTGGACACGCGGATTTTATGCCAGGTACCCACATGTGGCACATCTCCAATGAGTTAGCCCCACGGGTGCAATTTCCCAAATTTTGGAAGTGTTACTTAACGACTATGTACCAGTTGCAGGAGGTGGATTGACCATAGTAATTCAAGGGTAGTGGCAGATTTACTTGGCACCTTCAGGCGCCAAGTTAATCTGGCGCTACCCTTGAATGATCATGGTAAATCAATCTCCTGTTGTAGGGACTTGGGGCTAAATAGGTTAACTGTGTCTGTGCAATTAGAAAAATAAAACGCACAAAATGTCATGGGACTAGAAACTTTTCATTCTGACAGTTTTCTCTTTTTCTTGCCCCCACCAAAAAAAAAAAGTTTGTGCAAAACAGGTTTTACTGTAGTTTTAGTGAAAAACAATGCAACTCTTTATCCTAGCTACATTAACTCATTTAGCCCGGGCACACCACAGCAAAACATGGATCGAACATGATAGTTCAAGGGTGCCAGAATAGCTTGGCGCCCATAGGCGCCAAGCTATTCTGGCACCACCCTTGAACTATCATGCTCGATCTGACTCTATAACTGCAGTACAGTCCTTCAGAGAGCAACTTTAACAATTTGTGGATTTCGGTCCTCGGGTAGAATGTGTTAAAGTTCATTGACTGATATTCTGGACTGAACATTTTGTGGCACAGATCGTCCCAGAGCAGCACACACACACACACAAAAAAAAAAAAACCCACAGAAGGCCTGGTTTATAAACACTGCATCAAGTATACATTGTGTGCATCAGAGCAAATAATCAGTGCTTAACTGTACGGCTTTCAAGGTGATTCAAGACTTTCCCGAGCACACACAAAAAACACTATTACAAATTTTTGTATGGAAAAAAAGAATATCTTTCTGCAGAATTTGCGTACAGACAATAAAGTCTCTCTAATTCCTTGAATCTAAATGAAGTCAAACATCATATCTTGTCAGGTGTACAATATTGCAAGCGGGTGTGGGCCGCCCTAGTCTACATACAAGTGCACCATTTCATTGAATAAAGCGTAACTCAATCCCACTCCACTCGGGCGTTGGACATATCATGAAAGTAAAAGGATCGGCAGTTCGTGACAACACTTCCTCACTGACAATAGAAATAAGCTGCAGATGTCGAGAACACTAGAACTTACTCTTGGCGTTGCCCGCAAGGCTGTAAAAAAAAAAAAAAAAATTAAGACAGCCCACAATCATGTTTCCATAATATATATATCTCTCTTTCGGCTTCCAGTGCCAAACAGTTTAAATCCTGGATTCTTTTTGAAACTTTACTTGTACATCTTGGGAGATTGCTGGGCCATGATAGTTCAGGGTTAGTGCCAGATTAGCTTGGTGCCTGAGGTGCCAAGCCAATCTGGCACTACCCTTGAACTATCACAGCCCAGCCATATCAGAAAGATGACACAGCAAGTGCTGAAGTTACAATTGGTTGTACATTGTTTTACATCCCGATAGCAACAAGACTTGCTCAGGACATGCCTTAGTTATGGTAAAGAATACAAATGTACATGCAAGTCAGTAAGCGAGAAAGAGAGAGAGAGAACGGACAAAACACGGACAGACTGTTAAAATGTGAGTTTACATGCTTATAGCACAGGTTCGACTAATAATACAATACTACTGTCATCTCTTTAAAGTTTTACAAAAATCAGTCAATTAATCAATCGATCGAGCAACTCCCCCCTTCTGTGGTCCTGAGGGGTCGATAAAAAATAGTAATCACTAAATCACTCGTTCTGTTTCTCACAAACTATGTACAAGTTTCATACATTTGCTCTGCAGTCAAACAAAATTTTTGTAAATTACCAAAACACAACTCTGCAGCCATACATAAATTCATGTTCTTTATGGTACATATCTCCGCACGCAAAGCAAAACGCATATCAAATACCCAACATGATTCGCCACCTTTGCACAATTCACATCATTCGAGCTACATTACATGCAACTGTACCAAATTCCCATATAAATTCATCCACTTAATTCGGCACCAGGCGTACAAATCAGTCAAAATAATCACAATATCTGCCATTTTGTTCACAGTTCTCACAAATCATTTCTCAAATTCTCTGCACACAAGCACACACACGCATCAACGATCAAAGCTGACAGTAAAATGAGAGAGCGGCACTGGAGTTGTATGCACGAAAGTGAACAGAAACTTGGCCTGGTCTGAACCAGATGTCTTGCGAACTGGTTCAAGGCCACCCTCTTCAGCAGGTGCGAAAGTGTGGTTGCCAGCGGCAACGCTGTACCACACTTTTGCACCTGTTGCTGAGGGGCGCGGCGCCTTGCATGAGGTCAGACTTCTAACTTGGACCAGGCCAACAGTTTCAGTCCTTCACACGCACCACACCCTATCAGGCTGACCATACACACAGAATGTACACAACCAAACTCGTGGCAGACAGTATAAAAGAGAGAGTCACTGACTCATGCTAAAAAAGCATTAGTGTCACCTCTGTGACTTGGGCCGATGTTTAAAAAAAACCACACACACTCAGGAGTGCCTGCACTTAAAAAATGCGAGTGACAGTGTGCAAACAGCAGGAATATCAAGCGAGCAAAATAAAATGCCTGCTACTGCTGGACAAGATCTATCACATACACGTGCTATCAAATGAAAAGCTACCTCCAAAGTCTGGCTGAGATACCTGCACAAAAACGGGACAACCAAAACAGTGGTTACGTTCCTGGATCTGCTCTGTGGCCACACTGGTTACTTCCCTTCATTAATCTGCTCCTTGCAGAGCAGATCAGAGGAAGTAACCAATGTGGCAAAAGGTACATCAACCCATTTAAACCCACAGCCGCATTTCCCAAATTCTGGAGGTGTCACTGAACAACCATTTACCAGTTGCAGGGGTTGGATCGACTATGATAATTCAAGGGTCGTGCCAGATCAGCTTGGCGCCATCAAGGGTCGTGCCAGATCAGCTTGGCGCCATCAGGTGCCAAGCTAATCTGGCACGACCCTTGAATTATCATGGTCGATCCTGGGCAGTGTTTGTGGTGAAATTGCTGGCAATGGGCCTTTGCTACAAAAGTGTGCTGATGTAAATTGGCCGTGCATGAGGCACAGACCCTCATGACCCCCTGCACTGCGGGGGCTTGTGAGGGTCTGTGCCTCATGCAGATCTAGTAGCTAAAGCTGTGTTCACAACGTTAACATTACAGCACAAACACAAAGTGCACCATTACAAGCAAAGGAAATTCATCCACAGCGCCATGGAAGACATTGCAATTCAGGGGAGAGAACTGGCTACAAAGGGAGATAATTATGGCAGAGTTAACAAAGCAAGCGGCACACAGGTTTCCATCCTGAAACACATTCATGCAAAACTGACACTTGAAAAACAAACTACTGCACTGAGCTGAACATAATTATGAGTATTGCAAGGACACCTGGATGGCCGAGTGAAAATTGAAAATGAACCGACGCGCACAGAAATGCTTGAAAATGAACGGTACCAGAGCAAGGAACGGCAGCAAGTCTTAGTGATTTTTGTTAGACAGGTCTGTTTTAATGGGTGAACGCCTACATGGGATTGAGCTAACACAGTGTGCGAAGAAACGGGGGTCGTTGAGCACTAGTTCAGGAGAGATGACTCAAATTATGAAGCAAGAGCGATGTATTGAACGGTGCAAGCACACACAAAAGCAGTCATGTGCAACGGCATTCATATCCCGCACAATTTGTGGCAAAAAACAACACTGTCAGCAAAACGATCTCTTTGTGCTAACCCTTTGGCTGTGGGCAGCGCTCTTTGTCGAGGCAATTCCTGCAGGAATCGCCTCGACAAAAAGCGCTGCCCACAGCCTAAGGGTTAACCCCTTCACCGCCGGGACACAGTCGACACCATCTCACAGACTGCAAGAGGTGCAGATCTAGACGTAGACCCATGGGCTCACACGAGGATCTAGGCATATTTCTGGCCACATTTATATCTCAGTTATCACACTCGGTTCCTCAGGCTGAAATGGTTACTAGGAGATCAATGAACTCTTTGCCTGTCGGTAGCAGTTTTGACACCTGACGATTCCAACAGAAATCATCGCAACAAAAATCACTAGCGACAAACAAACGTGATTGAGACATGCTGCATCCAGATATTCAGCTTTATGTCAGGTATCTGCATGCAGCACATCACAAACGTGTCAATCTGTGATGGGTTCGATGACACCTATGTGGCCAAGGGCAGTGAAGGGGTTGATTTTTTTTCAGCCTCAGAGCTACCAGTCACCCATCTATCTCACGCACTCGCAGTAGGCAAAGAAAGGTCACCGAGCAGAGATCAACATTTTTTGTTGCTGAAAGCACACAACCTGACAACTTCTTGCTCACTGGGATGACTCCTGACGGTCACAGGCTAAAAATAAAATCCCTCCGCTGAATATACCGCAAGAGGCATACATTCTCATGAGCCCCTGTGGACGCAGGGGCTCATGAGAATATATGCCTCTTGGGGAGAACGGTTGCACACACACACACACATTCACACAAGACAGTAATACGCGCACATAAAGGATTATGGTACAATTACAATTATTACACTTGTACATCATGAATGACTGGCTACGACAAAACACTTCACTCCCTCATGTGACTATTTCAGTAAAAAGGTTATGTACAAGGTGTCTTTTGAACTCTGACAAAACACTGATGCTGCAAGCTTGGGAAAAGGTAGTAAACTAAAACAGGTCTCGAAACTAAGAACGAACGTATGTCTCCAACAGCACGAGTGTAACCTAAAAAGCATTCTCTCAAAACATATCGATACGCAGGATATAGATAGTATTATCTTCTCTCAAATGTCGTGAAACATCCATGCAAGCGCGCACAAACATGTACAGAATCAATTTCATCTCTCCCTCTTACATACATGCACACTAAAAAAAACTCAGTCAAAAACACACGTTCACAATATATATGCGCACACACACACAACTTTCGAGCACACACAACATACGCACACAAGCATGAATGCACAAGCACAGACACTTTTCTTCACATCTGATGGCCGATCCATCCCTTTCTACACATCCTCTGTCATTCCCAATATTAGTGGCCTACAGCCGTAAGGTCAAAACCGCAGACCAGCACACACACACACACACACTCACACAAGGCCAGCGCCGAGGCCACACCACAAATGATGCACTTCTACATGCGTGTTCTAGAGGATAAATCCACTCTCTGTAGTGCTACAGCTCAACCTATTACGAGTGACCACCTTACAAGAAATCACCTGTCATTAAAGACCATCATTTAGGTGGCTGTCGCAGCTGTGATTGTGGCTGTCGCTGTGACTGTGGCTGTCGCCACCTAAATGATGGTCTTCAATGACAGGTGACATGTATTTCCTTTCAAGATTCCACTTGTGACAGCAACTGTCTTTTGAGACCGCGCTTTTTTGGTGCAAATAAAGTGGTTGCTCTGAACAATTTTTACCGCAGTTTAAGATGTGGCACTACTCACAGAATAAGGTGGGAAAGTCAAACACAGCGTAGGTGACAAGTTAGCATAAAAAATGAAAATGTTAACCCTCTAGTGCGTACAGCCACTGGCACTGTTCACAATAGTTGAGGCTGCATGCCCAGAGGGGTTAACGACAACTGACGAACACCTATCAATAAATATTGGTCTCTTTCTATGTTCATCATGATTGGATTTTTTTAAAAAGCAGACTCTTCAAAGTTGGTGGCGAACAGAATACTGCACATACCTTGAAGGGGGAAAAAAAATGAAAAAGCGAACAAATATTTATATTCTCTCATTTACATCCTATTAACCTGGGCACTCACGGGAGAGCCAAAATTTCTGTCAAAGAAAGTCCTTGTGTCTGCCGCTGCATAAAACAAGTCTGTACGCACATTCGTCATTCGCTGCTAACCCCTTCACGACCAGCGGATTTTGACTGCAATTTTTAAATCATCTTAATTAAACGTTGAAGATCCCTGGACGTCAAGAAGAACATGGACACAGAGTGGTGTCAGCAAGAGGCATAGATCCTCATGAGCCCCCGCGATAGCAGGGGCTCATGAGGATCTATACCTCTTGCAACTGGTGGTGTTCAATTTTTGCTTGGCAGTGAAAGTTTTTTTTTTAGGCGAAAGAATGCAGCGTTGAAGTTGAGTGTCAAGAAATGAACGCATGCACTGTGTGTAATTAATTAAATGGGCTGTCCTACATGATGCTCAGTGATAGGCTTTGAAAGAGATAAACTTCTGGCGCAGTTTGACCCCCCCCCCACCCCCCCCCCCACAGCCCCCCCCCCCACCCTCTCCCAAAAACCTTCCTCAATCTGTGGATATAAATGAGGGTGGCCTTTGAAAGCAAGAAGCCTAGCTTTTCATGAGCCCCTGCGGCGAGCCACAGGGGCTCATGAAAATCTAGGCTTCTTGCAAATTTAAATATGGCTGAGAAACTTGGAACGTCAAGAAAAATGACAAAATTAAACGGTTAAATGCACATTTGTTCTTGCTGCAGCAATCGACTAACATGTATTTTTTGACACAGTACACAAACATTTACACGTACCGGGTATCACAAGTTGTAATGAGGTGCAAACAACAATGTAGTACAACACACTAAGAGAAATGTTCAAATAGCCCTTCCGAAATGACTCACTGCTAGACTAAAGAAGAATAGAAAATACTGGCAAGCAAAGACCTGACACTGCTTAACCCCCAAATGCACGTAGCTGCTGTTGACAGTACTGCTGGCTGCATGCACAAAGGGTTAAACTGTTGATCCAGTCAACACTAAGTAGTAAGTTGTACACCAAAGCTGTAACAAAATTCACAAGGTACTGTATCACCACGCCATAATAATAGTGTGGGTACCTAAACAAAGACGATACATGTATCCTTTTGTTTGACAGCGATAAAAGTACAGCAGCACCTGTTTTGAACATCCATTCTTATGACAGACCACCGGCCTTCACCATCATGTAGGTGGCTGAAGCAACTTGAATGATAGATCACCTGCCTTCACCATCATGTAGGTGGCTGAAGCAACTTATAGATCACCTGCCTTCACCATCATGTAGGTGGCTGAAGCAACTTGAATGACAGATCACCTGCCTTCACCATCATGTAGGTGGCTGAAACAACTTGAATGATGGTCTAACAGGTAGCTGACTCGTTTTGCCTTTCAAGACTTCTCTTGACAGAGCGCCCGTGATTTACAACCACTTTTCTTTGAAAAAAAAAAAAGAGGCGGCTGCTCAAAACAGGTTCTACTGTATCATACTTGCTAAACGATCATTTTCACAGGTCAGATGACATCCAAGGCTCATTAAACGATAATTCACATGTTCGTGACCTTTACCAAATCAGTGATGGCCTGAAAAAAAAAAAAAATCACTATGGCAACACAAATTGACTGGCAAAGCATCTTTGAACACAGAATATGCATGACTCCCAGAGCTATGCTGGTCTTGTGATAAAAAAATTGTGCACGGCTCAGTTGCATGAGTGAGCTTAGTCCTGCACCAATCACTAAGCAAGGTGCTCCGCTACAGCGGGGTGTTTGTGTTGTGGCGCTACAGCAGAGCACCTTGCCTAGTGGCTGGCACAGGACTAAGCACATTCATGCAACTGAGCCCCTGTCTGTAATTTTTGGACCCTATGCCTTCAAGCTGTAAGATCCGAAATTACAGACCAGTACATGTTCACGTTCTAAGCAGTTTTCTATGTTCAGTCTAATGTTCATATCCATCAAGACAAAATGTCCCGCGAGATGTCCCAAGAGCAAAAACGGATGGGGGAGTGTGTTATACGTAACAGGTTTCACGAAGATAGTTGGATGAACAAATTCATTTATCAAGACAATGAAAAAGAAACTTCTGATGATCAAGTATTCAAGCTGAAACCTACTGAACAATCGAGCGCTCACCCTGTTTTTCTCCTAACCAGAGGGACGACAGTTTCACAAAACTGAGATTTCAGCTACCTCAAAGTGTGTCACGCCATAGCAGTAAAAGAGCAAAAGTTACCTTGAACTTAAAAAGCATCAACTAGCGCAGAAGCACTTTATCTGTGGGTGAATTCACTACAACAGAATCAAGTTTCCCATCAAAGTTACACACGATTTTAAAAAAACTCATCAAGAGTTGTTTTGGTTTATTTACTTACAGCAGGCAGTTAAGAAACTTAACATATAAACATACAACCAGTGTATCGACATCAATGCACAGGAACATTGGTGCGCATAAACCAAACGACCCTTTCCATTACGCTAAAAAGTTAGTGCCGATCTCAGCTCCCAAGAGGCGCGGATTCTCATGAGCCCCTGCTTTGCAGGGGCTCATGAGAATCAATGTCTCTTACAGACAGTGCAGGGGCTCATGAGCATCTACGCAACTCGCAGATGGATAGGTCTGGTGGAGAGTTACTGTGAAGGTTTGAGGGAAATATACACAGAATGTTTATTATCAAGGTACAGGAGCAGTTTGACTGCCATAATAGTAACTCCCCTGTCAATGCTTGACAACACACGATAAATGACAGATGACGACGTCGAAGCGGCAGATGAGCAGAGTTTGTCATCAATTGCTTGTGGTCTCGACACAACCTTGGCGAAGTGGTAACATGAGGTGCACATTCATTGACATGTGAGTAATGGGACCATGACCGCATGAATGATGATCTAAATGCATGAATGATGATCTAAACCAAGCTGCGGGTGTCGTTTCTACCCGATTTCAAAGCGACGAGAAAATAATGGCAACATCATGCAAAAGCTTATGAGACCGAGAGTAATCATTAACTGTATTTGCTTACAGAGACAAATGGCTCTCATTTCAGCACCGTCCACAAGATGCTGGAGCCAAATCAACTGTGACAGCTCATGCTTATTAGAAGTGGCCATCTCCCCCATTAGTCCTTACAGTTCCCCAGATCTTGAAATTGAGGCACATGTATTTCATGTGATACTTTGACTGAACAAATCCATGTTGGATAAAAGCCAGCAAATGTTTGCTAACGTTTACTCGTACTCTCATAAACTCTTATTAATTAACCCCCCCTGTGCATGCAGCCACTGGTAACTGTTACTGTTAACTCATTCAGCTCGACGGAGGCGTCATCTAACGACTATGCACCGGTTGCAGGAGATGGGTCGACCATGGTAATTCAAGGGCAGGCCAGATTAGCTTGGCGCCTGTTGGCGTCAAGCTAATCTGGCACTGCCCTTGAATTATCATGGTCGACCCATCTCCTGCTGTAGTGCGTCAGGGCTGAATGGGTTAACAGTACTGGTTGCTACGTGCACATAGGGGTTAAACTAACCCTTTGGTTGTCGGTAGCCCTTATTGTTGTGATGATTCCTGCAGGAATCATCGCCACAAAAAGTGCCACCGACAGCCAGGAGGTAAAAATCTTAGTCTCATGAACTCTTGAAAATTATTTGGAAAATGGTAAACCTCCTCTAGCATGCTGATGACAGTGGAGACACAATCTCTTTGCACACAGAGAAAACTTGGACGAAGCTTCACAAAGACTTGAGTGAAAATGGACATCTATTTAGATCAACACACCATGTATGATGATGAATGGACGTACACATAATCCGTGCAAAATGTCGCTCTATGGGTGTGAACTGAAAGCAAGAGGATTCACAGTCTGTGGTACGATGTACGATGAATATGAAACGTGTCCATCTTCACCGTGACTTCCGAATTAAGCTCCTTGCGCATGCACGCACCGGCTCTGTTGACAGTACTGGTGGCTGCATGCCTCAAGGGTTAAAATAATGACTGGCATTCCCATGACCCGTGAGAAGAAGTTGGTCTGTCTGCACCTTGTGAATGTAGACTTGTGACGAGAAATTCCTTTTGCTTTTTTAAACACAGAATGCAGACTTCCAATTTACTTTTCCGACAGAACCTGAACACCCGAACGAAACACAAAGACAAAACTTTTGTGGTTTTCTTTTTAAAAAAAAAGAAGTTTCTTTTGCAATAAATATTTTGCAATAAATAACCTTCCACTTTCAGAGCTGAACTGCTCACACTGCACTACGTACAAGTCACAGAGATGCAATGATTGTTACATCCCAAGGGTAGTGCCAGGACAGCCTGGCACTACCCTTGTCTTATCGCAGTCTTACACCCGATTTCAAACAAAAAGAAGAAAATATCTACCACAAAACCAATATTGACACTTGTGAGCTGAGCCTTTTTGTCTTTCAATTTAACCCCCTGGTGCCTGCAGCCACGGGCATTGTCAACAGTGCCGGTGGCTGCGTGCACAAGGGGGATAAAAAAAAAGGATGGAATTTTCCAGATTTTCTTGGTATCCTGAATTCTTGGCCTAGCTGACCAGAATGATGTCCGAGTCTGACTTGAGAGTAATACAAACGAAAAATGTCAAGCTGCCGAACGTCAGAAATTGTCCGAAGAAGAGGGGGAGGGAAAACCGAACGGTTTTATCAAGTACAGCTTCTCATTCTCATGTTTAAAGATGGGGTGTTTTTTGTAATGTTCTATCAGCTCATCCAAAGAGCTAAATTTCTGCTGTCCAATTTCGTACACACCATCCTGAACACGAACCCTAAAGTGCTTGTTCCTGTTTGGTGCTTTTAACACAACTGTATAGTGCCCCACCTGCAAAAGAAATAATGCCAAGATTAGTCAAGCGAAACATCACAATTAGAGTAAACTTCACACCTAAACGCAAGACTTTTTCTAGCATAAACTCTTTACCTATGGACATCAGACTCTAGTCGCTGCAAGATTACTTTCCAACACTATCGGCAAGATCTGCTCAGTCAAGGCTCACTTGCTGGGTGTGTGCTTGGCTATTAACCCACTACATTCTGAGGCTGAATTTTTACATGAAGGTTGCATTACAGATTAGAAGACAGATCAACCATCATAGTTCAAGGCTGGTGCCAGAATAGCTTGGCGCCTCAGGCGCCAAGCTATTCTGGCACCATCCTTGAACTATCATGGTCAATCAATTTTAGTTCAGGCAAAAGTGTATCAGGATGAAAAGGGTTAATAGCGCTGAACATGTCCTTACTCTTAACAAAATTACTCAGTGGTAGAGTACACAACACAAAGAGTTAAAAGAGGCCACAATGTAAATCTTAAAGATAAGCACGGCAACTGTTTAGCCCACTGGCTGTCGGAAGCACTTATGTCGAGGTGATTCCTCAATGGATCACCTTGACCAAAAGCATTCCCAACAGCCAAAGGGTTACGCTGCTTCAAGTCCCAATAGCAACACGACTTTCTCAGGACGTGCCTGCAATGCTTGTGAAAAAAAAACAACAACCATAACCCAAAAATACAATAACAAAAAAAAAAAAACCAGCTAAAGGGTTAGAGTCACATTGACAAAAAATGCTAAAAACAGCCAAAGGGTTGGAATTACCTTGACAAAAAGCTCTACTGACAGCCAAAGTGTTAACGCAGGAATCACCTTGACACAAAGTGCCACTGACAGCCAAGGGTTAACCTGACTTCTACACTGAATTTGTGTAGCACAAAGTTTCATGACCTATCTACAGCTTAACCCATTAGGCCCCAAAACACTACAGCAGAAGTGGGATCCACCTTGACAATTCAAGGGTAGTGCCAGATTAGCTTCATGCCTGATGGCACCAAGCTAATCTGGCACTACCATTGAATTATCATGGTTGCTGCATCCCCTGCAACTGGTACAGAGTCGTCAGGTGACATCTTCAAAGTATGGGAAACGCGACTGTGAGAGATAATGAAGCCCTGACACATCGCAGCGTGTTACTGGGCTACCATGATAGTTCCAGGGTAGTGAATTTTCATGCTCAATTCCTCTCCTGCCGTAGTGCACAGCAGGACTTGTTCTGAGCGACCACCTGCCATTAAAGACCATCAATTAGGTGGCTGTCGCCACCTAAGTGATGGTCTTTAATGACAGGTGAGATGTTTCGCCCTTCAAGACTTGTCCTGTGAGAGAACCCCTGAGTTCTTAAACCCATGCTTTTCGAGCAAAAAGGGTGATCGCTCAAAACAGGTTCTACTGTGCCAGGGTTCTATGGGGCAATGCTTACTGTGGATTCACTGTCTCTGATGAGGAAGTCCCCGTTGTCTGCGTGTCGCGTGAGAATCTCCTCGCACTGCTGCCGCGTGATTTTCCCATAGTACCAGTCCCGCTCAGCCAGGGGCCCCGACACGTGGAACTGCCGTCGCCCCACCACCCCGGGTAGTGACGTGTTGGAGATGCTGGAGATGCTCTGTGAGTGGGGGGTGGATGAGCTGGTGCTGGTGGTGCGGTCGCTCTCATGGTCATTGGCAGTGGGCGTGACATAGTTGCGGGGGATCAGACCCGTCTCCCCGCGGCTGTTGCGCGCCTGCCACCACTCGGGGTCATCGTCAGATGCGCGTAAAATCTCAAGCTTTTCGCCTTTTTCAAATGGGAGCTCGCCAGAGTTGGTTCCATTGAAGGCGTACAAGGCTAGCACAAACTCGGGCACGTCAGGCTGCGAGCCGCCAGCACTGTCCGCCCCTGCGGCCGTGCTGTACAGAACATTGTCCACCTGGTCCCCCACCACATCATCCTGAACGTAATTCGACGGGAACCACCCAGCCGTCTGGTCGTCCTTCTGACCCTTCCACCAGCCGTCGTCTGATTTCTCCATCACCATCACCCTCTCCCCCTTTGATAGTGACAGTTCATCCGGCCGCTGGGCCGTGTAGTTAAATTTGACCGTGGCCGGTGTGAACTGCGCTAGAAGATTAGTGGTGACTGCATTGTCCGGGTGGTTTCGCGGTCGCGTATTGCCGTTTTCTGAAGGCGAGGGGCAGGTGGGAGGAGGCTGCTGCTTGGATTCTTTCTTGTTCTTAGTTCTGTTCTTGAGGAGCGAGGAGAAGATGGAGGGTCGCGGCTTGGCCATCTTGACGTAGTTGGATGGAACATAACCCTGTCACATCACAGCAGACAAAGTTGACCTATAACATCTAGAGGCTCAATTTGTTTAACTCATTTAGTCCCAAGACCCTACTGCAGGAGATGGATGGACCGTGATAATTTAAGGGTAGTGCCAGATTGACCCATAACATCTAGAGGCTCAATTTGTTTAACCCATTTAGTCCCAAGACCCTACTGCAGGAGATGGATGGACCGTGATAATTTAAGGGTAGTGCCAGATTAGCTTGGTGCCTGAAGGCACCAAGCTAATCTGGCACTACCCTTGAATTATCACCTAATCACAGTCCATCCATCTCCTGCAACTCATACATAGTTGTCAGGTGACAACTCCAAAATATGGGAAATAGGGCCTTGGAATTAAGAGGGTTAATCTGCTCACATGAAGACTACATTACAGATTAGGAGACAGATCAATCATTTTAGTTCAAGGGTGGTGCCAGAATAGCTTGGCAACTCAGGTGCCAAGCTTTTCTGGCACCAACCACGAACTATCATAGCCAAATTTATTTCAAGCAAAAGCCGGTGTATCAGGATAAAAAGGGTTGATAAGCAAAAGGCATTAGGGCTAACACCAGCCTCATTTGGCATGCACATGGCTAGGTGCGGGAAAATTAGGGCTGATGTTGGCCCATGGAGAAAAAGGGACATGAACCGAATTTAAAACATGTCAGGATCACTGTTTGAAAATCATATGATTCAAACCCTCTGAGTCCTGATACATGAGATATATTTGGCCATGATATTTCAAGGGTGGTGCCAGAGCAGCTTGGCGCCAACAGGCTGAAGGCGCCAAGCTCATCTGGCACTACCCTTGAATTATGATGATCAATCCATCTCCTACAACTGGTACATAGTCGTTAGACAACGCCTCCAAAAGTTTGGAAATGTGGCCCTGGGGTTCAGAGGATTAACCTGTTCAGCCCGCATGCACTACAAGAAAAAGATATGAATCGATCACGATAGTTCAAGAATGGTGCCTCTTGGCGCTAAGCTATCATGGCACTACTCTTGACCTACAATGGTCGAACTACCACTCTTGAACTACTATGGTCGAACCATCTCCTGAACGTAGATTTTAGAGGACAACTTTTAGTTTGAAGTGTGGTAATTGTCAATAGCCACCCTTGGAAACAATATGTTAAGACTTACGACTGACATCATCCAACAGAACTTTGGTACTAAAACTAAAAGGAACTTTTTTTTTTTTTTTTTTTTTTTTTGGGGGGGGGGGGGGGTAGGGGGGGTTGGGGTTGGGGTTGGGGGGGTAGATTCTACACACCATTCACTTAAGTTATCAACAGTATGAGAACTCTGACTTGTACAGAAACTGAAATGACTTTTATGGCCTGATAACGGAAGTCAAAAGTTAAAAAAAAAAGATTACGGATGCTGTACCTGTTTGTTGTCTGCATTTTTGACTCGCCACCAGTCTTTGGAATTGTCTAGCAGGATGAGGCGTTCAGACTTTTTGATGGACAGTTCCTGCCCGTTCTCTGCAGTGTAGTCATACTTGGCTATTACCGCCGTCTCCTCACCCTCTGCCATGGTTGCCATAGGTACTGGCCCTGTTTTCAAACACAACAAGAAGTTTTAGTTGCAGGAGACCAATCAAGGCAGGGCCAGATTAGTTTGGCGCCTGAAGGCGCCAAGCTAATCTGACCTTACCCTTGAATTATCATGGTTGATCCATCCCCTGCAACTGGTGCATGGTCGTTGAGTGACACTTCCAACATTTGGGAAATGCAGCTTTGGGGTTAAATGGGTTAAACACATACAAGACAGTCTGCCCTGTGAGGGCAAAAGACAGCAAGTCCATTTCGTGAAAAGAGAAATTATCATTGTATTAGTCTTTTGTTTTCACGGCGCAGCAGTGGTTAGTGCACAGTGAATATTAACTCCTTATGCCCTGAGGACGAAATTATCAAATTTTATAGACATCCTCTGAGGTCTATATTACAGTTCAGGTGACAGATCGACCGTGAGGCGCCAAGCTATTCTGACACCAACCTTGAAATATCAGGGTCGATCCACATCCTGTCGTAGTCTTTCAGGGCTGAATGGGTTAAAGTTTACAACTGTGTAGAAAAGCAGCTTGTACAACTAAATTACTAAGCAGAGAAAATGTTTGATGAATGCCTCAAGTTGAACTTTTTAAGAGCACAGAGTAACACTCACAGATCTGAACGCATTATATATTCAGGTCTTTTACTCTGTGTTCTTTAAGTTCAGCTTGTGGATGTAATTAGGCTGAGAGGACCATTTTTGCTCACAGCAACCTTGACCGTCGCACTCACAGAATGAGCAAAGTCAGGAACGGTCATTTCAATCAAATCTGACTGAACACTGAAAACTGGCCGGAGTTCTGACACCTCCAAACCCCCTGCGGAGTACAGGTGCAACGTCCTCGTTGTGTTCCATCAGCCCAAAATACTACAAAGAATATCAGATCCACAACCGATGTTAACCCTTCCGTTGTTGGTAGCGTTTTTTGTCGAGGTGACTCCTGCAGGAATCACCTCGACAAAAAAACGCTACTGACAGTCAAAGAGCGGTTCCAGAATGAGTTGCCTCTAGGCCCAAGGCTCTTCGGCACCGTCACTTAACTATCATCGTGGATCTATCGCCTGAACAGTTATGTGGTCTTCGGAGGCCAAATCCTATCTGACCTCTGGCTCAACCTGTCAAACTAAAAATAAATCAAAAGGCTGTAAAACACCCATGTACAGTTTTTCGTTGCAGCTTAAAAATACATTTACGGCACAGTCACTTTTTCTCATCAACGAAGATACTGAAATTTATTTAAAGCTATCTGCTCCAGAGCAGGCTCTGATTGCTAAAACGTGCCTGCACAACAGGATATCAATGTTGTCCTGCCTCAACTAATCTTTGTCTAATCTTCTGTTTAAAATCCACTGGTTTACACACATAACCGTGGTTTGTTTTTGCCCCTAGCGCACATCGGCGGAACGGGAAGGAACTCTTCTAATTCTATACATTGTACAATGGAGAAGAGGAGCACAAAAGTAGATCATTTAAAAAATTTCAAACTGCACAAGTTAGCCTGTTCAGTGCCGAAGAATTCTGAACGCCACCCAACTGCAAGAGGTATAGATCCTCATGAGCCCCTGCAGTTGCGGGGGCTCATGAGAATCTATGGCTCTTGCCGAGACCACTTTCAATCCATGGTCTTGGGCAGCTAGGATTTTTGGGCGTAACCAAAATTGCAGTTAAACACAATCTGCGTCACCTAGCACTGAAAGGGTTAAGAATTATTGTAAGACATACTACGAACATTTAGAACGGGGACACTGCAAACTATTAACCCTTTCTTGCCTGTAGCAGGCCCCTTTAAAGTACTGAAAAGTCGGCGAGTGTTATCAAAACATCCTGCGCATGGAACCAACCACGCTACACAAACCTGACCACCGAGAATGTACTTGCACCGTTTGTTTCATCAGGAAACATTTCACCCTTCCACCACAGAAATCGGAATCCAGCTGTGACTATTTTGGGAGGTGCAGTGCATTACATAGTCAGATGGAAACTGTAGGAAATAAAACATATGCCTGGCATATTTCTATGATGCCGATCACCAGGGCCCGTTCCTTTGATCCTCCGTGCAAAACTCGCCGCCAATGTGTCATCAATCAGTACCGTTAACACAGAAACAAGCAACTGGATTCTGGGAATGTGTGAGACACATGCAGCGCTAAATCTGCACATCTTTCTTCTCTCCGCACGGGGCACTCCATTCAAAGGTGACCATTGGTGCAGCTATTGGTGATTAGGTTGCCCATTCACAGAGAAGGCAGATTCACAGACTGACAAAGTGTGAAGCTGTTTAACCCCTTGGCTGCCGGTAGCGTGTTTGGTCAACACGCTACCGGAAGCCAAAGGGTTAACCCAAACCACAGAAGATGAAACGACAATACGTATGACACAGACATGAACAGCTCAAGGCTGGTACAATATTTGGCTTGGCATCTCTAGGCACCAAACTATTCTGGCATCTTGACCTATCATGGTAGCCCTGTGTTTGGAACTGCCTTCTACATGCAATCTCCAGTGGACGGCTCTTTTGAATCTTTGACTTTAGTTATCAACCTGTTAACCTGTTAACCCCGGATCCCTAGGGAAGCAGATGGCTTGACCATGTTAATCAAGGGTAGTGCCAGATTAGTTTGGCGCCTGAAGGCGCCAAGCTAATCTGGCACTCCCCTTGATTTAATCATAGTCAAGCCATCTCCTGTCGTTAGGCAACACCTCCAAAATTTGAGAAATGGGACCTTGGGGCTAAAAGGGTTACAATCTTTCTGATAGACGCAGCCCAATCAAGCAGCACCTTCGCATACACAATACAGATTCTTACCTACAGACTCTGACAAACAGTAAGCCTATTATAAATCGTATGTTAGTGTACGAGCAAAATCTAATCCGCTGATGCCGACGGTGTGTATGAATATGAAAAAAAATGTTCACGGACTTACAATACAGAAGTTACATGGTTACGAGTCTTGGAGGACACAGAAACTGCCGGGTAAAAACAGATAAATAATTGAAATCTTAGCAGCAAGTAACGCGGACTATGGAAAAAATATCACCTTGCATGGAAGACTTCTTTTTTTTTTTCTTTTTTTTTTTTTTTTTTTGGGGGGGGGGGGGGGGGGGGGGGTCGTTAGTGTGTGTGCACTAACCCAAAGCTGACTAAAAAGAAAACAAAAAAACGTCAGTCGGACCAAAGCGCAGAAATACACTTCATCAATCTACTTGAAATCTGGCCAGATTACCACAACAAAACAAAAACGTAACCAGCAAATTCCGTTGATTGTCGAACTCCTGCAAACTGCACGAGGCATAGACTCACAGTCACAAGATCATCTCTACAAGGGCTCTTAAAAAATCCATGCATCTTGCTAGCTGCGATCGGTTGCTTCTGTTCCCCACATTGTGACTGCCCTTTCGGATTTAATATTTTTTTTACAAAATAGCAAAACCTCCGAGGAAGCAAAGGCATGTCACTTACTCTGACAAATGCAAGAGGTATAGATTCCCAAGCGCCCCTGCAGTCGCACGGGCACTGGTATAGATTCTCAAGCGCCCCAGAAGTCGCACGGGCACCCGAAGTGCCCGTGGGACTGCAGGGGCTCTTGAGAATCTATACCTCTTGCATTTGTCAGAGTAAGGCGTAATCCAGTGGCAAACGCTCACCATTCATCACGAGGCGTACTCCAACATCGTGCGGCTTCATCTTGTAACATGAGGCTTGCCGCTGCACCTGTTCCACGCCCGCCTACCGGTACTTCAGGTAAGGGAACCTTACACCGATGTCTGCTAACCACATTTGTCGAGGTACCAGCAAAAGAAGAGATTTTTCTCGCTATCTCCGGGACCATAGGAAGAGAGCTAGAGACAAGGTGCTGCCTCTCACGGGTACTTTTCAACACGGTCTGAAGACAGTTTTCCTCCCCCCTGAACGTTTGAGCCCTGCGGTGCTGGAAAAGCCTGTTGATCCGCTCAGGCCCTCTACACGGTACTGTACTACCAAACACCTACAGCCTGGGGCAGAAGGGGTCAATTTCGCCTGGGAGTGGTCAGAATATTTCTGAGCTTACCTGCGATTGATATTCAACCATAATTTCTCTATTAACCCTGCGACTGCTACCGACGTACACTCATCTTTTCCGCTGAGCTGTATCGTCGGCAGCAGTCGAAAGGATTCAAGCCATTAACTCAATCACGGCCAGCTGCATCCGGATCAGAGCCAAAATCAGAGACCAGCTGACGTTTCTGACACAGTGTCACAGAGAGCTCTAAGGCAAGAACAGTATAGTGTTGGGATGGTACACTGAGTGTTTTACGCTCAAACAAATCTGACTTCAAGATAATCTACGTTACCAAATTGAAATCTACATTAAAATCCAGTTCAGATGAACTCTGGTAACACACCATTCTGGTCGACAAAAATAGTACCTAATTTGCCTGCAATCATTTTCCATCACTTCACAGTATGCTTAACCCATTTTGCCCCAACACCCTATGGCTGGAGATGTATCGACCATGATAATTCCTACTCTTGAATTATCATGGTTGATACATCTCCTGAGACAAGTACATAGTCTTTATGTAGCACCTCCAAAATCTGTGAAATGGGGCCTTTGAGCTAAATGGGTTACTAAAAAGTCTTGTTCTCAGAACTCAACTGTACCAAATTTTCAATTAAACAGCTCAAATCTTTCCATGTCACAATTTTACAAGAAAAAAACAAACAAAAAAAAACAAGAAAGGCAAAGCTCTTATGGCTCACGTGTATCGACCGATCCACGCATGTCTGACAATAAGTAAAGGGATGTCGTCTGCACTAATAAAATCCATGTTTTCTCAAAATTTAATCAGTTTTCACACATCTGTGAAACCCCCCTGACCTTTATGAGGAGTCAACTAAATTAGGATACATAGGAAGGTCTTATCACCAGCTACCTTTGTGTCAAATTTGATTGAAAAGTTAGCAAAAATGTTGATAATAACTACAATTATTGGCATTTTATCCACATTTGTCGACCAATTGTGACCCTTGACCTTTTCCGAGGGGTCATCCAAATTAGTATGCATGGATAGGTCTTATCATCAGGTATCTCTGTAGCAAGTTTGGGTTTGGAGTTGTGAATAGTAATTGAGAAAAAAACATTTCTTGTCAAAATATGGCTATTTTTTACCTACTTCCTAAGCTCTTGTGACCCTTGACCTTTCCGACGGGTCATCCAAATTAGTATGCATAGATAGGTCTTACCACCAGGTATCTCTGTAGCAAGTTTTCATTTGGAGTTGTGAATAGTAATTGAGAAAAAACATTTCTTGTCAAAATAATTATGGCTATTTTTTACCTATTTCCTGAGCTCTTGTGACCCTTGACCTTTCCGAGTGATCATCAAAATTAGTATGCATAGATAGGTCTTACCATCAGGTATCTCTGTAGCAAGTTTGAGTTTGAAGTTGTGAATAGTGTTTGAAAAAAAAACAACATCTTTTGTCAAAATATGGCGATTTTGAACCTATTTCTTGAGCTCTTGTGACCCTTGACCTTTCGGAGGGCTCAACCAAATTAGTATGCATAGAATGGTCTTACTATCAGGTATCTTTTTACCAAGTTTGGGTTTGAAGTTGTGAATAGTATTTGAGAAAAAAAAACCACATCTTTGACAAATTCAAAATATGGTGATTTTGCACCTATTTCTTGAGCTCTTGTGACCCTTGACCTTTTGGAGGGCTCAACCAAATTAGTATGCATAGAAAGGTCTTACCATCAGGTATCGTTTTACCAAGTTTGGGTTTGTGAATAGTATTTGAGAAAAAAAAAGTTTGGTAAGAATGATTGATTTGGGACCTATTTCTTGAGCTCTTCTGACCCTTGACCTTTCTTCAGAATCAACCAAATTAGTGCGTGTATAAAGGTCTTACCATCAGGTATCTTTTACCAAGTTTGGGTTTGAAGTTGTGAATAGTATTTGACTGATTCTACATTGCTTAACGTCCCGACCGCAACAAGACTTTCTCAGGACGTGCCTGCACTGCTTGTGAAAAAACAAAAACAAAAAAAAACCAAAAAAAAACCCCAACAGAATATTGAATGTATGTCGCCAGCCGATCTAATACGCTAAACAAACCTAAGACCATTTGGCAACACACATCCAACATCAAGAGCTACAGGCAGCGCAGACAGTAGGGAGAGTATAAAAAAGGAAAATACAGGTGAATGGACCAAGGGTAGACAGAAACACATGCCCCAGAATAGAAGGGAAAACCCACCCTGTGGGGCTGACCAGGGTGACCCTGGGAACTAAAAAGTAGTTAACCCCACCCAAGTCCCCCAGGGCAGGCCCAGGTGGGGGTTGAATAGTATTTGAGAAAAATAAATGTCCAAAAATGGCTATTTTGGATATATTTTCTGATCCCGTGACCTTGACCTTTGTGAGAGGTCACTGAAATTGGTATGTTTAGAAAGGTCTTGCCATAAAGTATAATTGGGCCAAGTTTGAAGACTGCAGCTTGAATAGTCTCCGAGAAAATGCCAACGTTAAAGTTTACCACGGACAACGGCAGATGGCCGGACGACCGCTGGGCCAGAATATACTCATGTTTGCTTCGCACATGAGCCAAAAAAAAACTTTAACTAAATTTATTTATTTATTGTGTGAACACCATAGAGATATATGGAACATAGTCTTAATTTAGCCATGATGCAAAAAGCCCTCTGCAGATCTTTGAAGAAATCTCTGACTGCATACCACATTTGGATGAATTCCTATAAAATCTCAACTCCGCACAGTTTGCTGGTAACATTCCTGTAAAAATATTGCGAAGATGACCCCTGTAGGTAAGTGGGGAGTAGCCCCACAGATACTAAACTCAAATCAACCCCATAAGCGTGAAACTGATGTAGTACCGACTAATCCTGCCCAGCAATCGGCACGTATCATCATCATCCCCTGTGAATGTGGGGCCTCATACGCATCTGTGCTTTTCACAGAGGGGTGGAGTCCACTAAGTAGCTACCGAAGAAAGTCCCGTAGTGTTGCTATTTGCGGTTCCGTGCGCGTAAGTGCGTTCAGTTCACGAAGAAAATTTTTCCCATCGCAAGAGGCATAGATTCTCATGAGCCCCTGCTTAAGCAGGGGCTCATGAGAATCTATGTCTCTT
Source organism: Semisulcospira habei (assembly GCA_036245525.1). Classification (NCBI taxonomy): domain Eukaryota; kingdom Metazoa; phylum Mollusca; class Gastropoda; family Semisulcospiridae; genus Semisulcospira; species Semisulcospira habei. The sequence goes on from BTPG01000007.1 coordinate 38,803,168, forward strand.
GACAGAAGAGCCCCATTTATTAACGATCTCTCCTCCTGACACAGAGTAACTCGGCAAAGGTTACACCCATGCCTGTGTTGCGCTACTAGATTGGGGGGGGGGGGGGGGGGGGGGGCTATGAATCATCACCTATCGCACGCTATCTCATCTGTAATGATCAAAGCTGAGGGTGGGGGTGCTGAGGATTGAGAGGTACAGAGGGAGAGGTACAGAGGGAGAGGGGGTACGGTTACAAGCAGTTACGGCAAGAGGTGAGTGAGAAGACCTGTGTTTTGCTAACACATGCGAGATGGCGCGAACACACAAACAAACAAACACTGTCAGTATATAACACATGACAACCTGAGGTTGATTTTGTAAAATTTGCTTTTTGTCGTTCGAAAAAGATATTACAGATTAGGAGATAGATCAAGATCAACTACTTTAGTTCAAGGATGGTACCAGAACAGCTTGGCGCCCCAGGCGCCAAGCTATTCTGCCTCCACCCTTGAACTATTAGTCAATTATATTTCAAGCAATGGGTGCATCAAGATCAAAAAGGTTAAACATATGCGCACGCACAACCTGACACGTACCTTCTAAATCAGTTTATGTTGTGAAATTAATACAAATTAAAAATGTAAATTTCATACGACAAAACAAACCTCATACCTATTCGCAATACAATTTTATTTTACCATACGTCAACAGGCTCAGTATTGTGCTCCAGTATAGATGTACATCAAACGTAACACGGTCCTATCTGTGGCTGCTACGCTGATTTGCAAAAAGGTCCTCTGGCTGACGTCAGCATTAAAAATTGATTGTACATTGGTTAACGTCCCGACAGCAACAAAACTTTCTCAGGACGTGCCTGCACTGCTTGTGAAAAAAAAATAAACAGAAAATTGAATGTATGTCGCCAGGCGGTCCAATACGTTAAATAAACCTACGACATAGGGCCTAAATAAAGCTAAGACCATTTAGCAACACACATCCAATATCAAGAGCTACAGGCAGCGCAGACAGTAGGGAGAGTTTAAAAAAGGAAAATACAGGTGAATGGACCAAGGGTAGACAGAAACACATGCGCCAGAATATAGGGAAAAACCCACCCTGTGGGGCTGACCAGGGTAACCCTGGGAACTAAAAAGTAGTTAACCCTAACCAAGTCCCCCAGGGCAGACCCGGGTGGGGGCGTCAGCATTAAAAAGCAACACGGCAATTTAGGCTGACAACGTCCTACGGGCTCCTTGATTACAAGGTGTTCCCCAACCAACCTCACATTTTCTCACAAGAAAATGAATAATGCGGTCTAATTTTCATGGCTCCCAGGTGCCGAAAACTGTACGGTGTGCTGAGGCTGGCCTGACTTATTAAATGTGAGTTATTGACCTCTGGATGTGAAATACACGGCGTTGGGTGTTTACAAGTGCGTTCACCCTTTGCCTGTTGGTAGCGCTTTTTGTCGATTGATTGTACATTGATTGTACATTGCTTAACGTCCCGACAGCAACAAGGCTTTCTCAGGACGTGCCTGCACTGCTTGTGAAAAAAAAACTAAACAGAACATTGAATGTATGTCGCCAGCCGGTCAAATACATTAAATAAACCTAACACATGGGGCCTAAATAAAGCTAAGACCATTTAGCAACACACATCCAATATCAAGAGCTACAGGCAGTGCAGACAGTAGGGAGAGTTTTAAAAAGGCAAATACAGGTGAATGGACAAAGGGTAGACAGAAACACATGCCCCAGAATAGAGAGAAAAACCCACCCTGTGGGGCTGACCAGGGTGACCCTGGGAACTAAAAAATACCTAACCCCACCCAAGTCCCCCAGGGCAGACCCGGGTGGGGGAGCTTTTTGTCGAGGTGGCCTGGACAAAATGCGCTGCCAACAGCCAAAGGGTAATTGCATGTGTCATGTATTAGCCTCCCAATCTATCACCACTGATTCAATATGGGAGGGGAATGCATGTAGCGTGAAATGACGAGATTACCTACAACTTCCGGGACTATCGGTAATTCCTACCATCACACCAGCCAGAAATTCACGGAGAAGTCCCCAGCTAACATCAAAATAATACAGACTGGTGAATCTGACCATCAACATTTTTGCTGTGGAGCATAGAAAACAGTCGATGACTACTTTACCCTTGTAAAACATTTGAAACAAAATATATACATACCGACCATCAATTATTATAATTACACGTAACTTAAACGTTTGAGAATTAACTACTTTTGGGCATCTCTAAAATACATGACCTTGAAAGTGGCACAATGCTCAGTCAGACCTCTCCTGCTTCAAAGACTAATCATAATATTTAAATCCAGTTATCCACAATATCCCACTTGTTCAGAGGGATATGTGGTTATGATAATGAGCCACCAGGATGTTAGGTCAAAGTGACATTCATTTGTACAGTATAAAAACGGTGACGACTGATATATTTCAGCGAATATTTCCTTGTTTCCTTACGGGCCTGCCATTAACCTAGTTTTACAGACCATAAGAGGTTACTATTATTATAAATTGAACCTTTGGCTGTTGGTTGCAGTTTTCGCGGCAGTGATTCCTGCGTCAGTAGCAACTGACAACCTTTAGGGTTGAAAATGAATGTATTCAAACGACCGGGAGGTGTAGGTAAGTGTGTGTGTAGGCCAGAACCTAGCTTTGTATCATAATTCATAGTCAGTAAAAGTTGCACATTATGCACAAATGGAGGGGTTGGGGACAGAGGGGGGGGGGGGGGGGAGGGGGGAGGTTATCACATAAATTAGAGCCTAAATCACATTATCATGGGTAACTGCAAAAAATTAAAAGGACAAAAATGGTCTACGGAGTAACTATGCCCCATAATCCGTGGTCAGCAAGAGACATGAATTCTCATGAGCCCCTGCAGTTGCAGGGGCTCATGAGAAATTATGCCTCTTGCAGATGGAACAGAATGGCTGCTGTCTGAACAAAAAAGCTGAATTCAGCTTTCTGGGATTCTAAAAGTTGAATCAGCTCCCAGGACTGAACACTGTCACCCATTCATCATAAAAATCTGCAAAACAAGTTTCAATACCTCTCAGAAGTAGTACTGGGGGGTGTGAATACATACAAAAATCTCAGCAAAGAGTCTGCAAATGTAATCATTTTCATGGTCAGCGGGCATCACGATTACTAGTTCGGTGGTGGTGACTGAACTCATCCTGACCAACAAAAAAAATGTGTTCTGTGTTAACTCATTCAGCCCGGCGTCCGTATTTCCCAAATTTTGGAGGTGTCATCTAACAACTGTGCACCTGTTGCAGGAGATGGATCGACCATGATAATTCAAGTGTATTGTCACTATGTCAGATTAGCTTTGCGTCGAGACGCGCCAAGCTAATCTAATAAATAATACTACTTTATTAATCCCTCTCGGGGAAATTCATTGTCTGCCCATACAACACATGGCATCATCATTCACTCATAAAAATAATTAAATAACCCATAACTCTCAATTAAGAAATGAACTGTAAACGACGTATTGTTACCTTTGTAACACACTTGGCCCCCCTAAATAAAATAAATAATAATAATACTGAGAGGGCTAGTACTAAGGAATGGAAGAGTGTTGACGGACACTACCTTGATTGTACATTGCTTAACGTCCCGACAGCAACAAGGCTTTCTCAGGACGTGCCTGCACTGCTTGTGAAAAAAAAAATAAACAGAAAATTGAATGTATGTCGCCAGCCGGTCAAATACATTAAATAAACCTACAACATGGGGCATAAATAAAGCTAAGACCATTTAGCAACACACATCCAATATCAAGAGCTACAGGCAGTGCAGACAGTAGGGAGAGTTTTAAAAAGGCAAATACAGATGAATGGACCTCGGGTAGACAGAAACACATGCCCCAGAATAGAGAGAAAAACCCACCCTGTGGGGCTGACCAGGGTGACCCTGGGAACTAAAAAATACCTAACCCCACCCAAGTCCCCCAGGGCAGACCCGGGTGGGGGGGACACTACCTACTGATATTACTGTTGAAAAGGGCAACAGCCTGAGGGACAAAAGAGTTGGCATAACGTGATGAACGACTTTTTGGTACTCCGAGTCTGCCACTTCGTTCGATACGTCTGCTGTCAAATTCATATCTAAGGCGATGTGTTTTTGTAATCAAGAATGTCAGCCAATTTGTTCGTAATCTGTCTGTTGTACAGTGTGTCCAAATTATCCTGTGCCCTAATAATAATAATTAAATAATTACGGTATTTATAATGCGCTTATCTTATAATAATTATAACTCTAAGCGCGCACTCACAACTCGCACACGCATGCTTTAGACAATGACTCACATACCACAATAGTGAAAATACATTACTACGGTCAGCTTGGGGTGGGGAGTGTAGTGATATAGTGCTAGAACAGTTGAAAGAGGTGAGTTTTGAGGGTGGACTGGAAGGAGGAGAGAGTGTTTCTGACAGAGAGAGAGTGGGAGGGTGTTCCAGGTGGATGGACCATAGACAGAGAAGGAGCGGGGGCCGAAAGTGCTGAGCTTGGTGGGGGGGGGGGGGGGGGGGGGGATGAGGAGGCAGAGCGGGAGGCAGCGGGAAAGAGTGTAGGGGTGAAGTAAGTGAAGTAAGTTGGAGAGATAGGTAGGAGCGTAGTTGTTCAGGGATTTGTAGCAGAGACAGAATCTTGTATTGGATGCGTTGGGGGATGGGGAGCCAGTGAAGGAGCTTCAGCAGGGGAGTGATGTGGTCGGATTTTTTCTTTCTGAGGACGAGGCGGGCAGCATTGTTCTGGACGCGCTGTAGAGTGAGAGTGGTAGAGTGAGGAAGGCCGGAAAGGAGAGAGTTGCAGTAGTCGATGTGAGATAAGATGAGAGAGACAGCGAGTTTGGTGGCAGCTTCCGTAGTGAGGTATTTTCTGATCTGACTGATGCGGCGGAGGTGGAAATAACATGCCTGGGCCGTGGCGGAGACGAAGCTAGTCATGGAAAGAGAGGAATCGAGGATAACACCGAGGTTCTTGACCGAGTCAGAGAGGGAGATGGGGGTGCTGTCGAGTTGAAGGTGGAGAGAAGGGGGGAGCTGGGAAAGTTTCTGGCGAGTGCCTACCAGCATGGCTTCCGTTTTGTCATCGTTCAGTTTGAGCTTGTTTGCTGTCATCCAGTTTTTCACGTCTTCGTAGCAGTCAGCCGTGCGAGTCAGTAGTGACTGAGTGTTGTCGAATTTGTCTTTGTCTAGTAGTTGTGAGTCGTCAGCGTAGAGGTGGTGGTGTATGTGGTGAGACTGGATGATGTTGGACAGGGGAGAGGTGTAGAGTGTGAAAAGGACCGGACCCAAGACGGACCCTTGTGGAACGCCGCAGGAGAGCCTGACTGGGTTGGAGGAGACGCCGTCGATGGTGACTGATTGCTGTCTAAGAGGTAGGAGAGAAACCAGGAGTGAGCAGAGTCAGTGATGCCAAAGGAGTGATGAAGGCGATGGAGGAGGATAGAGTGGTCTATGGTGTCGAAGGCGGCAGAAAGATCGAGTAGCGTAAGAAGGGAGATGTTGCCCGAGTCGGTGGAGATAAGCAGGTCGTTTAGGATATGCAGAAGGGCTGTTTCAGTGCTGTGATGTTTGCGATAGGCAGACTGGAAGAGACTGAGGAGGTTGTTGTCGGCGAGGTGGAGGTTGAGGACAACCTTCTCAAGAAGCTTGGACAGGAAAGAGAGATTGGAGACTGGGCGGTAGTTCTTGAGATCGTTTGGGTCGAGGTAGTGTTTTTTGAGGAGAGGATGAACAATGGCGGACTTGAAGATATCGGGGACGGAGCCATTTTCTAGAGATGTGTTGATGATGTCGGTGATGAAGGGCAAAAAGTTCTGGAAGGCCGTCCCGGTAGTGAGAAGCTGGGAGGGGTCTAGTTCGCAGGTTTTGAAAGTCATGGACTTTATGGTCTTGAGGACTGCTCGGACGGGGTCTAGTTCGCAGGCTTTGAAAGTCATGGACTTTATGGTCTTGAGGACTTCATCCTGAGAGAGGGGCAGAAGGACGAGAGGGGAGTGCCGGAAAAGGGTTTGATTGATTGATTGATTGTACATTGCTTAACGTCCCGACAGCAACAAGGCTTTCTCAGGACGTGCCTGCACTGCTTGTGAAAAAAAAACCCAACAACAACTAAACAGAACATTGAATGTATGTCGCCAGCCGGTCAAATACGTTAAATAAACCCAACACATGGGGCCTAAATAAAGCCAAGACCATTTAGCAACACACATCCAATATCAAGAGCTACAGGCAGTGCAGACAGTAGGGAGAGTTTTAAAAAAGCAAATACAGGTGAATGGACAAAGGGTAGACAGAAACACATGCCCCAGAATAGAGAGGAAAACCCACCCTGTGGGGCTGACCAGGGTGACCCTGGGAACTAAAAAGTAGTTAACCCTACCCAAGTCCCCCAGGGGCAGACCCAGGGCCGGAAAAGGGGGGGGGAGGGGTCAGGAAGGCAAGGCGGAGAAGGCTGAGTGTCGAATGTGTTGCGCAGAGTTTGGATTTTGTCGGAGAAATAGGTGGAAAAAGTGGACGGGAGTTCTTCTTTGCTGTGTGTGTTGGGAAGAGGAGAGTCTTTAGAAGTGCCTAGGAGTGTGTTCATGGTAGCGTAGAGGGTTTTGGATGAAGTGGATTCCAGGATTTTGTTTTGAAGATGTTTACGTTTGGAGTCAGAGATCATTCTGCAGACTTTGGATCTGGTGGTTTGGAAGATCTGTCTGTGAACGGTGAGGTCGGATGAGCGCCAGCGGCGTTCCGCTTGTCGGAGCTCGCGCTTGGCATCAGCTATGTCGTCAGTGATCCAGGGGGAGGGGAGTCGGTTGGGTATGGAGCAGGTGGTGACAGGGGCGTGGATGTCTAGAAGTTTTCGAAGGGAGGAATCGAAATGGGATGCAAGATCAGGAGAGGCGGCGGGGTCCGAGAGAAGGTCAACAGCTTCGTCGAAGAAGCTCTCTCGGTTGACAGATTTTAGTTTGCGACGAGAGACAAAGAGCTTGGGTTTTTTCGGGGGAGGTAGGTTGAGGGCGACGAGAATAGCGAGGTGGTCAGAGGGAAGCACAGAAGAGGTGTCAGAGTCGAGGAAGAGTTGATCGGAGGTGCGGGTGATGATCCAGCCGAGGGTGTGGCCAAGTCGGTGGGTGGGTTTAGTGATGTGTTGTGTAAGATTGTGGTTTAAAAGTGAAGTGCAAAGGCGTTTTGTGTCAGGGTGGTCGGGTTTGTCGAAGTGGAAGTTGAAGTCGCCAAGAAGGATGTGTTTTCCGGGTCGTGTGCTGTAGTGGTCGAGGAGGAGGTCGAACTCGGTGAGGAACATGGAGTTTGTGAGTTTGTTTTGAGAGCTTGGAGGGGGGCGATATATATGAGAAGATGAGGGACTGGCCAGGGAGTGTTGCTACGGCCTCGACAAATTCAAAGGAGGGATGAGCAAAAGGTAGAGACTGAGAGAAGGAGAAGTGAGCAGAAAGACAGTCCCTGTAGATGATGGCAATGCCACCCCCTCTGGAAGCACGCGGGAAGGACAGGCGGTAGCCACTCGGAGTGACGCTGGCGATGATGGGTTCATCGCCAGCTGAGTGGAGCCACGTTTCGGTGATCACGACAACATCTAGGTCATTGTCTAGAATGAAATCTGAAATCACGTCGCTTTGCCATCTTTGCAGACAGGCTGTGCATTGAACAGACACAGTTTTAGGTTCGATGAGCCAGAAGAGGAAAAGGGAGAATAAACGGACGAAGAAGAGGACAAAGGAAGAGGAGGGTGGGGAGAGGGGAAAGAGGATGGAGGGGGGAAGGAGAGGGGAGGGGGAGAGTGGGGAGGAGGAAAAGACGGGAAGAAGAACCGGGCAAGAAAGAGGATGCGAGAGGAGGGTGAGGAAGGGAGGGAGGAGGAGGAGGAAGATGAGTAGGAGAAGCTGAGGTAGAGGGAGGGTGAGGGTGAAGGGGATGAGAAAGGGGGGAGAGGGGACGAGGAGGAAAAAGCAGGCGAAGGAGGAGGGGGTGAGAGGAGGACGGGGGAGAAGGGCGGGGTGGGAGGGGGCGGCCGAGGAGAGCGAGGAGCGGTAGATGAGGAAGAGAGGAAAAGAAATGTGAGGAGAAGGGAGGTGAAGAAATCGAGGAGGCGGGGGGAGGCGGAAGGGCATAGGAAAAGGGGAAGAAGTGTGTGGTTGTGTTTGTTGTGGCGAGTCCCATCTTTTGCTAATTCCGCCCCTGTGGCCTCTCTTTCGCGATCGGATGCCGCGTAAGGCATCTGCAACACTGTCAGCGGAACCGGCGGCGCAGTAGGTGGCGTGGCGACGTAGAGATAGCAGTTGTTGGCGTGTGTATCTGATGAGCATGATTGTTTGTGAGGACAAGAAAGAGGAAGACGAGAAGAGGGTAGTAGGGTGTGGGTGTGTGTGTGTGTGAGTAAGTGTGTGTGTGTGTGTGTGCCGGTGTGTGTGTGTGAGCGGTGTGGTAGGAGAGCGACCTGATTTCCTATCGGTCAGCGGCGAGATCGTGCAATGGCGCCAAAAGTGGGGAGGGCGAGATGTCGACGGGAGAGCACACGTAAACCTATAGAACGGTAGGAACACAAACGAGCTTACAACAACCAAGCAACAGATGCAAACAGACTCACACAGTAAACACTTCACACACTAGCGCGCAGCACATGAAAAACAGGGCGGCGGAGAGACCCGGCGAAAACCCACGCTGCGGAAGAAGCAAAATGGCGACGTAAACAAAATTCAAATGACAGACACAATTCAATACGATAACACTCAAACAGCAACCAGATCTGACGAAACACAAGCATAAATCCTCATCAGCGCACTCTTATACGATACTCAGCAGACTTTCAGCACACGAAGCACAGTACATCCAACGAAAAACCACAAAAACACTGGGAGCGAAAAACACGTGTTAGGTCGCACAAACAAGATGGCGCCCGGATCCAATCCGATCCCTACCAATCACCCCGCCCCCTTTCCAGATTACTTTGTTAAGGCGATCTTGGTCTCTTTTACATAAATTTCTCCCCCAGCACGTCAGTCCAAAAGTTAGAATGCTAACAATACTGGAGCAGTAAAACATCTGTAAAATCTGGCACTACCCTTGAAATGTCATGGTCGACCCATCTCCTGCTGTAGTGCGTCAGGGTTGAATGGGTTAATCATTAATGTTATTCTATGAAAGAAACTTTTGAACACACGCAAGGCAATTATTTGTGTAATTGAATGACATACTGAAGATGGGCAACAGTGGTCAATCCAACTCCCCCAACAAGCATTTACCATAGTTTTGTATACTCAGCTAAATACTTATTTTAAATTTTAATTCTGAGGTTTTTATGCCTTAAACTGCATGGCTCTGGAGGTCAAAGGTTCAATACTAACATGTGTTATCACACAGTATTAGTCATTACACAGCCAGCTTATCCAGCTTTATGAACGAAAGTAGGCAATTAGCCCTTGGCCCTGGGTGCCCATCACCAAGCAGGACAAATTTGACAGGGTCTGCTGAATGAGGAAGCAGACTGACCTAATATAATTAGACTGACTCACTTCTAAACGTCTCTGACTGCATGTGGTGTGAGTTTATTACAAGATCTGATGCAGGACAATCTGCCGACACATTTTTACTGTGACTATTAAAGAAAATTCCACTGTTCCATAAAGGCTTCCCTACACGGAGAAACGAAATGCACATGAAACAAAACATTTTCATTGCATCGAAATGCCTTCTCCGCACACGTAGAAACGCGGTGAAAATTCATTTTGATTGGTACATTGATTGATTGATTGAACATTGCTTAACGTCCCGACAGCAACAAGGCTTTCTCAGGACGTGCCTGCACTGCTTGTGAAAAAAAAAAACAAAAAAACAACAGAACATTGAATGTATGTCGCCAGCCGGTCCAATACGTTAAATAAACCTAACACATGGGGCCTAAATAAAGCTAAGACCATTTAGCAACACACATCCAATATCAAGAGCTACAGGCAGTGCAGACAGTAGGGAGAGTTTTAAAAAGGCAAATACAGGTGAATGGACAAAGGGTAGACAGAAACACATGCCCCAGAATAGAGAGAAAAACCCACCCTGTGGGGCTGACCAGGGTGACCCTGGGAACTAAAAAATACCTAACCCCACCCAAGTTGATTGGTACAGGGAAAGTAACTCTTCACTGACACATGCTCTGGTTTGTATCGCGTGGACATCGGGTCATATTTCTGACTACTGACGCTTAAAAACTAAACATATAAGACATGAGTGCCTTCACTTACACAATTAAAGTGAATTGCCGACCATATCGGATAAACGTAAGCGCTTTTGAATGGGTAAACAAGGCTGGTTCAAGTGAATCGAGGATGCCGCCATCTCGAAGCGATAGCCGCCATCTTGAACTTGAAGGCGGCTTCGCAGAGCAGCCGATGAAAGTGGGGTTCAGAAAACTGACCTAAAATCATATTTTGGTGGTACTTTAGTGATGATACTTGATAGATTCCATTTCAAAAATGATTTCTCCGCTCAAATCTTACAGAATCGTGCGTCACATCACGCAATTCTAGCCATAATAGACCTGAATCCACGGCATCGCTTTACCGTTGCTATCTTCAGTGTGTGGGCTTGAATGATGTCAGATTGGGGTGTGACCGAGCGGACGACGCTGATTGGGCGACGGGTAGAAATGTTTCAGCGAAATGTTTCACGAATAGAGACAGGTTCTATTTCGTGAAATGTGTCGTTTCGCATTTCGGGAAACGGTGAAATGTTGGAGAAATGTCTGAAATGCGGACATTTCGATGAAATGTTTCGTTTCGTTTCTCCGTGTGACTCTGTGAGGAAGCCTTAAAAGATGGTAAAACAGTGTAAACCACTACACAAAAAGAAATTCACATCAACTCCAGGAAAATAACAAAATCCAGACCAAAGAAAGAAACGCACATAGAAGAGACAAGTCATCTTTGTCCTTTCTAAGAGCATTTCTTTTTTGTGAGTGTTAGGAATCAATTTATCTCCTGTGACTTAACTCATTTGAGACGAACAGCATCCAGATACACAGCTGAACCCTATTGGCCCCAAGGTCTCATTTCTCAAATTTTGGAGGTGTTGCCGAACAACTATGTACCAATTGCAGGAGATGGCTTGACCATGATAATTCAAGGGTAGTGCCAGATTAGCTTGGCGCCAAGGTAATCTGGCACTACCCTTGAATTATCATGGTCAAGCCATCTTCTGCTGTAGGGATCCGGGACTAAAATGGTTAAGCCCGCAGATTGCTTTAGTTTAACTCGTTCCAAAATTTCGAGACGAACAGCATCCGGATACGCAGCTAATTTCAAGACAAACGACATCTGAATATGCGGTTTAAGCGGCATATCAGGATGCCGTTTGTCTCGAAATTTGCGAATGAGTTAAACTAAAGCAATCTGCTCCAGGGATGGCTTTGACTGCCAAAATAGCACTAGCAGTGTTCTCCGAGTCTTACACTTTGCTTCAGACTTACTGCGTTATGAGCTACCGACCTAACCTAACAGAGCTTTGCCAAAATTATCTAATCGGAGAGCAATAGGGAGGTGCATCGCTCCTCTTCCAAGCACACTGATTTATCAACATCCTGATGCATTCATCCACATCCAATGCTCTTTTGCCAGGATCTGCTAATTTGCAGGTCAGCCCCAATACATAACAAATTATACACAGGCATGCCTGAAAATTGGAAATTTTGGATTTCAGGAAACCTGTGCCAGGGGTCATGGAGATCGCACTCCCAGACAGTGCCTCCACAACTGGTATTAACCCCTGAAAATGTTTTAATTTTTAAAGATTTAAACAAGTTTGTGCAATAACTGAAACAAATTCCTATTATCTGAGAAGAGAATTTTGAATGTGATAAAATAAAGTTGAGTGAAATTTTAATTTTCAGGAATTCCTGAAAAGAAAAAATAAAAGTAGGGGGGGGGGGGGGGGGGGGGGTGAGAGGGACCTTCTACTTCTAGTTCTAATTTAAGAAATTCCTGATTTCTGGCAGTCAACTTTTACCCATGTACACTTGTTGCAGGCTCTCACTCAAAGTGGAATGCATGGATGATGGAATCAAGATTCCATCTATGGATAAAATTTAGAAAAACATTTTAATAGGATCTGTTCTGAAAACTGTGCTTGAGCTGAAAAATCAATGACTTTAGCAACCTGCTTTTGCTTGATCAATAAATCAAAATTCTTGAAATCTGCCTACAACTGCTACTCAACATAAAAGTTTATGTACATTTTAAGAAAAATATTTTAACTCCAGTTTGCAAATAGAATCAGTTTAGAGTGGAGCAGGCCATTTGACTAGAAAGTAGAATAATATTAGAAATTGCAATGTACACTTTCACCGCTCAGGTTTGCCAGCAAGTGTCAGCAACAAGTATAAAAGTTCTGACTTTTTTCAGCCTACGTATCGTCATTCTAAAAATAAAATCTATGACTAATGCGCCCCCCCCCCCCCCCCCCCCCTTTTCAGCCTGTATTCATCTGGGTGCGTTATGAACATTCAAATAATATGCACTACTCAAAAGCGCACAGATTTAAAGATATGGCTGGCAACATCACCAACTGCTGATCTCCTCTTGTATTTGTACTAACCCATTACATCCTGAGGCTCATTTTGTAAAATTTGCTCATTGTTTTATGAAGGCTACCTTACATATTAGGAGATAGTTCAACTGTTATTAGTTCAGGGTGGTGCCAGAATAGCTTGGCGCCTCTTTGCTTGGCGCCAGAGGCGCCAAGCTATTCTGGCACCACCCTTGAACTATCATAATCAGTCAAATTTATTTCAAGCAATGGGTGTATCAGTATGAAAAGGGTGAACGCAGGTGTACGGGTGCACTACTATGTAATACTACTACCAGAACAACCCCAACACAGGTTGTTGTTATAAAGACAGTACCGATACCAAAAGACTTCCGACTACCGGTATTTACGCTGCTACCCCGGCACACCTAGCTGATCAGGTGTCTGCATGAAAACCCACCTTAGCCCTGGCTTAGATCTGCAAGGGTCGTAGCCCTAAAACCTCGGATCACTTTTTGTGTTGTAGTCTGAAGATGTCAGTTTAAGACAACCAGTCTGCCAGCAAGAGGCACTGATTCTCATAAGCCCCTGCACCTGCAGGGGCTCATGAGAATATATGCCTCTTGCAGAGTGTTTCTGTAGGATCGCGCCTGCAGGTTTCTTATCATGGTCGTTTCCTCCCCTCGTGGGCCTCCTTCCCGCCAGAACTAGGATGCAACATCAAAAATAGCTGGAAGTCTTGGGGGAGTTGATTTATTTTTTCTGGTAATTTTGGAAGAAGCTTTGGTGTGGGGAGGGAGGGGGAGGGGAGTAGGAGAGACTTTGAAGATGGGAGCTGAGAATGACTTTTGGTGTGTAGGTTGTGGTCTTGGGTCGGTGGCGCTGAAGATTATAACCTAAGGTACCTTTCAAGATGAAGAGACCTGTTACCCCTACCGACACCCAAAGGGTTAAACGCAGGTCCTTGTCTCTGAAATCTAACTTGGTGTACTTGTATAAGATTTGGTACTACTGGTAGTGTTAGCAGTACATGTACCAGAGGTAAATGTAACAACTAACACAAGTAGCAGGTATCTGGTTCATTTCCCGCAACACAGGTGTGCATGAAGACTGAGAACTAAAAGGCAATGCTCGATTAGCTTCTTTAACTCATTCGAGATGTGTCGCATCCGGACACACGGCTTCAGGCCGCATGTCCAGATGCAGAACATCTCGAATGAGTTAAGCAGAAGTCCAGTAGACCCTAGAATTAGAAATGAAATCAAGCTAACCATACACCATAAATAACAAAAAGCTATCATGGTTGAACACAAAAACAATACCTTAGTGAGTGGTTCTAAAATTGTGAGCAAGTGTGTGTGTACAATTCATTGCATGTGTGTTTGTGCTCATGAATGCATACATGTGCAAATTATCAATCATCAATTACTCTGAATGTAATTGATGATTAATCCCAAAAAATTGTTTTAGCACTGTGACCAACCTACAACGTATGCACATAATTAATTACAATGACAGAGCGTGTTTTGTGATAGAAAAGGTGTGGCAATGCTTGGCAGTGATCACAAATTAACCTTAGATTTAATTTACTGACAGTACAAGCAATACTACTACCAGACTACTGCTAATAAGATGTTACTAGAATGTTACGCATCACACTTTTTTCCTTTCACTTTGTTTTCATTACTGAAAGCAACACCTTAAAAAAACCTTACTGAGCCTGTTTAAACCTTTGGCTGTCGGTAGTGGTTATTGTCACAGCGATTCCTGTAGGAACCATCAAGACAAAAATCAGGTTAAGAGGTTATCCCCCTAGTGCATGTAGCCACTGGTATTGTGTATTTGTAAACAGTGCGGTGGATGCAGGCATAAGAGGGTAAACCCATTCAGCCCGACGGTTGTAATTCCCAAATTTTGGAGGTGTCATCTAATGACTATGCACCAGTTGCAGGAGATGGGTAGACCATGATAATTCAACTCAAGGGTAGTGCCAGATTAGCTTGGTGCCGACAGACGCCGAGCTAATCTGGTACTACCCTTGAATTATCATGGTCTACCCATCTCCTGCCGTTGTGCATCAGGCCTGAATGGGTTAAGTGCGTCCACCTATCAAAGGCTTCAATTATGAATTCCCACTACACCGTGGCACAAAATCATGCAGTTAAACAATTAAAAAAAAGAGAGTTGTGTGAACATGGTACATTGCATCAGGAGAAATTATCCCCAAAATGCGCTCATGGCACTGTACACTGAAATTATCTAAGTAAAATCATCTAAAATGACTGTCTTCTGACCTTAAAAGTTAAATGAGGTCACAATCACCAGGCATTGCCACAATAGCAGACAACTCTGAAAAATTGCCACAATTTGTGACACTGATAACTGCGAGTGGGACCCTTAGTCCTGTTTGACATTTTGCAAGTTTCACACCAATCTGAAGCTTTACATTTGTATTCAAACATGATGTGAATGCACTGGCTGAATAATTAAGTTTGTTCAAACAAATCACATGAATATACTGGAATTCACACCAATATTACATTGAATACTGATAGTGACACTAAATTACAGTAAGCCGTGTACTTGTGCAATGAGCACATGCCGTGAATCCATTGGCAGTGAAGGTAACAAGGCCATCAACAAAACAAATCAATTACTCAGCCTCATCAGACTCAAATTGTCATGTCAAAATTCGACAATGCCTTCGTCGGATAAAATACACACCTATGTTCAAGTGGCCCCTCACATTTCTCGTGCGACGAAACTGAGATCTGTGGCACTATTCAAACACTTCATAATAAGACGTCTGCTATGCATGTACGATGGACCTAGACAGTGACTCATGTTGGTTGAAAGTAAGGGGGCGTTGCATTCTGTATTCAGCACAACAAAAACGCTTCCTGACATAAGTATTATACGCCGTAAGCATTTCTTGCGTAAGATAAAAGCATCAAAGTTGGTAACTTACAAGCAGTTCACTGTCTGGATGACTAAAGCACAGTCAGGAACATCCCAAATTTGTGTCGATTTCAATGTCCGAGTTCCGTATTGAGGCAAGAATACAGGTGAATCTCACGTACTCTGTAGGCAGCATAGAAAAAGAGAGTCCAACACCCCTTGTCTCCTTCTATCCACTACAAAATTAAACAATCCAAACGTTCAAAAAAGGTGAGATACAGCCCACAGTTGATCATTTTTGAGGTCTTGCTGTCCTGGTCTCGAGCCGCCATCTTGCCGACTGGAAAGTAGTGCAGAAGAATACAGTACTAAATTCATACGCGGTCCACCGGATATTACTGGCTCAACGCAACATTTCTTACTTCTTTGAGCCATGTGCTTGTATCTGTCTAACGTTTAAAGCAATTGTTAGAAGTAAACTTTTAGAAACAGTCTTCTGGAATGCCATTTTTCATGCGTGAAGTGGTCACTGGACTATCTTTTGCGTGCATTATGACAAGCACCTGCTTCATTATCCGCCGGGGCAGGGACAGATAACCACGGAATTGGACCAAAACAAAAAAAGTATCCAGTAGCAGAAATATTGACTGTCCAGAAACTGAGGTTACGCCAACATAGAACCTTATGATTACATGCCTCTCTCTGTAGATATCATTAGCAGAGATGAGTGACAGAGACTTTCTAAGCCGGTATGGTGGATTTCGTACGCAGCGTGCCGCAGATGAAATGTCAACGCCGTGGGCGAGGGGGCCGCCTTACTCAGGGGCGGAGGCGATCACCACAGCAGACGTGCGTTCTGCTCCGTCGCAGATGTACGGTAACCATAGCATTGATGCATTTGCTGTGGGTATGCAGCCACCGCAGATGCATACGTCTCCTTTACTGTCACACTCACATAAAATGATGGCAGTGTTGGGTCTTCAGCCACTGTCACCCACACCGTTCGCCCATCCACAACAGCAGCCTCACCATCATCAACTGCACCAACAACAATCACATCAGCAACAGCAGGAACAGCGAGACAATGTTTCAGCATCGCATGGCATTGATGATGTGCAGACAACGGCTTCTGCAATTGCCCAGGAAGTCTGTGATGATGTACCCATAAATATGACAAAGACTGGGAGGGGGAAGAAAAGAAAAGGTGAGCCATCACAGTTCAAGAAGTTTAAGAACAAAGTACATAGAGAGCAAGGAAAAGAGTACACATCCTCGAGTGGAAAAGTGAAAAAGGCAAGGTCTGTCCAACCCATAGACTGCTCCAAATGCAGATTTCACTGCTCAGAAAAAATCTCTGAAGAAACTCGAAAAGCAATACACACTTTGTACTGGAATCTCGGCTCTTATGAGAGACAACGGGCCTTCATAGCTCAACATGTTGACCAGAATGATGTGAAAACCTGCAAGTCAAAATCATCCACTCGACGAGAAGTGGCCAATTCCTTCTTTTTCACACACAACAGAAAGGAACATCGTGTGTGCAAAGCTTTTTTTACTAAAACTCTCGACATAGGCAACAAAGTTATAGACTACACACTGAAAAAGACAGAAGCTGGTGTGTACATTGGACGAGATGAGAGAGGGCGCAGAGATCCAGCTAACAAAACAAGTCCCCAAGACTTAGACTTTGTGAAAATGCACATTGGGTCATTTGGTGCATCCAAAAAGGAGGGAAAGAACCGAAGGAAGTATCTCTCCCCAGATCTGAATGTAGGCAAAATGTACAACATGTACAAGGCCATGTGCTTAGAAGTGAATAAGAAACCTGTCAGTTTGTCTGTCTACAGGAATGTGTTTAAGAAAGACTTCAAACTGTCATTTTCCAAACCAAGAAGGGAACATTGCCCAAACTGTAACTGTGAAAACAAGGGAAAGAAAAAGACAAAAGACAACTCTGATCACACAATTACTTCTAACATGCCAGGGGCATCGTCATACCATGCATTTTCAGTTCAAGTGCCAAAACTGGTAGAAGACTATTCTTGAGCTAGCATGTTGCAGCTGAAAAAAGTTTCATGGTGGGATCAACAAAGGTATCACCTGACCATGAGAGCTTTTAACCCTTTGGCTTTTGGTAGCGTTGTTTGTTAAATGACAATTCCTGCAGGAATCATCGTGACAAAAAGTGCTATCGACAGCCAAAGGGTTAACCCTTTTGGTCCCATGGTCCCATTTCTCAAATTTTGGAGGTGTTGCCCAACGACTGTTAACAGTTCCAGAAGATGGATTGACCATGATAATTCAAGTGTAGTGCCAGATTAGCTTGGCGCCTGAAGGCGCCAAGCTAATCTGGCACTACACTTGAATTATCATGGTCAAACCATTTCCTGCTGTAGGGATCCGGGGCTAAAAGGGTTAAGAATAGTGTCTAATTAGCTTGGGATGTGCAAAGTGAATCATGTAATACCCTCGAGCTGTACTGGTTGATCCGCCTCTTTGAACAGTGCACTATAGTAGGATTTTCTGCAGTGTGTCATTTGGCTCCTGTGATATAAGGGCTAGCACCTTGACTACCATAGTATGACAGACACCACCCACATGCATGAGACATAGATTTTCATGAGCCCCCACAGATTCGGAAGCTTAAGATCACCTACGTCTCTTGCTGACACTGATTTGTGTCTATATTTCTTGTATGGCAGGGGCTCTTTGGCGTTGAATTAACATATTTCTGAGACATCGTCTGTGAAGGGGTTGAATCAAATCAGTAGTGAAGGGGTTAAAGAAAGAACAGTTTTCACACAAGTTTTATGATTGCCCTTCCTGACATAAGGCTGCTTGCTGTCTTCACCCAATACACGGTCTATTGATGATGTCAAATGGCATTAATAGTGTCATCTTTTGTGTAGATAATTTAACCCCATCAAGAGCCTGAGTCATCCAGGGAGCATGGGTACAAAGGGGTGTAAGCAAGAGACATAGATCCTCATGAGCCACCGCGACTGTGGGGGCTCATGAGGATTGATGTCTCTTACAGTTGGTTCATGCTCCCTTTTTTCTCAACAGTGAAGGGGTTAATTCTTCTGTAAAAGTTTTTAAAAAAAAGTAAATTGGGTTTGGAATTTGAACTTGCCAAAGGCTGCACTGGAGGAATGAAGCATGAACATAGTTTTTGATCCTGCCATGGTAAAGGTCTGCACTGGCCTCGTCTCTGCCAGGGGATGCAGAACGTGTATAAGAAATTTTGGTTAAGGCTTCCCTACACAGAGAAACAAAATACACCAGAAACAAAACATTTTCATTGCATCGAAATGCCTCCTCCGCACACGCAGAAACGCTGTGAAAATTCATTTTGATTGGTACAGGGGAGGTAACTCTTCACTGAAACATGCTCTGGTTTGTATTGGTGGATATCAGGTCATATTTCTGACTACTGGCGCTTAAAAACTAAACATATAAGATGTGTGCCTTTGCGTACACAATTAAAGTGAATTCCCGACCATATCGAATAAACTTAAGCGCTTTTGAATGCGTAAACAGGGATGGTTCAAGTGAATCGAGGATGCCGCCGTCTCGAAGCAATAGCCGCCATCTTGTAGGCTTCGCAGAGCATCCGATGAAAGTAGGGTTCAGAAAACTGACCTAAAATCATATTTTGGTGGTACTTTAGTGATGATACTTTATAGATTCCAATTTCGAAAATGATTCCCCCGCTTGAATCTTAAGAATCGCGTGTCACATCACGCGTTTTTAGCCATAATAGACCTGAATCCACGGAATCGCTTTACCCGCCATCTTGAGTGTTTTGGCTTGAATGACGTCAGATTTAGCATGTGACCGATGCTGATTGGGCAACGGGTAGAAATGTTTCGGTGAAATGTTTCGGGAATAGAGACAGGTTCTATTGCTCGAAATGTACCGTTTCACATTTCGTGAAACGGTGAAATGTTGGAGAAATGTCTGAAATGCTGACATTTCAACGAAATCTTTCGTTTAGTTTCTCCGTATGAGGAAGCCTTTAAGTAAACGCCAGTGAGCCTAAGCCAGCCAAGCAACATAGGGTTGGTTGCACGAGTGAGCTTAGTCCTGAACCAGCCACTTTAAGCAAGGTGCTCCGCTACTGTGGCTGGCGCAGGACTAAAGCTCACCCTTGCAGCTGGCCCATGGATCAAAGTGGTGTAAGCGAGAGGCATAGTTCCTAATGGGTCCCAGCAACAATAAGGGCTCATAGGAATCAGTGTCTCTAGCAGCTGGATCCCGTCCACCTTTTTTCCTGGCAGTGAATGGGTTAACCCTTTTCATCCTGATTCACCCATTGCTTGAAATAAATTTGACTGATAGTTCAAGGGTGGTGCCAGAATAGCTTGGCGCCAGAGGCGCCAATCTATTTTGGCACCACCCTTGATCATAAACAGTCGATCTATCTCCTAATAATAATAATAATAATAATAATACCGTTATTATATAGGCGCTTTTTCTCAATTTTTGGGCAAATCAACTCAAAGCGCCGCGAACTGAAACCCAACACGCACACTCGCGTAACAGACACGGATTTACGCCATTTACGACAAACACAGTACAAGACAGACGAAGGGCCAGTTCAGCTACTGAAGTTACAGAGATTTTTGATTGTTTGTATTTGAAATTTGTAAAGTGGCCTGAAACCGGTACCATAGTGTGGGGGGTGGAAGAACCGGAGTACCCGGAGAAAGAACCCCCGACGGTCCGCCCGAATTAATCTGTAAGGTATCCTTCATTTCAGGGGACAAAAAGCAAATTTGACAAAATCAGCCTCAGAATGTAATCCATGGGTTAACATCCAATGAGTATAACATGTTAACTTCCTGGAAGTTTACTCTGCGATGCGGAAAATTTAAAACACATAATAGCAGGAAATATTCTCACAAGCAATCCAACAATAGCTGCCATAATTATTTCACTGCCTGTCTTCAATGATACATATTTTATGTAAACATCACATTTTGTGTTTTGTTTTGGTATGGTGTGGGTACCATATTGTATCATGTAATGTGTACATATTTGTATTTAATTTATTTTGTTTTTTGTTGTGGAACCCCTGGATTTTTTTCAATAATCTTTCTTTTTGTGTCTTGCAGTTGGACTGATAACTGTCAGTTTCATGTTCATAGTGCAATCCCCTGCTGAAAACGTCTGCAAACTGCCTGTAGATAGCAATTGCCTGGCTGTTCTTCTTTTGTAGCCAGCGTCTATCTCATCTTAATCCTTATCATTTGGAATACACTAGTGTGTGAAATAAGTTTGACTAAAATAATTAAAGGGTAGTGCCAGAACAGCTTGGCGCCTCTAGGCGCCAAGCTATTCTGGCACCACCCTTGAACTAAAGCCATTGGTCTATTTTCGTATCAGTAAGTACTGTAATGTAGCTTGCCTATGGCAGTGTACAATTTTGAAGCTTTTAGCCTCAGTATGATATTGATATGGATTAAACATTACATGATTGTAAGCTCTTTCACAAACCAGCAATCTTGTTTCCTCAGCAGTGAGAAATAACTTGAACAACAGCAATTTTGAGACTCCCTAACTTCATTTCAGAATCACCATGGAATGCAGGTGAATTACAAAGTCACTGAACTCATTCAGTCCAGCACACATATTTTCCAAATTTTGGAGGCGTCATCTAAACCTATGAACCTATTGCAGGAGATGGATCGACCATGATAATTCAAGGGCAGTGCCAGATTAGCTTGGTGCCAACAGGCGCCAAGCTAATCTGTCACTACCCTTGAGTTATCATGGTCGACCCATCTTCTGCTGTAGTGCGTCAGGGCTGAATGGGTTAATTGTCACCGTCAGTGCACATGCTGAGATGCCTGAAGGCACATCAAAAACTTTACCAATGTGACCAAAATTGTTCTTTGTCCGAAGCTTTCAAGTCTAATTTATGACTTTATGTGCCTTAGCCCATCCACCCCTGACACATTACAACAAGATGTGGATCATCTTTGATAGTTCAAGGGTGGTGCCAGAATAGCTTGGCGCCCATAGGCGCCAATCTATTCTGGCACCACCCTTGAACTATCATGGGTGATCTGTCTCCTGAACTGTAATGTGTTCTCTCGAGAACAACTCCTAATTTTGGGGCCAATGACTTTAGGGGTCACTGCCTTAAGGAAAGATACTTTGCAGAATCTGTTGCGGATATCATCACAAACTGCCGACTTCATCCTGGAGTCTTCTTTAGGGAGACTGCAGGAGAGAGTCGAGAGCTTTGTGATGAAATCTGCCACATGTTCTGATTTCTTTACAAACTGTATTGAAAGCTTGTTAAAACACAACAGATTTTGCAAGATGTCTTTCCATTTAACAGATATAATATTGGTGTTCTATTACACAGTGATGAAGATCGCACTCGGCACTTGCAGTACGTGTAAAATACCAGCTGTTGGAGCAGAAATCTGCTTCTGGGCGCCCTAATAATGGTGATCTGATATCCCTGGTGTGAACGTTGCAGCTTTCGATAATGTGCAGCTACCTGAAACATATACAGGGTCCTAGGTTTCGGCTAAGCGGAGTCCAAATAGCATGTAGGGCACATAAACATTTCTCCCACCTTAAGCCTTTTGACGCCAAGGTGCCATTTCTCAAATTTTGGTGGTGTTGCCTAACGACTATGTACCAGTTGCAGGAGTGTAGTGCATCCAGGCTGAACAGGTTAACCCTCTCAACCCCATGACCGCATTTCCAACGTTTGAAGGCATTGTCTAAAGACTATGTACCAGTTGCAGGAGATGGATTGACCATGATAATTCAAGGGTAGTGCCAGATTAGCTTGGCGCCTGAAGGCGCCAAGCTAATCTGGCACTACCCTTGAATGGTCAATCCATCTCCATCTCCTGCTGTAGGGTGTTGGGGCTAAATGGTTAAGTACATTTTTACTGAAAAGTCCTTTTAGTACTTACTACTACTCTGTTTTTATTACAATTTTTTATGATTGTAAAATGTATATTTGTATTTTTGGTGGAAGGTGAGGAGGTCATAAATGCATGTGATCTCAATTATCATACCATTGATAATTGAGACACAGTTGTTTGATGTTCTGGACATGTTTGTGATGGTAACTTGTTGATGTGTTTGGGTGTGTATGGTGTACGCGATAGGGGATGAGATAGCTTACATGTGCGGTAATTATGTAAATGTTATCGTAATGTTTATGACGAGGCCACAAGTTTGAATCTCAGCGTACACAGACACATGCACGGACATGCATCTGAACACCGACGGATGCACACACACTGTGTGTATGTTTGTGTGTGAGCAAACTTATTTTTTGTTGCAAAATCTCAAACTGCGTTACACAGCGCTTGATCTGGGCATGCATCAGCTACATGATTACGTACTTAATCCAGTAATAGTGCAGATTTTTTATTGCAGAATTGCACATTGTCATTTTGAAGTTTCCACTGTTGATGATAGACCACTTTGTCCTGTGCACATTGTATATTAGGCAACCTTTTTTTTTTCTTTTTTTTGGAGAGGGCTTATCAGCACATCAAGCCCAAGAAACAAAATAGACGTTTGGACGATATCAGAAGTAGGTCAAAGTGGCACGTGTTTTGATGAAAACAGTGGATTAAAAGCCTGGATAAACATGTAGATTGCATGTTTGTGTGGGCTTTAAATACACTGTTTTCATCAAAACTCTTGCAGTTTTGACTTTCTTCTGATTTTTGGAAATCATCTATTCGCAAAGTGTACTTGTTCCTACATCAGAGTCAGGCCAAAGACAATAGGTTGAGCCCCTTTATAGTAAATTATAGCAAGGGCTCTTTAGAATGTACGCCTCTTGCAGATGAAATGGGCTGGGTGAATCCACAGAATGTTTGAAGTCTGTGCAATGTTTGACCTACTTCTGATTTAGGGATTGCCTACATTACTAACACTTCACAAGGTATGTATCAACCTCTTGGCTGTTGGTAGTGCTTTTTGTCACAATGATTCCTGCAGGAGTCATGGCGACAAAAAGTTAGTTTGTTAGTTATTTGGGTTTAACGCCGAGCAGGCGACTAAGGCCATCTCACGGTGGGCCGACAAGAAGTGCAGCCAACAGCCAAAGAGTCAACCATGATAATTGAAGGCTGGGGTAGATCTTTTCGATTATTCACCCAGTGGAAAGCATGGCGTTGCCTCTAGGTTAATGTTAAAGTTCTCAAACAAACAGACCCCTCCCCCCCCCCCCCCCCCCCCTCAGAAAGAAACTGATAAATGATCTGCCCCTGCAAGGCCTAGAGGTGCTGTACAATTCCAGTGCCACCCTTGAGCTATCATGATATTTTATGTGTCAGATGTCCAGTGTTTGCCACTGTAATGTCCTATATGCAGTACAGTTATATTATATTATTTGTTGTTGTTGTTGATGAGTGTACATAGTTTTATGGCTGTTAGAGATAGCAGGTTTGAAACATGATTACTGTATGTCTTTGACATTGTTTAAGCCTCAGTGATTCTCAAATAAAGTTTCATTGATTGATTTTTCTGACTGAGGTACATGTGTTGTGTCAGGACTGCAGGGGTTAACATGTTCACTCTTAACCCATTTAACGGCAAGGCCACATTTCTCAGATTTTGGAGTTGTCACCTAATGACTATGTACCAGTTGCAGGAGATGGATTGACCATGATAATTTAAGGGTAGCACCAGATTAGCTTGGTGCCAAGCTAATCTGGCACTACCTTTGAATTATCATGGTCGATCCATCTCCTGCTTTAGAGTGTTTAGGTTAAATGGGTTAAAGTGTGCTGCCAGGGCAACAGAATAATTTGGTCATTCCCAGTGAAGAGTTTTGTCCTTTGGAAAAAAAAAAGGGGGTAAAATTCATAGTGTGTTCAGTACACATTAACTCATTCGAGATGTGCTGCATACGGATACATGGGTGAAAGCCACGTATCCATATGCATCATGTCTCAAATGAGTTAAGACACCATGATTGACACCTATCATAGTTCAAAGGTAGTGCTAACCAAGCACTACCCATGTGGATCATAGCCTATGCATCTTCCACAGCAGGCTCATTCTTTACAGAAACTGGCAAGTTATGTTACATAGTAGGTGTGTACTCATTCAAGGAGAGGTCCGAAGACAGTAAATTTGTACACTCTTGTTCAAGAAATACTTTTTAACTCATTTAAGGTGGCCTGCATCAACAGCTAGCGAAGTGTTGTATTGCACTGCGGGCAGCAATGCTATATCTAATACTTCCACAGCTATTGATGTGGGGCGCCTTGAATGAGTTAAAACAAAAGTTTGCTATGCACACTGCAGTAGAACAGAACCTGTTTTAAGCGACCACTGCCCTTGTGAGAGATCACCAATTAACCCTTTTAGCCCCAAGGTCCCATTTCTCAAATTTTGGAGGTATTGCCTAACGGCTATGTACCAGTTCATCTCCTGCTGCAGGTTCCCAGGGCTAAAAGGGTTAGCCCATTACATCCTGAGGCTGATTTTGAAAAAAAAATTCCTCATTGCCCTCCTGTGAAGGCCACATCTCAGATTCGGAGACAGATCAACCATTTTAGTTCAAGGGTGGTGCCAGAATAGCTTCGAGGCCTTAAGCTATTCTGGCACCATCTTTGAACTATCATGGTCAAATTAATTTCATGCAGTAGTGTATCAGGATGGCTATGGTTAAAGACCGCCGTTCAGGTGGAGTAGTTGACTAGTGTTGTGCGCACGGATGACAACACAAAGTGGGGCATGCAGTTGGCATATGGTTTTGTTAGATTCTAGTAAGTATGCAGCTGTGTGTAAGCAGGCTGCTGGGATCCTGTGCATTGGGATCCTTTTGTGTGGTTTTTGTTGTAAGTGTGAATGTTATGAATCAAAGAATCAAACATACCTTTTCTTATCTACCCAAAAAAATCCTTCAAGTTCAAACTTCCTGCCTCTGTACTAACTTCAAACGAGAAAGGCAAAGCCATTATCGCTCATGTGTTTGACCTATTTACATATGTGTGACCATTGTGGCAATAAGTAAAGGGCTGGCTTCTGCACCAGCAACATCCATGTTTTCTGAAAATGTAAGCATTTTTCACTTATCTGTCAACACCCCCCCCCCCCTCCCCCTTGTGACCCTTGACCTTTGCGATGAGTCGACTAAATTAGTATGCATAGGAAGGTCTTATCGTCAGCTACCTTTGTGCCAAATTTGAAAAAAGTTTGCTAAAATGTTGATAGTACCTACAATTTTATCAAATATTTGCATTTTACACACATTTGCCGGCCTCTTGCGACCTTTGACTTTCCGAGGGGTCATCCAAATTAGTATGCATAGATAGGTCTTACCATCAGGTATCTCTGTACCAAATTTGGGTTTGAAGTTGTGAATAGTATTTGAGAACAAACATCTTTTGTCAAAATATGGCTATTTTGGACCTATTTCCTTAACTCTTGTGACCCTTGACCTTTCTGAGGGATCAACCAAATTAGTATGCATAGAAAGGTCTTACCATCAGGTATCTTTGTACCAAGTTTGGGTTTGAAGTTGTGAATAGTTACTTATGCCTTGCACCCCTACTGGGGTATAGGCCACCTACAAAGGATCTCCAAGAGTCTCTGTCCCAGGCTCTCCTTTCCAGTTGGTTGCAGGTCATCTTCATGGTCTTAAGGTCTGCATCCAGTTCTCGGCGCCATGTGTTTCTTGGTCTGCCTCTTTTCCGCGTGCCCTGTGGATTCCATGTTAGGGCTTGCCTGGTGATGTCCGCTGGCTTACATAAGGTGTGTCCTATCCATCTCCAATGTCGTTTTTTAATTTCGTCTTCTGCAGGCAGCTGGTTTGTTTTATTCCAGAGTTCGTTGTTGCTGATGGTCTCTGGCCAATGGATATTTAGGATCTTGCACAGGCAGTTATTAATGAAGACGTGTATACTCCTTGTGATGGCAACTGTTGTTCTCCAAGTTTCTGCTCCGTATAGAGGAACTGCCTCGCGCTGGGACCATATGGCGTTGAGGCGCGTCCCCTGGGTGGTGGATAGGGGGTCCCTCGTGAGAGGGGTGCACCGAATGTAATAAGGTGCCGTGAACCAACATGGTCTAAGGGAAGGTGACCCTGACAGAAAACCCCTGGTCCTCCTAGTAAGGGGGTTGGGCCTAAGGGTAGCTTCCACACCCTGCAAAAAAGGAAATGGCTACAAAAACGCCGACGAAAAGACTAACAGTAATTCCTTTCCTGGAGGAGGAAGGTTCTTCTACCAGAAGACTTATGACGTCCTGTGGTGAAAGCCGGAAGTCTTCGGAAGCCACAGGACCGAGCCGCCTCTCCCTATCCAGGGATACAACCATGGGCACATGGAACGTCAAGACCATGTACCAGAGCGGCAAGGCCGCCCAGATAGCAGCGGAAATGCAAAAGTACAACCTTTCCCTGCTAGGTATCAGTGAAGCCAGATGGACGCAGTCTGGCCAGAAAAGGCTGTTAAGTGGGGAGATGATTCTGTATTCAGGTCATGAAGAGGAGAATGCCCCCCATACAGAAGGTGTAGCATTCATGCTGTCACCAGTGGCACAGAGAGCGCTGATGGGCTGGGAACCTCTTGGGCCAAGAATTATCACAGTAGCCTTTAGAACCAAGAAAAAGCTCAAGCTGAACGTCATCCAGTGTTATGCGCCCACTAATGACAGTGACGAGGAGGAGAAACAAGAGTTCTACGACCGACTCCAGAGTGCCGTGGACAAATGTGCGGAGCGAGACATCACCATCGTCATGGGCGATTTTAATGCCAAAATAGGGGAGGACAACACCGGATACGAAGAGGTGATGGGGAGACAGGGACTAGGCTCGGAGATGAGTAAGAACGGGGAGAGGTTTGTAGACTTTTGTGCTCTAAACCGACTTGTCATTGGAGGCAGCATCTTCCCACACAGAAGAATACACAAAGCAACTTGGGTCTCACCTGACCATACAACAGAGAACCAAATAGACCATATCTGCATTAGCAAGAAATTTAGAAGATCCCTTCAAGATGTTCGAGTGAGGAGGGGAGCAGATGTCGCCTCCGACCACCATCTGCTTACCTTAAGAATGAAGCTCAAGCTAAAGAAAAGCCGCACAGAGACAACAAGAAGACAGCGCTATAATGTAGGCCTCCTGAGAGAAACTGGAGTTAGAGAAGAGTTCAAACTGGTGCTGTCCAACCGGTTTCAAGCGCTACAGGAGCTAGTAAATGAAGAGGAGGCGGTCACCACAGAGCAGCAGTGGAAGGCAGTTAGAGAGGCGCTGAAATCAACCTGCAAAGACACTGTAGGGTTCAGGAAACACCATCACAAGGACTGGCTGTCGGCACAGACCTTGAAGAAGATAGAAGTGAGGAAGCAGAAGAAAGCAGCTGTCAACAACAGTCGCACGAGAGCAGCCAAAGTAAGGGCACAGGGGGAATACTCTGAAGCCAACCGCGAGGTGAAGAGTAGTATCAGGGCAGACAAGAGGGCCTACACAGACAGCCTGGCAGCAGAGGCAGAAAAGGCAGCAGGCAGCGGCAACATGAAACAGCTCTACGACATTACCAGAAGATTGTCAGGCAAGTATGGCCATACAGAAAGACCAGTAAAAGACAAAGAAGGCAAGCCTATTGCAGACAGAGCAGACCAACTCGACAGATGGGCCGAGTATTTTGAAGAGTTACTGAACAGACCTAGCCCACCCGACCCCCCAGACATCCAGCCGGCAGAGATAGACCTACCCATCAGCTGTGACAGACCCAGCCGGGAAGAGATCAGAAGAGCAGTGGCATTCTTGAAGAACGGCAAAGCAGCAGGCCCAGATGGCATCCCAGTGGAGTCTCTGAAAGCAGACCTAGAGACAACAGTGGAGATGCTGTACCCACTGTTTGGAAAGATCTGGGAAGAGGAGGTGATGCCGGCTGAATGGAAGGAGGGGTACCTAATCAAGCTTCCCAAGAAAGGTGACCTCAGCAAGTGTTCCAACTACAGAGGAATCACCTTGCTGTCAGTACCAGGAAAGGTCTTCAACAGGATCATCCTGGAGAGAATGAAGAGCTCCGTTGACCCCCAGCTGAGAGACCAGCAAGCAGGATTCAGGAAGAACCGATCATGTACAGACCAGATCGCCACTCTCCGCATCATCGTGGAACAGTCTCTGGAGTGGAGCTCCCCGCTGTACGTCAACTTTGTGGATTATGATAAAGCATTTGACAGTGTGGACCGAGAGACTCTGTGGAAACTCCTACGACACTACGGTGTACCCACAAAGCTCGTCCGCCTGATCAAGAGCAGCTACGATGGCATGACATGTCGCGTGATCCACGAAGGGCAGTTCACCAGGGAGCTCCAGGTCAGAACCGATGTCAGGCAGGGGTGTCTGCTGTCTCCGTTCCTCTTCCTACTGGCCATAGACTGGGTCATGAAGATGACCACAGAGCACAGACGAAGCGGAATACAGTGGACACTGTGGACACAGCTTGACGACCTCGATTTTGCAGACGACTTGGCATTACTGTCCCACACTCATCAACAAATGCAGGACAAGACCACGAGGCTTGCTGACATCTCGTCCCAAGTGGGCCTCTCCATTCACAAACAGAAAACAAAGACAATGAGGCTGAATTCAACCAGGGAAGAACCAGTCTTGCTTGCTGGCACCCCGTTGGAGGAGGTGGAGTCCTTCACCTATCTCGGGAGCATCATAGACAAAAAAGGCGGCACTGATGCAGATGTCAGAGCACGAATCGGTAAAGCCAGAGCAGCCTTTCTCCAGTTGAAAAAAGTGTGGAGCTCCAGAGAGCTGTCACAACACACCAAAGTCCGGATTTTCAACTCCAATGTAAAAGCAGTTCTCTTATATGGAGCAGAGACTTGGAGATTGACAAAAACCACAGTCAACAGAGTACAGACCTTCATGAACAGTTGCCTTAGAAGAATTTTGAAAATCCACTGGCCAGAGAAGATCAGCAACGTCAGACTCTGGGAGAGAACAGAACAGATAACAGCAGAGAATGAAATTGGGCGAAGAAGATGGGGATGGATCGGTCACAGTCTGAGAAAGCCAGCTTCCAGTATCACTAGGCAGGCATTGTCATGGAACCCCCAGGGAAAGAGGAAAAGAGGTAGGCCGAGAAACTCCTGGCGTCGAGACCTCCAAGCAGACATCAAGAGACTGGGAACCACCTGGAGTAGAATCGAAGGAGAAGCACAGGACAGGAGTTGCTGGAGGTCTCTCGTCGACGGCCTATACCCGGGTAGGGGTGACAGGCGTAAGTAAGTAAGTAATAGAGGAACTGCCTTGATATTGGTATTGAAGATCCTGACTTTGGTCTTGGTTAATAGTACTTTGGATCTCCAGATGTTTCTCAGTTGTATAAATGCTGTTCATGTTTTCCCTATCCTTTGTTTGACATCTGTATCTGAGTCTCCCTGTTTGTCGATGACGCTACCCAAATAAGTAAAGGCATCCACCTCCTCCAGTAGTACTTCTTTGTCAAGCGTAATCGGGTTAAGGTTAGTGGTGGCTGGGTTTGTCTTGAGTATCTTACTCTTGCCTTTGTAAATGTTGAGGCCAACCTGTGCGGAGGTATGCTACACTGGTTGTCATCTCCTGCATCTGCTGCTGGGTGTGTGATAGTAGGGCCAAGTCATCTGCGAAGTCCAGGTCAGTTAGCTGCTTCCAAGGTGTCCACTGGATTCCATTTCTTCTCTGAGCTGTAGAGGTCTTCATAATCCAGTCAATCGCCAGTAAGAAGAGAAATGACGAGAGAAGACATCCTTGTCTGACGCCTGTCCTTACCTGGAATGCCTCCGTGAGTTGCCCTCCATGTACCACTTTACAGCTTATATCCTGATATGAGTTCCTGATAATGGTGGAGATTTTTTCAGGTATCCCATAGTGCCTTAGGAGCTTCCATTGGGTCTCTCTGTCCACGCTGTCAAATGCTTTCTCATAGTCAAGGAAATTGATGTACAGGGGTGAGTTCCACTCTAACGATTGCTCAATTATAATTCGCAGTGTTGCAATCTGGTCAGTGCAGGATTGATTTTTGCGAAAGCCAGCCTGTTGTTCTCTAAGTAGGGCGTCAACTGGGTCTTTCATTCTGTTCAGCAGAACCCTATTGAATACTTTCCCCGGCACTGATAACAGCGTGATCCCTCAGTAATTCGTGCAGTTACTAATGTCTCCTTTCTTCGGGATTTTGATAAGATATCCCTCTTTCCAGTCAGCTGGTTTTTGTTCCTGTTTCCAGATCTTCTTAAATAGTGGGTAGAGCATTCCCACTGTTGTTTCTAAGTCTGACTTCAGCGCCTCAGCTGGGATGCTGTCTGGTCCTGCTGCTTTTCCATTCCTGAGCTCCTTAATGGCCATCCTAATTTCTTCTCTTGTGGGTGGGCTGTCCTCTATAGGTAGGTATGTTTCAGCAGGTTCGATGTCTGGTGGGTTGTTCGGTGCTGGTCTATTCAAGAGCTCTTTAAAGTGTTCTTTCCACCTGTTTTTCTGTTCTTGATCACCCATGATTGGTTTTCCTTCCTTGTCTTTGACCGGACGTTCGGGTCTACTGTACTTCCCTGCTAGCATCTTGGTGGTGTTGTAAAGTTCTTTCACGTTGCCCTCTCTAACTGCTTGTTCTGCTTTGGTTGCCAGGTCGTCCACATATTTCTGCTTGTCTGCTCTAATGCTCTTCTTCATTCGTTTATTTGCGTCTGTGTACTCGCTTGTGCCTTGGCTTTCTCTGCTCTTGTTCGGCTGTTGTTGACAGCCATCTTCTTGTTCTTCCTCTCATAAATATCTTACTCAGCGTGTCAGCAGAGATCTATTCTTTATGTTGGTGCTTCTTGGGACCAAGCACTTCCTGGCAGGTTGATGTAACTGCTTCTTTAATTCCTTCCCACTTGCTCTCGAGGGTACCTTCCTCCTCTTCCAACATACTTGAAACTTGTTGCTGAGGGTCAACGTGAACTCTTGCAGCTTGGTAGTGTCTCTCAGGAAGGCGGTGTTGTATTTCTGTTGTGAATAGTATTTGAGAACAAATAAATTATGTCAAAATACAGCTATTTTGGGCCTATTTCCTCATCCCCTGTGACCTTAACCTTTGTGAGAGGTCACTCAAATTGGTATGCTTAGAAAGGTCTTGCCACACAGTATCTTTGGGCCAAGTTTGAAGACTGTGGCTTGAATAGTCTCTGAGAAAATGCAAACGTTCGGTTTACCACGGATGACGGCGGACGGACGGACGCCGGACAGACGGACGACCACTGGCCCAGAACATAGACTCACTCAGTTTTGCTTCGAACGTGAGCCAAAAAGGGAGGCATTTGCTTCCATCACCTTACACCTTTACCTGTACAGGCAGGTAATCTGCGTCACTTTCAACCCTTTTAGCCCTGGGACCCTGCAGCAAGAGATTGATCATGATAATTCAAGGGTAGTGCCAGATGACTGAGCTTGGCGCCTTGGACCCCCCCCCCCCCTCCCCGACCCAAAATTCTTTAAAATGCTATAACAAAGTCCCTTTTTGGAGTGTTTGGAACCCTCCCCCCCCCCCCCCTTCCGAGGTAACTGATCCGTCCCTGAACACTATTACTCATCAGCACGATGTTATCCCCAAAAAGATTAACTCATTCTACCACACACCACAGCAAGATAAGGATCGACCATGATAGTTCAAGGGGGTGATGCCAGAATAGCCGCTTGGCGCCTATGGGCGCCAAGCTATTCTGGCATCACCGTTGAACTCTCACGGATCTGTGTCCCACACTCTAGAGTGCAGTCATCAGGGGACAACGGCAACATTTGGGGATTTCGGTGTTTTGGTAGAATGAGTCACAAAACCAAAACAAACACCACCATATCTTGTCCTTGACTACTTCCGAATAAGCAAAATCGGACCCTCGCCGGCTGACCGACAGCCGCAGGAGGTGCGCGCACTGCCATTTCAGTGCACACCGCAGCAGGCCCGCTGCCGCCGGGCGACTGAGGACCGTCCGCTTTGCTTACTGAGTTCCCCATATGCTTTGGAGTACATAAATTATCACGTCAGTACGATGACTATGCGGCCATGTCGGTCAATCCGTTCTGTACCTGACGCTGCCTGTGTTCATTTTTGTGTGTGCAATATTCCGGCGTTAAATTCAACACCACTGAGAAAAAAAAAAAAACCGTACTAAGGGGCGGGTACGCGGTGGCGCAGCGGATTTGCATTAGTCAAACCGGCTACTATCATCAGGCCAAACCCTTCAGTGACCACGCTCAAAGTCATAGTCCCAGGGACATGGATTCAAAGTAGCGTCCGCAAGGGGCATAGATCCTCATGAGCCCCGCTATTTCGGGGGCTCATGATGATCTATACCTCTTGCAGTTGGGTGGTGTTTATATTTTCTCAGCACTGAACGGGTTAAGTCCTCTGATCGGCGCCATAATGATAAAGGGGTAAAGGGATCTAACTGTTTGTTGTACGTATCGGTCGTCCGTGTGAGTTACGCCCCATGGTATGTGTGGACGCGGCTTGTCCGGTCAGCCTGAATACGGCCCAGTTCTTCTTCAGTACGTCCTGCCGCAGGCTTGAACTTCCTCAGGTCGGCTTTCCGCTTGATTTGTCCTTCCCGTTTTTTTTTTTTTTTTTTTTTTTGCTCAGACTGGATGGTGGTTACCACGGAAAGTTTCAATTCTCCTTGTTCTTCCAGCCTTTTAGCATTGTACTAGAAGGCCACACCCAAACTAAAAGCCGCCAGCTGAGCCGCGGGTTGCCATGCGCCAAGCGTGTAAAATACAAACTGGAAAGACTGAACACTCTGGCAAAAGGCAATCACAACACATGCACGTATCACAACACACACACACACACACACACACACACACACACACACACACACACACACACACACACACACACACACACACACACATGCAGACAAAAGCGTCAGAGTGGGTTACCTACCATTTTATGTCATACTGGGTTCCCATATTTCTATTTATTCTAGGGCTCTGGAATTGATGCGAATGTTTAGAACTCACCTTATAACTAAGCTCTGTAACTTAAAATAAAATAGACATTTTCCAGAAACAGAGCCACTAGATGGAAAAAAACCGGGGTTTCTACCCAATAAAGTGGGTGCCTCTCACACAAAAACTGGCATTACAGTCCAAATGGGTGTCTTCACAACATTAGGCGTCTGTAATAAGGTCAAGTTCATGGAATACTTCTGTTTCACATTATTTTTGGGGGTTGTTGTTTTTTCAACTTAATGTGTATGTGTGCTTTAACATTTTTAACATTATATGGTGCAAAATTCAATAAACACTGGCCCGTAACCTTTCGATTATGATTTTTACAGAGGAAATCTTTTAAACATTGCTGCGTTTTGTCCTTCTGAAGCAAAACAGTTTATCATGGCATTGATGTGAGAATCAACATAATGTATTCTGGAAATTAAAGGACTTTTTTTTTTGGTTTTGGGTACTCTGGAGTTTCAGACAAACAGCAACAGAGCATTTTTAATATTAACCCTTATCATTCGGAATACACCAGTGTGTGCAACAAGTGTGACTGAAATAGTCCAAGGGTTAGTGCCAGAATAGCTTCGTGCCTCTAGGCGCCAAGCTATTGTGGCACCACCCTTGAACTAAAGCCATTGGTCTATGTCCTCATCTGTAAGTACTGTAATGTAGCTTGCATAGAATTATGGCAGTGAAAAAATTTGAAGCTTTTAGCCTCAGTATGATGCGGGTCAAAAAGTGTGGAAAAATATGAAAGATAGAAAAAGACCCAGACGAAGAAACTAACACTTAACCTATTCTACCCCAGACACACCACAGCAAAATAAAGATCCACCACGATAGTTCAAGGGTGATGCCAGAATAGCTTGGCGCCTATGGGCGCCAAGCTATTCTGGCATCACCCTTGAACTATCATGGTGGATCTGTGTCCTGCACTGCAACGCAGTCTTCTGAAGACGACTTCAACATTTGGGCTTAACTTATTCTACCCCACACACACCACAGCAAAATAAAGATCCACCACGATAGTTCAAGGGTGATGCCAGAATAGCTTGGCGCCTATGGGCGCCAAGCTATTCTGGCATCACCTTTGAACTATCATGGTGGATCTGTGTCCTGCACTGCAACGCAGTCTTCTGAAGACGACTTCAACATTTGGGCTTAACTTATTCTACCCCACACACACCACAGCAAAATAAAGATCCACCACGATAGTTGAAGGGTGATGCCAGAATAGCTTGGCGCCTATGGGCGCCAAGCTATTCTGGCATCACCTTTGAACTATCATGGTGGATCTGTGTCCTGCACTGCAACGCAGTCTTCTGAGGATGACTTCAACATTTGGGGATTCCGGTCTTGGGGTAGAATGAGTTAAAATGACAGAACAGAACACTGACATTAATTAATTAACTGACAACATAAGAAATCACTTGAAACTTCAGCCTTTATTATTGTCTTTCGTCCCCAACAACCAACCATTCTCTTCCGTTTGCAGAGTTTTAAATGGTATGCAGTATATTACAAAATGATCCAGGTTGTCAATGGTTTTCTTATCTTATCTTATTATTGTCTTTTGTCCCCAGCTGGCTGTTTCGTTTTGCAAATCCAAAGGTTATACAGTATACAAAATGATCCAGGCGTCCATCAGATAAAAAAAAGCAGGCTATACATGCTGAAACCACCCCAATAATAACACTCTTGTAATAAATCTGTATGAAACCGAAAATGCCGCGAGTGGCGGGGAACCTCAATTTATTTCTTTTGTAACTTTTTCAGTCTGTTGCGGACGTAATCCTTAATGTTTGTCCAGCGCCTATGTCTAAGTGCGGGCTCTTCTGCCATTGCGTGCTGTATCTCGGCCTTTCCAGGAAGTTTGTTCATGACGAGGTTGTCTTGAAACGAGTTTGAACAGCTTTCTCTTCAGCTTCCCCCCATGGTTTCCTTGTAAATCTAGCTTTCTTTTGAACAGGAGCTGACGCAGTACTGTCATCATCAAAACTATCTAGATTGTCATCAGGCTCTGGACGTCTTTTCTCCGTCATGCTCATCGATTCCTGTGTTGTTGACTTGCTACTTGCTTCATTCACAGGTGCTGTTCCCCCCGAGACCTCTCTGCCAGTTTCTGATGTGTCTTCATTGTCAAAGTCAATCTCTTCATCATCGCCCATCTCAGCTCTAATGCAACTCTCAAAATCTGTCATCCCATTGTTAACTGACAGAAGAATCTTTGCCACTTTTGCCTTTTGAAGGATGTCTTGAGGTTGGCGGTAGATATGGTGATGTATCCGAATATCATGGCCAAGGAAATCTGCCAGCAGATCCTGGTCTAACTCCGAGATGGTCATTGACTGAGCCAAAGTTGCAACCTGCTTCCGTAACTGAGTAAATGTGAACATGGCTGGGTATGACACCCCTGCTTCCTGGGCATGGGCCTTCAGAACATCATGGCCTCTGTAAGGCCTCTGACCAGAAGGTGTGGCAAAGATGTACTGGGAATCAGCGAGAGCTGGCACTGATTGCCTCATTTGAAGGATTCTGTCCACATTTGTCATCATCTTCTTCGTCAGCAAAACGGGAACACTCCTATTAAACTTGCCTCTGATTTCCACTCGCTGAAAATGATTCACCATTTTCTTCTCAACCTCTGTGAGACCTTTCAAGATATCTTGATTGGTGATTGATCCAATCTTAGCATTCTGGAAGTCTGACACCTTCATTCTCTGAACTTCTCCCCCTCGTTTTCGGTTGAAAAGTGATACAGCACAAAGAGTTGCTTTAACCACTGTCGGATAATCTTCCGAAACCATCCTTGTCTCAAGAAGCTGTTGGACCTTCCTCACATCTTCACATGATGGGATCAGCTTGGGTTTGTTCATGGTCATTTTCCCGACCGACTGGGCTGCTGTAGCGGACACACAATCATACCTGTCCCGATTGAAGACAGAGTCAAACCGCTGCGCCTCAGAGAGCTCATGTCGCCACCTGTCGTCTGAACCCTGCCCAAGCTGTTTGGATGCCTGTGACTGTTTGATCTGTGAACACTTTTTCAAAGCATGGCCTATGCGCATTGCGAGATTGCCTTTTTTGAACTGATGTGTGTCCTCATCAAAATCTGCTAGCTCTTTTACAGCCAGGACAACATGATCAAAGCTAGCTGAATTGATCACAGCATTTAAACTTGCGATTTTCATTTCTGACCTCACTCTGATAATCTTTAATAGTCTCCCTAACTCCCGCATCCTGGAGCTGATTTGTCCAGCCGTGTGTTCTTCAATGTCCCTGCAGTCAAATAATCTCTTTCCATACTCAAGAAGCAAGGGGTCAGTTCTGATGAGACAGCTTATCTCATCATCTCTCTGGCTGGCCAAGACCTTGTGATAGAAGGAAAATCCAACGTCTAAGGGTATTGGAAGCATTAGCCGACCACGGCGTGCCGCGTCCCCTTGCTGAGTGATCTGAAACCCTCCTGGCTTCTGACAGCAACGTTTTGAGTGTACAGAGATCAGCTTTTTTTGATAGAGCCCTTTGCAATGGCTACAGGCGAGAAGGTCGTCTACCTTACTAGTTTTGGTGCGATACTTAGGAATCAAACATCCGGATTTGTTTTCAAGAACAGCAACGTTATGCATGTAATCACCCTCATCTTGTAGTCTGATCCATGCTCGACGTCTCTGCTTTGTCCCTTTTTTCATCGACAAAATTTTAGCAACGTCTGCCTCATCTGCATGGACATCTTGTAAGTGCGTGCTCATTTTCAAGACAAGCTTGCCACACAATTTGCATGCATGTTTCTTGTCCCATTTGTACTTTCCTTTCCCTCTCTGTGATACGTGCACACCTGTTTCTTCTGTAAGTGCTCTTTCCCCACCCCCAGCATCATGTTCCTTCTGCCTATCCACATTCTCATTGCCACCCCCTAACGCACACTGCACCTTGCTGGTACTAGCGTCACCGACACCTGGCCACCCCGAACCTGCCACTTTGATGAAATCTAACATAGTCGATACAATACTGTCTATGTCAGAGATCCCAGCAATTGATGCCGACACACCCTCTGAATCCGGTGAGCTCGAGCCAGGAACAAACTCCTCGTCATCACTGCCCTCGTATTGCGATGCGCTGGCACTACTCTCAATCTCAGGTCCATCCCAGGCTCCATTTGCCAACTGGAGAAAGAAAGAATGCATTTCTGAGTTACCTGCTCGGCGTTAAACCTAAATAACTAACTAACTATGCTCTTCTGAAAGCGCGGCATGTGTACGTGTGTGCGTGCGTGTGCCGGTGCGTGCGCGCGCGCCAAACATATCCAAGAGGTCCATAAGATCTATGCCTCTTCAGTGGAGGTGCGCGCATCGGTATGTGTGGGAGAATCAATGAATCTTTATTTTACAGCGGTAAAGATATTAACAAAGCCGGCCAGAGGCGATGTCATTTTTGTCTACCGTATTAAAAAAAAAAAAGGTATGAAATGGGGCTGGTCGGAGTGCATTCCGGAGCATGCACATGAGGTTTTTGCAGAAATTCTGGCAAAGCGGAAGTAACAAGATAAAAATGACGTCACGTCTAGCTACGCAAGCTAGAGAACGTCTTTTGGGCGCCAAAGCGCCGTGTGTGTGTGTGTGTGTGTGTGTGTGTGTGCGTGCGTGCGTGCGTGTGTGCGTGTGTGTGTGTGTGTGTGTGTGTGTGTGTGTGTTTGTGTGTGTGACAGCGACTAGAGCCCGCGTTTGAGGACGGACAAACTTGAAGTTTTAGGACATTGTCCCTAAAAATATTGTCTCCGGACCCTTTTTTCGATGTTTTGATTAAGATGCTCATTGGCGAGAAAGTGGTCGTTTCACAAAAACCGGTTGATCAACACTGGAGTGCGTAATGTTTCTTATTTTTTACTAGATATTTTGCGTATAGTTAGATAAAAGGGACATATTGAATGAGTTCGTTAACCAGCATTGTACCTCTAGAACCTTTCGAGTGTTAATTAAAAATTTAAAAAATATATATATTTTCACGTTTTTGGGATTAATTTCACGAATTATATGGATTAATCTTTTCACACTCTACACCTCTCCCCTGTCCAACATCATCCAGTCTCACCACATACACCACCACCTCTACGCTGACGACTCACAACAACTAGACAAAGACAAACTCGACAACACACAGTCACTACTGACTCGCACGGCTGACTGCTACGAAGACGTGAAAAACTGGATGACAGCAAACAAGCTTAAACTGAATGACGACAAAACGGAAGCCATGCTGGTAGGCACTCGCCAGAAACTTTCCCAGCTCCCTCCCTCCCTCCACCTTCAACTCGACAGCACCCCCATCTCCCTCTCTGACTCGGCCAAAAACCTCGGCGTTATCCTCGATTCCTCTCTTTCCATGACCAGCTTCGTCTCCGCCACGGCCCAGGCATGCTACTTCCACCTCCGCCGCATCAGTCAGATCAGAAAATACCTCACTACCGAAGCTGCCACCAAACTTGCTGTCTCTCTCATCCTATCTCGCATCGACTACTGCAACTCTCTCCTTTCCGTCCTCCCTCACTCCACCACTTTCACTCTCCAGCGCGTCCAGAACAATGCTGCCCGCCTCGTCCTCAGAAAGAAAAAATCCGACCACATCACTCCCCTGCTCAAACTCCTTCACTGGCTTCCCATCCTCCAACGCATCCAATACAAGATTCTGTCTCTCTGCTACAAATCCCTGAACAACTGCGCTCCCGACTATCTCTCAAACTTACTTCACCCCTACACTCCTCCTCGCTTTGCCTCCGACCCTCTCCGCCTCCACATCCCCCGCACCAAACTCAGCACTTTCGGCCCTCGCTCCTTCTCAGTATACGGTCCATCCACCTGGAACACTCTCCCACTCTCTCTCCGTCAGAAACACTCTCTCTGCTCCTTCAGTCCGCCCTCAAAACTCACCTCTTTCAACAGTTCTAGCACTATACCACCACACTCCCCACCCCAAGCAGACTGTCGTAATGTATTTCACTATTTGTGGTACGCGAGTCGTTGTCTAAAGCGTGCGCATGCGTGCGCGAGTTGTGAGTGCACGCTTCGAGTTATGATTATTATAAGATAAGCGCATTATAAATACCGTAATTATTATTTTTAATTATTATTATTTATTTTAATCTAAAACAATTGAATCTTTTTTTACGGGAAAAAAACCCCATTCTTATTTATAATCGCAGGATTTTTTTGTATATTTACTTAAGCCTGCAGTTTGTCTCGGCTTTCGGGTACGATTAGGTCAATTGTGACCTGTATGCCCTAGGTGTGAAAATCAGACAGTTTTCTGCACCACTCTTTCGGGAGTTATTTGTGAAACAGCTAACATAACTTTAATTTTTCTTTTACGAAAAAAACCCCTTATCTTCTCATTAATACCCGCATGATTTTTCATAAACAGTCACCGTGTGCATAAGCCTGCTGTTTGTCCCGGCCCTGGGGTAGGATTAGGTCAAATTGTGACCTGTAAGCCCTAGGCGTGAAAATCAGCAAGAAAATTGCAAAGTTGATTTTCTGATACGTCAAATGTTAGTACTGCGATGAGTGACGTATAACATCGAGTCGTCACTATGAACACGGCGTCGTGGGACCAATGATGTCATGACGTGAAGCTTGAAGTGACGTCACCCCGTCATTTGGCTGCTTGAGCTATCATTCTTCTTCAGAATAGCTATACCAAAAATCTTACGAATGGCGGGAATCGCCGCCGTATGTGCGTCTTTATTTCTGTGTGCCAGTGTGTGTGAATCTGAGGGTGGGTTAGAGTAGACGGGAAGCGCCGTGTGTCCGTCTTTATTTGTGTGCGCCGACGCGTGTTTTGATTAGAGGTTGGCTTAGAGAGGAGGGAAATAGATCAGCCATAATAAGCCTAAAAATATGAACAACTCTAAATGTTCCTAAAAGATAAACGCATCTGAGCTCCAAACAATACGGTAGACTTTGAGATGAAATCCTCACCTTGTTCAAATCTGCCGTTTTTACATCTACAAACAAACACAGCAATTACATTTCATTAATATATGTATATGACCGAACACTACGTGTGTGTTGGAGTAGCAAAAACCAACCAACCAACCAACCAACCAACCAACCAACCAACCAACCAACCAACCAACCAACCAACCAACCAACCAACCAACCAACCAACCAACCAACCAACCAGCCAACCAAACAAACACACGCCTTTCAAATGATTTACTTACTTATTTCCTTTACTGTACATGCTATAACAAAACCATTTTACGTATCTAAATTACAGAAAAGTGATAATTATACTGTGATGTGAAAAGGCAAATGAAATTTATGTTGCTGCTTTTGAAATGCAAAACACTGTATTGTGCCTTTCGAAAGATTTCTTAGAAACATTGCCAAAGACGCAAAACAGTCTGCATTTCAAAAGCTACAACGCCGTCATGATACTGTCACTAAAATGAACTTCTAACATACCGCAGACAAGTGAAGCCCTATGTGTTCTATATGAATTTACCCCTTGACACAACCAGTAGAACCCAAATGCAAAGAGGCATAGATCCTCATGAGCCCCCGCAGTTGCGGGGGCTCATGAGGATCCATGCCTCTTGCTGACACCACTTTGCACCCGTGTTCCTTGGACGGCGAGGGATCACTGGGTTCATTGAGTTAACAAAGATATCCGAAACACAGTCTGTGCTCAGTGGCAGGGAAGGGGTTAAAAGAACCATTTAGAATATAGCATTGAATTATAATGCCGATATTGTGATATAACCGTGGTACATTATAAGTTATTGGTCGCAGGGGTTTGCTACACGGTCCTTGTAGGCCTGAGCGGGAGGTCAAAGGAACCCTTGTACCCTGAAAGGCCCGAACCATTGTGCCCCTTCGGGGCACAATGGTTCCTTTGACCCGGCCTCCCGAAGACCTACAAGGGTCCGTG
Source organism: Semisulcospira habei (assembly GCA_036245525.1). Taxonomy (NCBI): domain Eukaryota; kingdom Metazoa; phylum Mollusca; class Gastropoda; family Semisulcospiridae; genus Semisulcospira; species Semisulcospira habei. Next base: position 38,844,513 of record BTPG01000007.1, read on the forward strand.
CAGCAAGCCCCTGGTACCAATAAAGCATGTTCTTAATTAAACGAACTTTAGTTCGCGAACTCTGACGAACTACAGTTCACGATCTCGGACGAACCAGGTTGGTTCTCTTAATTGGACGATATAAAGATACGGCGAACCTAGTTCGAAGTAGTTCACGAACCTCGGCAAACCATAGTTCGCTGTCGGCCGAAAAGGTTTGCTCAACGTGTTGAGCAAACGAAGGCGAATTTTTTTTCTGATTGGTCAAAACGTTTACCCTTTTCTGCGTTGGAGATAAGAAGACAGTCACCGATACAAACAAATATGGCGGACGGTGATATTTCACTCGTGCGAAGAACAAGACCTATTTTTATTGATTTGTGGGAGGCGCAACGCTGTTTGTGGGGTTGCTACTGCAAGGAGTACAAAGACAAACATCGTTCAAATCGCGAAGCGGCATAGCGGCAGCCATTTTGAACACCTTCGCAGACAGTAAATACGCCGAATCAAGCACTTCAGTTAAGAAAGAAAACCATGACAAACCTGGTTTGCTGAAGTTCGCCTAGGTTCGTTCAACCTCAATTAAGAAACAAACCAAAAGATCGCCGATCTTCTCCGATCTAGGTTTGCCGATCAATAGTTCGTCTAATTAAAAACAGCTCTAACGTATTTGTTTTCATTCCTCCACTGTTTTCGTAAAAGAAATCAAGAAGACATCCTCCGACCTGGATCACGCCAGACTTGACTGACGTCAAAGGAATATACATTTATACATAATAGACTTATGACGTAATTTAAAATATTGATGACGTTGCCGTCTCCAGTACTGAGTGTGCTTATTGTTTCGAACACCACAAAGTAACTTTTTACTTTAGAACGTGAGTTTGGTGATCTTTTATAGAACAAAACTCTCATTCAAGATGCGTCACAAAGAGGGCTACAAGAAGTCCGCCAGTTGTCGCTACAAGGGTTTTTGTATCACGGTCAAGTGGTACGATTTGCGCTAAAGAGACTGGTCGTGTGACGAAGGGATGAAAACAATAAGTATTATACAATATAATGTTGGTGTATATGCCATGATGATAATAATTGTCAGGTTTTATTTTTCCTTGTACATGCTGCCATGCACCAGTGTTTACGGCTGCACGCACAAGGCGTTTAACCTTCTGGCTGTCGGTAGCGATTTTTGTCGCGATGATTCCCGCAGGAGTCATCGCGACAAAAACCGCTACCGATAGCTAAAGGGTTAATATGTAACTCTTTTGGTTTTTCTGTCTGTCGGGGTGCCACGAATTATGGTACATGTCTGTTATAGCGTGTTGTGTGAATATAGTGGGGAATTGTCTCTGTGTGTTGTCATTACGCTTTGTGTGCACGGAGGCTGGGATGATGGGGTGGGGGTGGGGGTGGGGGTGAGTGTTGTCTGCGTGTTGTTCCACGACAGATCTTTGGCTTTTGGTCACATCGAGACTGTCACAAGGATTTATTCTCTACAGACCAAAAGCCATAATTTTTTTGCGGATCTAAAGAGAGCGAACTGGTCTCAATTCACTTTCACAGCTCGATAGCTTAGGAGGCCTATGTAATGCACTTGGGAGATCCATGATAATGTGCAGATATCTTCTCACAGTGACAAAGTTCTAAAATGTCACAAATTAGAAGAACACATAATTCCGTCAAAGACACTTTGATATGACGTCATACGATGTAAACAAGTTCATTCATCTGACGTTTTCACAAAGAGACACAAGTCTGTCGAGTGGCGTTGTTAGGCAGGGGATCTAACTGTTGTCTGTCCAGCGCTGTGATTCCCGCCCTTGGTTTGCATACAATTCTGCCAGCGCTAGCCTCACCTATCTGGTATGTGAGTTGTTATCATTGACGTCGCTGTATAGGTCAATGTCTTTCCAGTCAAACACTTTCCATGAGACCTGATTTGTTATTTTGACAGGTCTTTCTTCTTTGTGCTCAAGTGACATCACGCGTGAATCGCGACAAAGCGGGTTGTGAGGATGGTGCGTGTGTGTGTGTGTGTGTGGGGGGGGGGGGGTGGAGGATGGGGGGGGGGGGGGCAGGGTGAAGAGGAAGGGGAGGGGGGTGTTTCGGGAAGTATGTACATGTACGCACATGACGATGGTATGTGTGATATGAAAGTCAGTGGGCCTGAATAACATCCATAGTGGTTGAGCAAGTTGGGCCTGTCTGAAAACTCTTCACACGTGGGCTGAGATGCATGAGTGAACTCTTAATCCTGCGCAAGGCACTAAGCGAGGTGCTCCACGCTAGTGTCTTGCGCGGGATTTAAGCTTATTCATGCGGCAACTGACCCAGGATCGCTTTATCTACAGACTGCGCCCGAGATCAAAACGCACTGTGTATGAACAACAATGCAGTCTCATCAGCTTTGGGATCATAGCTTTGACTGTCGGTAGCGACTTTGGTCGAGGTGATTCATGTAGAACCCTACTGTAACCCTTCCTGTAGGAATCACCTCGACCCGCAAAGTCGCTACCGACAGCCAAAGGATAAATTCTGTTACAACGAGAGTATTTTTCAGAACTCGTCAACGTCCCTCGGCCGAGGAAGCGGCCCTAATGATGTACAGTCCTCAACTCTCTAGGTGCATATGACACATGTTTGATGCTGATCTGTACCTTTGGACTTTTTCGGCTGCAAGTCTTGATGTCAAAATCACAGCCGCAAATTCCAACATCACGGATCTCAACGCCCAACATTGTAACACAAACACGCGTCTAAGCAAGTGAGTGGGCATGTGTCTCAGCTGTTACCGCCATACTCTGAAAAGCAAATTCGGTTCTGTATAGTGATGTCATTGTAATAACCCATTTTGCAGACCCACAATCGGGTCTGCGAAACCCGATTATTACGTGACCAGTTGCATCATCATCATCATCAGTACGTCCCACTCAAGGATTGGCCAGAATGCTAGGGGGTTTGAAGCTCATAAAAGTATAAATAAAATATACGTCACAGGTCGGGTCACAGGTCACGTCACAGATTGTGCTCTAGGTTGTGCAAGAAAGAACTCGGAACGCCACACTGACGCGGATAATGTTTGCTGCTTTCTATAAAAATACTTCACTTTAAGAATAAAAGCCCACAGTAAACACACTTTGTCCGGCCGAGTAATGTTTGGGGGAAAAAAGCTTTGCTTTGACTTGCGGGTCAACAAACAAAGGTCAATTTTCCCAAGAATCAATTTTGCGCTTGATAAGCATACATATGGCTGTGCACATAGGTAATAGGCTACCTCTGTGCCAGTGAGCAAGTTTCGGGCCGCGTCTGTCAGACGTTTTGAATATTTACGGGCCGGATTGACTGCGCTATGTAATTTTGCGTTAGAATTGATAGACGATGAATTGTCTCCCAGTATCTCTCTAGGTCAGTTCAGATGTTCTGTCCGACGCAGAGTTAAGAAAATAACAACGAAAACAACAACAGTAATATCAACAGCAGAAGCAGCAACAGCAACAACAAATATAACAAGAATTGACAATTTTTAGACCACGCGACCAGCAGTCGCGCGGAGATACTGAATTTCGTGCAAAACTGATTTTCTGTCGTAGCGTCAAACCTGCCACATCCCAGAAAACACAGGTCTTAGGGCCGATGTCGGTCACAGTGGGTCCGCGCACGACTCATGAGCCTGCCGGCCTCGCAGTCGCCAGGGCTCGTGAGGATTTGTGTCCTTTCTTAGTCGTACGTTCTTTATGCATAATGTCGTCCCATTTACACGTGTTCTTCACACGAATGTCGTCAGCGCGGTCGTTTCAGAAACGCGACTCGTGATCTATGTCAATGAAGCGGTGTAAAAACGGACTGAAGTGATGGTCGAGCCGAGTTTTACCGCCACGCGCAGAAAAGGACTATTGAATCAAACACATCATCTGGTAGGCTGTTATAACTGACAGCTGTAGATCTACAGCCGACTGGTACAGTGACGTCACTGACGCTAGAACGCTTGCAGCGTGGAAGCGTATCTGGGGTACAAAATCCTGCTCGTTTTGAGTCCGTGGACGGCAAAGGCGTCCCCGATGGCACTGGCCGTCTCATCTATAGCAAAGTCTTTTCAGACCACCATTTTTTCTGAAAAAAAAAATGGTCTGATAAAACAGGTGCTCGCTCAAGAGAAGTCTTGAAAGACAAAAGTGGTCACCTGTCATTAAAGACCATCATTTAGGTGGCTACCGCCACCTAAATGATGGTCTTTAATGACATGTGTTCTTCCATAAGGGTGTTCTCTCGAAGCAAGCTCTGTTGCCCTAGGAACTAGTAACCAGCTAGGAAGGCTAGTCTCATAAGACGGATAGTAACGTAAACACCGCCACTGTCACAACAATACGCCAACTGCTGCTCAACGTGTCCACAGTCTGAACAACGCTCCCTTCTGTTCCGCTGGAGGTGCCGGGGCAGTTGGCGCTGACCACAGCGTTTGGCGGACACATGGGGCAATGCTGGTGATCGTGGCTGTCGTCGTCGTCGACGCCATCGTCGTCTATGTGTGACGAGCTGTTGGCGATGCGGGGGAAGGTGCGGTGGTGGTTCCTGATCCAGTCCTCCACCAGCGACTCGAGGATCCTCAGGGGCACCGGGCCGTTCTCCAGCACCACGGAGTGGAAGTCGCGGATGTCGAAAAACTCGCCTGCCGGGACAGAACAAGATGCTCCTCACTCTCACTCGCTGAGCGATTTCCCCCCCCTTGGTATGTATACAATACAGAAACTCAGCTTTATTAAATGCACATATACTTTCTCACGTAGAAAGTCCACGTGGATTTCACCTCCTATGTACACTTTAAGCCAAGTTATATATCTCGATCGACGGCAGTCGACAAACGACGCCGGCATTCATGGTCACGTGACCACTGCCAAGTTACATCGGCACGAAAACCGGCTGATACAGTTTCAGCCGTATATCCTGACGAGCAGAGAAATGCGACATTTTTTGAATCGTCCAAAAGTGTCGCAATTCTTTAGCTCGTAAGTATATAATGCATCTGTTGACCAACGCTCGCAAAATGTATTGTATAAAATTAGTTCATATGGTACCTAAATCGTCTTAACTTCTTTTGGCGTATGTGGTTGGTCTTACCTTGTTAGTCCTAGCTCCGTAGTGCATGCAGCCACCGGTACTGTCTACACTTGTGTGTTATTGTACTATTTACAGGTTTGATGGCTAAATGCACAAGGGGACTTAGCCTGCTAGCTTATTTCATTGAATTTTACACGCTTGGCAGTCTCATTTTTAAGAAATCTGGACTCTGTTAACCCATCTAGCCCGGAGACTAAGTATTAAAAATCAGTTTTGTGTATTGTCCAATGAAGGCTCCATTACATAATTATTAGGAGGCGGATCAACCAATTTTAGTTCAAGGGTGGTGCCAGAATAGCTTGGCGCCTTCAGGCGCCAATCTATTCTGGCACCACCCTTGAACTATTATAGTCAATTGTATTTCATCCAGTGTATTAGGATCGAAAGGGTTACCGCCCCCTGCCCTTAAACTTCCGTCTGTCCTCGATGTTAATACACACCTAGTTTCTCTTCTGCCAGTTTGCGGAGCTGGTTGATCTTGAGTTCGCCGACTTTGTAGGAGCAGGCTTGTCCCGGCCAGGTGATGTAGCGATCCATCTCCACCTCAATACCGGCCCTCGAGTCGGACACGTAGCGCAGGAAATACTCGATGGCCTGCTCTCGGCTCCAGCTGTCAGCAGACAGAAAACATGATAAAACTGACCACAGTCACAGCATATCAGTAACACCATGAATCAAAATAAGCAGGAGATTCAACTTATTTTAACGCATAACCTTTCCAGGCTGTGGAACAACACATGCAGCTTATCTTCGCAAGAAGCTCATCTTAAGCTACGGTTCCATAAGCACGAATCCGATACGAATACGATCCGAACCCGATGCGGTCATGAAATTTTCCTTCAAAAATTGCGTCATTTTTGTTCGAAGCCGGATGCGAATTCGTTTGACCGCATCGGGCATATGGAAACACATAAACATGAAAAAGACTTGCACGAACCTTTCTGCTTCGGACCCGCTTCGGATTTGGATCGGGTTCGTATCGGATTCGTTTTTATGGGTCGCCGCCTTCAGACGAGCTCCGAAAGAGAACAAAAAAAAAAACCCAAACACACACACACACACACACACACACACACACACACACACACACACACACACACACACACACACACACGGCACACACACACACACACACACACACACACACACACACACACACACACACACACACACACACACACACACACACACACACACACACACACACACACACACAAAACCCAACATCACCACATCCTATTCCAATCCCCTTCCCCAAAGCAAACAAACAAACAAACAAACAAACAAAACAAAAACCTGCAGGAAACATCACGACAAAACGCGATGCCGACAGCCAAAGGGTTTCGAGTGCATCTTGCTCTCAGTCAAAGGGTTATGATTTCATCCCCTTCCGTCAGCTGTTCTGTTCCAATAGTATGTTTTGACACTGGACTGGCCTTTAACTCATTGTGCCCGAGGTGCGAAATATCCGCATTTTGGAGTTATCCTCGAAGGACTGCATTGCAATTCAGGAAACAGATCGACCATGCTAGTTCAAGGGTGGTGGCAGAATAGCTTGGCGCCTATAGGCGCCAAGCTATTCTGCCACCACCCTTGAACTGTCATGGTCGAGCTATATCTTGCTGTGGTGTGTCGCGGGCGGAATGAGTTAACAAATCTGAGACGTGCTGCATCCGGATACTAGGCTGCTGATGTCGCACGTCTTGAATGAGTTAGGGGCCTTACAAGAATTTAAATACCACTTGCACTTCGTTTTTAAACAGTGGAAAACAATGGGCGTTTGGAACTGGCTTATTCTACTTGCACTTCGTTTTTAAACAGTGGAAAACAATGGGCGTTTCGAACTGGCTTATTCTACTTGCACTTCGTTTTTAAACAGTGGAAAACAATGGGCGTTTCGAACTGGCTTATTCTACTTGCACTTCGTTTTTAAACAGTGGAAAACAATGGGCGTTTCGAACTGGCTTATTCTACTTGCACTTCGTTTTTAAACAGTGGAAAACAATGGGCGTTTCGAACTGGCTTATTCTACTTGCACTTCGTTTTTAAACAGTGGAAAACAATGGGCGTTTGGACTGGCTTATTCTACTTGCACTTCGTTTTTAAACAGTGGAAAACAATGGGCGTTTCGAACTGGCTTATTCTACTTGCACTTCGTTTTTAAACAGTGGAAAACAATGGGCTTTTCGAACTGGCTTATTCTACTTGCACTTCGTTTTTAAACAGTGGAAAACAATGGGCTTTTCGAACTGGCTTATTCTACTTAGCATGAAGGGGCGGATCAGTTACCTCGGAAAGGGGGGAGGGGGGGGGGTGTTTCCAACTCTTTGTTTGGGATCTGCAACCTGATTAAATGGCCTCCCCGACGCTAGCTTCCAGGGACCGGGAAATCGAAAAGCAGGAAAGGGGGGGGGGGGGGGAGGGGGCGGAGAGTAGGCGCGTGCGTGTCAAGTTAAGACTCTCACCATTCGCCAACATATCAAACAACGGAGGGGAGGGGGGGGGGGGGGGGGAACCCCTGGAACTGGCATGATCTGTTTATAGGAACACTAGCTGACTGTGCTCAGCAGGTCACCAAAGTAAGCACCGATCGAACAGGATGAAAGCAATGTGTGATCTACTTAGGAACACTAGCTGATTCTACCTGGCAACACAGGAACACTTATGCAAAACTCTACGTACCCTTCTCAACACTAGAGGCCAATGTGACTACACCAGTCAGCAGTGAATATCGTACTTACTTGTAATAGTGAAGTCCCGAATCAACAACAAGTCGGCAAGCGCGAAATATTTCCATGTCATAGTAGCCCATCCTGAAAGGACGACAACACGTATGTTAACTAGTACGTAACTGAAACTGGTTGATTAATGGACTTACTTGTAATAATGCAGTCCCGTATCAACAACTAGACGGCAAGCACGGAATATTTCCGAGTCATAGTATCCCATCCTGAAAGGGTGATAATAATGACGATGAAAACAAGGCCGATGATGATGATGATGATTATGAAGATGATGATCAAAATAGCATCAACTGTAACAGCATCATCATCATCAACAACAATAACGTACTAATGACACCAACAACAATAACGTACTGATGAGCCAAAGAGAATGCAACATCAGCGAAAACACTTAATAATCATCGAGAAATATTCCGATGATGTTGCAATTCTTTTGATTGTCAATATATTCAGCGATTTATTAGCCAATTTTATTGACTTATTTATTATATATTTATTTTATTATATTTTGATTGATTGATTGATTGTTTTTTATATTTTTTATATTTAAATTAAAAAAAAATTATTTATTTTTTATATATGTATTTATTTATTTATTTATTTATTTTTTTTTTTGGGGTGGGGGGATTGGGGAGGGGGGGGGGGGATCATGGCGACAAAACGACAAAGGATTAGGTTTGCATTGTCATACATGCTTTTTCACACATTGCATTTACATACACGCGTGACTTAGTTTTGCGGAACACATAGAGTTCCGACAGAAGATAATTCTATGATGATGATTATAATACTACTAATAATACTATTCATTTTTATTATTATTAATGTTCTTATTATACGTCTAAGTAGAACCAGAACTCACAGTTCATAGTCGTCCTTGTAAAGGTTGAGTTCCTCGCCAAGCTTCTCCGCATACAGTGCCCACCCCTGCACGCACGGTCCATCAAATATACTAACCAGCGGAAGAAATGCGACATTTCTGGAATCATCGGAAACACTTGAGGCAAGCAAGAGGCGCAACTGCGGGGGCTCATGAGGATCTACGCCTCTTGCACATGCCGGTTCCTCTTGTTGTTGTTTCAACAGTCAAGGGCTCAAACTACTGGGTTAACGCTTTAGCGCCGGATCCCTACATAAGGAGATGGCTTGAGCATAATAATTCAAGGGTAGTGCCAGATTAGCTTGGCGCCTGAAGGCGCCAAGCTAATCTGGCACTGCCCTTGAATTATCATGCTCAAGCCGTCTACAGCAACTGGTACATAGTAGTTAGGCAACACCTCCAAAATATGAGAAATGGGACCTTGGGGGCTAACCTCGTCAATCAAGCGTGAAGATACTATAATGGCGTCGTTAGCTAGAATAGATCATTTCTGCAAGCTTCCACAGCTTGCGTAGCAGTGATGGTTGTGTGTGATTTATTGCATCTAGCGGATTCCGCCATAATATATGCACGTTTGAATGATCCTGAAGCGTCTGACTGAGAAGAGGCCATTTCCTCCAACGAAAGTTGTGGGACGTGAACCCACCTCAACGTAAGCCGTGTATGTTGGGAAAGCGAAGGGAACCCGGAACTTGGCGCTGTACTCTTTGTTCTTGCGGAACTCTGGCAGGTCGGCGGTAATGGCGTAACCCATCTGCGAAACAAAACCGTTAATCAGACAATAATGACCAACTCAGACGAATCAGCCACCTCAACCAACCAACCAACCAACCAACCAACCAACCAACCAACCAACCAACCAACCAACCAACCAACTCTATTAGGTAAACAGCAACTTATTGTTTTGTTTTGTTTTGGGTTTTCATCGTGTAGCTGAGCTGGCCAGTGCTCCATTTTCCAGCTGAGGCAGACTGTGTTTCTACTACAAATCTTCGCTAATTCAACACCCCAAAACCCCTGTTGTCTATGAAACACGGATTCAAAGTGGTGTCAGCAAGAGGGCATAGATCCTCACGAGCCTCCGCAACTGCGGGGGCTCATGAGGATCTATACCTCTTGCATTTGTGTCAGTGGTGTTCGAACTTTCTCGGCACTGTCGGAACGGGTTAAAGTTCAGTTTTCTCCCATAATGCATTCGGCAGCCTTTAACTGGCTGTCGGTAGTATCGACAGCCAAAGGGTTTAAGGCTGACCAGTGTCAAAATGTGTAGCTAAAAAACCGACCTGCAAATGGTGTCCCGGATTTGTCTCGTGCAGACACAGAGCCATCATGAGGTACGTCGGCCTGTCAAGCAGAGCGAGTCGTCAATTAGAAGTCTGACGTCATTTTGCAAAAGATACACAATGAAAATCTAGCTTTTCTCAAAACTGATGGACTGACTGGCTTTTGTCAAATAGCGCCAGGGTACAACACTTGCCAAGGACACTAACTCAGGGCCGGATAAACAGACTGTTGCATCCCATGACCCTTGCTTTATAGCATCTATAAGTCGCCAGCCCTTGTAAAAACTTTCGTGGCTGGGTGCCAAAAGGTAGTGGCGTAGGAACCGGGGAAAGAGGGGGTGGGGTGGGGTGGGGGAGGGAGGGGAGGGAGGCTCTGCCCTTTACACCCCAATAAAAAAACTAGAAACGTGTGTGTGTGTGTGTGTGGGGGGGGGGGGGGGCAGATTTTCGGTATCCCAACCCCAACCCTCCCCCCCCCCCCCCCCAATTTTTCTTTTTGGAGAATTTTGTTGTTGTTGAGAGAAAGCACTTTTTGAGAAAATAAACATAAGAAAAGTATCATAAGAGATTTTGCTTATTACGAGGTTGGACTGTCGTTACGTGCCCTTTTGTTTGATATTTTGGAGGTTGGACTGTTGCTTGCTTGCCGCCCCCCTCCCCCTCCCGCTTATCTTCTCTACGCCCCCCTCCCCTCCCCCTCCCCTGCCCTGCCCCCCCCCCCCAACCTCGTTGATTAAATATTCTTGACGTCAGCCATGCCGGCTGGCACAACCCAGTCCCCTCCGCCCTCCCAATCAAAAATATCTTCCAACGCCACTGCCAGGAAGGGGTCAGGGGATCTGACGGCATTTTATCGGTCAAACTGAACACGCGTGACTTATTGTGCATAACAGGAGGTCACGTCAGGCGGTATCACTTACGTTATTGATAAACGATTTTTTCCCTTCAAAGACCGTCAAAACGGCACGGTGCCACGTGTCTTGCACGTGACTGAGTCCTGGCAATATGTGCTCCGCCACAGTACTGGCAATTATGTGACATTGCAACGAAAAGGTCAGCACTGAGTGCGGCAGAGATAGCACAACCTTTATCACCACACGTGAACTGAGGCAGCCATGTAACACGAGGTGAGGTCGGGAAAAGCCTGCGATTTGTATGAAAACGCATAATTACCACTCCGTGGGTCTGAACACGTTGGCGAAGAAGATGCCAGGCCGTATGCCGTCTGCTGTTCCTGAAGAGTACTGTCCTCTGGAGCCGTCAGTTGGCATCGGGTCTACCCTAGGAAAGGTAACGTATTTATATAATACACGACACACAAGGCAAAATATTTCAAAGTGCATCGTAAAAAGAGGTTGTCCTTTTAAAGTCCCTTCTATTTATAGAAGGGATTTTTAGGATGGGTCGCAGTGGGGCGAATTTAATAGCATATCCATGATGTCAAAGGCCTGCGGCGGCCAGGCCTAAACCTCTGACAAATGAAGTAACAAGATAAAAATGGCGTCATGTCTAGTTACGCTAAGCTCGCTGATGAACGCACATGCCGTATGTGCGTATGTATGTGTGTGTGTGTGTGTGTGTGTGTGTGTGTGTGTGTGTGTGTGTGTGTGTGTGTGTGTGTGTGTGTGCAAACACGATAATCTCCGATATTCCTGTACAAAAGTACCCAACGGAGAAAGAAACACGCTTAGAAAAGACGGTTACAACACAATTTATTAATATTTCGGGTAAATACCCTTTGTCAAAATACACAAACAAACAGCGAGATCAGTCGCTACTTATCTTGATTCGCAGAAGAAATGTGGCAACTGGATATTTGATATTTCTGTACGCATAAGCTTGGAACTTAGCTTGGCGAAATACTTTTTTTAAGGGGTGGCTAAGACAGCCTTCGAGCATATTGTAATTGAATGTCTCGTTGAAGATATAAATGATCGTTTATGAAAAGTCGGTTGACCCAGATTAGAGTCCGCAATTTGTGTCATACTTACTTGAAAGTTTGGAAATAACTAGTTTGCAAAAAGATATTGGATGAGTTCGTTAGCCAGCTTTTTACCCGTTCTTGTCAGATCTGCCAGGCTTTTTCAATAGGAGATATTTCAACATTAGAATCAGATCAAAGACAAACGGTAGAGACCCTTGACAGCGAGGGCAGCTCTCATACGAAGGGTCTTTGTGGGTTATCGTTCATCCCATCTTGTTTAGGATTAGGTCAGTTTGCTACAACTGCAAGTGACATATCATTCATTAATTTTCATGGGGAATTTGCGCAAACACTTGTAGTACAGCCAGACCCAACTCCTGTGCACCCCCCTTCCCCAAACACCCTCCTCCCGAGTATTTAATTAGACTGGCTTCAAAATGTGCCTACGGCACATTTTGAAGACAGTCTAATTGAGTACTCTGTGTGCGTGTGTGTATGTGTGTGTGTGCGTGTCTGTGTGTGTCTGTGTGTGTGTGTGTGTGTGTGTGTGTGTGTGTGTGTGTGTGTGTGTGTGTGTGTGTGTGTGTGTGTGTTTAGAGGACGGAGGAAGCACAATGATACAGACCTTAGTGGAAGCCCAGGCCGGTCTTTGAACAGTCCATTCAGTGTGGGCTCTATCCTGTGCTCTATGATAGTCCTGTACTCATCCAGCATCTCCTCCTGTAAACAATTAACCCTTTCGCTGTCGGTGGTGCTTTTTGTCAAGATGATTCTTACAGGAATCATCGCGACAAAAAGCGCTACCGTCAGCCGACCTGTTAGCAGTCGAACTTGAAGTTCTTTTTTCGCGCTGATTTTACAGGAATCATCGTGGCAAAAATCGCTACCGACAGCCGAAGGGTTAATTATCTTTGGTAGAATACTATGGCTTGTGCGTGTGCGAGTGCTGGTGAGTGACTTTGGACGTTGTCGTTTGTGCCGTAAGGTCCAGAAACACAGACCAGCACGTGCTAACGGTGAAAATGAAGTGAAACTCATCACAGAAAATGTTCTTATAAATGTTCTTGAAGAAAAAAGCGTATATCTAAATTGGTTCAAAGCCTAAAAAATCAACAACAAACAAACAGGCAGCAGAAGGATTCTCATGAGCTTCAACAGACTGCGGATGAGACTCAAAACAATCATTAGACGATGATTTCCGGAAATGAGAAGGAAGTCAAAATTTCAATTGTTTGAGAAAAACAGCCCTTTAAAAGACTGGACAAACATCTGATCTTTCATTCCACTTTTGCGTCAAAACATGTGCAATGCTAATAATATAATATAATATAATATAATATAATATAATATAATATAATATAATATAATATAATATAATATAATATAATATAATATTATATTATAAGTTATTGGTCGGAGGGGTTCGCTACACGGACCTTAGTAGGCCTGAGGGAGGTCAAAGGAATCATTGTACCCCGAAGGCCGAGGGCCTGAGGGGTACAATGATTCTTTGACCTCCAGAAGGCCTACAAGGGTCCGTGCAGCGAACCCCTCCGACCAGTAACGTATTTGTTTTCATTCCTCCACGATTTTCGTAAAAGAAATCAAGAAGACATCTTCCGACCTGGATCACGCCAGACATGATTGACGTCAAAGGAATATACATTTATACATAATGGACTGATGACGTAATTTAAAATATTTCATGACGTTGCCGTCTCCAGTACTGAGTGCTTGTTGTTTCGAACAACACTATGCAACTTTGTACTTTAGATCGTTCTGGTGAGCTTTAATAAACAAAACTGGCATCTAAGATGCGTCATCGAGAGTGCTACAAAACGTCCGCCATTTTTCGCTACAGGGGTTTTTATATCACGGTCAGATGTACGGTTTGCGCTAACGTGACTGGTCGTGAGACGTAGGGAGGAAAATATAATATAATCTCTCTCTTGGCTTGACTTCGCGAACGAAGATTTTATAGGAGTTGCCCACGATGTCTGCAGGCTTGTTCGTGGCTGCGGAGGCCAATCCTAGACAGGCAGGTTCGACCGCAGTGGCTGCAGGGGAAGGTATGGCCAGGGTTCTGAGCTGCGGCATCTCTGTTTTTTCTCCTGAGCCGCTTGTCCTTAAGGCTAGCTCTGTGAGAGTCCTCAAAGGAGACAGCTGCCTTGTAAATGGTGGAGCGCCAGGTGTCACGGTCCGCAGCAAGCGAAGACCACTGGTGGTGGTCGATTTGGCAGGCACTAAGTGACTTCTTGAGACAGTCTTTGTATCTCTTCTTTGGTGCCCCTCTGTCACGGTGTCCAGTAGCAAGCTCGCCGAACAGGGTGATCTTTGGTAGGCGATGATCCTCCATCCTGGAGACATGCCCCGCCCAGCGGAGCTGTGTCCGCAGCAGCAAAGCCTCGATGCTCACAGTTTCAGCCTGTTCAAGGACCTCGACGTTGGTGACATAGTCACTCCAGTGAATGCCCAGGATGGTACGCAGGCAGCGCTGGTGGAAGCGTTCGAGGAGTCGTAGTTGGCTGCGGTAGAGGGCCCAGGACTCGGAACCATACAGCAGGGTGGTGAGGACCACAGCTCTGTACACGCTGATCTTGGTGCCTGTTTTCAGCTGTTGATTGTGCCACACCCGCTTGAAAAGTCGCCCGAAAGCGCTGTTCGCTTTTTCCAGCCTGCTGTCAAGCTCCTTGTCCAGCTTGGCGTCCGACGTGATAACGCAGCCAAGGTAAGTAAACTGGTGCACTGACTTTAGTTCAGACTCGCCAATGGTGATGTGAGGAGGGCGATACACTGTCTTGGGTGCCGGCTGATGGAGGTCCTCTGTCTTTTTCAGACTGACCTCGAGTCCAAAGAGCTGGGCCGCATCTGCGAAGCAAGTCGTGATGCGCTGCAGGGCTCTCTGTGTGTGTGCAACGAGGGCAGCATCATCAGCAAAAAGCAGCTCACGAATCAGTTGGTCTAGGGTTTTCGTGTGGGCCTGCAGTCGTCTGAGGTTGAACAGGCTGCCATCGAGACGATATCTGATGTACACTGCATCGTCATCATCGAGGTCCACTGTGGCCTGCTTCAACATCATGCTAAAAAAGATGGTGAAGAGGGTCGGTGCCAGCACGCAGCCCTGCTTTACGCCGTTGAGAATAGGGAATGGTTCTGAGAGGTCATTGTTGAGTCTGACCTGGCCTTGCTGGTCCTCGTGTAGCTGGACAATCATGTTGAGGAACTTTGGGGGACAGCCAAGTCGCTCCAGGATCTGCCACATGCCTTGCCTGCTCACAGTGTCGAACGCTTTTGTTAGGTCGACAAATGTTACGTACAGCCCTTTGTTCTGCTCGCGGCACTTCTCCTGTAGCTGTCTCAGCACAAAGACCATATCAGTGGTGCTCCTGTTTGCTCTGAAGCCACACTGGCCCTCTGGGAGTTGGTCTTCAGCGATGGCAGGTACCAGCCGATTCAGGAGCAGCCTTGCAAGGATTTTCCCAGCAATGGACAGCAGGGTAATTCCCCGATAGTTGGAACAGTCAGACTTCTCGCCTTTGTTCTTGTACAGGGTGATAACGACTGCATCACGGAGATCTTTTGGTAGTGTTCCTTCCTCCCAGCAGCAGAGAAAGAGGTCATGGAGCTTGTTGTGCAGTGCTGTGCCTCCATGTTTCCAGATCTCTGGCGGTATTCCATCAATGCCTGCTGCTTTGCCACTCTTGAGCTGGTGGATGGCTGCGAGGGTCTCTTCAGCGGTGGGCGGTTCGTCCAATTCAACCTTTACTGGGAGGTGTGGGATTTGTAGGATGACTGCTTCTTGAACAGTGCGCTCAGCGCTGAAGAGGCTCTGAAAGTATTCCGACCAGCGGTTCAAGATGGAGGTATTATCTGTGAGGAGTGCCTGGCCATTCGCGCTTCGCAGGGGACTTTGTACCAGGTGCCTGGGGCCATACACTGCTTTCAGTGCTTCATAGAAGCCCCTGTAGTCACCATTGTCAGCACAAAGCTGGGTCCTCTGTGCAAGTCTGGTCCACCACTCATTCTGGAGATCTCTGAGCTTGCGCTGGAGACTGCTGCAGACGAGGCGGAAGGCAGACTTCTTCACAGGGCAGGAAGGCTGGGCTAGGTGGGCCTGATGGGCGGCTCTTTTTTTTTGCTAGGTGTTCCTGGATCTCTACATCATTTTCATCAAACCAGTCTTTGTTCTTCTTTCTGGCGAAACCCAAGACTTCTGCAGAGGATTTTGCAATAGCAGTTTTCAGTTGTTCCCAAAGTGTTTCAGGGGAGGAGTGTACTGGGTCCGCTGTGTCTTTGAGCCTGCGCTGCAAATCTGTCTGAAAGGCAGCTTTCACATCGTCACGCTGAAGGCTGGCAACATCAAGCTTTTTCTTGGGGGGCCCCCACTTCTTGGGTTTTGGCTTGAAGTGGAGCCTGAGTTTGCAGCGGACAAGGCGGTGGTCAGTGTGGCACTCTGCGCTGGGCATCACTCTGGTGAGGAGGACGTCACTGCGGTCCCTCTGACGCACTAGGACATAGTCGATAAGGTGCCAGTGTTTGGAGCGAGGATGCATCCAGGTGGTCTTTCGACTGTCCTTTTGCTGAAAAGTAGTGTTGGTGATGACCAGTTGCTGCTCCGCACAGAACTCCAACAGTAGGCGGCCATTGTCATTGCAGTTCCCCACGCCATGCTTGCCGAGGACTCCTTTCCAGGCTTCAGAGTCCTGGCCCACTCTGGCGTTGAAGTCGCCAAGGATGATGACTTTGTCGTCTGCAGGGGTACTCTGTAGGAGGCTGCGCAGGTCAGTGTAAAACTTGTCCTTTTCAGCAGGCTCTGCCAGGAGGGTTGGGGAGTACACACTGAGAAGGGTGACGTGCTGCTGGTGTCTCAGTGGGAGGCGCATGGACATGATGCGGTCTGAGTGGCCCGTTGGTAGGTTTTCCAGCTTAGTCGCAAGGATGTCTTGACCATGAAACCCACGCCTGAAAGCCGTCTTTCTGATGCAGGCCTGCCTGACCAGTAGAGGGTGTACCCAGCACCAAGTTCTTGGAGGCTGCCTTCGTCCGGAAGGCGTACTTCGCTGAGCGCGGCGATGTCGATGTTTAACCTCCGCAATTCATGGGCAATGAGGGCGGAGCGACGTTCAGGGCGTCCGCTGTCTGCTTTGTCGAGCATGGTACGGACGTTCCAGCATGCTACGTTGAGTCCGGTCGTGGTCGTCATGAGAGTGGATCCGTTATTCTTTCTTGTTTTTTTGACCGCAGGAGAAGATGCCCGTTGACCGCGGCTAGCCAACTGGGGTTGCGAGGGGACGAGCTTTGGTTAGGCCACCTTTTCTAGGCCCCTCTCCGTGTGGAGCAAGCAGTGCTGTCCCTAGAGAAGGCTGCTTGGTCGTTCAGGGTGTGCCGAGTGATGTTGTCATCCCCAGGTCAACATCAGGCGACCAATATCCTGAACCGCCTGCATGCAGGTTTGAGACTGCGGCTTCCAGTGACATCTTTCACCTGCCGTTTCGCCCCTCGCCCGTCGCTACAGGACTTGGAATGGTCAGTGTCATGGTCCGTGGACGTTTCCTAAAGCCTGCGCGGTGGAGCTTTTTGGTGGAGTGCAGTGTGCGCAGTACTGGCCCCACCCTTTAAACCCTTGGTTCATCTGCCATGGCCTAGCAAGCTGGGACGATGGCATCGAGGTCCTCGGGTCGTAGGTTTTATATCAGACTGTCCTTGTCCTAGTCTCTGGCTCAAAAGCCTTCCCCGGAGACACGGGGACATCAAAGCCCCCGTGTCTAATATAATATAATATAATATAATATAATATAATATAATATAATATAATATAATATAATATAATATAATATAATATAATATAATATAATATAATAATAATAATCATACCTGCAATCTTAACCTACTCCTGATTTCAAAACCTCAAGTCTTTCTTTCTTTCCCTTTTTACTTGAAAACGTTTATGAATGATCGTACGTACAGTCCGTAATTACAAACAGACACGCTATCGCCACATTTTCACGTCAGTTCTTATGTTTTTACCTGGGAACTGTGAGGTAACTATATAACTCTTGTAACCTTTTGCTGTCGGTAGCGCTTTTTGTCGCGATGATTCTTACAGAAATCATCGCGACAAAAAGCGCTACCGACACTCAAAGGGTTAATAGGTCAATACATATTCTTGACTTGAAATTCCTGTAGCACAAAGTATTACTAACTTACTGCTGTTGGCAGGGCAAACTTCTGCGACTTTTTCAGTTCAGCAAAATACTCCGCCACAGTGTAGCCCGCGTACCCCTGCTTCACCATGATCTGTGTTGGAAACAACATGCGGGATAGTTCATTAAGTTCATGATTTTTACCTGCAAGATCGTCTAAATCTCTTCTCGAGGTACAAAGAGTCCCCCCACGTAGAGAGAAATTAGGCGGATGTGCTAAAACCACAGTTTGTGTTGTGCCATCGTCTGACGCAAACAAAGAAACACAGAAACAAACAATGCTGAAGTACCTCAGTTCTTGGGATACGATATGTAAGCCACTTGTGCATGCATGCACTGTAAATCCCAAGACATAGTCCATGAGCCAGATACACCTACCGTGCATCCCCTCCCCCTGGAAATACTCAATAAGAGTTGCTTTCAAATGTGCCCAAGGCACATTTTCAAGTCAGACTAATGCTCGGTAGGGGGAGGGGGTGGGGTGGGGTGGGGGTGGGAGGGGGGGGGGGAGTGCAAGGTAGGTCGGTCTGGTTTTTGGACTAATAATCTTTCCAATAACATCTCAAACCCCCCCCCCCCACCCCATCCCAAGAAAAACAACAAACAACCAACCGACCGACCGACCGACCGACCGAACGAACGAACGAACAAACAAACACAAACAAACAAACAAGCAAACAAACAAACAAATATAACAGCAACAACAACAAACAGACATTTTGTGCAACACAGACGACATGCCTTATTCAATGTACGTACCCTTTGCATCTGTGTCTCTATGCGCTTGACCTCCCGCAGTCCCAGCTGGTGCACCTCCTCGGGCGTCATGTTGAGGGACAGGTACCACTTGAGGCACGCCTTGTAGTACTCAGTACCGTTAGGCAGCGTCCCCACCCCCCAGCCACCACGGGTATGGTTCAGGTACACCTGCAAGAGACAGCGCATCTTTAACCCGTTCAGTGCCAAGAGAAAATATCAACACCGACCAACTGCAAGAGGCATAGATCCTCATGAGCGAATGTCGTCAGTGTGCAGTGGTGTCCGGGACACGCATTTTGTGATCACTGGCAACGAAGGGGTTAGGGTTTGCAAGTCAGCATAACTTACTTTTTCAAAATAGTTGTGGAGTTTGCGGTATGCCTGGAATACTCGCTTTACCGCCTCTTTTCCTCGTTTCTTCAAATCTGTTCTGTAGACAAATACAACACTTAGCGATGGTGTCGATGCAAACGTTGTAACTCACAAACCCATTCTGTGGACAAATAAAACACTTAGCGATGGTGTCGATGCAAACGTTATAACTCACAAACCCATTTTGTGGACAAATACAACACTTAGCGCTGGTGTCGATGCAAACGTTATAACTCACAAACCCATTCTGTGGACAAATAAAACACTTAGCGATGGTGTCGATGCAAACGTTATAACTCACAAACCCATTTTGTGGACAAATACAACACTTAGCGCTGGTGTTTCCAACTTTTTGTTTGGGACATTCAACCTGACAAAAAAGGCCTCCCCGACGCTGGGGAGAGGGAGGAGGGGGGGGTAGAGGAAGAAGGCGTGTGCCGTGTGTCGCCACTCGCCAAAATATCAAACGGGCGGGGGGGAGGGCGAGGGGGGGGGGGGGTGTCGAAACTCCCCAGAATATCAATTAGGGAGGAGAGGGTTCCAAACGCCCCGAAAAGGGACTTTGTTATAGCATTTTAAACATTTTTTCTTTGGGTGCGGGGGTCGGGGTAGGGGTGGGGGCGGAACACATAGGGTCCCCCCAGCTGCAGACCCCCCCCCCCCCCCTGCACATAACACATAGCTTTGGTGTTGGCGCCAATATTATAACTCATATAGCCATCATGTAGACAAACTATAGGCATGCAAGGTTCACTTACTGTATATCCTGTGTCATGGACATGGTCTCCAGAATGTCTACGAACGGTGAAAAGTACACTGATTTCTCCACAGTGCCGTTTGTAATTCTGGCTATTTGACCTGGGACCCTGTCCTGCAACATTGGGAAAACAAGGAAACATCAAAAGAAGAATACATATGTATTAAAGTTGAAAGCACAGTCGATTTCATTCGCAACCCCTTCAATGCCAGAACACCGTCACAACGAGTAATATGCAAGAGGCACCTATCCTCATGAGCCACCGCGGTTGCAGAGGGTCGTGTGGGTCTATGCCTATTGCGGACCCCACATAAAATACATGTTCCTTGGAAAGATGAGTTGTGTCGTTGTTGTTGTTGTTGTCGTTGTTGTTGTTGTTGTTGAAGATAACAAAGAATTCAGAAACACAATCTGCGACCCGTTGCAGAGAAGCTATTAACCCTATTAGCCCCAAGGTCCCATTCCTCAAATTTTGGAAGTGTTCCCTAATGACTATGTACCAGTTGCAGTAGCTGGATTGACCATGATAATTCAAGGGTAGTGCCAGATTAGCTTGGCGCCTTCAGGCGCCAAGCTAATCTGGCACTACCCTTGAATTATCACGGTCAATCAATCGCCCACTGTTGGGACTCGGGGCTAAATGGGTTAACGCATTCAAGGAGTCCCGCATCTATAGTTGCGCAACTATTGAAACGGGGCGCCTTGAATGAATTAATAACGTCGGGACATAAAGTTTTGTGGGGATCCCAACTGTCTTAAAAACACCAAGATGTGAAGAGAAATTGCATACAATTTATTTATTTATTCATTCAGGATTGCAAACACACTAGTACTTTTCTACAAGTACATCACCCCCATAATAATAATAATAATAATAATAATAATAATAATAATAATAATAATAATAATAATAAAATAATAATAATAATAATAATAATAATAATAATAATGAATAATGAAAACCAAAAAGACCTTTGGCTATAACCAAAACCACTCATGGCACTATTGTTTTCGTTATCTCCTTAGTTCATTGTAATCTGATTCTGAATAATTCTTATTTTGTCTCGCGATGAGAAAGATCATATACCTTGTGAAAACATGCTGAACCCCTCTATACTAAAATTCTATCGACAGCAAGGAGATAAATTCGGTGAACAACAAGAAGAAGCAGAAGAAATTAAACGAATCAAGAAGAAGAAAATGAAAGTGTCGGCGGTTTTTGTCGCGATGATTCCTGCAGGAATCATCGCGACAAAAATCGCTACCGACAGCCAACAGGTCAATCAAACTTACCACAGACACAATATGGGATGTCCTCCCTAACCGTATGGCTTCGTTCAGTAGGTCAATATATTCGTCAAACTGTAAAAACAGACAGAGTTTAAGGGAAATGCACACATGCAGATGAATTATCAACAGGTCTTTTAGTAATAAGGATGCCTACAGGCAGACACCAGAAAACCAACCAATGAAATTAGAATAAAACAGAACCTGTTTTGAGGGACCACCATATGAGAGATCACCTGTCATTAAAGACCTTCGTTGATGTGAATAGAATCTCGACGATGAAGGAACACGCTTAGAAACGACAATTCCAACACAATTTATTGTAAAGAAACAAATTGGGTTGAATTTATACTTGTTTTTTCTTTCTCCGTTTGCAGATATTTGCATTTGCTTGGCAGGCACTTTTTTGAGGTCTGGATTTCATCATTTACGTACTTCCGTGTGTGTGCGTGTGTGTGTGTGTGTGTGTGTGTGTGTGTGTGTGTGTGTGTGTGTGTGTGTGTGTGAGTGTGTGTGCAAGCGCGTGTGCGTGCGTGCGTGCGTGTGTGTGTGTGTGTGTGTGTGTGTGTGCGTGTGTGTGCGTGCGTGTGTGTTTTCATGTAGTTTGTAGCAAGGACAAGAATGAAAAAAGGTCTGCGCACCTATTCTTTTATCTTTGGAAAATAAAGTTTCATTTCATTTCATTTCATTTAAATGGCTGTAGCCACCAATATGATGATCCTTAACCCTTCTAGCCCCGGATCCCTACAGCAGGAGATGGCTTGACCATGATAATTCAAGGGTAGTGCCAAATTAGCATGGCGCCTTTAGGCGCCAAGCTAATCTGGCACTACCCTTGAATTATCATGGTCAGGCCATCTCCTGCAACTGGCACATAGTGGTTAGGCAATACCTCCAAAATTTGAGAAATGGGACTTTGGGGCTAGAAGGGTTAATGGCAGGTGACATTTTGTTATATATTTTTTTGTGACACCGCCTGCCTTTAGAGACACAATTTTCTAGCACCAAAACAAACAAACAAACAACCAAAAAACCAACAACAACGTAATTACTCAAAACAGACGTTTAACCCCAATCTGCTTGAGACTTTTTTTAAAATGGGTAGACCATCGAAAACCGATGATGTCGTCATTGTGCATGACTTCTGTTTGTGGGTGCGGGTGTGGCTGGCCAAGCCAATCCTGGGTCCAAAATCACAGACCAGCGCACAGTTGAATAAGTACATCATTTCACCTGAGATTTACTGCTGAGTAGTCTGATCTGCTTGAGACTACTCAGCAGTAAATCTCAGATGAAATGCCGTACTTATTTAACTGTGCGCTGGTCTGTGATCAGTTTTGGACCTTAAAGCCTAGAGCCTTAAGGTCCAAAATACAAGAACTGCACACAGACGTCTGAACTCACCAATCTAGGCATAGACTGCAGACGCACGATGTAGTTTTCGAAGTCACCCCTGTTGTCAAACGGCGTGGACTCTACAAAGTACGACGGATTTCTTTGATTCCCTTCCAGGAAATTCAGCGGGTTCAGGTAATTCCACCTAAAAATGGTATAGGGGCAAGGAGACCATCATTTTATGTTCGGATTAACCCTCTGTCTGTCGGTAGCGGTTCCTGTCGCGATGATTCCTGCCGGAATCATCCCGACAAAAACCGCTACCGACAGCCAAAGGGTTTAACACGCAGTTGACGTAATTCCGGCCGCCCACCATGGCACAGGGGCAAATAAATCATGTTATGTTCGGATTAACCTTTCCACTGCCGTGAAAAAGTGAACGCAATCCATCTGTTAAAGGCATAGATCCACATGGCGCCCCGTTACTGCGGACGCTCATGAGAATATTTTCTCTCGCAGAGACCAATTTGTACCCATGTTCCTTTGACATTGGGGGCTTTTGGTCGTTCGGAATTCAGAAACAAAATATGCGTCCACAAGCGACTAGATGCAGTGTCCGATTTCAGAAGTCTATTTCTGACTGCACAACTACTGAACTAGCTGTGTCTTCCAATAGGTGCGGTGATAATACATTTTCAACAACAACAACAACAATAACAACGCCCAGACCAACAACAAAAATAACAAATGAACAACAGCACCACTACCACCACCATAATCAAACTCTGAGTGCTTTAACTCATTCTACCCCAACACCGAAATCCTCAAATTTTGCCGCGGTTGTCCTCTGAAGACTGCAGTGTAGTGCAGGACACAGATCGACCATGATAGTTCAAGGGTGATGCCAGAATAGCTTGGCGCCCCTAGGCGCCAAACTATTCTGGCATCACCTTTGAACTATCATGGTCGATCCTTATCTTGCTGTGGTGTCAGTGTCTGGGGTAGAATGAATTAAAGAAAGAATATACGATAAAACAAACGCAAGAGTAGCGGGTGTAGGCGAAAGAACGTAGAGTTTTTCAGGCTCTGTGTTACAACAATAACATGTACTATTAAAACAAAAGGTCGATGATTAACTTTAGTGTTTGAGGATAATAACGAACACAAATGTGTGTCCCCGCACACTGTGAATAAATAAGTAGTGGCCTATATAAAAACGGAAACAAACAAAATAGGAAAGTTAAATAGACTCTAACATCGGTGTGTAGGTGGTACTAATAATCTCACTCCTGAGTGGTTTCAAAGCCTTCGCTCGTAGGATACGGGTTTAAAACCACGAGAGTGAGATTCTTAGCATCACCTAATCGGGCCGACGTCGGCAGCCGCTGGCCCTTTGAGCATTGGGTCTTTAGAAACATGAAATTCCATGGGGAAAAAAGATAAGCACAAAAGAAAGCCAGAAAAGTACAGCAACATAGTGAAACAACACCGTGAATAAGCTCAAAAGCTGTTGAAATTCAGTATTACTTTTTTAACTCTTTAACTGCCGGAGCAACTTGAACGCTACCCAAGCAGCTGCAAGAGACATAAATCCTCATAAGCCCCCATTTACATCTGCGAAAGTCGGTCAGTATATATCTAGTCGTTTGACACACAATTTGTGATTACTGTCACTGAGCCAAGGACTAACCATTTCAACTGCAGTGACAAAAAGCACGCATATTAGAATCTAAACACTTGACACAATTCTTTGGCGATGAACGAACCTTGAAACAAGTACACGTACTACGCTCGACCTCTCAAGGTCGACTCACCACGCAAGAGCATTTGGCGCTGGGTGTGAAAAGACCAGAACGGTATGACCTACTACCACGTTACCCTGGCTCCACTACACAACATTCAGGTCAATATTATGACAAAAGAGCCGATAACGACTTTAGCAGCTAAGTCCGTGTGCGAGTCTGTGACTTTGGGCGTTATAACTTGAGCCGGAAGGTGTAATATCACAGACCCATATGCAACACAGGTAGAGGCATCTGCAAAAATCATTCGTCTGGAACGCTAATGCGTCGAAGTTCTAACTAGCCGGTGCTCTAGCCACGTCTTCATTTTAAAGTTCCTTTTATTTATGGAAGGGACGTTTTAGGACGGGTCGCGGTGGGGCGAATTTAATAGCAAGTCCATGATGTCAAAGGCGGGCAGGCTAAACCTCCAACAACTGAAGTAACGATAAAAATTGCGTCATGCCTAGTAACCTCGCTGCTGAACGTACATTTGGCGAGAAGCGCCGTATGCCTGCGTATGTATGAATGTGCGTATGTGTGTGCGTAAACAAGAGAATCTCCGATATTTCTGTACACACAAGCTTGAAACTTGGCGAATACTTTCTTTAAGTGGGTGGCTAAGAAAGCCTCCGAGCATAATGTAATTGAATGTCTCATTGAAGACATAAACAACAGTTTATAAGAAGTCGGTTGACTCAGATTAGAGACCGTAATTTTTTTGTCATATTTACTAGAACATTATTTTGCATACAGCTAATTTAGAGAAAGACATTGGATGAGTTCGTTAGCCAGCTTTGTATTCTTCCAACTTTTTTAGTAAATGAATTAATTCTTTTCATAAAAGAATTAAAACACTAAAAAACTTTACTTCTAGAGAAAGTCAGACAGTGGCGGTGAAGTAAAAGAGGCAATTCCGTCACCACGCAGACATTGACATAATACTCTAAATATGACGGTCATTTTCTCATTCGCGCGCGGCTCTCTCTCTCTCTCTCTCTCTCGCACACGAACATGCGCTCATCTCCAGGAGGAATAGATCCTCATGCGCCCTCCAGGCGCATGAGGATCTATACCTCTTGGAGATGTTTGGAACGCGCGCGCATGCACGCACACACACATCGACGCGCTTTCAGAAGAGCATGCAGGTGACCCGTGTACTTAGTATATCATGTATCATGTAAAGTCAACCTGCTTTCACACAAATTATAGCAAGACTTAAATTGTACTGTGAAGTTCTAGTTTTGACACAATTTTCTCAAGCCTATGAAGCGAAAGTGAAACTCATAACACGTAAAATATAAAATTGCGTATTTACGTCATGACAAATGACGTTTGACAACTGAATCAATGACCCGTATGTCCTGCGCCTCTTATAGAACTCACTGACGCATTGGCAGATCTGCGAGACTTTTTCAATAGGAGATAATTCAACATCAGAATCAGGTCAACGACAAAAGGTAGAGACCATTGACAGCGAGGACAGCACTCATATATAGAAGGGACTTTGTGGGTTATGGTTCATCCCATCTTGTTTGGTCAAGCACGGCCTTTTAATAGCACGGGCTAGTCGGCCTCTTCCAGGACATGGTGAGACATCAGAGAAAGAAGTCAAAGTCGTTGGACTACTATACCGTGTACTATCATCAATATCTAGGCGAATCATACGCATACCCCAGTAGCAAAACGTTTTAAGGCACACGACGGCCGCAATGGGCCCGCGCAAATTCGTGCGCGGGCCCACTGCGGCCGTCGTGGGCCCGAGGTAAGTTTTTAATTATTTATTTACTTTTACTCTAAAGTCACACGACCAATCACCAATTACCACGTGATCTCGCTATAAAACACTTCATTAGCTATAATTATGTTGTAGAAATTCTATGTAGAAACTTCGCCTACTCTTCCACCCACCCACCCACCCACCCACCCACCCACCCATCCACCCACCCAATATGGAGACATACAACGGGCTGAATGTACCATCATTTATTCCTTCTGTTCTTTTCTGTGTTCATTTATCCAATCAGTCAGTCCACCCAACCCTCAAATAGTGATTGTTTGACTGATTGATTGACCGACTGAATGATTGCTCGATTGCTCGATCGATCGATTGGGATTGTTTGAATGATTGATTGATTAACTGCTTGATGGATGGATGGATGGATAACTGATTGTTTGATTTAACATGTACACATGCTGTGAAGAGGTTGACAATTATAAACATCTCTAGACTTTAGACTTTTTAACAATTTTAGCCCCAAGGTCCCATTTCTCAAATTTTGGAGGTATTGCCTAACGACTATGTACCAGTTGCAGGAGATGGATTGACCATGATAATTCAAGGGTAGTGCCATATTAGCTTGGCGCCTTAAGGCGCCAAGCAAATCTGGCACTACCCTTGAATTATCATGGTCAAGCCATCTCCTGCTGTACTGATCCGGGGCTAAAAGGGTTAATATTGTTGTTGTTTTTAGGAAGAGGGGGGAAGGGGCGGGAGGAGAGGATGGGGTGGAGGCTGGCGGCTTCCGCTGGGGAAACTTATGAGCAAAACGGAACCAAGCAACGTGCGAATGCTGAGCTAATGGATACCTACTCACGCCACTCGTAACCCTCGATGTAGGCCTGCAGCATGTCCATGAGAATGGCGTGGTTCACCTGGTCCTTCTTGGACAGTTTGGACACAGGTATCGCCAGCAGCTCGTCCAGGAAATCCTGAGCTGTGTTCTGAACACAAAAGCACAAGGACTTATAATGTGAACACGACCCAGCTGCAAGATGCTTAGGTCCTCATGAGCCCATGCAGCTGGAAACTGTTCCGATGGCGGCATGTCAAGGGCGGATCAGGGGAGGGGGGAGGTTCCAGGGGTTCCGCCCCCCCCCCCCCCCCCATTCCAGACACCGAAATCTTTAAAATGCTGTAAGTCCTTTTTGGGGATGTTTGGAACCCACTTCCCCTACCGTCCGTTTGATATTTTGGCGAGTCATTACACACGCCCCCCCCCCCCCCCTTTCCCGTTGTTTGATATTTTGGTGAGTTTTTACACGTTTCCCCGCCCCCCCCCCCCCCTCCCCGTTGTTTGATATTTTGGTGAGTTTTTACACCCATTCCATCCCCCCTCCCCGTTGTTTGATATTTTGATGGGTTTTTACACATGTTTATCCCCCCTCCCGTTGTTTGATATTTTGGTGAGTTTTTACACAAGTTCCCCCCCCCCCCCCCCCTCGTTGTTTGATATTTTGGTGAGTGTTTACACCCTTTACTACCCCCCCTCTTTGATATTTTGGTGAGTTTTTACACCCATTCCATCCCCCCTCCCCGTTGTTTGATATTTTGGTGAGTTTTTACACCCATTTCATCCCCCCTCCCCGTTGTTTGATATTTTGGTGAGTTTTTACACCCATTCCATCCCCCCTCCCCGTTGTTTGATATTTTGGTTAGTTTTTACACATGTATAACCCCCCCCCCCCCCCCGTTGTTTGATATTTTGGTGAGTGTTTACACGTTTCCCCCTCCCCTCCCGTTGTTTGATATTTTGGTGAGTTTTTTTATACACCCTTTCTTCCCTCCCCTCCCCGTCGTTTGATATTTTGGTGAGTTTTTACTTATGTCCCCCCCCCCCCCCCCCCCGCCGTTGTTTGATATTTTGGTGAGTTTTTACACCCTTTCCTCCCCCCCCCCTCCCCGTTGTTTGATATTTTGGCGAGTTTTTACACGTTTCCCCCCACCCCCCCCCTTCGTTGTTTGATTTTGGTGAGTTTTTATACATGTTTTTTTCCCTCCCCCCTCCCCGTTGTTTGATATTTTGGCGAGTTTTTACACATTATTCCCGCCCCCCCCCCCCACCTCACCCACCGGCCCTCCTTGTTTGATATTTTGGTAAGTTTTTACAGCCTTTCCTCCCCCTCCCCCCCCCCCCCCCCCCCCCCCCGTTGTTTGATATTTTGGCGAGTTTTTACACGTTTCCCCGTCCCACCCCCCCTCGTTGTTTGATATTTTGGTGAGTTTTTACAGCCTTTCCTCCTCCTCCCCCCCCCCCCCCCCCCCGTTGTTTGATATTTTGGCGAGTTTTTACACGTTTCCCCCTCCCACCCCCCCTCGTTGTTTGATATTTTGGTGAGTTTTTACAGCCTTTCCTCCCCCTCCCCACCGCCCGTTGTTTGATATTTTGGCGAGTTTTTATACGTTTCCCCCTCCCACCCCCCTCGTTGTTTGATATTTTGGTGAGTTTTTACACATGTTTCCCCCCCCCCCCCCCCCCCCCCCGTTGTTTTGATATTTTGGCGAGTTTTTACACATGTTTCCCCCCCCCCCCCCTCGATGTTTGTTATTTTGGTGAGTTTTTACACATGTTTTTTCCCCCCCCCCCCCTCCCCGTTGTTTGATATTTTGGTGAGTTTTTACACATGTTCCCCCCCCCCCCTCCCCGTTGGTCGATATTTTGGTGAGTTTTTACACGTTTCCCCGCCCCCCTCCCCGTTGTTCGATATTTTGGTGAGTTTTTAAACATGTTCCCCCCCCCCCCTCCCCGTTGTTCGATATTTTGGTGAGTTTTTACACGTTTCCCCGCCCCCCCCCCCCCCCCCCCTCCCCGTTGTTCGATATTTT
This sequence comes from Semisulcospira habei, assembly GCA_036245525.1. Classification (NCBI taxonomy): domain Eukaryota; kingdom Metazoa; phylum Mollusca; class Gastropoda; family Semisulcospiridae; genus Semisulcospira; species Semisulcospira habei. The sequence continues at coordinate 38,873,535 of BTPG01000007.1, forward strand.
GGTGAGTTTTTACACATGTTTCCCCCCCCCCCTCCCCCCCCCCCCCCCCCCCGTTTTTTGATATTTTGTCGAGTTTTTACACACGTATCTCTCTCTCTCTCCCCACCCCACCCCCTCCCTCCCCGGCCGTTGTTTGATATATTGGCGAGTTTTTACACACGTATTCCCTCCCCCCTCCCCCCCCCCCCCCCCCGTTGTTTGATATTTTGAGAGTGAGAGTGTTGACGCGTGCGCTTTTTGCCCCCCTCCCCCCAACCACCTCCCCGTTTTTCGATATTTCGGCCATTGAAAGCAAGTTCGGGGAGTCGGGAAGGCCTTTTGTGTCAGGTTGAAGGTCCCAAACAAAAAGTTGGAACCCCACTCCTTCGAGGTAATTGATCCGCCCCTGCATGCATAAACCCCTTCACTGCTGAGAAAAATGGAACACCACCCAACTGCAAGAGGCATAGATCCTCGTGATCCCCCATAAATGCAGGGGCTCGTGAGGATCTATGCCTCTTGCTAAACCAGTTTGCATGCCTGCTTCCCTGATGGCTGGATGAACTCTTCGGTGTTGAACTAACAATGGGGTCAAAAACACAACCGACGGCCAATGGCGGGGAAGGACGGTGTTATGAAAAGAAAACTCAAGAGTCCATACATGTTATTTGTGTTTGCATTAGTAATTTACACTCAGCGTCGTACCTCTCTCTGCGGAAACATCGCCAGTGAAAAGTTCTCCAAGCGGTCGTTGTAGCGGTAAATGCCCGCATCAGAGGCGAATTCGGGTCTGTCCTCCAATCGCCAGTAGAAGAAAGCTCTCTCCAAGTTGCTCAGCTGAATGTGGGCATTGCCTGCAAATGGAAAGCCAAAAGCACAAACTATGACACGATTTTTTTTAAAGACTGCAAAAGTATGTAAGAAAATGCACGGAGTTCAATCATTCAAATGATTCAGCCAGCAAGCTCCACCTGCAAAAGCACATTACTTTCACCCAGCAGATGTCGCAGAGAATATCCCAGTCCGCAAAGAGCATTGGGCTGAAGTCGGCCTCACTTGGCCGATTACAGCCCGATAACATTATGCGAAGTGCGATATAATGTGCCTTTTGTATCAACACATTATGACGTCGATCATTTCTGGATGTCTTATGCTTTATGCTCTTCTCCTTTCTTTCCTCAAAAAAAAAAAAAAATAAATAAATAAAATAAAATAAAATAAAAAGATCAAATATTTTTTTTATGAATTTCCTGGCCGAAATTATAACTCAAGGTGGCATTTCACGGATTTCAGTTGTTTATAACCCTGCACAACTTGTAAGCAAAAGGCATCGTGTCAGTGTCTGCGAAACCTATGTGCGCAAGCAGACGACATCGAGTCAGTCTGCGCAACCTTTGCGCAAGCAGACGACACTGCACTTCCGCAAATGCAAACCTCAGTCAGAAATGCATTTCAACTGATTTGGTCGGTTTGTCAAAATCTGATCGCGAAAAAAAGGCTCAGAGAAGGTTAGTACACTGTAGAATTAGCATAAGTGTGACATGAATCGTGAACTCAGGAAGTTGCAGAAACGCAATGCGGAACGTACACTTGAAGGTACCTAAAGACCATTTTTTTCCTGATACTAAAGGGAGGTGGAAAGGAACTCTCACCCAATGAACCGACCCAGTGCGCAAAGGCCATCGGGCCGCCGTAGGTCGTAGTTGACCCGCGCACGGTCGTGCGCGGGTCAACGGCGGCCGACGTCGGCCTGATGGCTGATTGCGCATTGGGGAACATGCTTCTTGTTGCATGCGTTATTTTTTTTAAAGGTTTAATGATACTCAGTTTCAAAACTAGCCTAACCAACAATAATTTAGGCCATTTACTATTTTTTTTTTTTAAAGTTAAGAAAAAAAATCCCAAACAACTGTCTATCAGTCTTGGCTGAAAAGTAAACTCCTGTGGACTCCTGATAAAAAAGTAGTGGGGTTTCGTTTGCAGCAAAAGACTCGCAAGAACGAACGAGAGCGAAATCACTGCTGACAGTCAACACCCCAAACCAGAGGGCTCATCAGGATCTATGCCTATTGGAGATGTTTGGAGTGTTGTCCTGCTTATGGAACAAGCTGGTTATCCGCCGTGATTTCAGTCGCTCCCGTTCCGTTGTTAGTATTCGTTCGTTTCAAACGAAGCTTCGCTAGCTTCGAGTGACGATACGAATACTAAGACAGTTACAATGGTGCTATATATATATTTTTTTAAACTCACCAGACATACGAAGCCCTGCCGGAGCGTGACCAGGCCCCGGATGCGCGTAGACCGTGACCGTTACCCGGTGTATAACGCACAGAACCAGCACGACCCACTCCCGCCACTTCAGGCTGCTGAACTGGCCCCGAACCACGCCGCAACATAAGTTGCATCTCAGTAACTCCATGCTTGCGCTGACGTAAGTACTGAAGTCACGTCCTCTGCGCCCTTGATGCACGTTCTGCCGGAAAAGAAAGTACATAGAGCCAGTTGCATTTGTGAACTTAGTCCTGCGCCAGCCATTAAGCAAGGCGCTCCGCATAGCGGAGCACCTTGCTTAGTGGCTGGCGCAGGACTAATAAGGGCGCACTCATGTGAAACCACGGACCCTAAGTAAATACAGAGTTAAATATACTGGTACAGCTACTGTAGTTCCAGCTTAGGATATAGTTTCCGAAGGACAAATAAAATATGAAATACTTAATATAAACTAACACGTCAACTATCACAGTGTATCCATCTATATGCGGCATCTCCAAAGGTTGATGGCTAGAAATGTTCTGGCAGCTCTGCCCGCGGTCAGCCATTTTGGTCTAGTTCATGCTATGCTGACACGTAAACGCTGTAGTTTGATATGTTCTTCCCCCTCTCACTGAAATTCGTCATATGACGAGTGTTTTCCCGGTGAGTGGATATGGCGGAATTCGTGTAGTATGAACCATGGAAAATGAAAGGGAATTCGAGTCCCCCCCCCTGAGAGTGGCTCAGAGCCTTTGTATTCTATCGAACTGCCATGAACATAACCCAGTGCAAGTTTCCTCGCCCTGTGACTCCCCGGCTCACCCAAAACGTGGGCATGCTTCCATTTCAGTGTGTTTATTTTGACAGTCGAATCAGACATGGTACTAGTTGGCGTCATAACTAGATGTTAAGGTCATGATGTAAAAGGTCAATAAGTTCAGTGTGCCGCTCTAGAGTTATAAATTTAAATATCTGCTAACATGTATCGGAACCGTGCACCGATGATATCATCAGACTTCAAAAGTTTGCAGGGGCTATTTTTGTGCGTGTTCTTCTTAACTCATTCAGCCCGGACACACCACAGCAAGACATGGATCTACCATGCTCGACCTGTCTCTAGAACTGTAATACAGTCCTTTAGCGGGCAACTTTAAAATTTGGGGGATTTCGGTCCGCGGGTAGAATGTGTTAACGAGGCTATAGCTGTCGGTAGCGCTGTATGTCGCGATGATTCATGCAGGACAAAATGCGCCACCCTCAGCCAAAGGGTTAAAAACGACCTTGAAATTTTGCAACTTATTTAACCCATTCAAACTCACGACCACACTTCCCAATTTTGGGGAGGCATAACTTGTACCAGTTCCATGATAATTCAAGGGTAGTGCCAGATCAGCTTGGCGCCTGATGGCGCCAAGCTAATCTGGCACTACCCTTGAATTATCATGATTGATCCATCTCCTGTTGTAGTGCGTCGGGGTTAAATGGGTTAAACGTCACAGCCTTACAGCAAAGAGAGACAGACATGAATTTTAGCAGGGTTCAAAACTAAACAAAGCGTCAGTTCTGGAACGCTGTGCTTGATTAATTAACTCACTCGAGACAGGCCGCGTCCGGAAACCGTCGAAACTTAACGTCGCATATCCGGATGCAGCACATCTCGAATGTGTTCACATTTCCTCGATCCGCATTGTAGTAGACAGCTGAACACGGCAAATGAATGGCGATCCGCATTGTAGTAGACAGCTGAACACGGCAAATGAATGGCGATCCGCATTGTACTAGACAGCTGAACACGGCAAATGAATGGCGATCCGCATTCTGCCTGTTATGTACACTACCTTGTTTATGAAGATAATTAACTCATTCCAGACGTACCGCATCCCGATACGCGTCATAAAGACGTGTCGGGCGTAAGCGGCCGCATAACCGAATGCTGCGCGCCTCAAATGTGTTAACTCTCTGGCCTTCTAACGGGTTGTCAACTTTGAAAACGTTTCTGCCGTTTTCTGGCAAAAGCAATTTGTGAAAAGCGACATTTTCACTGTTATATGATGATAAAAAAGCCAGTATGTCCATTTTTTTTTAGATAAGCGAGAGTTCATTGTAATACAAAGAAAATAACGCTTTTATCATGGTCGACTTGCCAAATAATGAGTTTTGTCTTTGTCAGTCCGAAGCGCGTTTGTTTCCTTTTTTTCTGAAACTTTTCCCATCGACACAGATTTAGCATCCTACTCCTCGTTTAGAAACCGCACCTCAATGCGCAAGAGGCCATCGGCCCAACGTCGCTTACGCTTTTCTGCGTCGCGAGTCTGAACTGATCTTCCGGGGTGCACAAACAGACGTGGTACTAATAACTGGAGCAGTAGTGGTGATGATGATTTTTTTTTTAAACGCATAAAAAAGATGTGGTGCTCATTCCAACTGTGGTTTTAACGATGGTGATCTTCAATGAAAGGAGAAACAGATGTGATACTAATCACTGCAGCTGCTGTGGTGATGATCGCTTGATTGCACAAAAAGACGTGTTACGAATAACTGCCGCTATAGTGATGATGATCTTCTGAAAGCACAAAAAAGATGTGGTACATACCCAGTGCGCAGAGATCATCGGGCCGACGTCGGCCGCCGTTGGCCCGCGCACGATTGTGCGCGGGCCAGCGTCGGCCGACGTCGGCCGGGTGTCCTTTTGCGCACTGGGTATGACGAGTAGTGACGATGATCTTCTGAATGCAGAAAAAGGATGTCGACTGACTTAAAATAACTGCAGCTGTAGTGATGATGATCGTGATGATGACACAAGAGCGAGTCTGAACTGATACATCAACTGATGTGGTGTACTTATAAGCTGGAGCCGTAGTGATAACCGTGATGATGATGCAAGAGCGAAAAGGTAAATACGTTAGCGGCACGAGCTGATGCAAGAGGACAGGAAACATCATCTACCCAGTCATTAACCTTCCATCTGCAAGACGCACAGATTCACATCAGCTCCTTCGAATCTTTGCGTCTTGCTGGCGCTATTCGCCTTCATTTGCTTCTATCTCTGCCCTTCAGAAGGAAACAGAAACAGCCTGTAAAAAACGAATCTGTCAGCAGACCGCAAGTCAAGTTATCCGCAAGACAAATAATGACAGATTTTCACGAGCAACTGTAGTCGCGCGAGCTCACGATAATCTGTGCACCCTGCTTTCCCCATTTACCTCCATTTGCGCTGTTCAGTGAGAAGGAGATAATGAATATGTCCCATAAAAGTGTACTTGCACTAAGAAAAAGGGGAAAAAAGAAATCAGTTGCCATCATCGCTTTGCGCAGCAGGTATCACGTGCTAAGAGGCTGTCTTGCAGATGTCTGCAGCAGACCTTTGATCAGCATAGCGACACCGATGATGTAAGTAGTCAGTCTTTACTTTATTTGAGGAACCAGCCGAGAGGTTCACTTATACATTTACGTTGCTGCAGCAGAGGCTTTTTAATTAACGTCTGAGCTATGATCCCGAAGAAAACCGAACTGAGTCTCCCTTAGTCCAAATCGAGGAATGATGTAACCATTGTAAGAAGACTGAGCCGTAGGGTGGCAGTTGCAATTAGTCCCAAGTTCTCTGATGAGGCTTCCGGCAGGGGCTCCTCAGAATCTGTAGAAAACATGGGAGATTCATGTTGGGCTTTTAGCTTTCTGTAGGCTGATGCAATTATGCACTTTAGTGCACGCGCGGAAAGACCCCATTTAACGACCCTAGATTAAAAAAAAAATTGTAGCAGGTTAAATCATTTCAAAGCGGTCTGTGGCGCAGTGGTTAAGGCGCCTGCCACCAATGCCAAAGGTGCGAGGTTCGAAAACGGGTTCCGGCGTCGGACTTTTCTCCTCTGGTAAGTGTCACCGTTAATTCGGGCGGACCGTCGGGGGTTCTTTCTCCGGGTACTCCGGTTCTTCCACCCCCTACCCCCCCCAACACTTTGGTACCGGTTTCAGGCCACTTTACAAATTTCAAATACAGGCGATCAAAAATCTCTGTAACTTCAGTAGCTGAACTGGCCCTTCGTCTGTCTTGTACTGTGTTTGTCTTACTATGGCGTAAATCCGTGTCTGTTACGTGAGTGTGTGTTGGGTTTCAGTTCGCGGCGCTTTGAGTCGACTTGCCCAAAAATTGAGAAAATGCGCCTATATAATAACGGTATTATTATTATTATTACTTGCAATTTATCAAACAGATATTACATTTGTAAAAACAAACAATGTCGATCCCTGCACACAATACAAATAGAAGTGAACATTTGTACTTGTTTCGAAAAGTTAGCGCAGTTTATCTTGGAACTTATTGTTGCTGATGACTTTGAGCCACGTCAGCTGAGGTCTGGTCTGGACCGTATTGATGTCTGGCCGGGAGACTCTGAACCACTTAAGTACAGTCTAACCCGGCCCTTATTGCTGTCTGGTGACTCTGAACCACGTTAGTACCGTCTAGTCTGGACCTTATTAATATATGATACTGGAGGCAGGTCAGAATTATAGTCTGGACCTTATTGCTATCTGACAACACTGAAAACCACCACCCCCTCCCTGGAACACCCTTACTCCCTCCCCCCCCCCCACCACCGCAGATCCGCCCATGCGTTAGTACATTCTAGTTTGGACGTTGCCTGAGCCACCACTGCGTTAGTACAGTCTAGTTTGGACGTTGCCTTTGCCTGATGACTGAACCACGTTAGTACAGTCTAGTTTGGACGTTACTGTTGCCTGATGACTGAACCAGGTTAGTACAGTCTAGTTTGGACGTTACTGTTGCCTGATGACTGAACCACGTTAGTACAGTATAGTTTGGACGTTACTGTTGCCTGATGACTGAACCACGTGTGTACAGTCTAGTTTGGACGTTACTGTTAATTGATGACTGAACCAGGTTAGTACAGTCTAGTTTGGATGTTACCTTTGCCTGATGACTGAACCACGTTAGTACAGTCTAGTTTGGACGTTACTGTTGCCTGATGACTGAACCACGTTAGTACAGTCTAGTTTGGACGTTACTGTTCCTTGATGAATGAACCAGGTTAGTACAGTCTAGTTTGGACGTTACTGTTCCTTGATGACTGAACCAGGTTAGTACAGTCTAGTTTGGACGTTACTGTTCCTTGATGACTGAACCACGTTAGTACAGTCTAGTTTGGGTGTTACTGTTCCTTGCTGAATGAACCACGTTAGTACAGTCTAGTTTGGACGTTACTGTTCCTTGATGACTGAACCACGTTAGAACAGTCTAGTTTGGACGTTACTGTTTTTTTATGACTGAAACACATTAGTACAGTCTAGTTTGGACGTTACTGTTGCCTGATGACTGAACCACGTTAGTACAGTCTAGTTTGGAAGTTACTGTTCCTTGATGACTGAGCCACGTTAGTACAGTCTAGTTTGGATGTTACTATTGCCTGATGACTGAACCACGTTAGTACAGTCTAGTTTGGACGTTACTATTGCCTGATGACTGAACCACGTTAGTACAGTCTAGTTTGGATGTTACTGTTCCTTGATGACTGAACCACGTTAGTACAGTCTAGTTTGGACGTTACTGTTCCTTGATGACTGAACCACTTTAGTACAGTCTAGTTTGGATGTTACTGTTCCTTGATGACTGAACCATGTTAGTACAGTCTAGTTTGGACGTTACTGTTGCCTGATGACTGAACCGTGTTAGTACAGTCTAGTTTGGACGTTACTGTTCCTTAATGACTGAACCACGTTAGTACAGTCTAGTTTGGACGTTACTGTTCCTTGATGACTGAACTACGTTAGTACAGTCTAGTTTGGACGTTACTGTTCCTTGATGACTGAACCACGTTAGTACAGTCTAGTTTGGACGTTACTATTGCCTGATGACTGAACCACGTTAGTACAGTCTAGTTTGGATGTTACTGTGCCTTGATGACTGAAACACGTTAGTACAGTCTAGTTTGAACGTTACCTGTTCCTTGATGACTGAACCACGTTAGTACAGTCTAGTTTGGACGTTACTATTGCCTGATGACTGAACCACGTTAGTACAGTCTATTTTGGACGTTACAGTTGCCTGATGACTGAACCACGTGTAGTACAGTCTAGTTTGGACGTTACTGTTAATTGATGACTGAACCACGTTAGTACAGTCTAGTGTTGGACGTTACTATTGCCTGATGATTGAACCACGTTAGTACAGTCTAGTTTGGATGTTACTGTTCCTTGATGACTGAACCACGTTAGTACAGTCTTGTTTGGACGTTACTGTTCCTTGATGACTGAACCACTTAGTACAGTCTAGTTTGGATGTTACTGTTCCTTGATGACTGAACCACGTTAGTACAGTCTAGATAGGATGTTACTGTTCCTTGATGACTGAACCACTTTAGTACAGTCTAGTTTGGACGTTACTGTTCCTTGATGACTGAACCACGTTAGTACAGTATAGTTTGGATGTTACTGTTGCCTGATGACTGAACCACGTTAGCCTGAGTACAGTCTAGGCAAGGCCCGACCCTTATTGTTGCCTGGTTACTCTGAACCACGTCAGTAGTCTAGTCTGGACCTTTAGTATTGATATCTGATGACTGACGGAGGCAGGTCAATAGTGTAGTCTGGATCTTCTTGTTTTCTGATGACTCTGAGCCACGACGTCAGTACAGTCTAGTGTAGGCCTTATTGGTGACTGGTTACTTCAGTCAGTGCAGTCTAATCCCGTTAAAGTTAGTGTCGTCTAATCGTCGGCCAGACTGCCGGTAACAAGCATAGCATGGTAAAGGACACACACTCCAGACTGAACAGTAAAGAAATGAAATCCCTATTGCGTCAGTTATAAGTGCAAAGCCTGAGTAGATACATGGGCCGACACTCGCTCATGACGGTAAACAGCAATTTCCTCTCCGCGGGATACCTCCACCGGAAGCGGCATCAACTATCTGGCACGTGCAACGCTCGCGCGAGCCTCCTACAAGTTAGTGCCACGTTATCGTGCATACAGTGTCCTACCGTGGAAGAGTCCTCTCTGTCGCTCTGGTTACAAGACGCAGCAGAGTAGAAAGATGAGGGGGCGCATTCCTTCGCACACCTGAAAGAGGCATAGATCCTCATGTACCACTTTAGGCTGAGCATGCACGGGCACATGAGGATCTATGCCGTTTGGTAGCAAGGATCGTAGTTTAGCCCACTAACATCTTTCTTTAGTCATCCGGCTCAGATCTCAGTCAGTCGGGGCGGTCCGTGGCGCAGCGGTAAAAGCGTCTGCCACCAATGTTGGAGGTGCTAGGTTCGATACCCGGTTCCGGCGTCGGACTTTCCTCCTGTAGTAAGTGTCACTGTTAATTCGGGCGGACCGTCGGGGTTTTTTTCTCCGGGTACTCCGGCTCTTCCCCCCCCCCCCCCCCCACGACTTTGGTACCAATTTCAGCCCACTTACCTTACCAAATTTCAAATATAAACGATTTGAATTTCCAAAACTTCAGTAGCTCGCTTGAGCTTGCCCTTAGCACCACTGAATGTTCTGTGTTTATGTACAGTGTGAGAGTGAATGCGCGTGATTCACGTGAGCGTGCTTTTTGGGTTCAGTTCGCGGCGGCGCTTTGAGCCGATTTTCAAATGAGATAATGCGCCTATTTAATGCGCTGATTTATTTATTGATTTATTTATTGATTTATTTATTATTCTTCAGTCATAACTGATTCGGTCTAATTTTTTCTTGTCTGCAGCATAGTCCTTGACTGGTTACCCTTTTCGCTGTCGGCAGTGCTTTTTGTCGCGATGATTCCTGCCGGAGTCATCGCGACAAAAAGCACTGCCGACAGCCAAAGGGTAAGGCGCCACGCGGGGTGCTGGCAGAGGAATGTTGGGCTAAACTAAATCTCAGTTTCTCCAACAGAGGTAGTGGTCGGGAACTTAGGCCTGCGGCTGGAAACATTTCCCACATGATTCGCACGTGTCAGACCAAAGAGCAATACACCCAGGTGCCAAAATCAGCTGCCAACCGAGTTAACCCTTTCAAGACGTGCCGCATACGTGGCATAACCGCCTCCTCTCCGAATGCGTCCCGTCTCAAATGTGTTAATGCTTAAAGAAAAGCTTTATAGTTCTTTTATACAGCTCACACACTTTCCCGACCATGTCAGTGGTGAAAGGCTGTCTCAGTTTACGCGTGGTGATTCGGGTTGTGCTATCTCTGAACGCACTGCTGACAATTTCGTTGCAATGCTACTTAATGGTACGTCACTGGTGGCGGCCGGGAGCATATATTAAGTTAGCAGCGACGGACACAGGCATGTGACACCGCACCGTTCGAAGGCAAACTTAGTAAGTTGTTTCTGAAGAAGAAGAAGAAGAAGAAGAAGAAGAAGAAGAAGAAGAAGAAGAAGAACAACAACAACAACAACAACAACAACCTTCAAAAGTTTGTGTATTATTAAATTTAATTTCGCCTGAATTCCCGTTACGGCGAAATTAAATTAATCAAAAGTGCTTATTTCGACTGATAAAATGCTGACTGAAGCTCGCATTTTATCGGTGGCTCGCGATTTAATTTACGTAAGGGGAGGCGAAGCATCAATCGTCCGCTGGCAGTGACCGGGTTAAGGTGGCCCATTTACTGTGACTTAACCCATTCAGGCCTGACGCACTACAGCAGGAGAAGGGTCAACCATGGTAATTCAAGGGTAGTGCCAGATTAGCTTGGCGCCGAAAGGCGCCAAGGTAATCTGGCACTACCCTTGAATTATCATGGACGATCCATCTCCTGCAACAGGTGCATAGTCGGTGGATGACGCCTCCAAAATTTGAGAAATACGTGCGTCGGGCTGCATGAGTTAATCGCGGTACTTCAGTTTTGAGTTTGTTTCGCTTCAATGTGCAAACCAGGTGCAGTCACTTTTTTTTTTTCCCCTCTTCAAAACCCCTTCACTGTGGTTTAAAACTAAACGTAATCCAACTGCAAAAGACATAGACCCTCATGAGCCTCCGCAATTGCGGGGGCTCATGAAGATCTGTGTCTTTTGCTACCACCACTTTGTATCGATGTTCCTTAAGGTCTTTGTCTTTGAATTAACAAACACAATCTGCATCCACTAGCAGCGAAGGAGTTAAATGGCTCAGTTGCCGCTATAATTGCGACGTTGACGCAATCTCCTCAGGTATGCGGTTTTAACGAGTATTCTTACCTACTGCGACTAAAACATATACTACGCACACGGCAGGAAAAACTGCGGTGTGAGCCTGGTGTGGTTTAAATTACAAACACCTGTTCCCTACTCGAGTCATTACGGAATGGCGTCTTGTACTTTTCGCCACAAAGCCAGGGCTCTTATTCATGACCTTCATGCAAATCCAAACCCTTTGCTATTGAACAGAAGACAAATTCCAACGCAATTTCCAACAATGCATTTCAGTGTTCAGGCAATTGCTATATATGTTAATGATCTAACAGTAAACATGCATCTCAGTGTTCAGACAAATTGCTTTACGTGTTAATGATCTAGTAGGAAACATCAATGATATTTTATGCACCAGTATAGCAACAACTATAGTTACATTGAATATGTCAGACTGCTACACGTAAACGTTTGTAATGCATGTGTATTTTAGATCATTAAGTTTAAAACTTATAAAGAGGATTTTTTTAACTTTATTTTTTTTTAGGGATTTGTTTAAAACTGATCACTAAGATGTGATGAGCTATTAAATAAAATTCATTCATTCATTCATGCATTCATTCCAACGCGATTAAAAAAGAGTATCACTCAAGAAAACTCTGAGTTGCGGAATATGCCCACATTATCCAGTTCAACTACGTTCAATTAAAGACTTTTCTTTTTTGTCAGGCTTTTAACATGTAACTCAATGTTTCCTCCTAGCGAACTGCTAACTGCTTTTCATTCTGATTCTGGATCTTTTGTGACAGGGAAGCGGATGTAAGGTGTTGGGAAGGGGTGGGGTGGTTTAAAGTAGTGTATAATCAGTTGTGCGTGTGTCTGAGAGAGAGAGAGAGAGAGAGAGAGAGAGAGAGAGAGAGAGAGAGAGAGAGAGAGAGAGAGAGAGAGAGAGAGAGAGAGAGAGAGAGAGAGAGAGAGAGAGAGACAGAGAGTGTGTGTTGTGCATGCGCAGTGAGTCCAGTGTTTTCCTGGAGAACAGCGCTATACAAGAACTATTTATTATTATAAAGGTTTTAGTAAAGCTTGGTTCAGGCAAAACGACGGGCTCGTTCAGATAGCATGTCCGTTATAAGGTCCCGGTAAATCAAAGTGGCACAGTTGCAGTGCGGCCGAATTGATCAGTGTACAGGTCGTACTCCATAGGCAATAGCAGTTTCTGTACCCATAGGCCCGTCCATTATCACTCAGATGCCGTGGACGCTAAACCCCAAACTAACTAATTAGTAAACGTAGAATGATTCTTGGGGCAGTGACATATGCACGATGACCCGGAAGTTAAAGTGAACTTTTTTCCCCCAAACAGTAACACTAATCAGACTAAACGTGTTTATTATGGGTTTAGTTTTGTTCAGCTTTTTTTTTTAAAATCGAAAAGCAGCAAAACATTTTTTTGCACCCTGTCACAGTGGCATTCTTTTTCCTGCGCTACCTACGGCCTAGTGACCTGCGCTCGACCCGCGACGTATCTTTAACCCATTGCATGCTGAGGCTGATTTAAAAAAAAATTGCTGATTGTCCTGTGAATGCTACATTACAGATGAGGAGCTATAGGTCAACCATTTTAGTTCAAGGGTAGTACCAGAATAACTTGGCGCCTGAGGCGCCAAGCTATTCTGGCACCATCTTTGAACTATCATAGTCAAATTAATTTCAAGCAGTATCAAGATGACGAGGGTTAAAACAGCACGGGGAAATTCCATGGTATTCTGGTCATCCTGGCTTTGATTGGGATGCCGCGAGACTGATACGGCAATCGGCGAGTTTCGCAGACCCTTACCGGGTCTGCGCAGGAGATCACACCATCTGCTAGCCTCACTGTGACTTTCCGAGCTGCATTGTTTACAAAACGTCAGTGATGGAAAACTCCCAACCCAGCAAGCAAAAAGTGCGCAGGCCGACACTGATCAGCCTTCGTTGGCCTGTGCGCCAGCTTCCGTGCCGGCCGGATCAGCTCAGTTGTGGCGGCACAAGTCGGCTCAAGTGATGTATTGAGGTGCGATAGCGGGCAGTGCAGTTTTGATCCCTCCTGACGGAGGTCGCACGTTCCCAACGCGCAAAAGGCCATTGGGCCTACGTCGGCCGCCGTTGGCCTTTTGCGCTTTGGGTTTTTATGTCAGTCTTTCAACCCCTTCCCTCAGTGCCACTGTACCTGCATTTTTGTTTCTGAAATATGAGTTCATTCGGCAACGACCAAATGCCAATTGTCCGAGAAACATGGGTACAACTGAACTGGTATCAGCAACATAGATCATCACCAGCCCCCGTCACTGCGGTACTGGCTGGTGAGACATACGGCTGCCAGTATGGACAGCCGGCGCCCGTAAAGTCTTATTTAACCCTCTGGGTGTCGGTAGCGGTTTTAGTCGCGATGATTCCTGCAGGAATCATCGCGACGAAAAACGCTACCCGATACTGACCCACAGCGGGGCTAATAGTCGACGTCTCATTTCACGCGTCACGAAACTGAGAAAAATCAACTTCGTCATCATTGTCATTGTGATCAAGCTCTATGCCCACGCATAAAGTTCACACAGGGATTCTGCATTGTGCTGTCTTGTCGGTTTGCCAAGCGGTCTGGTGACAAATAGTCCGTGTATTCATGAGTTCCGTGAGATCGCGAGGTCAACGATCCGCACTAAGTTTTAGTGGCGCAGCACAGCCTAACAGGGCTCAAGAGTAGGTAGTACGTGCTATTAAATCAGTGAGGACGGACGTATGTCGGATACACTAGCCGTATTCCAAGACTCTGAAACCGAGATTTCAGGTACGTTTTTGTATGTATTATCGACAGCTAGTGAGCTAAAGGTTGTATGCGTTGGTAAGATGTAGTTCGGTTGTGTAGGGCGTTGATTTGGTTCAGTTATGTCGGTTTAGAATTTGTTGAGATAACCGGGGATTTTTATATATAGTTATTTACCGGGATGGATAGCTAAGGAATATGATGTATGTATGCCTAGGTTGTTTTCGAAGGTATTACATGGGCGTGTTAAGTATACTCTTTTTCTATGTACGAACCCGTGTATGGCGCGTGCGTCATGTTAGAGTCTTTTTTTTAAGTGTAGTGACTGAGTTATGGTGTGTTTCGAATCTAGTCTGTTTTATGAAGCACGAGTGTGTGAATGAACGTGTAGACTTAATTGTATCAGCCAGGTTACGTAATGTACCTCATTTCATCGAATATGTTTGTGTTAAGCAAGTGCTATGACATGAGATGATGATGATGAAACGTTTTTATTCAGGAACTTTATTGTACAGAGTTCTTATGCGGCGCCAAGACGTCAAAGTCAACAGAGGCTGCCGCCGGAGGAACGTGTCGTGAGGACATGCACCGCTCGGGGAGCGAGAGACTTGGTGCCAAGACATCAAAGTCAACAGAGGCTGCGCTAGAGGAACGTGTCGTGAGGACATGCACCGCTCGGGGAGCGAGAGACTTGGTGCCAAGACATCAAAGTCAACAGAGGCTGCGCTAGAGGAGTGTGTCGAGAGGACGTCCACAGTTCGGGGAACGTGGGACAGCTTCAGGAACGCGTGACAAAAGAAACTACACGCCTAGACGTGGAGGAACGTGCGAACGATATAGAGCGATAACACCAGTTGAGCAGGTTGGATAATGAGGACCGTTTACCTAACCTGGCTTTTACTATATTGTGTGTGGATGTGAGGGTGATGTGCTAGTGTTGAGAATTGTGTATCATGTGAAGAGTATTTTTGAGTTCACGTTTTGTTAGTTATTTTTATAAATGGGGCCACAGAAAAAATATGATGTTTTGCGTTTATACTGCACGAATGCGTCCGACTGAGAGCACGGTTAGCGTTGTTGTGTATGCGCCGGGTGCATTTGTGAGTCGGCTTTGCGTGCGACCGGTTGAAAGCCGTCTGTGTACGGTACAATCATCATAATCATCATCAGTCATTATCTTAGTCATCATCATCACCAGTCATAATCATCATCATCAAAAACAAAAACTGACACCACCACAACTAACACCAATCAACACAAAGAAGAAGATAAAACTGAGTATACTGACGTACCTGCTGATTACAAAAGATGTCAGTCTTGCTTAATGCCTTGACGGCCTTGCTCAGTCGATCACAGGTTTGGAATATCACAGACTGACGTTCATTCATGGACTGACGATGACAAGATGAGACTAAATATGTTCAAAATAGCGACGATCGTGATGAAACACAAATCATTGATGAAGAAGCGAACACACTTAGATTGTTGCTAACTGCATTGAACCGCCCTAAAAATCACGCAGTGAAGGGCTGTGTTTGTCAAATGTTTCCACAACGATTTCTTATTGCTAGCGCGTTCAGACATAACTGCTCGTCAGTGAGAGTTTGGAGCGGCGGTGCCTGTCAGGAGGAGGAAACAGTCTGTCAGTATCAGTCATTAAGTTCCCACAAATTCTGGCAAAGTGCAAAATGGTACAGGAGTCGGTCGTTTTCGCGCCGCGCTGTCAGTTCAAGTTAGGCCAAAGCGGTGACTGAAAGAAGAGTGTAGAACTTGAAAAATCTGCGCTGCTATACGCCTGCACAACTGTCAAAGCCATACCCTCATGATATTCTCAGTTTGAGACAGAGCTGCGGCCGATCTGTACCAGCACAGATTCCCACAGACATCCGAACCTGCAGGACTGAAATTATGAAAATCTGTGCCTTTCGCAGGCGTAGCCCCCTGTAGCCAAAAGCCTCAGTTCGGGCCCACGACGGCTGCAGTGGGCCCGCGCACGGCCGTGCGCGGGCCCACTGCGGCCGTCGTGGGCCCGATGACCTTTGCTTGCTGGGAAAAGGCTGGCTGTTGGGAGCTTGCGTACACCGTCGAAGACAGTTACGTGGCGTCCGCGGAGCAACTAAATGCCGGTAGCGCTCCTTTTGACTGGAACCATATGGCACATACCATCCACGCAGCGAGCAACTTTGTCTGCCCCACGCACACATCTTGGCCAGCTGTTTGAACGATCTGCTCCGCCATGGCATACAAAGTAGTGTCAGCACGAGGTATAGATCCTCATCAGCCCACGCAACTGCGGGTTGGTTCACTTCAGTCAAGGGGTCAATGTGATCTGCTCCGTCGGTGGCGGGCTTTGATCGCTCAACTGAATTCGCCGATAATGACGAGGGGTACTCAATGTTGTCTTGCCGCAACTGAGACCTGTCTACCCTTCTTCTCACACTCAACGTGAGTAGGCACACAGCACCTAGGTTTTCCATTGCCTCAGTTCTGAGCGTAACGGAAGGAACTCTTCTGCGTATAAGACCAGAATTATAAAGCCGGTTTGAATGTGGTAAAATCGGAAAGACCATCTTGAAGAGGGTCTTTTATTTTACCACATTCGAACTTCATTGATTTAATTTAGCCATCTCTTCCAGCGTTATTGTGAGCCGGACATAATACAGAACATTAAGAGATATTGCTATGTATTACCCCGGCTTACCGCCAGCCGTAATGACCCGCCTTTTGCCAGTGAATAAGGGGCCGTAATCTGCATTTTGCCAGTAATAAAGGACCGTAATCTGCTTCTCTGGCAGTAATAAGATTTTGCATTTCAGCTACGCGAATGAGTCGCGGCAATAGCCTTCATATGAAAAGATCTGTTTCTCACATCGGGGCAATTGGGATTTCCGAGGTCACAGTGGCACAATCAGTGGTTTCCAGTAAGGCCGGTCTTTTGCATACAACTTTGTTTCTAAAACAGTAGGGCTATTTAGGTTTTCACTACTTCAGTTCATGTCAGTTGGCATGTATTGCAGCTATTGAGGCGCCCGCCTTGCCGCACCTGAGCAGCGGCCGCCCGGGCGCAGCACTGCAGCTGTCAGTTTCTCACCTGCACAGCAGGCCGGCGGCACAGCCGGGGCGCGCCGCGTGCACTGATGAGTGAGCGGCACAGTAAGGCACCATTCATAACGCAGACAGTAGATATTCATAACCATGTATACAGGATCAATGTTCATAACTGAGTGAGCACAGTAGGGCACCATTCATAACGCAGACAGTAGATATTCATAACCATGTATACAGGATCAATGTTCATAATTGAGTGAGCACAGTAGGGCACGATTCATAACGCAGACAGTAGATATTCATAACCATGTATACAGGATCAATGTTCATAACTGAGTGAGCACAGTAGGGCACCATTCATAACGCAGACAGTAGATATTCATAACCATGTATACAGGATCAATGTTCATAACTGATAACGCAAGACACACTGGTTATCTCCATCCGCTCTGCTGTATGCGAAGCAGCAATTAGAGGGAGCCCGCAAACGGTGTGCCTTTGTAGACTTTTCTAGTATTGTATGCGACTGTAACGAACGCCTTTAGTGCAGGTTTTCGGTCGGACGATGGTGTGACGTCATTAGCAGTTGGACCGAATGTACACATGCGAATAATGTAGAGATAAGCATTGTTCACGAGCGGTAATGTATAGATAAGCATTGTTCACGTGCGGTCAATGTAGGTGAGCGATGTTCACGTGTCACGTGTGGGAGTGACGGTGTTGGATCGGGAATAATTGCAAGTTAGAGATGCTACACCAGTCGAGCCGAGCGGTCGTTTTTGCTAGGGCTCTGAGGAAGAATTCTGGCTAGAGAATTTGATAGCTGTATATTGAATACAGGTATTTATTCTTTTATTACCGGTATTTATAATTACCTATAACGCTATTCAGATGAAAAAGGAAAGTCTTGTTTTATGAATTATTATTAGAGTGCAGAAGAGCCATGTTTGAAGGAAATGCGGCGATGGCTCGTGTCAATACTTGTTTAGTCATGTAATTATGTGATATAGTTTATAACTAGGATGTCATGTTGTATTCATTTATATGTGAAGATGTGGGACTGAAATAGGAATAGAATTCAGTATATATTTAGGTATACTTAATGATGAAATGTGCAGTAATATGTTACGAATTGAAGGTGAGCTGTGATTGTAATATTTGGCTCATAATCCATTGTGTGTAGGTACGTGAAATGTGTGTACAGTGTTAAAGTGGCTATAGGAATTGTGTGCACTGTGTTAAAGTGGCTATAGGAATTGTCATAAGAATTATGACAATAGTGATTGTGGTATGGTGGCATAAAGAAGACATTTTTCAGAGGAAATGATCTAGAGCGCTCTGAAGTATAATGTGTCGAAGACACATTCAGACCTTTTGGGTATAAGAGCGAACATTTATGAGTGTATAAATGTTGTGTACAGCGGGGCCGGTACGGAGCGGACACCCCTGGTGTAGGGCCGATGAAGCTGTCCTGAGAGCATCACGTACGTGACCAGGTGCGGACATCAAGCCTTCATCTCTCCTTCGTCCTACCATCACTGGTGCTACGAGCAGCAACGGTAGCGAAGTAAGCCACAGATTCGTGCTACAGGACCACATGCAGTGTTCCGTCAGTGTAGCTATTGTCGCCTAGCGCCGTTAATTTCACGCCTAGGAATGTTCTAAATCTGTGAGTAGTCATTGAATAATATTCAGTTCGGGAGTCCCCGTCAAGTCGTCAATGTGATATTGACTGTGTCGACACTAGTATAAAGAGGAGTCGAGTGACGTCTCTCGAGAGAGACAACGACCTCTACGGTAGCGAGTGAATGTGTGAGCGCTGAAGTTGTGAATAACCTATATGCCACTTGTTAGTTATTTGTGCAGATTGGTTTATATGATGTGAATTGGTATTTGTGTAGATTGGTTTATATGATGTGAATTGTGTGGTTTAATGTATGTTATGAGTGTATGAGAATAAGTTAAACAGAGGGCAAAGAGAGATGACTGTGTGGCCTTTGTCCTTGTTTGTAAGCGCGTGTGTGGTGGATGAAAGAGTCTAGTAAACAGAGATAGAACACCCACCTTTATACAGATTGGCAGAAAGCCCACGCACACACTCATTCCATAAACGTTTATATGTAACAATTTAGTTCAGTAGTACACTAAAAACACCGCCGTTACAGCGACTCGGCGAAAAACGAAAAAAAAGCCGATCAACTGGTCCGGATCTGACGACAATATAACGAGGGGCGGAATTTGACAGACCCGTGACAACGAGTCTTTTCCGCCACCGAAACCCGGTATCTTCGGCAGCACTGGACAAGGGCAGCCTGCTTCAAAGTGGAAATGAATTAACCCTGTTAGCCCTGACGCACTACAGCAGGAGATGGGTCGACCATGATAATTCAAGGGTAGTGCCAGATTAGCTTGGCGCCTGTCGGCGCCAAGCTAATCTGGCATTGCCCTTGAATTATCATGGTCGATCCATCTCCTGCAACTGGTGCATAGTCAGTCGTTAGATGACGCCTCCAAACTTTGGGAAATACGGCCGTCGGGCTGAATGAGTTTATGTGGACTGAAGTTGTGTGATGGCGCGGTGAGAGTTTTGCACCGGCCTCCGGCACGCCTCACTTCAAACCGGCAGACCGACCAGGGCCGGGCCGACTGCCAGATGCACGTGCATGGAGTGAGCCAAGTTCGTCACCTGCGCCAGCCACTAAGCCGTTGTGCTCCGCGATAGCGACACAACAGTAACACCGCGATAGCGGAGCACCTTGTTTAGTGGCTTGCGCAGGACGAAGCTCAGTCACTCATGCAAGTGAACTCTGTGCCCACATGTCAGTTACGGCATCCGAACTTGAAGTAACGGCCGCCTGGCGGCTCCAGCCCCCGCGGCACAGTTCTCACAGCACTGACCCCACACGCTCTCAGTACTACGTGACGAAATGCCATAGCCTTAGTTCAGTCTTGAAGAATGACGAAATGGTTCAATAGCCTTAGTTCAGTCTTGAAGAATGACGAAATGGTTCAATAGCCTTAGTTCAGTCTTGAAGAATGACGAAATGGTTCAATAGCCTTAGTTCAGTCTTGAAGAATGACGAACTGGTTCAATAGCCTTAGTTCAGTCTTGAAGAATGACGAAATGGTTCAATAGCCTTAGTTCAGTCTTGAAGAATGACGAAATACCGCGGCCTCATCAGCACTCTCTGGTGCGGATGAGATAACCGAGTGTCCGGCCACAGGCAACTGAAGAAAAATCATTCCCAGTTCACGTTCAGAACCCGTCAGCTCAGCCAGAATCACAACGTTCTGTTCATTGCAGGCGATTCAGTGCGGACACCGAGGCCAACCGTTTCAAATGCGGTCTGAGATATTCAAGATATTATTTCGAGAAAATATAAACACCACCCAACTGCAAGAGCTATAGATCCTCATGAGCCCCCGCACTTGCGCGGGCTCATAAGGATCTATACCTCTTGCTGACACCACATGAATCCGTGTTTCGGGTATTTTGGTCTTTTATTAACGAAGGTTGCAGAAAAACAGCGGCTCACACTGAACGGGTTAAATAATAACGTAACAACAACAACAACATCAAACCTCTGACTCAGTTGAAATTGTCAACCAGTCAGTGTAGCAAGCACAACCAGCTGAGACATTGGGGACTCAAACTGACACTGCACCTTGAAATTAGTGTGTCGAACTCCAGGGAAACAAGAGAGGTAAGAAAAATTATTTAAGTATTAGGCACACACACACACACACACACACACACACACACACACACACACACACACACACACACACACACACACACACACACACACACACACACACACACACACACACACAATACACGCACAAGACAGAACTGCATTACCAGTTAATGCACATAATGCACATGCCAAAGAAATGCAACATTTTCGAATCATCGGAAACACTAAAGTGTCACATTTCTTTCGCTCGTCAGTATTATATCAATCACAGTGGCGTAGGCACCTAAAAAGGTGGGGGCTGTGGAGGGGTGGGGGGGGGGGGGGGATGGGAGGGGTCCAGCCATACCTCTCCTGATGCTCGTTTTCGACTTGGGGTCATATACTTCCTCTAAGTTCAGCCTGTGTAGAATGGATCCGCATTCAAGTGTTGCCTTAACTCATTCTACCCCAGACGCACCACAGGAAGATAAGGATCGACCATGCCGATAGTTCAAGGGTGATGCCAGAATAGCTTGGCGCCTATGGGCGCCAAGCTATTCTGGCATCACCCTTGAACTATCATGGTCGATCTGTGTCCTGCGCTGCAATGCAGTCTTCAGAGGACAACGGCAAAATTTAAGGATTTCGGTGTTGGGGTAGAATGAGTTAAGACGGGGATTTTACCGACTTTCTACCGACAGACGGGCTTTCGTATATATATACTAAGTATGCTATTTATCTGACAAAAACTGACAGCTAGTAATGATACGAGATTACTTTACATAACTTGATATTGGACATGACAAAACCTGACAGCTAGTAATGATACGAGATTACTTTACATAACTTGATATTGGACATGATACTTCTACCCAGTAAGCAAAGGTCCTCCGTCCCACAACGGCCGCAGTGGGCCCGAAGACGTGTATGCTACTGTGGTACTGATTGGCAAATTCAGTTATGATCCAGAAAAAAAAAGGTGACTGACAAGTGTGCAAACAACAAAGAAATTACCAACAAAGAAAAAAATAAACAACCCCACGTCACAGCCATAGCCTCATACGACACTGAAATGCAACACTATTTAAATTGTGTTGCACCCATCCTTTCCAAACGTGTTTCTTTCTTTGTCAGTGGGAATTTTTTCCGGTCCTGTTTTGTCTTCGTAGGCGTCAGTGTTATCAGGGAAGGAAGGAGCAGTATTGTGTTACTCGTACTTACTGAACCTAGGACAATGGAAAACAAGGAAGACGAAAGCAGTTCAGCACGGTTCATTCAATTCGGCCAAGGCCATTTCTCCACCATCCTCAGTGCCTAGTCATGTAATCAACGGGCTTTCCAAAAGGGATCGCAAAAATATGTGACTAAAATACACACACACACACACACACACACATACACACGGCGCGCGCGCTCGCCGTGTGTGTGTGTGTGTGTGTGTCCCGGAGTGCACTGCGCTCGCCGCACCCATCCCGCTCCCCTTCCCCCCCCCCCCCCCGCTCTTCCCCCCCCCACCTCTTGCCCCCTCCCCCACTCCTGCCCCACGCCCTCTTCCACCATACACTGAAAGACACACGGCCGCACACACACACACAGGCACACACCTGGTGGTAAATCTTTAAAAGAGTTGATAATGATAGTAGGCCTTAACCAGTTTGCAGTCACTGCCTCTTGTAGACGGTACACCCAACTAGTTATCGTTTTAGTGCAAATTGCCGAGGGTCAGGAGTCGGGCCTCCGGGTTACTGAAGTCTCCGGCATTTCCAGGGCCAACCGTGTGTGGTTCAACGCCGGTCGACTGACTTGACACCAGGAAAGCACCAAATTTATCAGGCTTAATCCTTGATGTTTTATATGGTCGAACCGCTGTTTAATTAACCCATATCACACTGAGGCTAAAAGCTTCAAATTTGTACACTGCCACATGCAAGCTACATTAGTGTACTTAGAGATAAGGATATAGACAAATGGCTTTAGTTCAAAGGTGGCGCCAGAATAGCTTGGCGCCTATAGGCGCCAAGCTATTTTGGCACTACCCATGAGCTATTTTAGTCAAACTTATTTCACCGAATGATAAGGGTTAAGGAAAACGTATGTTGATACAAGTTAAGTGATTGTATCCTGTGATTTGCAGATGATTCTTAAACGGTTTATATCTGAACGCGAAAACGACGCAGTCTTTGAAGGCAATGGAATCGCGCTTGAGCCAAACTTAGATAATATTTTCCGGATTCAAAACCTCACGTGACCCAACCAGTTATTGTATCCGAAAAGTCTCGTGTCATGCCATCGCCCGGTCCGCAGTTTCAGGTAGACGACGACGGCACTGATCGCGCAGTAATTGGTGTGTTTCTGTATATACTGAGATTGCACTGCCCTCGCTTTCTAGGGACACTACCTACTTCCTTTGATTCGATTCTGATTTGGACATACTCCGATGTCGGAGGGAGGAAAAGTTACAAAGTGCCTTCAAGGTCACTACTGAAGTAGAGCAGTTCCAAGTGACCTTGACTTACTTCTACTGATTCCCTGTGGAGCGTAGGGCTTCTGCTTGTTATCCTCCTACTGCTCCCGTCTGTCGTCACCTTCTTGGTGCTTTCACATGACTGGTCAACTGAGTGGATCACTTGATTCCGTGTGGAGCATAGGGATTCTGCTGTTGGTATTTCCCCCTGAAGCACAGGGCTTCTGCTCGTTAAACCTCAATAACTAACTTCCTAACCTTCTGGAGCACAGGGCTTCTGCTGTCTCTTCTTAGGCGTTGGGCTTCTACTGTCTTTTCTGGGGCTTTGGGCGTCTACTGACTCTTCTGGGGCATTGGGCTTCTGCTGTCTCTTCTGGGGCATTGGGCTTCTACGGTCTCTTCTGGGGCATTGGGTTTCTACTGACTCTTCTGGGGCATTGGGTTTTTACTGTCTCTTCTGGGGCATTGGGCTTCTACTGTTTCTTCTGGGGCACTGTGCTTGTACTGTCTCTTCTGGGGCATTGGGCTTCTACTGTCTGTTCTAGGGCATTGTGATTCTTCTGTCTCTTCTGGGGCATTGGGCTTCTACTGACTCTTCTGGGGCATTGGGCTTTTACTGTTTCTTCTGGGGCATTGGGCTGCTACTAGTTCTCTGGGGCATTGGGCTTCTACTGTCTGTTCTGGAGCATTGGGCTTCTACTGTGTTCTGGAGCATTGGGGTTCATAATATGACTCTTTTGAGGCATTGGGCTTCTACTGTCTTTTCCGTAGCACTGGGCTTCTACTGTCAATTCTGGGGCATTGGACTTCTACTGTCTGTTCCGGAGCATTGGGCTTCTACTGTCTGTTCTGGAGCATTGGGTTTCTACTGTCTCTTCTGGGGCATTGGGCTGCTACTAGTCTTCTGGGGCATTGGGGTTTCTATTGTCTGTTTTGGAGCATTGGGCTTCTACTGTCTGTTCTGGAGCATTGGGTTTCTACTGTCTCTTCTGGGGCATTGGGCTGCTACTAGTCTTCTGGGGCATTGGGGTTTCTATTGTCTGTTTTGGAGCATTGGGCTTCTACTGTGTTCTGGAGAATTGGGCTTCTACTGACTCTTCTGAGGCACTGGGTTTCTACTGTCTGTTCCAGAGCATTGGGCTTCTACTGTCTGTTCTGGAGCATTGGGCTTCTACTGATTCTTCTAGGGCATTTGTCTTCTACTGACTCTTCTGGGGCATTGGGCTTCTACTGTTTCTTCTGGGGCATTGGGCTTCTACTGAATCTTCTGGGCATTGGGTTTCTACTGAACCTTCTGGGGCATTGGGCTTCTACTGTCATGTGTTCCGGAGCATTGGGCTTCTACTGTCTGTTCCGGAGCATTGGGCTTCTACTGTCTGTTCCGGAGCACTGGGCTTCTACTGTCTGTTCTAGGGCATTGGACATCTACTGTCTGTTCCGGAGCATTGGGCGTCTACTGTCTGGGCTTCTACTGACTCTTCTGGGGCATTGGGCTTCTGTTGACTCTTCTGGGGCATTGGGCTTCTACTGACTCTTCTGGAACATTGGGCTTCTACTGACTCTTCTGGGACATTTGGCTTCTACTGACTCTTCTGGGGCATTGGGTTTCTACTGTCATCCTCCAGCTCCTCAAAACGTGACTTGACTTACTTGTCTTAACCCTTTGGCTGTCGGTGGCGTTTGTTGTCGCGATCGGATGATTCATGCAGGAATCATCGCGACAACAAGCGCCGTACCGGCCGGCAAATGGTTAAACCTCTTGACGCCATGTAGGTCGCGGGGCCTCTACTGTCATCCTTGAACCCCGCCTTTCCAAGCTATCGCCATCCTTTTGATGGTTTCCCATGAAAAACGACTGTCTTGCATCATAAGTGGGGAGGGGTTTTGATTGATTGATTGTACATTGCTTAACGTCCCGACAGCAACAAGGCTTTCTCAGGACGTGCCTGCACTGCTTGTGAAAAAAATAAATAAACAAACAGAACATTGAATTTATGTCTCCAGCCGGTCAAATACTTTAAATAAACCTAACACATGGGGCCTAAATAAAGCTAAGACCATTTAGCAACACACATCCAATATCAAGAGCGACAGGCAGTGCAGACAGTAGAGAGTGTTTTAAAAAGGCAAATACAGGTGAATGGACAAAGGGGAGACAGAAACACATGCCCCAGAATAGAGAGAAAAACCCACCCTGTGGGGCTGACCAGGGTGACCCTGAGAACTAAAAAATACCTAACCCCACCCAAGTCCCCCAGGGCAGACCCGAGTGGGGGAAGTGGGGAGGGGGTGGGGGGTGGTGGGGGGTGGGGGTGGTGGCGGTAGGGGGTTCTCGGCTGGTGTCAGTAACTGACGATGGAATCTTCCGAATCAACACCGCACTAAGGCACTCATTCCGTGTAACATTTTTTTTCTGAAGCCCAAACTCAGTGTCTTAATTAGGAAGTTGCTTCCACCTGAAGACAAGAAGCGTTTGGTTCGGACTTGCAGGTTAGTGAATCGCCGGGTGCCTAAGGTTATTGGTAGATATCACACGCTTGACTGGTGCGCTGATGCGACCCGCCCCCTACCGCTAACCTGGTTACGTGTCAGCAGGACCGGCGACGTCCGACAACTCTCGCTATCTACCGACTCCCTGCCCAGTACGCGATAGACTATCGGGCCGAAGTCGATCGTAGTGGGTCCGCGCACTACAGTGCGAAGAAGTTTCTTTGATGTCCGAGTCAGCCAGTCCCTTCTGGCCCCGTCCTAATGCACCGTCTAGGTCAGTAGCCGCCTGCCGGGGTTCAAGGCAGCCTGCAAGGTCAAAGCTACCTGCGTGACAGCGTCTAAATTAGCGCGTGTTGGTCTTTGATTTTGAACCTTATGGCTGCAAGCTGTGAGGACAATAGTAATCATATGCCACCACACATTGTCCTATGTTCTTTTTCATGTTCACCAGAAGGTGACTTTCATTTCACTTCGTTTACGGTCAATGGGATGATGACTGACTTCGCGCATGCTGCATTTCTATGTCTTGTTCATTGGCCTCTTAACCCATTCAGCCCCGACACGCCACAGCAAGACATGGATCTAGCGTGATAGTTCAAGGGTGGTGCCAGAATAGCTTGGCGCCCATAGGCGCCAAGCTATTCTGGCACCACCCTTGAACTATCACGCTAGATCTGTCTTCAGAAGTCTACAGTCTTCAGAGGGCAACTTTAAAATTTGGGGATTCAGTTCGATCCTAGGGTAGGATGTGTTAACTGCCGCACTATATCGGGGGTGGGTGGGGGTGGGGGGGGGGCGGTGGGGGGGGGGGACGAGGGGGGGGGGGGGGGATTATGAAAACCATCCAGCTACAAAATCGAAATGCGTGTTCTTCGCATGGGCGTTGTGAATTTGCCATGGTCTCAAGCTATCTGCTTCGTAATAAAGCCGGCTTTGACAGCAAAAAATCTTGCCGATACAACGGCCGGGTTGCCAATGTTGTCTTGCCTCAACTAAGATTTTTCTAAGAAAAGAAGTACCCAACGGAGAAAGAAACACGCTTAGAAAAAACGGTACAACACAATTTATTAATATTTCGGGTAAATACCCTTTGTCAAAATAGACAAACAAACAGAGACATTAGCCGCTACTTATCTTCATATGCAGAAGGAATGTGGCGAAGACCTTCAGTTGCCACATTCCTTCTGCATATGAAGATAAGTAGCGGCTAATGTCTCTGTTTGTTTGTCTATTTTGACAAAGGGTATTTACCCGAATTGTGTTGTACCGTTTTTTTTCTAAGCGTGTTTCTTTCTCCGTTGGGTACTTCTTTGCATTTCACACGCTTGGCAGTCACCTTTTTGGTCTGGATTGTTTAAGATTTTTCTAGCCTTCTTTTTGTTACAATCCATTTGAGTCATAAGTCTATTACTATATAAGTAACAAAATGCACACCAAAAAAGATGTGAAAAATGCAGAGAAGAATAAATTATTCAACGGAGAAAGAAACACACTTAGAAAAGATAGTTACAACACAACTGTGTTTTAACTGTCTTTTCTAAGCGTGTTTCTTTTTCCATTAGGTTCTTCTCTATAAAGTAACAGACTTACCATTTTAGTGTATACACGTACCAGATGTTTTCCTTCCCGTTTGAGTGTAAAAGAAGGAACTCTTTTGCGTACAAAGGAGAATAAGAGCAGGAAAGCCTTTCATTTTACGATATTCAAACTTCATTATTTATGTTAGTCCTTTTGTCCAGTATGAGTGGAAGACATGCTAAGAACATTAATACCTAGGAGATATTGCGTTCTTATTAAACTCATTCGCAGCCAGCCGCATGCGCGGCATAACCCTTTGCTGCCTGACTGCGGGAGCTTATGAGGATCTATGCCTCTTGTAGTTGGTTGCTCCAATAACTCGTATAACCGAAGGGAAAATGCGAACACCATTCCGACTGCAAGAGGCAGGTTCAGGAAGTTCTTTTCATCTTGCCGGCAAATATTTAAATCCGCCGTGTTCTTAGCGGGCGCGGCATGGCGATGTGAAATTGCCATGGTGTAAAGACGCCATTTTGCGTCCACTGAAGGAGTTAATATGGTCACAGTTCAAAGGAGAACTAGGCTGCCCATGTCTCTGGCACATGTACTGAAGACGCGGTGACCCAGTCATGTTCTTTATCTGCACGTGAGACGCGGGAATATCCAAGGCCTTCACCTTTTCATTGCGGCAGATTATGTGGCGGCGCGCCCCATTTGGCTCCGGATCTGAAAAAAATACGATACGATACGATATCGTATCGTAACTCCTTCACATCCAGGGGGAAACATTTGGCACACATTTGAGATTAAAGCGTCTGTAACCCAATTAACCCAACGTCTGCATTTCCCGAATTTTGCAGGTGTCCCTTAACCACTATGGCAGCTGCAGTAGATGGTTCGGCCACGATAATTCAAGGGTAGTGCTAGATTAGCTTGCCGCCTGATGGCGACAAGCTCAGTAATCCGGCACTACCCTTGAATTATCATGGTAGATCCAGCTCCTGCTGTAGTAGTATAACTATTTTAGAAGACGCGGGAATAAAATCGGACATGCCCCACTTTTTGCAGTGGTGATAAAAGAAACGAAAGAGAGACAGATCTACATAAACCGCGGTATATATAATTTAACGATTAAAATGAGACGTCCTGAGATGCTCACGAACGCCTGAAGTCTGGAGCAGCAGAGGCTCACGAGGATCTGTGCTTCTTGGAGATAACGAGATGGCGGAATTTGGCGAGAGAGTGTCCACGCTTGATGCACGTGCATTGCTCAGCTTCAAGTTGGGCTGGTGATCGGCCGTTCACGTTCGTTGGGCGTGATACAGTGATGATCAGGGCGTGATGCCTGGACTGTCTGGTTTAACCCCATTTCTGCCAGTGAACAGCGTGTCTGAAGCGACTGCATACTGGCCAAAATTCGCGTCAGCCGTGGAGGACACACCTGTAACTTGGACCAAAAACAAGCACGAAGAACACAGGACTGACAAGAGATATAAATCCTCACGTGAGCCCCCGCGAATGCGGGGGCTCGTGAGGATTTATG
Organism: Semisulcospira habei; assembly: GCA_036245525.1. NCBI lineage: Eukaryota > Metazoa > Mollusca > Gastropoda > Semisulcospiridae > Semisulcospira > Semisulcospira habei. Next base: position 38,902,405 of record BTPG01000007.1, read on the forward strand.
CCTCTTGCATCCGGGTAGTATGCCGTCGGCCTGCACCGGAAGTTAATGGGTTAACCTTAACACAAACCGATAACAGTCCTGCGTGCAGAGAGGCTTCCTAATAAAATTCGGTATACCTTTACGACGCTTTTTCTTCGCCAAAACGTGCACGGGTTTTCACGGACAAAACTGACGTAGCAGTCAAGTATTTGAAGAACGCAACCTTTGTCCACCGGCAGACGCTCTCAACGCCCGCAAACTGTGGAGGATTTTGAAGCCGCTTATCTTTGTCGGTCAGCAAGACGCCGCACAGATCCTCGTGAGCTTGCCGGATAGAACACCCCAGTGGCTCATGACAGTCTTTCTCCTGCAGGCGGATGGAAATGAAAAAGGGACTTACCGATGGGATCTTCATTTAAAATGACTGTACGTCTGCACTTTTAAAATCGCCAGATAAGACAGGATGTATTATGACGCACACCGGCACACGCATACACACACGCACACACCACACACACACACACACACACACACGCACGCACGCGCGCACGCACGCACGCACGCACGCACACACGCACACACACACACACACAGTGTTCACCTGCTGTTCGTGCTACAGAATGCTTGCCCAGTGACCGAGGCGTGCATGAGCAGAGGAAGGGAAAAGTGGGTTTCACGTTCACTTGTTCACAGCGGCTCTCTCTCTCTCTCTCTCTCTCTCTCTCTCTCTCTCTCTCTCTCTTTCTCTCTCTCTCACACACACACACACACACATGTGTGTGTGTGTGTGGAAACAAAACAACATAACAGGAAAATAAAGATAGCATGCAAATAATAACAATAAGAAAAATAATAAAAGAAAAGAAGAAGAGGAAGAAAAATTACGGGGAAAAAAACAAACACAAAAGGTGAATTAATGAAAGGAGAAAAAATGGCATTGGAGAATTTGTAACTGTCACCAATACAAAAAACAAGGGAAATAAATGAGTGCATAGCATTAATAGTATACTCATCTAAGACAGTGTCATAGAATCAGAGAGAGAGAGAGAGAGAGAGAGAGAGAGAGAGAGAGAGAGATGATGATGATGAAACGTTTTATTGACAGGATAAAGTTTTAGGCGAAACGCCTCTCTTACAAACTGTCCTGTTAGAAAAGAAATATTAACAGCAAAGAGTAAGAGAAACACACTAACACAATAATCGAAACATGAAGAAATAAACTAAAAAAAAAAAAAAAGCAATGCAAGAGAGAGAGAGAGAGAGAGAGAGAGAGAGAGAGAGAGAGAGAGAGAGAGAGAGAGAGAGAGAGAGAGAGAGAGAGAGAATGACAATGATTCTTTATTTTACAATGGTGAAAGTTTTGGCTGGCACAACCATTTTTCGAACTTGCCGTTGCTAATCTAATCTACAAATAATGCACAAAGTGTAAAAATATTAAAAAAAAAAAAAACTTTGTAACCTTCCTAAAATATTAGCACTGGCAGTCTCCCCTTTTCTTTTCATTTATCACTACAATATCGACTGCAACCCCTTCCCCCCTTTTGGTAGGTTCTCTTTTAGGGTGCATGGAGATTTAACTCTGGGTGGTGGCATGGAATGTATGCCCCTGCAGACACCACAGTAAAATGTGGTTGTCATTGCAGGTAGGCAGAATTTCCTGCCTCCTCCAGTGTTGCCGATGGTGTGCTGAAGAGGTCGCCTAGACCGAAACAGCTGTCCACACCGGCTAAATATCTGGACCCCCCTTGGGGGACCTAGATTTAAATTTCCATGCACTGAGTGGCTGGAACAGTGGATATGTGATACGCCCCCCTTCGGGGGGGGGGGGCTTCCATATGCATTGCTTTCGGTCACTTTCTTAGCGCCCCCTCTCTTTCCTATCTTTTTTTTTTTTGTGCTTTGGCCACAGTAGATCTATGATCACTGGTCGATCATGCACATTTCTCTCCCCTGACAGTGCTATAACCTACTTTACTTTGTAACCTTCCTAAAATATTAGCACTGGCAGTCTCCCCTTTTCTTTTCATTTATCACTACAATATCGACTGCAACCCCTTCCCCCCTTTTGGTAGGTTCTCTTTTAGGGTGCATGGAGATTTAACTCTGGGTGGTGGCATGGAATGTATGCCCCTGCAGACACCACAGTAAAATGTGGTTGTCATTGCAGGTAGGCAGAATTTCCTGCCTCCTCCAGTGTTGCCGATGGTGTGCTGAAGAGGTCGCCTAGACCGAAACAGCTGTCCACACCGGCTAAATATCTGGACCCCCCTTGGGGGACCTAGATTTAAATTTCCATGCACTGAGTGGCTGGAACAGTGGATATGTGATACGCCCCCCTTCGGGGGGGCTTCCATATGCATTGCTTTCGGTCACTTTCTTAGCGCCCCCTCTCTTTCCTATCTTTTTTTTTTTTTTTGTGCTTTGGCCACAGTAGATCTATGATCACTGGTCGATCATGCACATTTCTCTCCCCTGACAGTGCTATAACCTACTTTACTTTGTAACCTTCCTAAAATATTAGCACTGGCAGTCTCCCCTTTTCTTTTCATTTATCACTACAATATCGACTGCAACCCCTTCCCCCCTTTTGGTAGGTTCTCTTTTAGGGTGCATGGAGATTTAACTCTGGGTGGTGGCATGGAATGTATGCCCCTGCAGACACCACAGTAAAATGTGGTTGTCATTGCAGGTAGGCAGAATTTCCTGCCTCCTCCAGTGTTGCCGATGGTGTGCTGAAGAGGTCGCCTAGACCGAAACAGCTGTCCACACCGGCTAAATATCTGGACCCCCCTTGGGGGACCTAGATTTAAATTTCCATGCACTGAGTGGCTGGAACAGTGGATATGTGATACGCCCCCCTTCGGGGGGGCTTCCATATGCATTGCTTTCGGTCACTTTCTTAGCGCCCCCTCTCTTTCCTATCTTTTTTTTTTTTTTTTTGTGCTTTGGCCACAGTAGATCTATGATCACTGGTCGATCATGCACATTTCTCTCCCCTGACAGTGCTATAACCTACTTTACTTTGTAACCTTCCTAAAATATTAGCACTGGCAGTCTCCCCTTTTCTTTTCATTTATCACTACAATATCGACTGCAACCCCTTCCCCCCTTTTGGTAGGTTCTCTTTTAGGGTGCATGGAGATTTAACTCTGGGTGGTGGCATGGAATGTATGCCCCTGCAGACACCACAGTAAAATGTGGTTGTCATTGCAGGTAGGCAGAATTTCCTGCCTCCTCCAGTGTTGCCGATGGTGTGCTGAAGAGGTCGCCTAGACCGAAACAGCTGTCCACACCGGCTAAATATCTGGACCCCCCTTGGGGGACCTAGATTTAAATTTCCATGCACTGAGTGGCTGGAACAGTGGATATGTGATACGCCCCCCTTCGGGGGGGGGCTTCCATATGCATTGCTTTCGGTCACTTTCTTAGCGCCCCCTCTCTTTCCTATCTTTTTTTTTTTTTTTTTTTGTGCTTTGGCCACAGTAGATCTATGATCACTGGTCGATCATGCACATTTCTCTCCCCTGACAGTGCTATAACCTACTTTACTTTGTAACCTTCCTAAAATATTAGCACTGGCAGTCTCCCCTTTTCTTTTCATTTATCACTACAATATCGACTGCAACCCCTTCCCCCCTTTTGGTAGGTTCTCTTTTAGGGTGCATGGAGATTTAACTCTGGGTGGTGGCATGGAATGTATGCCCCTGCAGACACCACAGTAAAATGTGGTTGTCATTGCAGGTAGGCAGAATTTCCTGCCTCCTCCAGTGTTGCCGATGGTGTGCTGAAGAGGTCGCCTAGACCGAAACAGCTGTCCACACCGGCTAAATATCTGGACCCCCCTTGGGGGACCTAGATTTAAATTTCCATGCACTGAGTGGCTGGAACAGTGGATATGTGATACGCCCCCCTTCGGGGGGGCTTCCATATGCATTGCTTTCGGTCACTTTCTTAGCGCCCCCTCTCTTTCCTATCTTTTTTTTTTTTTTTGTGCTTTGGCCACAGTAGATCTATGATCACTGGTCGATCATGCACATTTCTCTCCCCTGACAGTGCTATAACCTACTTTACTTTGTAACCTTCCTAAAATATTAGCACTGGCAGTCTCCCCTTTTCTTTTCATTTATCACTACAATATCGACTGCAACCCCTTCCCCCCTTTTGGTAGGTTCTCTTTTAGGGTGCATGGAGATTTAACTCTGGGTGGTGGCATGGAATGTATGCCCCTGCAGACACCACAGTAAAATGTGGTTGTCATTGCAGGTAGGCAGAATTTCCTGCCTCCTCCAGTGTTGCCGATGGTGTGCTGAAGAGGTCGCCTAGACCGAAACAGCTGTCCACACCGGCTAAATATCTGGACCCCCCTTGGGGGACCTAGATTTAAATTTCCATGCACTGAGTGGCTGGAACAGTGGATATGTGATACGCCCCCCTTCGGGGGGGCTTCCATATGCATTGCTTTCGGTCACTTTCTTAGCGCCCCCTCTCTTTCCTATCTCTTTTTTTTTTTTTTTTTGTGCTTTGGCCACAGTAGATCTATGATCACTGGTCGATCATGCACATTTCTCTCCCCTGACAGTGCTATAACCTACTTTACTTTGTAACCTTCCTAAAATATTAGCACTGGCAGTCTCCCCTTTTCTTTTCATTTATCACTACAATATCGACTGCAACCCCTTCCCCCCTTTTGGTAGGTTCTCTTTTAGGGTGCATGGAGATTTAACTCTGGGTGGTGGCATGGAATGTATGCCCCTGCAGACACCACAGTAAAATGTGGTTGTCATTGCAGGTAGGCAGAATTTCCTGCCTCCTCCAGTGTTGCCGATGGTGTGCTGAAGAGGTCGCCTAGACCGAAACAGCTGTCCACACCGGCTAAATATCTGGACCCCCCTTGGGGGACCTAGATTTAAATTTCCATGCACTGAGTGGCTGGAACAGTGGATATGTGATACGCCCCCCTTCGGGGGGGCTTCCATATGCATTGCTTTCGGTCACTTTCTTAGCGCCCCCTCTCTTTCCTATCTCTTTTTTTTTTTTTTGTGCTTTGGCCACAGTAGATCTATGATCACTGGTCGATCATGCACATTTCTCTCCCCTGACAGTGCTATAACCTACTTTACTTTGTAACCTTCCTAAAATATTAGCACTGGCAGTCTCCCCTTTTCTTTTCATTTATCACTACAATATCGACTGCAACCCCTTCCCCCCTTTTGGTAGGTTCTCTTTTAGGGTGCATGGAGATTTAACTCTGGGTGGTGGCATGGAATGTATGCCCCTGCAGACACCACAGTAAAATGTGGTTGTCATTGCAGGTAGGCAGAATTTCCTGCCTCCTCCAGTGTTGCCGATGGTGTGCTGAAGAGGTCGCCTAGACCGAAACAGCTGTCCACACCGGCTAAATATCTGGACCCCCCTTGGGGGACCTAGATTTAAATTTCCATGCACTGAGTGGCTGGAACAGTGGATATGTGATACGCCCCCCTTCGGGGGGGCTTCCATATGCATTGCTTTCGGTCACTTTCTTAGCGCCCCCTCTCTTTCCTATCTTTTTTTTTTTTGTGCTTTGGCCACAGTAGATCTATGATCACTGGTCGATCATGCACATTTCTCTCCCCTGACAGTGCTATAACCTACTTTACTTTGTAACCTTCCTAAAATATTAGCACTGGCAGTCTCCCCTTTTCTTTTCATTTATCACTACAATATCGACTGCAACCCCTTCCCCCCTTTTGGTAGGTTCTCTTTTAGGGTGCATGGAGATTTAACTCTGGGTGGTGGCATGGAATGTATGCCCCTGCAGACACCACAGTAAAATGTGGTTGTCATTGCAGGTAGGCAGAATTTCCTGCCTCCTCCAGTGTTGCCGATGGTGTGCTGAAGAGGTCGCCTAGACCGAAACAGCTGTCCACACCGGCTAAATATCTGGACCCCCCTTGGGGGACCTAGATTTAAATTTCCATGCACTGAGTGGCTGGAACAGTGGATATGTGATACGCCCCCCTTCGGGGGGGCTTCCATATGCATTGCTTTCGGTCACTTTCTTAGCGCCCCCTCTCTTTCCTATCTTTTTTTTTGTGCTTTGGCCACAGTAGATCTATGATCACTGGTCGATCATGCACATTTCTCTCCCCTGACAGTGCTATAACCTACTTTACTTTGTAACCTTGTAAAAATATTATATTGAAAGAGAGAGAGAGAGAGAGAGAGAGAGAGAGAGAGAGAGAGAGAGAGAGAGAGTCGCCGTGACCTAATTAAACTTATCTCATAGTCATAGTGCACGTAAAATTCACTTGGCCCTCACCTCTGTCTTTTCCCCCCCAGCCCACCCGGGTCTGCCCTGGGGGACTTTGGTGGGGTTAGGTATTTTTTAGTTCCCAGGGTCACCCTGGTCAGCCCCACAGGGTGGGGTTTTCTCTCTATTCTGGGGCATGTGTTTCTGTCTACCCTTTGTCCATTCACCTGTATTTGCCTTTTTAAAACTCTCCCTACTGTATGCACTGCCTGTAGCTCTTGATATTGGATGTGTGTTGCTAAATGGTCTTAGCTTTATTTAGGCCCCACGTGTTAGGTTTATTTAACGTATTTGGCCGGCTGGCGACATACATTCATCAATGTTCTGTTGTTGTTTTTTTCACAAGCAGTGCAGGCACGTCCTGAGAAAGCCTTGCTGCTGTCAGGACGTTAAGCAATGTACAATCGATCAATCGACCTTCCCCCCCCCCCCCCACCCCCCTCCCCCCCTGTTTGATATTTTGGAGAATGGTCAGAGTCTTAACATGCACGCGCCTTTCCTCTCTCGACCCCCCCCCCCCCTCCCTCCCCCTCCGTTGTTTGATATTTTGGCAAATGGTTCAGTCTGAACACGCACGCGCCTTTTGTCTCTCTCCCCCAAGTGTGAGGTTGAAGGTCCCCCCAAAAAAATTTGGACCCCTATCGAGATAGCTGATCCGCCCCTGTATAGCAAACTAGATTGTGTGATTGTTCGGAAAAACCCCGACAAATTCACATTTGAATGGCTAAAGCTCACTTCCTACACTTAGAAAGGCCACGCACAATCCGAAATATACGTATTTATTTATTTTGAAATAAGAAGTTTAGATCGCGCAGAGAACGTAAGACGTTTACATACCGAAATATACAGGCTTGCGAGCAGTTAAATAACAAAGGAAACAACTTCACTTTTGCATTGTAACATAGATCTCGGTTTATAGATACTGAGTTTAAAATAGTTTCGTATTACACGTTGCTTGTTTCATGTGTTGCAAGTTAAACTGCATATTGTTTTTGTTGTTACGAATGTTGTTTTGTTGAACTTTTGTTTCGCTAATTTTGTTTGTTGATTCAACTGTTGAGTTGGAGTTATTGTGTACTATTTATATAATTTACGAAAATAAATGCGTCGCTCCTGCTCACAAGGTGGCTTCGGCCTACATGACCATTCTGCGGTTGTAAAAGATTCTAAAAAAACCCATAGAAGTGGAGTGTTCGTATTCTATCATTTCCAGACAGACCTGGCGGCTGACACTAGTTCTGCAACGGTTTGATCCATAAGTCACCGAGCGCGTTCCGCGCTCGGTGACTATGGATCAAACAGTTGCAAATTGTGCAGAATTGTCAGCCGCTCGGTCTTTCCAGAAATGATAGTATACGAACACTCCACGTCTGCCATAATAGTATTATAGTGCGGTATAGTGCGGTATTGTGCTTTATTATATTATACTGAGCAACATTTTGCTTGATATAGTGCCGATAACCGCAGCACTGAGATGTGATTACGAGACCCGAATCGGCAAAATGTCCCGAGTTGTTAGACGAGGTCATTTTGGTTCGGGTCAACTAATTACATCTGTCGGTAATCGGCACTATATCAAGCAAAATGTGGTTCAATATAATGTATGTACCCAGTCCAAAACAAAACGTTACCTCGCAACCTACAATTGCGGCTGTCTGTGGTGTTCAGACAAAACATGTGATTGGCAGACGACTGCGCATCGGACTATCGATTGAGCGCAGATTTCGTCTGAATGAAAAACACCAAGACATTCTAGTCGTAATTAGATCATGCATAATGACGGAAAATACCAGCAGGTTTGTTTATTTTGCCTTTGTCTCGGGTTGTCGCTTACGCTATCGCTTGCGGGTTGTCAATGTCACTCGATTCGTTTCGCTTTGCTGGCGTCTGCTGTTCGTTCATGCCCGTGTGTATGGGAAAGAAATTTCGAGTGTACGTTCACTAAGAAGTATTTCATCACTACTGCATATACGAATCTCCTTAACGTTGCAGTATGAAAATATTTCGCGTTTCCGTTTTGACAAATGCAAGTATCAAGATTGAATTTGTTGGGCCTGCAAAGGATTTTGGGAAGAAAGTATATCAAGCAAGTTCATGAATGTTAATTTGCTTATCATACGATATATCTACATGTGTCAAAGAAGGGAACACGTTATGGAGTTACTTACTTACGCCTGTCACCCTTACCCGGGTATAGGCCGTCGACGAGAGACCTCCAGCAACTCCTGTCCTGTGCTTCTCCTTCGATTCTACTATAGGTGGTTCCCAGTCTCTTGATGTCAGCTTGGAGGTCTCGACGCCAGGAGTTTCTCGGCCTACCTCTTTTCCTCTTTCCCTGGGGGTTCCATGACAATGCCTGCCTAGTGATACTGGAAGCCGGCTTTCTCAGGCTGTGACCGATCCATCCCCATCTTCTTCGCCCAATTTCATTCTCTGCTGTTATCTGCTCTGTTCTGTCCCAGAGTCTAACGTTGCTGATCTTCTCTGGCCAGTGGATTTTCAAAATTCTTCTAAGGCAACTGTTCATGAAGGTCTGTACTCTGTTGACTGTGGTTTTTGTCAATCTCCATGTCTCTGCTCCATATAGTAGAACTGCTTTTACATTGGAGTTGAAAATCCGGACTTTGGTGTGTTGTGACAGCTCTCTGGAACTCCACACTTTTTTCAACTGGAGAAAGGCTGCTCTGGCTTTACCGATTCGTGCTCTGACATCTGCATCAGTGCCGCCTTTTTTGTCTATGATGCTCCCGAGATAGGTGAAGGACTCCACCTCCTCCAAAGGGGTGCGAGCAAGCAAGATTGGTTCTTCCCTGGTTGTGTTCAGCCTCATTGTCTTTGTTTTCTGTTTGTGAATGGTGAGGCCCACTTGGGACGAGATGTCAGCAAGCCTCGTGGTCTTGTCCTGCATTTGTTGATGAGTGTGGGACAGTAATGCCAAGTCGTCTGCAAAATCGAGGTCGTCAAGCTGTGTCCACAGTGTCCACTGTATTCCACTTCGTCTGTGCTCTGTGGTCATCTTCATGACCCAGTCTATGGCCAGTAGGAAGAGGAACGGAGACAGCAGACACCCCTGCCTGACACCAGTTCTGACCTGGAGCTCTCTGGTGAGCTGCCCTTCGTGGATCACGCGACATGTCATGCCATCATAGCTGCTCTTGATCAGGCGGACGAGCTTTGTAGGTACACCGTAGTGTCGTAGGAGTTTCCACAGAGTCTCTCGGTCCACGCTGTCAAATGCTTTCTCATAATCCACAAAGTTGACGTACAGCGGGGAGCTCCACTCCAGAGACTGTTTCACGATGATGCGGAAAGTGGCGATCTGGTCTGTACATGATCGGTTCTTCCTGAATCCTGCTTGCTGGTCTCTCAGCTGGGGGTCAAAGGAGCTCTTCATTCTCTCTAGGATGATCCTGTTGAAGACCTTTCCTGGTACTGACAGCAAGGTGATTCCTCTGTAGTTGGAACACTTGCTGAGGTCGCCTTTCTTGGGAAGCTTGATTAGGTACCCCTCCCTCCAGTCAGCTGGCATCACCTCCTCTTCCCAGATCTTTCCAAACAGTGGGTACAGCATCTCCACTGTTGTCTCTAGGTCTGCTTTCAGAGACTCCGCTGGGATGCCATCTGGCCCTGCTGCTTTGCCATTCTTCAAAAATGCCACTGCTTTTCTGATCTCTTCCCGGCTGGGTCTGTCACAGCTGATGGGTAGGTCGGTCTCTGCCGGCTGGATGTCGGGAGGGGGGGGGGGGGGTAGGTCGGGTGGGCTAGGTCTGTTCAGTAACTCTTCAAAATACTCGGCCCATCTGTCGAGTTGGTCTGCTCTGTCTGCAATAGGCTTGCCTTCTTTGTCTTTTACTGGTCTTTCTGTATGGCACGTTATGGAGTCCCCCACCCGGGTCTGCCCTGTGGGACTTGGGTGGGGTTAGGTACTTTTTAGTTCCCAGGGTCACCCTGGTCAGCCCCACAGGGTGAGTTTTTCTCTCTATTCTGGGGCATGTGTTTCTGTCTACCCGAGGTCCATTCTCCTGTATTTGCCTTTTTAAAACTCTCCCTACTGTCTGCACTGCCTGTAGCTCTTGATATTGGATGTGTGTTGCTAAATGGTCTTAGCTTTATTTAGGCCCCATGTGTTAGGTTTATTTAATGTATTTGACCGGCTGGCGACATACATTCAATGTTCTGTTTAGTTTTTTTTTTCACAAGCAGTGCAGGCACGTCCTGAGAAAGCCTTGTTGCTGTCGGGACGTTAAGCAATGTACAATCAATCAATCAATCAACGTTATGGAGTGGGTACATTATTAGTTATTGTAGCAGGGGTTCGATACACGAACCCTTGCAGGCCTGAAGGAGGTCAAAGGAACCATTTTACCCCGAAGGCCGAAGGCCTGAGGGCCGGGTCACAATGGTTCGTTTGACCACCCGAAGGTCTACAAGAGTCCGTGCAGCAAGCCTTCTACCAATAACGTATTTGTTTTCACTCCTCCACTATTTTCGAAAAAGAAATCAAGAACAAATCTTCCGACCTGGATAACGTCAGACATGACTGACGTCAAAGGAAGACACATTAAATATGCATAATAGAGTTATTGACGTAATTTAAAGATCGTTCATGACGTTGCCGTCTCCAGTACTGTGCCTGTTGTTTCGAACAACACTAAGTAACTTTGTACTTTAGAACGTTTTGGTGATCTTTTATAGAACAAATCTGGCATCCATGACGCGACACAAAGAGGGTTACAAAATGTCCGCCATTAGTTGCTACAAGGGGTTCTGTAGCGAGGTGACATGGTACGGTTTGCGTTAAAGGTTTTGATCGTGTCACGTAGGAATGAAAACAAAGTGTGTTATACTGCGTTAAAGTGTCATATAATGCGGTATAGATCAAGCTTAGTGCAGTAGGAGGATTGCAAAAACAATCAACTAATTGAGTCTTTGCACGCACACGCCTTATGTAATTTTGGACTTTTCGGTCTACAGCCTTAACTCATTCAGCCCGGTGCACGTATTTCCCAAATTTCGGAGACGTCATCTAACGACTATGCACCTGTTGCAGGAGGTGGATCGACCATGTTAATTCAAGGGTAGTGCCAGATTACTGAGCTTGGCGCCCGACAGGCGCCAAGCTAATCTGGCACTACCCTTGAATTATCATGGTCGCCCCATCTCCTGGTGTAGTGCGTCAGGGCGGAATGGGTTAAGATCCAAAATCACATGCCTGTACACGTACACAAAGCGCACGTACGCAACACACACACACCGCTATAAGCAAAGGCCTTCGCCAGCGGCCGACATCGGCCCGAAGATCTTTGTTTACTGGGGCACACACGCTCACACGCATGCACACACACGCACGCACACACACACATAAAACACACGCACACACATAAAACAACACACACACACACACACACACACACACACACACACACACACACACACACACGCACCCACACACACACATAAAACACACGCACACACATAAAACAACACACACACACACACACACACACACACACACACACGCACGCACACACACACATAAAACACACGCACACACATAAAACAACACACACACACACACACACGCACACACACACGCACGCACGCACACACATAAAACAACACACACACACGCACACACACACACACACACACGCACACACATAAAACACACACACACACACACGTACACACACACGCACGCACACACACACATAAAACACACGCACACACATAAAACAACACACACACACACACACACGCACGCACACACACACATAAAACACACGCACACACATAAAACAACACACGCACACACACACACGCACACACACACACGCACGCACGCACTACACACATAAAACAACACACACACACACACGCACACACACACACACACGCACACACATAAAACACACACACACACACGTACACACACACGCACGCACGCACACACATAAAACAACACACACGCACACACACACACGCACACACATAAAACAACACACACACACACACACGCACACACACACACGCACGCACACACATAAAACAACACACACACACACACACACACACACACACACACTGACACTCTCTCTCTCTCTCTCTCTCTCGAAAACTGAAAACTGAAGAACAATCGAAAACGTATATCATAACCGTAACAAAATGTATCAGTTTTACTGTGAACTCTTATTTAACTCGCCACTATATGTTACAAATCAAATCAGCTAAAGGTCACACGTATACTAGTGAAATACAAATGACACAATGTTAATTAACTATGTGTACATGCAAATGGTTCGATTACCACATCAAACCTTATTAAACTTAAATCAATTTTACACAATCTAAGACAATATGTCATGGCTGAAGCCTTCCAAGTGATTGTAAAAAAACAACAACCTATATCCAGACAAAAAAAAAAAAAAAAGGTGCACTGACTACCAAGCGTGCAAAATGAACAAGAAAATCCCAACAAAGAAAGAAGCACTCTTATAAAAGGATATGTACATGACACAGATGTATTGTACATGTTCTTTCTAAGCCTGTTGTATTTTCTTGATGCGTAATTTTTTTTTTATCCAATCAAATAGATTCTTCGAAATCCAGAATGAGGTCGAACTTGCACGTGTCTCGAGGAAAACAGTGTTTTAACTCATTGTACCCCAACACCGAAGATCCCCAAATGTTGCCCTTGTTCTCTGAAGACTGCATTAGCAGTGCAGGACACAGATCGATATGATAGTTCAAGGGTGATGCCAGAATAGCTTGGCGCCCATAGGCGCCAAGCTATTCTGGCATAACCCTTGAACTAACATGGTCGATCCATATCTTGCTGTGGTGTGTCTGGGGTAGAAAGAGTTAACTCATTCAGCCCGGCGCACGTACTTACCAAATTTTGGAGGCGTGATCTAACGACTATGCACCTGTTGCAAGAGATGGCTCGACCATGATATTTCAAGGGCAGTGCCAGATTAGCTTGGCGCCGGCAGGCGCCAAGCTAATCTGGCACTGCCCTTGAGTTATCATGGTCGACCCATCTCCTGCTGTAGTGCGTCAGGGCTGAATGGGTTAAAAGCACGGACAAAACACGCGATATCGCATCAGTGTTTGTCCTGGCTCACTTTTAATCGGCTGTTTTCGTCGGAACGCGTGTAATTCTGACCCGCTACTTCTGATGTTTGGAAATCGGCTATAAACCCTCCCCCTCCCCCCCCCCCCCCCCACCTCCTTCCTGCGTGTCGGTAGCGGACGGTTTTTTTCGCGATGAAGTTCCCGGCTGTAGGCAATCCCGCCCGCACTGATCGCGACAAAAACCGATACCGGACACGCAAAGGGTTATCAACATCAAATAGGGCAATAAATCGAATTGACTGGTTGGTAGTTCAAGGGTCTACATGATAAACCTATTGATCTGGCACAACTCATGAACTGCTAGATTCAATTATCGTCACTGATTTGCTCGTAGGCCGTGTGGCAGACGACCCGCAACGCCGGAGTCAGTCAGTCGGTGCAGTTACTAGCAATCACGCAAAGCAATCGTTCTAACAAGCACCTGCAGCCTTCCCTTTAGTGCTACAATTTACCAATAAAGTGACAGTAGAATTTGCCTTGCTTTACTGACTAACACTTTCCTACAGATTCATCTCATGACTCCGCATACACACGGCGTAGCGTGACTGACTGCCAGTGACTTGACTACCTCGCCGCTGTCAGTCAGTGCCTGTGTGCATCAGGGGACTTCTCATACAAACTGAACGATAAGATTGAGGAGCATTCCAAAAGTCCTTCGTTTAACGACTGACATTCAGGGGCATAAAAGTAACTCTATTATAAGCTGCCTCGCCCCTGTGACCAAACAGGCAGCCGTAAGTTTAGTTAGTTGTTCATTGAGTGGCCGCCGGAACAGGGAAGGCGCCCACCACGGCCATTTCATCACGGCTGGGCGGCTTTCGTCTACAGTAAGTTTTTCACAGCCTTTCAGACCGGCCTTTGGCTGTCCGGGGGTAGCGCTTTTTGTCGCGATGATTCCTTGATGAATCATCGCCACAAAAGGCACTACCGACAGCCACCTCAGTGGTTTTAACAACGAGCAGGCCGGCGATTATGGCTATCTCCGGCACGGCCGCATGGCAGCCTTTCCGGCATACGGAACTAAACTGAATGACTGCAGTTCAGTTACGAGATCACACAAAGGTACACACTACGTTTAGCTCATTGTACCCAAAGACCGAAACTGATGCGCCCCAAATTTTGCCCGTTGTCCTCTGAAGACTGCATTGCAGTGCAGGACACAGATCGACCCATGATAGTTCAAGGGTGATGCCAGAATAGCTTGGTGCCCATAGGCGCCAAGCTATTCTGGCATCACCCTTGAACTATCATGGTCGATCCATATCTTTGCTGTGTGCGTGTGGTGTGTCTGGGGTAGAATGAGTTAAGGGATGCAACCCTTACTAATACCCTTTCGTCTTAATGTCTAGCCCTCTTAGTTGCTTCCCTTGTTTCTGTACATTTAGCGGGGTGCTGATTTGTGAGCTCGACGTGACTTTAGACGTCGTGGTCAACTCCTATAAAAATCTTCGTTCGCGAAGTCAAGCCAAGATTTGTGAGCTCGACGTGACTTTACGGCCGTAATGTCGTAAGGGCCAAAATCACAGACCATCGAAAAATTTGTTCTGATCTATTGCAATGATGCGAGTGAATAACAGAAGTGATAAGTTACAGGTTTTTCAACAGTACGTAGATACTGTCTGTCAACACTTTCTTTAGTTGTTTAGTACTAGCCCATTCAGTAGTTCACTGTAACACTGCTGAAACCAGAAGAACAGGGGGCATAAACCATAAGTGTTTCTGATGCCAAGTGTTACAAAGGTAACAGTACGTCTGTTACAGTTCATCTCTTTAACTGAGAGTTATAGGTTATTTAATTAATTGAATGAGTAAATGATGATGCCATGTGTTGTACTCATGAGGCATTAAAGTTTTATTGTATTGTATTGTATTGTATTGTATTGTAGGTTTCAAAATGACGATAGTTATAAATTACGTAAGACCGGTACGAGCAAAAAACACGTCATCAGTTGTCTACAAGCATGGGATGAGTCGTTCTGCCGTCATATGGCCAAACCTAGTATGTCTGTTTGTGAGAAAAGCGAGATTTGTATTGCTTAATAATGAAAATCTCGCTTTTCTGAATCATGGACTTGCTGGCCTTTGCCAAATAACGCCAGAAAAACAGTTCGTTTGCCCGCGACATTTCATTTCATGTTACAGCCACGTTCTGTTCGTCTTAGTTTAACCAAAGACACTATTACACCATTAGAAATGTAAAGTAGTATCTTTGGTTTACCCCATTTAACCCCAACGCCCAAATGCAGGAGATGGATCGACCATGATCATTCAAGGGTAGTGCCAGATTAGCTTGGCGCCTGATGGCGCCAAGCTAATCTGGCACTAACGGTGGCTTGAATGATCATGGTCGACCGACCTCCAGTCGTTTGATGCCACGGTGGGAAATGTGACGGTGGGGGCTAAATGGGTTAACACACACAAGACGGGAATAGAGATATCAAATTACCACAACCATTGAAAAGACGATTGCAGAGTACGGTATGTTCCTCTGGTCCATGTCCCTGGGTTCTTCGCGCCTGGGGCCAGTTGCAGAAGTGAGCTTAGTCCTGCGCCAGCCACTAAGAAAGGTGTGCCGGACTAAGCTCACCCATGCAACTGACCTCTGGGCCGCAAAGTCCAAAATCACGGACCAGAAGACACTTGTTAAAAGAGTTCATGCAACGTCTAACCCACCTAGTGGCTACAGTACAAGGAATACACTGGTGTGTTCTAGTACTAAGTTCCAGTGCAAGTAGTAATACTAGCCAGTTTATCGGTTTAAAAATCTAACCTTGCCGCATACAGCACAAAGAATGCACTGGTTTGTTCTAGTACCATTGCGAGTAATGCTAACCAGTTTATCATCTAACCCGGCCGCCGCCTACAACAACAAAAAAATACGTTAGTTTGTTGTTCCAGTGCAAGTGATGTTAACCAGTTTATCAGAGTAAACATATGTTACGCCCCAAGCTGTGGCACGCCCCAGCCCGTGCACAGAAGGTCTTCCGGTCTCGAATATCATAACTGACGTGACCAGAGGAAATACGTGAAAAATATTTGTAAAACATGTGGTGCAGATTTAACCGTTTTAAAGATCAGTTTGTTTGAAATAAGCAGAAATGTGCCCACGTAATGTTTTGTGGTTATAAAGTCATTTCACTGACTTTCAGAATGTGCGCCGTTTGCGGATTTTTACGCTAAATTGAGACAGCTTTCTGTAACTACGATCCATTAAAAAGTCAATTAATTTTCCCGATCTAGATCAAGATCTGTACAAGTCAGTTTGTAAATGGCGCGGCCGTCCGGTCAAATGATCAACCAATCACCAAGGGGCATGCCTCCATTACGAGACTACTACGAGACCGGAAAGGTTCTTGTGCACGGGCTGGGGCGTGCCACAGCTTCGGGTGTAACAAACATAGAATGTATAAACCAGTTCATCAGACAAGTGCAGACACTGAACAACACCGTATGCAGGAATCAGCTTGAGAACGCCGGTAATGTCGAAATAACACCAATTAACTCATTCAATGCGCCCCACATCAACAACTGCGGAAGTGTCGTATAGCCTTGCCGGCGGCAACGCTATAGGACTTTGTCGCAGCCATTGATACAGGGCGCGTAGAATTTGAGTTCGACGCGCGCTTCGTTGGCTACGTATATTGTTTGCGACAGCGGTGACGTCTCGAGTGACGTAAGAGTGACGTATGTGTGTATTGACAGTAACAAAGTAACACTCTTGACACACGCGTATTAAAAGTATAAAACACGGACGAACTAGGTTCTACATTCATGTACACGCCAAGAAGAAATAACAATGATAATTTTGTTCTCCTGTCCTAGCAAGTCACACAGTCTCAATGACCAACACGGAACGAATCCGCCTTTTCACACGCAGATTAAACATAGTAATGCTATAGATGAACTACTTTAAAAAGCATCTAGGTTACATGGGTAGGGCTAATTCATGTGACGATAAAACAGTATTATAATATTACAGTTAAATCTCTCTCTCTCTCTCTCTCTCTCTCTCTCTCTCTCTCTCTCTCTCTCTCTCTCTCTCTCTCTCTCTCTGGACGCATACTTTTGTTCCTGACATATTTGCTCATTGAACGATCGAAAGCCACAACTGTCCTGTGGACATCAGTGTAAACACACTGATCTCATCAAAAGGCATAGATCCTCATGAGCCCTCGCAGTTGCGGGGGCTCATGAGGATCTATGCCTCTTGCATTTGGATCGTGTTCAATCTCTCTCTCTCTCTCTTGAACTCACACACACACACACACACACACACACACACACACACACACACACACACACACACACACACACACACACACACACACGCGCGCGCGCGCATGCACACGCACGCACACACACACACACACGCACGCACCCACACACACACACACACACACAAGCACGAACGCACAAAGGCACGCACACACGCACGCAACACACACACACACACACACACACACGCACGCACACGCACACGCACACAGGCACGCACAACACACACACACACACACACACACACACACACACAAGCACACGCACACACACACGCACGCAAACACACACACACACACACACACACACACCACGCGTGCGCACACACGATGGTGCACAGTTTAACTATAGTACACAACGAAACGAAATCTGCTGGCAGACCTAGGGTACAAGTAATGCAACTATCCTTTAATAAAAAGAACCTACCGCATATAATAATTACCTGTTGTTATTCACAGTGACTTTCATAACACAAAATGGTCCTGATAATTGACACAACTCAGAATCAAATCTTGAAGTACAAGAAACTAGCCACAGCCGACATACAATGTCTTTTAAATATGCGACCTACGGTGACGTCAGTAGTTGATTAGTTAACCCATTCAGCCCCGATATACCACAAGAAGATACGAATCGACCAGGATAGTTCAAGGGTGGTCCCAGAAAAGCTTGGCGCCTATTGGCGCCAAGCTATTCTGGCGCCACCCTCGAACTACAAGCCATCTCCAAAAGCACAATGCAGTCTATAGAGGAAATCTTTCGTTAAAAACGTGGGCACTGCGACCATCGGGCATAATGTGTTAATGTCTCAGTGATCTGACAGCTCACGGGGACGTTAACCCTCTGTCTGTCCGTAGTCTTTTTTGTCGCAATGATTCCTGCATGAATCATCGCGACAAAAAGCGCTAAGGAGAGCCGCAAAGGGCAAACGGTCTAACACTGACTACGGCTAAGTGCAAAAACCGCAGGAACAATCACAGAAGACTAGTAAACAACGAGGGGCGTCCATAAATCTATGTATAGGCTGGTCTGCGAATTTGGACTTTACGGTCAGAGGCCGGCCGTATGGTCCAGAATCACAGACCAACACAGCTAGGTACAAGGGACTACTCGTCGCATAGGTACAAAAGTGCAAACCACTACGTATTCACATTATTATCTGCATACATTGTAATAAATTACGAGAAGTGTATCAGCTAATGCCTGATCACTCGATCTACTTACGGTATAAGTTAAAAACATACCTGGTGGTGGTGGCGACTTATCAGCCGATTGTTAACACTTTGGCTGTCGGTAACGCTTTTTTGTTTACTTGATTCTTGCAGGAATCACCTCCACAAAAAGCGCTACCAGCAGCCAAAGGGTTAAATTGACGTAACAGTTTATTAAACCCTTTGGCCGTCAGCAGCATTTTTATCCGTGTGATTTTTGCAGGAATCACTTCGACAAAAAGCTCTACCGACGGTCGGAGGGTTAATTTTGACGTCATCATTTCTGGCTGGGAGGCTCTGCCGAGTTAATATACAAGGTCGTAACTCACCATCAGCGTAACAGTCACACAATAGGGAGGTTTCGTCTGCAGCGAATGACTACCAACAGCGACGTCTCGGCGAATAACTAACTTGTACTATAAGCATAGTCAACACTCCAAACATCTCCAAGAGGCATAGATCCTCATGAGCCCGGAGGGCTCATGAGAATCTATGCCTCTTGGAGATGTTTGGAGTATTGTCGAAACTTATGGAACAAGCTGGTAATTCGCAGTAGACGGTTTTGCTCTCGTTCGTTGTAGTGGTAGTCGTTTGCGGCAAACGGTACCTCACTAATAAGTCAACTCCACACATGTTGGAGATCATTATCACAAATTCTCGAGAGGTACCATCAAAGATGCAGACGTCACACTTTTGCTTCTAGTTACCCTAGCCCCAGAAAGCAAAAGTCCTCGAATCAAGTTCGACGGCCCGACATCCTCACCACCGTCCCCTTCCATGTCATACCGACGCTGGCCCGGCTTACTGCGCATGTCAGACGTCCTTTCGAGCAAAAGCTAGCGTCCTCTCAGTCTCGCCCTCCACACATCTGGGTCTGTTTCTGGAGACGATGGGTCGCGTGGCGCCCATAGCTCAGTCTCGCCCTCCACACATCTGGGTCTGTTTCTGGAGACGATGGGTCACGTGGCGCCCATAGCTCAGTCTCGCCCTCCACACATCTGGGTCTGTTTCTGGAGACGATGGGTCACGTGGCGCCCATAGCTCAGTCTCGCCCTCCACACATCTGGGTCTGTTTCTGGAGACGATGGGTCGCGTGGCGCCCATAGCTCAGTCTCGCCCTCCTCACATCTGGGTCTGTTTCTGGAGACGATGGGTCGCGTGGCGCCCATAGCTCAGTTCTCGGAAATGATTTCTCCAACTTTCTTCCACGTGTCGCAGCTAAAGCCAGCAGATCGTTGCTAATCAGAAGGAAATGTATAATATTCGTTCATGTTGAGAAAATCGATGTGGGCATATTGTCCCTTGCACGTGTTGTGGACATTCACTCTGTTCGTCGTCTGAATTACTGCTCTGTGAAGGCAAATGACAGTTAGGACATATTGTGAAAAGCGACATTTTCATTACAAAAAAAAAAAAAAAAAAGAAAGAAAAAAAAAAGTCTCTCTCACAAATATTATGAACTTGCTGTCATTTCCCTTGACAGTACAAGATTACATGTTCATCGTTGTGGTATATCCCGGCGTTGTTGAAATCGGTACAAGATAATACTGCGTCAGAAAAATGAAAACTTTCTCTCTTGGGTTTTTTTTTTTTTTTTTTTTTTTTGAAGCTGTGTCGTTTAACTCATTCAAGGCCTTCCTCATTAATTGTTGCGGAAGTATTGAATACGGCGATGCCGCTGGCAACGCTGTACAACACTTTCGAGGCTATAATGCGCATCAATAGTTGCGGAAGTGTCGTATAGCTTTGCCGCCGGCAAAGCTATACGGCACCTCCGCAGCTATTGATGCGGGGCGCCTTGAGCAAGTAAAGGAGAGCACTTTTCGTCGTCTCTTGACTCGGGTCACCAGAATATAGCAAGTTTAGCAAATGATGTGTGTTGGAATATGATTAATTATAACCCATTTAGCGGCACACTCGTGATGCTGTTCCGAGCGTTATCACAGCAGAACCTGTCTCGAGTCCTCACCCTCATAAGAGATCACCTATCATTAACTCATTCAAGACATGCCGCCCACGGATACGCGGCGAACTGCCGCGAATCCGTAGGCGGCACGTCTCGAGTGAGTTAAGGAGCATCATTTAAGTGGCTGTGGCCTTCTAAACGACGGTCTTTAATGACAGGTGGCGCTATTTGCCCTTCAAGAACCCCCTTGAGAGTGCACCTGTCTTGAAGGACCATTTTTTTTTCTTGAAACAAAAGATGGTTGTTGAAACAGGTTCTGCTGTTTCTGATATTTTTTTTAAAACAATGTGCATATTATGTTACAGTCATATTGGAAGTCGTGAGAAACGCATATTTTCCCCTAATAAATGCTTCATTTCCCAATGGAAATGCCTAGTTTCCCAAAAGGAATGCATGGTTTTCCGAAGGAAATTACTGATTTCCCATTGGAAATGCCTGGTTTCGTAAATGGAAATGCTTTGTTTCTCAGTGGAAATGCTAGCTTGCTTCTCAAAGGAAATGCCAGGTTTTCCATCGAAAATTCATTATTTCCTATTGGACATGCCTGGTTTCCGAGAGGAAATGCCGGATTTCGCGATGGAATCACCAGGTTGCGAGTTCCCGAGCAGCGCGAGAACGCACGCTAGATTACGCGACTTTTGAGCCAAGACTAGACTTGGCGAGAAACGAAATGTGGGCAACTCGGCTAGCTCTGCCGCTTAACCGATACTGTTTTGCTGTGAATCACAAGTAATATGCGGGCAAAATTTAAGCTGACGTTGACAAAGGACTGTGGACGATTGCTTCCTGGCCATACAGTTGTTACAATACAACCTTTGTTTATTTTGTGTAAATAATGCTGAGGAAAACGATCTCTCACCGTACATTAAAATTGCACAATGGCGATGAAGCCAGTCACAGTGGCTTCGGATAATCTTTAGTCTGCCATGTCGTTTTAACAGCTGGAATAATACATTAACTTGTTATACCAACAGTAGATGCATCTTGTTAATGTAAACTGCTATTGTTTTGGCGATTTCATGAAAATAATTTGTTTCTGTACCGGCAGTTTTCCTGCTTGTCCTGTTCGCACTACCGATCGTCCATAGTGACGCGCTGTGCTTGCCCACAGCCCGCTTCGTTTTATCGCCTCTCTCGCTAAAGAGCGCTCTAGTTTGGGGGAACTCGCGACTTCGGTATTGTCTCGTATCCCAATGAAAATGCCTAAGTATGTGGTTGGTCAATATTGTAATAATAATAATAAATAATAATAATAATAATAATAATAATAATAATAATAATAATAACTGACCATCGGCCGTGTATACCGAATAATAATAATAATAATAATAATAATAATAATAATAATAATAACTGACATGTATACCGAACAATAATAACAATTATAATAGTAATGATATTATTATTATTATTATTATTATTTCCCAATATGTCTGTAACACGTACGTCATGAACCGCATTCTACAACACGGTATCTTGTCGGACGCTCGTAGGGATCTGTCGCACGTCACACGCCGCCGACATGATCGAGTCCAGCAGTCTGCTATTGACTCCGTTGAGCTCTGACCCACTGCCACAGTCCTGAGGCGCCCCACTGACCTTAATCCCTTCACTACTAGTGGACTCAGACTGTGCTTTTAAAATCATTGTAGCTCAAGTTCAGCGACAACGATCCCCAGCCGTCGAAGGAACGAGGATACAAGGTGGTTTCAGCAAGAGGCATAGATCCTCATGAGTCCCCGCCTCGAGGCGGGGGGCTCATGAGGATCTATGCCTCTTGCATTTGGGCTGGTGTTATTTCCCCCCCCCCTCGGCAGTGAACAGGTTAACGGTTCGAGGATGATGATGGCAGGATATTGCTTGTCGCCCAGTTGTTCCGGCACCACACTTGAACGTTCAAGGTGGAGCTGTCTCCTGATCTGCGAGGCGGTCTGCCGAGGGCCGACTCCCTCCGCTGTGAACTTTGACCTTCTGACGCGACGCGTGGAACGCATCGTAATAGAAGTCTGCCTCCTGAGTGTGGTCATTGTAGAAACAGCAGAACCTGTTCAGAGCGACCACCCTTATGACAGACGACCCGTCATTAACCCCGTACCTGCCATTGGACGCAGATTGCGATGCTGAACAATTTGTTTATTTAGCACGAGAGAGCCATAGCTGTTCAGAGAACACGGATATAAAAAGGTTTCAGCAAGAGACACAGCATTGAAATGCGGGGGCTCATGAGGATCTATGTCAATTTGCAGTTGGATAGTGCTCGCTTCAGTTTCCTTGGCAGTGAAGGGGTCAAAGACCATCATTTAAGTGGCTTCATTTTTTTTTTGGAAGGGGGGGGGGGGGTTGCCTTGAAGACTTCTCTGTCTTTTACGGCAAGTTTTCTTTATTAAAAGAAAAAAGAAAAGAAAAGGACGCTTGCTCGAAACAGGTTCTACCGTAAGAACAATGACTCTCGATATATCACGGGTTCAGAATGTTATCAACGTTGACCTCGGTAGAGATGGATATTATACCACGAGAAAAACGTTTGCAATAAATTACACATCATGAAAATCGTATTACATTGTAACAACGGGCTACTAGTGACTACGAGAGGAAAAGTAGTAGGAGAAGTAAGGGGAGGTAAGTGTGTGCT
The DNA here is from genome assembly GCA_036245525.1 of Semisulcospira habei. Lineage (NCBI taxonomy): Eukaryota > Metazoa > Mollusca > Gastropoda > Semisulcospiridae > Semisulcospira > Semisulcospira habei. The sequence continues at coordinate 38,925,894 of BTPG01000007.1, forward strand.
GACGGTCTTGTTCCCGTGCTGACTTCATGGGTGGAGTTGGACCCTGCAACAAGTAAAGGACAGTCGTGGGTCATCATGTACAAAGCAGATGAATGGATGTGTCAAAATAAATAGATAACAAATTAACCCATTCAGCCCCGACGCCCTACAGCAGGAGATGGGTCGACGATGATAATGTCGGCGCCAAGCTAATCTGGCACTGCCCTTGAATTATCATGCTCGATCATGAATTATCATGCTCGATCTACCTCCTGCAACTGGTGCATAGTCATTACTGGATGACGCCTCCAAAATTTGGGAAATACGGCCGTCGGGCTGAATGAGTGAAGAAGTATCTATCTATCTATCTATCTATCTATCTATCTATCTATCTATCTATCTATCTATCTATCTATCTATCTATCTATCTGTCTGTCTGTCTGTCTGTCTGTCTGTCTGTCTGTCTGTCTGTCTGTCTGTTAACGCTTTGGCTGTCGGTAGCACTTTTGGTCGAGGTGACTCAGTCCATCTATCTATCTATCCATCCATCCATCCATCCAATCCAATCCATCCAATCCATCCATCCATCCATCCATCCATCCATCTATCTATCTATCTATCTATCTTTCTGTCTATTAACGCTTTGGCTGTCGGTAGCACTTTTGGTCGAGGTGACTCAGTCCTGCAGTAATCACCTCCATCAAAAGCGCTACCGACTGCCAACGGGTTAAAATTAAATCACCCACTTCCTACTCAATAACACAAATTATCATACGCTGTCTGTTTATGTCTCTAGTTATTTGACACCCATTCGTTCGTTTGTTAGTTCGTTCGTTCGTTCGGTCATCCGTTCATTCATTCATTCATCTATCCATCCTGACCGTCCGTCTTTCCATCCATAATCAGTCAAGTCTGTCCCTCCGTCCAAAATCCAGCCCAAAATGGTGACTGCCAAGCGCATAAAATGCAGCATCCAAAGAAGAAAGAAACTTTGTACGCGCTTAGAAAAGCCAGTTACAATTTATTATTATTTCTGGTTTTATGTCTGTTAGTTTTTTTTTTATAATATTTTTTTTATTTTATTTTTTTTTAAATAAAAAGGGTTTAAGTCCGAAATAGTAATACATTGCGCTGAAACTGTCTTTCTAAGCTTGTTTCTTTCTTCGTTGGGCTCTGCATAACCCGTATCATACTGAGGCTAAAAGCTCCAAATTTGTATACCGCCGTACACTGCCATATGCAAGCTGCATTATAGAATTTACATATACGGATATAGACCAATGGCTTTAATTCAAGGGCAGTGCCAGAATAGCTTGGCGCCTAGAGGCGCCAAGCTATTCTGACACTACCCTTGAACTATTTTAGTCAAACTCATTTCACACACTGGTGTATTCCGAATGATTAGGGGTAAAACGGCCCAGTCGTGTACATTTCACGGTACGGAGAAGATCATCCAAAAATAATTGTTAAATTGAGTTTACCTTAGCCAGGTAGTCGGGGGGAGGGGGAGGGGGGAATGGGGGAGAGGGGGGGGGGGGGGGAGGTACCATCACGGATTTGTGACCATTTACTTTGCGCTTCACGAATCACGAATAATTAATTCAGCATTCACGTTTTAACTCACTGTGCCCGAAGTACGAAATACCCACATTTTGGAGTTATCCTCCGAGGACTGCATGACATTTCAGGAGACAGATCGACCATGATAGTTCGAGGCAGAATAGCTTGGTGCCCATTGTTTTTTTTTTAAAAAAGGGTTTAAGTCCGAAATAGTAATACATTGCGCTGAAACTGTCTTTCTAAGCTTGTTTCTTTCTTCGTTGGGTTCTGCTTAACCCGTATCAGTACTGAGGCTAAAAGCTTCAAATTTGTATACTTTCATTATGCAAGCTACATTATTAAATTTACAGATAAGGATATAGACCAATGGCTTTAATTCAAGGGTAGTGCCAGAATAGGCGCCAAGCTATTCTGCCACCACCCTTGAACTGTCATGGTCGAGCCATATCTTGCTGTGGTGTGTCGCGGGGCGGCAGAATGAGCTAACAGGTTAAGTGAACAACAAAAGGCAAAAACTACACACACACACACAAATATAGTGAAGACTGTTTATTGTTTCTTGTTTTCTCTGTACATGAGGTATACCCGCAAGTCCATGCATTGACCAAATACTCTGTGAATGATCTGACAATCTGATGGCTGCTACTTGTTTATATTCGTGACTCTCTGGTGCGAGCAACCCCCTGTACTGGTCCACAGTCCCGGGGGCTGCAGGCGCGAGAAGGTTAATTTTCATACGAACGGTTTCATAACTGTTGCTAATGAACTCGTTCCAGGCGCCCCGCATCAATAGCTGCGGAAGTGTCGTATAGCGTTGCCGCCGGCAACGCTATACGCCACTTTCGCAGCTATTGATGCGGAGCGCCTTGAAGAAGTTGATGATATATCAACGTTGATTAAAATGACTTGAGGCATCAGTTATAAATAGGACAGTAATCTTTTCATTTCTTCTACTAAATCTCCCACTTACTGTGAATTACTTACAGATGTACATGAAAAAGCAGAAGGCATATATATACATTCTCATGAGCTCCCCCTTCTGCAGGTGTCCATGAGGATCTGTGCCTCCAGCATCAAAACTGTACAGCCCTCAACCTGATAAATTACAGATGTAAATGAGCAAACGTGAGCAAGAGGTATATATCCCCATAAGGCCACGCTTCTGGCGGGCCTCATGCGGCTCTATGCCTTTTGCAGGTGGTGGCATTTAACTCTTTGTCTGTCGGTAGCGCTTTTTATCGCGATGATTCCTTCAGGAATCATCGCGAGAAAAAGCGCTACCCACAGTCAAAAGCCGGTTACTGAGGAAGTGTTGACATTTGGTATGACGCACATTAATTTCTTGTATACGTACTATGTCTATGACACTCATATTCTGCACACGTCACAACCAAACGATTGAGGATACAATTTGCATAGACGTAAATATATATCGCAAACACAGAGTATGTGTGAATTTCAGTGTGACATACGCATACACATACTGAATGGTGTGATATCTACATGGTGAAACAAAGCAGATGACAGCAAAATAAAACTGACTAAGAAAAGAAAAGTGTATTCGGCGATGATGTTGATGACAATGATGATAAAATCGTTCAGAGACAATCGATGTTTGTCAGACTTTGTTGAAAAAAATCCACATTAATATTTTCTGCATTTTTCTGATTTTGACATTTACCACTACAGAAACATTTTTTCCCCCTCATAATTTCTAAGTTATGACTTTGAAAATTATACTGTCCAGTAATAACTGTCCAATAATAGGGGACCATCTTGACTGGGACATTGCATCATTTATGACATCAGTAACATGAAACTTTGGCCAATAACTATTACATCACTGTCACAACTGATGACATCACAGCTACTTGCAATATTTAGAAAGAACGTTTACCTCACCTAATAGGTCACCCTTCGTTTCCATTATGATGCTGTTTTTACATCTAGTTAACATGGCAATATTGACTATAGAAGGCTGGTAAAGCCAATGTTCTCTAAATATTGTGGTCTATGTTTTTTCATCATGTCGAAAAGAAAAAAGAATTGTGTTGCGTGGAGGTTGGAGGAGGGGTTGGGGGGGGGGGTATGGGGTGGGGTGGGGTGGGGGAAAACCCTGAAAGTTCCTTCTGGCTGAGAAGGTCACACAATTGGCGGTGGTCCTTGATTCTGGACCGTTAAATCACACAAATACCATTAACCCTTTGGCTGTCGGTAGCGGTTGTTGTCACGATGATTCCTACAGGGATCATCGCGACAAAATGCGCTACCGATAGCCAAAGCATTAAATAATTTTTGTGATCCCTCTCACCCCCCCCCCCCCCACTACCACCCCCTTCTCTGACAGGCCATCGACTGCGTGTACTTTGTTGTATCGATAACGGCATTAGCCTAAATAATACTGTAACTAGCTTTGAGGGTGTGTGTGTGTGTGTGTGTGTGTGTGTCTGTATGTGTGTGTGTGTGTGTGTGTGTGTGTGTGTGTGTGTGTGTGTGTTTGTGCGTGCGTAAGAAAAGTGTCATTAAGGCAAAAGGTTTCGCTGTCATCTTTTCGTTGGCTACAACCACATTAATCATGGTCTTTAGTGGAAGGTGATCTTTTATTTCGGTGGTCGTTCAAAACAGGTTCTACTCAGCTGTATGATTCAGTGATTCTCGTGAGCCTCCCTCACACCCCTATCACCCGACCCCCTCCTCCGCCACGACACTTGCAGATTGATTGCTGTATTGACAGCCTAAATTATATAACTATTATATTTCAATAAATAGATGTAGTTTTGTATGAAATGACGATGGTTCGTGAGAAAATATATACAATATACACCGACGAGCCCAAGAAATGCGACATTATTGGAATCGTCGGAAACGCTGAATATGTCGCATTTCTTGTGCTCTTTACGATACTTTTGACTGACCGACGTGAGAAATATGGTATTTATTTACACACATTTTGCAACGAAAAACATGACTATTGTGTTGCACACATACCGAACAGCATTAAAGACGCGACTACCTATAAGTCCGTGCTAACAAAACGTCAAAATTTATCATCAAGGTTTTCTAATAAAATACAACTTTCAGCTTCATTTGTTTACTGTATAAGGCAAAAACAAGAGAACGTGAGAGGCTGGCTCGGTTCGGATTTTCACTTGCTGGTGCCCGATATTGCCGTCGTTTCATTCAGGGTCCTACAATAAGAGTTCTTCTTTAACAGAAGCCAGACCACAGCAGATTTTCCTCTACTGTCCCAGTTTCTGTTAAAAGGACAGTCTTTGTCTGTCCTAGTCATCCCCTCTACCGCCCATAGGCTGCACATTTGCCATGCACACAACCCAACAACAATCAAGACATCAGCTGTCTCATTTCCTGGCTAGATCCCGTACCAACCCCCCACCCAAACGCAGCCAAAACTGGTACGCACCTGAAATCACTATCCTCACGGCAACTCAAACTAGGCCAGGAAGAGCTCGCTGGTTAAGCCAAGGCTGGTATGAATCAAAACACAAAAACATGCCTGTTATCATCTATAAAAAAAATCAAGCAAATTTGAACATCCCGCCAATCCCAACAAAAACAAAGCAGAAGTTTAAAAAAACAAAAAAAAAAAACAAACAAACAACACATTCCCCACCCCCCTCCCCCAGGATCGAAATCCCCAAATTTTGAAGTTGCCCTCTGAAGGACTGGTATTACAATTCTTGAGACAGATCAGGCATGATAGTTCAAGGGTGACGCCAGAATAGCTTGGCGCTATTCTGACACCGCCCTTGAACTATCATACTCGACCCTTGTCTGCTGTGGTGTGTCGGGACTGAATGAGTTAATCCAAGGCTGGTATGAATCAACGCCGGCACCAAACATGTCTCTTCTCATCTATCAAGAAATTTCAAGCAAATTCGAACATTCTGCCCTTGTACAAAAGCAAGGCAGGAATTCTTTTTAACAACAATGGTCCTCTTACTGTCTGACCTGTACAATCTTTAAAAAAGAAATGTGACTTGTAAATCAGAAGCAGGTCAAAGAGAGCAGGTTCCTGAGGATCTCTGCCTTTTGGGGATATCTGGAGTGTTGTACCCCAAGCTGGTTGTGCGCCCTGATTTCGCTCTCGTTCCTTGTTGGCAGTCGTGCGTTACAAACGCAACCTCGCTAATATATACGGCTCTTACATGTCAGTAGAGCGTCCTGGAGGAATCCACGGAATGCTTGAAGTCCGTGGGCTTGTTGACCTATCTCCGACTTAGAGAAAACCTCTATTGCAAGACTACACAATTTTCATAACACCCTCTAATTCTGATATACGATTCGTATAATGATTGCTTGCAACGACACGTTTTACTCTGCGAAAAGCGACGGAGAACAGTTCGCGTTTTTAATGTGGTTCGGTATATATTCCCGGTGAGCAATAGGTTCTCCGGCCGAAGATGGCCTCGGTTGGCCTTCGTGCAGCTGCTGCACGGCCCAGGGACCTTCTGCTTGCGGGAGGGAGGGGGAGAAGGGGGAGGGGGGACCTCCCACCTCCTGTGTCATTACCCGCTTTTCCGTAACATTTCTTGAACGTGGGGCCATCTTGGTCCTTTGGCGGTCGGTACCGCGCTTTTTGTCGCGATGATTCCGACAGGAAGGGTTATAGTCCGACAGGAAGGGTTATAGTCCGACAGGAAGGGTTATAGTCCGACAGGAAAGGGTTATAGTCCGACAGGAAGGGTTATAGTCCGACAGGAAGGGTTATAGTCCGACAGGAAGGGTTATAGTCCGACAGGAAAGGGTTATAGTCCGACAGGAAGGGTTATAGTCCGACAGGAAGGGTTATAGTCCGACAGGAAAGGGTTATAGTCCGACAGGAAGGGTTATAGTCCGACAGGAAAGGGTTATAGTCCGACAGGAAAGGGTTATAGTCCGACAGGAAGGGTTATAGTCCGACAGGAAGGGTTATAGTCCGACAGGAAGGGTTATAGGCCGGGAATCATCGCGACAAAAAGCGCTACCGACCGCCAAAGGGTTAGACAAAGGTAGTTATGCAAATCAGGCACCACGCTTGAACTATCAAGACTGATCCATGGCTTGCAGCTAGCAAATACGCATAGCCAGTCTATCAAAGCCGCCTTAGCGTGAAAGTCGAAGTTTTTACGTTTCCTGATTGTTAGCTCATTTGCGACGTGCTGCATCCAGATACGCGGCTTTATGCGGCGTATCCGGGTGCACCACGTCTCGAATGAGTTAACACACGTCCACTGAGAAAGCCTAAATTTACTGACGTTTAAAAAAAAATGTTAAAAACACGTTCTATTCACAGGCTTTAACTCGATTCGAGATTGACAGGAAAAAGTAAGCGGAAAATTCAATATTTTTCCTTAAACAAAAACTCTTGTATTTTAGCTGCTATGACGGTAATAGTAATAACTCTGTGTACACAAGAAATGTCCACGTCATGTTATGGTAAACCGCACGTTTTCAATCGTTTGTCGTAATTGTTGAGGAAATTGTCAAACTGGTTTTTCCAGTCAACGATATAGTGCGTTTTCCACTCGTGGAATTCCACTTTCCACTCTTTTTCCATGGACGTTATATCACCTGCAACAGAAAGAAGACAACATTATCACAAAAAAAAAAAAAAAAAAAAGAAAGAAAAAAAAAAGAACTTTATCGTAAAAGGTTCAAACCAACATTTACCCATGAATCTAATACACCATAATTCCTGTCCATTTGTGTGGTCTATTTTTAGGAGGGGCGGATCATTTACCTCGGGGTGGGAGTGGGGGTGGGGGTGGGGGGTTCCAACGTTTTGTTTGGGACCTTCAAGATGACACAAAAGGCCTTCCCGACGCTAGACCTTCTTCCAGTGGCCGACGAAAAATCAAACACGAGGCGTGTGTGTGTGTGTGTGTGTGTGTGTGTGGGGGGGGGGGGGGTAGAGGAAGAAATCCACTCGCCCAAATATCAAACAACAGGGGGGAAGGGGGGGGGGGGGGAGCGTGTGTATGTGTGAGTGCAGACTCGCCAAAAAAATCAAATAGGGAGGAGGGGGGAGGGGGGGGGGGGAGGAACGCGCGCGCGCGTGTGTGTGTGTGTGTGTGTGTGTGTGTGTGTGTGTGTGTGTGTGTGTGCGTGTGCGTGTGCGTGTGCGTGCAGACTGTCCCCAAAAAATCAAATAGGTGTGTGTGGGGTGGTGGGGGTGGTGGGGGTGGGTGGTGGTGGTGGGGGGTGGTGGTGGGGTGGTGGGTGGGGGGTAGGGTGCTGGTGGTAGTGGTGGTGGGGGGGGGGGGGGGCAAAAAGGGACTTCGTTATAGCATTTTAAACTATTTTGGGGAGGGGGGGGGGTGGCGGAACCCCTAGGATCCCCCCCACCCCCCCTGATCCGCCCCTGTTTAGCACAGTCGAGGACTGCTGCATTCGGAGACTGGCTTAACCCCTTCACTGCCGAGAACAACTTAACACCGCCTAACCGCAAGAGGTATAGATCCTCATGAGCCCCCGCAGGTGCGGGGGCTCATGAGGATCTATGCCTCTTGCTGACACCACTTTGTGTCAATGTTCCTGGGACGGCCGACAGTCTGCGACCCCTGGCAGTGACCAGGTGAAAGCGTGTCCCGATGCGGTGCGCCACGAATGAGCTATCCGGTGAAATCCGCGTTAGAACAGTCAGTACAACTTTAAGCCTTTGGCTGTCGGTAGCGCTTAAATCATATGTCGGGGGCATAAACCATATAAGTTTTGTCTGATGCCAAGAGTGTTAACTCTTTTTAACTGAGACTTACAGGTTATTTAATAAATTGAATGAGTGAATGATGATGCCGTGTGTTCTATGGGCAGACAGTGTAGTTCCCCATGAGGGATTAATAAAGTATTATTGTATTGCATTGTATTATCGTATTGTATTGTATTGTCACTTTAGCGGCGCAATTTTGCGAGAGGCGAATGACACGCCAAGGTGACTCCTGAATCGACCTGGCGTGGGGAACGATTTTGGCGTGATGCACCGGTAAACAAACATAACGGGGAAAGTAATGAACGTAAATCAGTAAATAGTAAAACAGTGAACTGATGGCAGACGTTTGTTCGGAAACCAGAAACAGGTCAAAACTGCACGTGCGTCGACGAAAACAGTGGATTTAAAACCCGGACAAACATTAATCCATTGTTTTTTCGAAACAGAAGTAGTTCAAAATTAAACGTGTCTGGACGAAAGAAGTGGATTAAAAGCCTTCTAATCCACCCTTTTCCGGCGAAACACGTGCAATGTGCAATTCGGCAGACCTAAATCGTCTGCTATTCACAATAATGTCATATGTTGATTTTCAAGAGAAAATGAATGCTAGGTATACACGAGTAACTGTTAAATTGTTTACAGGTTAGCAAGGTGAAGGACATATCCACCAAACAATGCAAAATGTTAGCCTTACTTGTCATAGTGTTGCATTCCTCCATGGGTCCAAGCATCCAGTATATAGTTTCATGCACTCCAAAACTGGGTTATTGCACATGCGCAATGGCAGTCGGCGGCATGCAAGCTCGTTCAATCCGTGTTAGAACAGTCAGAACAACTTTAACCCTTTAGCTGTCGGTAGCGCTTTATGTCGCGATGATTCCTGTAGGACTATAACTGTTCCTGTAGGAATCACCGCTACAAAAAGCTCTACCGACAGCCAAGGGGTAAAAATGAGCTCACTCCAGACGTGCCGCATCCTCATTCGGCCGCAAAAAGCGAATGCCGCGCGTCTGGAATGTGTTAATAAATACTCATGCATGTCGGCCTGTGAGTTACACAATTGCATGGACACATCGTTAGTCATTAAGGTGTTGAAGCATCTATAATATAATATAATATAATATAATATAATATAATATAATATAATATAATATAATATAATATAATATAATATAATATAATATAATATAATTATTAGTGATATTATTTAGGCTGGGGAATCAGCTCAAAGCGCCGAGGACTAAACCCAACACGCACGCTCACGTGAAGCGCACGCATTCATTTTAAAGACAAACACAGTACAAGACAAACACAGGACATTCACGTGGTACGAAGGGTCAGCTCAGCTACTGAGGTTTCGAAATTTTGATCGCTTGAATTTGAAATTTATAAGAGTGGCCTGAAACCGGTATCAAAGCGGACAGGGGAGAGGGGAGTGGGGAGGAGGGGTGGGGGGGAGAGAGAGAGAGAGAGAGAGAGAGAGAGAGAGAGAGAGAGAGAGAGAGAGAGAGAGAGAGAGAGAGAGAGAGAGAGAGAGAGAGAGAGAGAGAGAGAGAGAGACAGAGACAGAGACAGAGACAGAGACAGACAGAGACAGAGACAGACAGAGACAGACAGAGAGAGCCGAGACAGAACCTTGGACCTTGGCCCCAATGAACACATTCGAGACGTGTCGCATCCGGATTCGCGACTTTATCCCACAAATCCAGTTGCGGCACGTCTCGAAAGAGTTAACGGTGACACTTACAGGAGGACAAAAGCCCAACGCCGAAACCGGGATACGAACCTCGCACCTTTAACATAGGTGGCAGACACTTACGTTGCGTCACGGACCACCCCTGCGTCACGGACCCCAGCCATTTAGTGTGACTGTAGGCCAATAAGGTATTGACCAGTTTGGATTAAATTGATCTAAACTGACTACACGTTATTGTCTATTAAACGACACGCAGTTTTAGCCAATAAGGTATTGGCCCATTCAGTGTCATCTAGTAACGTACAGGCCCATTCAGTGTCATCTAGTAACGTACAGACCCATTCAGTGTCCGCCAGTAACGTCTTGGTCCATTTAGTGTCATCCATTAAGGTCTTGGCCCATTTAGTGTCATCCATTAAGGTCTTGACCCACAACTTCAGCGAATAACGTTCTGACACGTTTAGTATCAGCTAATAACGTCTTGATCAAATTTTGGTTGTCTGCGGCGGAGCTCGGAATGTAGAAGGGGAATTCCAAAAGCATTGAGATGGAAATCAGTGCAGTGATCAGATTTACCGCAAAAAAAAAAAAAAAAAAAAAAAAAAAAAAAAAAAAAAAAAAAAAAAAAAAAAACCGACACAGGCGTTCAGTATTGAATTATCACATTCGCCTTTGAGACACCACAGTAAGCGATGGAATGGAGATATGACGCCACAATGGGAGAGGGCTCGGCTCTGATAGTTCATGAGTAGCGCTAGATTGGCTTAGATCTCTCATGGCTGGTGGCAAAACCTTGAATGACGCCTTCGCTATTTGCGAAATTCGTTTTCAGGCGTGCGAATGGTCCCCTAACTCTTTGGCTGTCGGTAGCGCGTTTTGTTGCGATGATTCCTGAAGGAATCCTCGCGACAAAATGCGCTACCGACATCCAAAGGGTTAAAACGGATTATAGCATATCGACAGTGTAACCGGGAACTCTCGTATCTTGTGTCAGGTACGAGTTTTCAAAGTTACAACGAGAAAAATGCGGCACCCGCCACCATCAACTGGAGGTCCACACCGCCTTCTCTAACTAACCCTTACACGTTTTGTAGGCTTCTGAGACTCTGTGCTCTTGCTGGCCACATTGCGCCGCACGTGCTTCTCAACAAAAGACAGAAAAAAGTTGGTCGTGAAAGACGGTGTAAAGTGTAATTGCCACTCCATCTGCATTATTGTCGCATGCGCCCACCGTGTTATAGACCTGTCACACAGAGGAGCGTGCATTCGTGACCGTCCGACAGTTTGTGAAGTGAGAATCAATCGGCCCATAAGCCAGTCTCAGGCCGAACGCCCTGCCACTCTTTCGTGTGAGGGACACTTACAGTTAGTGCGGCCGTGCGGTAAGATGCAGGCCGGGCCTAAAATGTTCCAAGAGGTCCTGTTGGTCCTCTTGTAATGTAGCATTTCTGTGCTCTAATTTTTTTTTCATCTTCTCATTACTGTTTATTTTGCACTCTGCCCCCCCCCCCCCCCCTGTCGTTTCCCATTGGTCCTCGGGCCCACGACGGCCGCAATGGGCCCGAAGATGGTTGATTGGTTAGTTCGGGGTTTAACGTCCACGGCACCGAAGTGATAATGGACGGCCCTGACGGGCGGGTTATGGGGGACAGGGAAATCTGTTGCCTATGGAGTACGACCTGAACACTGATCAACTCAGGCGCACTCCAACTGTGCCACTTTGATTTACCAGGACCTTTCAACGGACAAAATCTTTAATTTCTTGAGAGAATGCAATATTTTTAACAAGATCTGAGCATTCATAGACTGAGAGTCTGTAGACATTTCATTTAAAGACTCGTGCGACATTTTAGCCTGACATATTTTAAATCTATATTTACATCTTGTCTTAAGACCTTGCTTTTAGTCTGGCTGGCCAGCTTTTTACCCATCCAGCCGTGAGATGGCCTTAAACCCCAATAACTACTATTGAACAAATCCGTTTTTTCCCCCTTGATTGTGAGTCCAGCTACCGGGGCCGGGACGGGATTCGAACCCACGACCCGGCGATTTCCCTTCGCTCTTCTGCTCCGACGTTTAACCGCCTGAGCTATTTCGGACTCTTGGGCCCGAAGACTTTTTGCTACTGGGGTTATTAGTTTTGCAGTTGCAGCAACGGCAGGTGTGGATTTTGGCAGTGTCACTGGCTGTGTTGAATACATTTGCAGGTGAAAAATACCCATTCATTAATTCGTTATATACTAATCACGATAAAGTAAGCACCACCTTGGAAATTGTCACGATTTCACAGAAGCGCAACTAGGTCTAATTTTTAAGACTTTGGGAAGTTTTAGACAAGACTGTAGACAAACTGGAAACTTGACAGAGTTGCACATATTATAAAATCATGACCATTATTTCAAAGTGGTCCTTTTTGCTTTCGGGTGGGTAGCGTAATATCTGGAAGTGGCGCTGTTACGGCTGTCTTTTCTTTGTTACATTTATTTATTTATTTATTTATTTACTTACTTATTTATTTATGTATTAATTTATTTATAATTAATTAGTGAGTTAGTTTTCAACTGTGACGGTAATCGGTGAAGATTCGGCTTTTCTCCAACAGGATGTAAAAAAATCACGAATTTGCTCCACCACATACATTATCGCGGACCCTGGCAGCCTACGGGGGCCCAAGAGGATCTATGCCTGTTGCAGAATGCAAATGGGCGGCGGCCTCTCGGTGACTGTAACTCGATGACAGAGTTCGATGAATAATAAACGAATCTTGCGTGGTCCCCTTATTGGCCTGTCTCGGCTCGTCTCGTCTCGTCTCGTCCAATGCTTTTCATTGCGCATGTTCTGTTTTTCGCCTGCTGAAAGAAAATAATATTGTCCGCCATGGTTGTGCACCTAGGTTTGTTCACGTTCATGTTCCAAGGCGCAGTTCTATCACCAGATTCATTTCACGGTGTTGGAAACTTGTATTATCCGGGACAATAAAAGTAATACAACGGGAATGCATGGCGCTATGAAATTTGTCACACCTCAAACGAAATTGCTCTGCGTGTAATCGAGGATTGGGGTAAGTCGAACTGACAAACAAACAAACAAACAAACAAACAAACAAACAAACAAACAAACAAACAAACAAACAAACAAACAAACAAACAAACAAACAAACAAACAAACAAACAAACGATCGAAGGAACGAACTAAGGAACAAAGGAACAAACAAACAAACAAACAAACAAACAAACAAACAAACGAACGAACGAAGGAACGAAAAAATAATGTCAGGGATCCTTAACTCATTCGAGACGAACGGCATCCTGACACGCGGCTAAAGCCGCGTATCTGGATGCCGTTCGTCTCGAATGAGTTAAGATGGATATCCCTTACCGATCTGAATGTCGTTATTTATAAGGACTTAACAAAAATGAAAAGTGCATGTCGGAGTGCCGCCATGTCATCCAACACTCGATATCTGGCGCGTTTATAACAGGAGGGGACACAATCGGAACCATGCATCTTGTTACGAGGGGGTTCGCATAGACATAGTCATAGACATAATAATAATAATAATAATAATAATAATAATAATAATAATAATAATAATAATAATAAAAAAAATAAAAATAATAATAACAATAATGACATACAATACTACTACTTCTACTACTACTGCTAACAATAATAATAATAATAATAATAACACTATATTATTATTATCATCATCATCATCATTATTGTTATTATTGTTGTTATTATTATTATTATTATTATTATTATTATTATTATTATTATTATTATTATTATTATTATTATTATTATTATTATTATTGCAATATTATTATTATTATTATTCCTACGTCGTACGACCAAACAGGTTAGTGCACGCACCATGTGACCATGTAAAAAAACAAACAATTAAGCAAACAAAAAACCACGCTGTATCGATTTCCTTGTAGCACAATACGTGACGAGTTATGACCTCATTTCGACTCCTTGAGCACCAGTTCAGTTCGGCAAACAGATCAAAAACACACGCTAAAGACCGAAGCTTCTTAACATAGCTCGAAACGATACGCACTTTAGAGCTGGGTGTTTTTTTTTTTTTTTTTTTTTTTTTTTTTTTTTTTTTTTTTTTAACTCATTCTACCCCAAAACCGAAATCCTTAAACTTTGCCGTTGTCCTCTGAAGACTGCATTGCAGTGCAGGACACAGATCAACCATGATAGTTCAAGGGTGATGCCAGAATAGCTTGGCGCCCATAGGCGCCAAGCTATTCAGGCATCACCCTTGAACTATCATGGTCGATCCTTATCTTCCTGTGGTGTGTCTGGGGTAGAATGAGTTAAGACGACAGCATCCAATTTTCAACGACTTTGTCCTTCGACTGAAACGCTCCAGACTAAAGAAAGAAAATGGCGCGCACAAGGCCCGTCTCACATGATCGTCGCTTCAATGCCGAATCCTAACATAACGTAAGCATTTTATTTGAGTGAAAAACAATTGGGGAAAAACACCACCACCACCAACAGCAACAACAACAACAACAACAACAACAACAAAACAACAACAACCACAACAACAACCCTTTCACCACATTACGCTGACGACATTACGCAGACAAAGCGGCTGGAAACATTGTTTAAAAAAAAAAATGTCGAATTGAAACTGAGCGGTTTAGTCATTCCGACCGCAGGCTCCCGGTCAGAACATGTATTGAGGTCAAATAGCGCGAGCCGCCGCCTTGCACTGCACCCTTTCATCAACTTGAGTAATTTTACGAGTATGGCGGAGGAATTACCCTTTGGCTGTCGGTAGTGTGTGTGTGTGTGTTTTTTTTTTGTCGCATGGTTCCTGCAGGAAGGGTTAGAGTAGGGTCCTACAGGAAGGGTTAGAGTAGGATCCTGCAGGAATCATCGCGACAAAAACCACTACCGACAGCCAAAGAGTTAAAACAAATACGTTATTGGGAGCCTAGGCTTGCTTATACTTATTATTACATGCGTACAAGATGCAAGATACACTTTTTAACCATTTGGCTGTCGGTAGCTTTTTTTTTTTTTTGGTTGTCGCGATGATTTCTACAGGAATCATCGTGGAAAAAAGCTACCGACAGTCCACGGGTTAACTCATTCGCGACCAACCGCATCCGGATGCGGCTGGCCGCGAATGAGTTAAGATCAGTCATGATACAATGTTGCAAGTGATACGCTCATGGATACAAACAGGTTAGGACTGGAGTGTGTGTTTACAGTCAGTCATTATGTGAGACATTCTTGGGAACGTGACTGTTAGAGGGTTAGGGAGGAATGCTTTGTTTCCATCGCACAATAGAAGATTTCCGGAAATCAGAAATAGGTCAGCGTTTCGAAAGAAAACAGTGGATTAAAAGCCAGGACAAACATGCAAAATTTTCGCATCTTTATCCGGGCTTTTTAATCCACTGTTTTCGTCGAAACGCGTCCAATTCTTAGAAATTCTTCTGATTTCCAGAAAAAAGACTATCACAAGACTGTCGCGGGGAGTGTATCCCCGATGACTTACTGGTGCCAGCCACTAGGTTGGGGAGGTAGTGGTGCCAGAAAGCGCACTGCTGTGCCCGCACCCCGCGGTGATGGGGCTGCCACCCGTTCCGCAGCATGTCTATGCTCAGGTTGAGGTATTTTCTCTCGTGCATGCGGTACTCGGGCCACTCTTGCATAGATAGCTCCCCGGGGCCGTGGTTCGGATCCCTGAAACAAACCAAATCATTTGTGTTGTAATTATTCACCAGGTTTAGTAGTGCCATCTGACGCAAATTGCGTTTCTGCGGCCATCTTTGTCGATTTAGGTCCAAAAAGCCTTTGTCGTCCCAGAAACGTGGATTCAAAGTGGTTTCAGCAAGAGGCACAGATCCTCATGAGTCCCCGCAACTGCGGGGGCTCATGAGGATCTGTGCCTCTTGCAGTCGGGTGGTGTCCACATTTTCTTGGCACTCAACGGGTTAATGAGTCGTGTTGTAATAGACGTTGTTCGGACATCAGAATCAGGTCACACTTGCACGTGTTTCGACGGAAACAGTGGATGGAAAGCCCGGACGGACAAACGTGTGATTCCGTATGTTTATATGGGGCTTTTAAATCCATTTAATCTACTGCTTTCGCAGTCCCAAAAATTTATTTCTCCCAAAAATTATTTTGCTCTCCAGAAATATTCGCCAAAAATATGCTGTTCTCCAAAAACATTTCGTTCTCGAAATAAAAAATGAAATATATCAATTCACAAATATATTCGTCCAAATTTTGTTTACTCCAAAACGATTGAAAAGAGAAGGGGAGGGGGTGGGTGGGGTGGAGGGGGATGGGGATGGGCTGGAGAGGGGGGTGCGTGGAGGGGTTGGGGGGGGGGGAGGAGGCAGCGTATACTCTGGTTTCTACGTCATTGTCTTGTTGATCGAAATTAAAGCTTCACGCCATAGGGGACCCATGATAGTAGCTTTGACTAATGCAAATCCACTGCGCCACCGCGTGCGCGCCAGCGCCTATAATACTAAGCTCAAGACAAAGTACGTATTTTGTCTTGAGCTTAGTATAGGCGCTGGCGCGCACACGGTGGCGCAGTGGATTTGCATTAGTCAAAGCTACTATCATCGGTCCCGTATGCTTCACGCGCCTCAACTGGACACTAGTCGATCGTCCTGCTGGATGTATATACTTGTGAAAAATCGCCCCCCCCCCCTACCCCCCCTCACCCTCATCCCCTTTCTGGTGAAAATAAATCTACGTCTCGAATTGTAAGGAGCCCAAGAAAGAAAAAACACCCATGCTTATATACCGTAACCCTTTGGCTGTCGGCAGCGTTTTTTGTCGCGAAGATTCCTGCAGGAATCTTCGCGACAAAAAAAGCTCTACCGACAGCCAAAGGATTAATCCTTTTCGCTGCCAATGATCATGACTGATTTTTCGCTGCCAATGATCATGACTGATTTTTGGCGTCTGAAAGGACTCAGCACTGACCGACTCTGATTCGCGTGATGAACACATGCGACAAAACCGCAGCATTCAGAACATAGCACCAACAAGAGATATATGCCCTAAAGTGCCCCCGCGACTGCGGTAAGTTAGTGCGACTGCGGGGGCTCATGAGGGTTTATGTCTCTTGCAGCTGGGTAGAGTTCGACTCAGTTGCCCGGCAGTTAGAGACTTTTGTGCTCGTTGTTTAGCTGCGGACAGCTGCGAAGGGTCACCTCACGGGAATCTATAGCTTTTGTTAAAATTTAGCAACGTGAGAGTTCATGGTTAGTTCGGGGTTTAATAACGTCCACGGCACCGAAGTGATAATGGACGGCCCTGAAGGGCAGTTATGGGGGACAGGGAAATCTATTGCCTCCGCGGAGTACGACCTGAACACTGATCAAATCAGGCGCACTGCAACTGTGCCACTTTGATATACCAAGACCTTTCAACAAACATTCTGTGGAACAAGTCCGTCTTTCCCCCCCTGGATTGCGAGTTCAGGTACCGGGGCCGGGACGGGGATTCGAACCCACGACCCGGCGATTCCCTTCGCTCTCTTGCTCCGACTCTCAACCGCCTGAGCTATTTCGGACTCTTAGTGCGTGTTCATAAAATACACGTACATGATAATAGCTCCGGTTCAAGTCCTCCCTTCCCCCCTTGCTGAGAACGCAGCGTACTCAGGGAAGTGAACGGAGCGTGCTTGTTCCTGCTCAGCAGGAAAGAAAAGCGCGGGCTGTGCGTTAACCCATTGTGTCCCAAGTACAAAATACCCACATTTGGAGTTGTTCTCCGAGGACTGCGTTACAATTAACAAAACAGATCGACCATGATAATTTAAGGGTGGTGCCAGAATAGCTTGGCGCCTATGGGCGCTGTCCGTGGTGCAGTGGTTAAGGCGCCTGCCACCAATGCCAAAGGTGCGAGGTTCGAAAACGGGTTCCGGCGTCGGACTTTTCTCCTCTGGTAAGTGCCACCGTTAATTCGGGCGGACCGTCGGGGGTTCTTTCTCCGGGTACTCCGGTTCTTCCACCCCACCCCCTCCCCCACACACCGGTTTTAGGCCACTTTACAAATTTCAAATACAAGCGATCAAAAATCTCTGTAACTTCAGTAGCTGAACTGGCCCTTCGTCTGTCTTGTACTGTGTTTGTCTTAAATGGCGTAAATCCGTGTCTGTTACGTGAGTGTGCGTGTTGGGTTTCAGTTCGCGGCGCTTTGAGTCGATTTGCCCAAAAATTGAGAAAAAGCACCTGTATAATAACGGTATTATTATTATCACCCTTGAACTATCACGGTCAATCTACATCTTTCTGTGGTGTGTCGGGACTGAATGAGCTCGGAGTGATGAGAGGCTCATGAAAGTCTGCGCTGCTTGTCACCGTAGGAACGTCAGTGTACCACCGTCTCCGTTCATTCACCAGACTATTTTGGACGTGTCTCCACACGCGGGTCCACACATAGCCTCCGGCGGTTCCGTCCCGATTTGGCGCGTCCGCACCATGTGCCGGCACAAGGCCATCAGGCCGTCGTGGGCCACGGTTGACCCGCGCACTGTCTCAGTGTGCCCCACATCGGCCTGAGGACCTTTCCATCAGCACGCGTACTACGTCCGAGACCAAGCATGGGAACCAGTGGAACCTTCCAGCAGACAAGCTCGAATTATTGGTCGATCAGGTTTCCCAAAACTCGCTCTCAGGCTTTTGAGGAGAGAGAGATGATGATGATGATGCATCTTTTATTGCAGGATAAAGCTATTAGGCAACGCAATGCCTGTTTACAAGCTGTCCTGAGAGAGAGAGAGAGAGAGAGAGAGAGAGAGAGAGAGAGAGAGAGAGAGAGAGAGAGAGAGAGAGAGAGAGAGAGAGAGAGAGAGAGAGAGAGAACACGATCTGCAAGAGCATAGATCCTCATGAGGAGACCAGTTTGTATCCATGTCAGTTGTGGACAGTTGTAGCTTTAATCGTTGAATGAGTAAATATTTCGAGTAAATAACATATTCAAGCATGTTGGTTCTTCACCATCACAAGATCAGTAGCGACGGAATTGCGGGACACTTGTTTGTCTGCCTATTTTGAAAAAGCGATTTTTGCCCGAAATAGTAATAAACCGTGTTGTAGCTGTCGTTTCTGGGCGTGTTCCTTTCTCCGTGGGGTTCTTCTCTGCATTTTACACGCTTGACAGTCCCCTTTTTGGTCTGGATTATAAAAAAAATCAACTAATTAGCATTTTTGTTTGTAATTTGTTATGTGAGGGACATTTGCAGGGTGTTCTGATAAGTGTCCTTCAGTTACATAACGCGGGCACATACGGCAAGTTGTCAAGTCAAATTTCAGCTAATTCAAACTACAGTTGTTCGGGGGTAACACCACTCAGGTTTATGTGGCGTCTTGAAAGGAATCAGGCCAGTCTGGCACTGCCCTTGAACTATGATCGCTGATCCATCTCTTCCTAATAGTACACGGCCTCAATAGAAGCATCCCCAAGTTACGCAGGTCATTATTACGCTTGATGGATTGACCATGATAATTCAAGGGTAGTGCCAGATGAGCTTGGCGCCTGAAGGCGCCAACCTCATCTGGCACTACCCTTGAATTATCATGGTCGATCCAACATGTGGTTGCCACGATTTTACATGCAAATTATGTGTGGTCCTAACTTTGACGCTGCGAACAGGATAGGATAGGATATCGCAGGCGGGTGTTGAGTTTGCCAAGCTTCCTATTACGAACGCTTGTCACTCTATTTACGCTAGTAACTGGTATAACACGCGCGCGCACACACATACACACACACACACACACACACACACACACACACACACACACACACACACACACACACACACACACACACACACACACACACACACACACACACACACACACACACACACACACCTGCGTCTCTTCCGTTTTTTCCAATCCGCGCTTTGGCGCCACTCACCCAAACCCCGTGAATAGATCAATTCACGTCAGCCTACATTAAAATACTCTACGATTTCCGACTCTCCATCAACCACACATTAAGAGTCTTCCTCTAGGCCGAAACGGCTTCTTGATCCAAAGAAAACCTGAGTACAGGGGAGCCTGCTCTGTGTGTGTGTGTGTGTGTGTGTGTGCGCGCGCGCGCGTGTGTGATGGTGTGTGTGTGTGTGTGTCTCTCTCTCTCTCTCTCTCTCTCTCTCTCTCTCTCTCTCTCTCTCTCTCTCTCTCTCTCTCTCTCTCTCTCTCTCTCTCTCTCTCTCTCTCTCTCTCTCTCAGACAAACGTGAAACGACGCTAAATTGTATCCTCCAGCAAAGTCTCGATGAAGTGTCAGATTGGTGTGCGCAAAATCGCGCCATGCTAATCAGTACTTCTAAAACCAAAAGCATGTTGATAACAACCCGCCAAAAGCGTCAGCTACATCCTGCCCCTCTGAAACTGTCACTTGGCAATAAACCTATCCAACAAGTATCCAGGCACCGCCTACTGGGAGTTGTAATTGACGACCAGCTGAACTGGTCGCCACATATCGACAGTTTGTGCAAAACCTTGTCCAGGAATGTATTTCTGCTATCTAAACTTAGACATATTCTTAGTACAAAGTGCTGTACATTGTTCTTTCACGCACACATTAAAAGCCACTGTGACTATGCGTCCTCTTTGTGGGACGAATGCAGTGAACTTCATTTAAAAAAAACTAAACTCGCTGTATCGTCGTTCAGTTAAGTTAATTATTCCTAACCCTATTTCCACGGCTGAGAAAATAAAATCCCTTGGCCTGCTTACACTGAAGGAACGACTCAAATTTAACAAATGCGTCCTCATGCACAAAATATTTCATTATCAAGCCCCGGAATATCTGCGCATGATATTTAACTTCAGCCCTCGGCATCAACAACATACGAGGAATGACTTGCTTCACTTACCCCGCCCACAGATAGATCTCTACAAGTCAAGCCTTCTATTTTCTGGTAGTTCTGTCTGGAACTCATTGCCATTAAACATTAAATCATTTTGCGATAAAACCCATTTTAAACGTGCATTGCACACTCACTTCCAATCAGCGTGACTTCACATTTTGCCATATAAAAATAATTCTGCCGATAACACGTAAACGTCAAATATTTTTCTCTTTCTCCTTAAATTTGCTACCTGATCATCTATTGTCTTGTCGGTGTCACTATACGCTATTGATGCTGCTGATTCTATGACACTGTCTTAGATGAGTATAATATTAATGCTGTGCACGCGTTTCGTTCTCTTGCTTTTTGCATCGGAGGCAGTTACAAATTCTCATTGTGTTTTTTTCCCGTAGTTTTTCTTCCTCTTCTTCTTCTTCTTCTTATTATTATTATTGTTAGTATTTGCATGCTCTGTTTATTTTCCTGTTATGTTGTTTGTTTACAGGACAGCTTGTAAGTTTGTTTACAGGACAGCTTGTAAGACAGGCATTGAGTTGCCTAATAGCTTTATCCTGAATAAATAAAGATTCATCATCATCATCATCATCTCTCTCTCTCTCTCTCTCTCTCTCACTCTCTCTCTCTCTCTCTCTCTCTCTCTCTCTCTCTCTCTCTCTCTCTCTCTCTCTCTGTGTGTGTGTGTGTGTGTGTGTGTGTAAGGTTTATCCCCGATTTTCAGGGATGGATGGACTTGAAACTATTGTAGTGCCTGAAGCTGACTCTCTTGACTGCTGCTGACATCATCGTTCGACGAAAAAGACGCGTAACCACAGGTCTGATCCACCGAGCGGTATCGGTCGTCATTAGCAGTCAAAGGGTTAACAATTTTGGCTCTTGCGCTTTTCGTGGCGATGATTCCTGCAGGAATCATGGCCACAAAAAGCGCTACCGACAACCAAGGATTAAAGCGTCATGCTTCTACTGCTAAAGGCTATCACACCAGGCCAGTCAATCGGTAATCTCTTTAAACTGTATCACGGTCACGTGAACAACAACCCCACGCCGTACCGCCCCACAACTTGACTACACAGTGCAAATATAGCTGACTATTCTGGAACTTGAGCACACGACATTGGCGCACGTAAGAAAGTCGTTTCTGAGTGGCCATACCTGGCGTCCAGAAAAAAGGCAGCAACTCTCTCTCTCTCTCTCTCTCTCTCTCTCTCTCTCTCTCTCTCTCTCTCTCTCTCTCTCTCTCTCTCTCTCCCCCCCCCCCACTCCCCCAACCCACCTCTCTCTCTTTCTCTCTGTACTGGCCTCGATACGATTTTGTGTGTGTGTGAGGTCAAAACGTGCACGCCCTGAAAACTGCTGTAATCCCCCCCCCCACCCACACACACTCACACACAAACACACGTACACACTTCCCAACGTTGAATCGCGCCATGAAAACCGTCCTTTGTCATCCCCGTAAGTAGTTATACTTCGCGCCCTGAAAACTCCAGGGTCATTTTTCTCTGGAGCGGTCATACCTCGCATTCTCAAAACCCCTCAGTCATTTCCTCCACAGGGGCCATAACTTGCTCCCTGAAACCATTTATTCCCTCTAGAGCGGTCATACCTCGTGCCCTCAAAACACCACTGCCATTTCATCTAAAGCGGTCATACCTCGTGTCCTCAAACCCCTACTGTCATTCCCTCTAGAGCGGTCACACCTCGCGTCCTGAAATCCCCACTGTCATTCCCTCTAGAGCGGTCACACCTCGTGTCCTCAAACCCCCCATTGTCATTCCCTCAAGAGCGGTCACACCTCGTGTCCTCAAACCCCCATTGTCATTCCCTCAAGAGCGGTCACACCTCGTGTCCTCAAACCCCCCATTGTCATTCCCTCTAGAGCGGTCACACCTCGTGTCCTCAAACCCCCACTGCCATTCCCTCCAGAGTGGTCACACCTCGTGCCCTAAAATCACACTGTCGCTCCCTCTAAAGCGGTCACACCTCGTGCCCTCAAAGCCCCACTGCCATTCCCTCTTCAGCGGTCACATCTCGTGCCCTAAAACCCACACTGTTGTTACCTCTAGAGCTGTCACACCTCGTGCCCTCAAAACCCCACTGTCATTCCCTCTAGAGCGGTCACACCTCCCTCAACCCCCTGCTGTCATTCCCTCTAGAGCGGTCACAGCTCGCGTCATGAAACCCCCACTGTCATTCCCTCTAGAGCGGCCATACCTCGTGCCCTCAAACCGCACTGCCATTCACTCTACAGCAGTCACACCTCGTGCCCTGAAACCCCACTGTCGCTCCATCTAAAGCGGTCATACCTCGTGCCCTCAAAAACCTCTACATCGGTCACACCTCGTGCCCTGAAACCCCACTGTCACTAGAGCGGTCATACCTCGTGCCCTCAAAACCCCACTGCCATTCCCTCCACATCGGTCACACCTCGTGCCCTGAAACCCCACTGTCATTCCCTCTAGAGCGGCCACACTTCGTGCCCTCAAAAGGATACTGTCATTCATTCCCCCAAAACGGTCATATCACGCTTCATCAAAAACTCACTGACATTCCCTCTAGAGCCGCCATACCTCGTGCACTGAAAACCCCATTGTCCTTCCCTTCGAGGGAATGCCAATGCGGTTTTTAGGGCTCGAGGTATGACAGCTCAAAAACCATTCCCTCTAGAGCAGTCATACCTCGTGCCCTAACCCCTCCCCTCCTGTCATTTCCTTCCAGGGAATGACAGTGAGGTTTTCAGGGCTCGAGGTATGACAGCCCAAAAACCATTCCCTCGAGAGCAGTCATACCTCATGCCCTCAGGGCGCGAGGTATGACCGCTCAAAAGCGATAAACCTTTGACTGCATGGCCTCGCAGTGGACGTTGAGACACAAGATGGGTGAGCGAGAAAGTAAAGAAGGCTTGGAGGACCTCGCGATCAATGTCACCACTCCAAACAGATCAATGCCACAAACTTTCCCCTGCTATTTGTGCTCGCGACCCCATCTTGTGTGTGTGTGCGTGTGTTTTTTTTCTCCCTTGCTTCTGTAACCTTTGTCGGAGGCCGTCTGAATTGATGTACAATTTCACTGCAGTTTCCTGCTATTTGCGTCTGTCGCTGCGGCCTCTCTGTCTTTTTAACCGGCATTCGAGACAGGGCAGAAAGCAAGGGCACGCCTCTCTCTCTCTCTCTCTCTCTCTCTCTCTCTCTCTCTCTCTCTCTCTCTCTCTCTCTCTCTCTCTCTCTCTCTCTCTCTCTCTCTCTCTCGCTCTGTGCTCATGTTTAATGGTTTGTATTGAATCTGCTGTGTTACACTATAAGTGTATACGGCCAATATCACGGACGGGTAATTTTATAATTTCCCTTAATATGAAAATAACGAGGGTATAATTTAGTAACACGGGCAGAGCACGGAGAGGGTAATGGCACGGTCCACTTTAGCTACCACAAGCTCACGTAAAGTTGACAAGTGGCCGGCCCTACTAAGCTGGGACTAATGAATGATAATTTCGAGTGGAAATACATCAAGCTCACTTTAGCGGTCACGAAGCGGGCAGTAGCGAACTGGGAGCTGGGACTAATGAATACATAATGAGCCCACTTTAGTAGTGAAGAACACAGACTACTGTTGACGAGGAATAATTATGGGAGTCAGTAATAGGTTCCTGGTCAGCTAAGGGTCAGAGGGCGCTGTTCACCAAAGCAGATGGGGGATATTGTGGATGACAGTAATGGCTCCTTTGACCTCTAGGGTCAGGGGGCGCTGTCCACCAGAGCAGATGTGGGATATTAGGGACGACAGTAATAGCTCCTTTGACAGATAGGGTCAGGGGACGCTGACCACCATAATAGATGGGGAATATTATGGGTGACAGTAATAGCCCCTTTGACTGATTGAGACAAAGGGGCGATGCCCTCCAGAACGTGTATATATAGTGGGGGGAAACACCAGATAGGGGGAGAGCTCACAACGAAGGGAACGAGATAGATAGAGGGAGAGCTCACAACGAAGGGAACGAGATAGATGGAGAGAGAGCTCACAACGAAGGGAACGAGATAGATAGAGAGAGCTGGGGAGCAAGAGACCGAGCTCCAGATTTTCGCCATTTCGTATGTCATGCTGGTAGGTTGGTTGTGCCCAACCTATTAGACCCACGATGACCAAGAAATAAAAGACTCTTCTGGGAACACTCTTGTCTGGCTGCGTCTTCCATCAACAACACCTTGCGTGTGGCTGCGGTAGTGTAACACTACCTATCTTCTTATTTTGGTGCCGTGACCAGGATCTCGGAACGGGAAGAAACAAAGCAACGAAGCAATAGAAAACTAGACTATCAGCACCAAATCGACAGCCAACGACGCAAGGGTGGAAGAGCAGACCAGAAAGAGAAGAGAAGAGTCAAGCCAACAACAAGAAAATAGAAGAGAAGAGTCAAGCCAGCAACCCGAAGAGAAAAGCAGAGTTCGAGCCCACATCAAGAAAAACAGAGTTCGAGCCCACTTCAAGAAAAGCAGAGTTCGAGCCCACTTCAAGAAAAGCAGAGTTCGAGCCCACTTCAAGAAAAGCAGAGTTCGAGCCCACGTCAAGAAAAACAGAGTTCGAGCCCACGAGACGTCCGCGACTCATTCAAGACCAACAGCCGAAAGGATAATAATAATAATGCATAGCATTTATATGGCGCATTTCTCATATTTGTAATATAACTCAATGCGCAGAATGTAGCCGCGAACTGAACCCAACAAGCAAGCTCACGTGAATCACACGCATTCACTCACACACTGTACGTAAACACAGAACATTCACGTGGTGCTAAGGGCAAGCTCAAGCGAGCTACACGGTATTTGGAAATCGTTTTTGTATTTGAAATTTTATTAAGTTGGCTGAAACTGATACCAAAGTGGAGGGGGAGGAAGAGCCGGAGTACCCGGAGAAAGAACCCCCGACGGTCCGCCCGAATTAACGGTGACACTTACTAGAGGAGAAAAATCCGACGCCGGAACCCGGAATCGAACCTCGCACCTTTAGCATTGGTGGCAGGCGCCTTAACCACTGCGCCACGGACCGCCCCACGGGGATCACGGGGTAAGTGACTTTTTCGTTTAACCCTTGTTGAGTCTTATAGAGGAGCCAGACCATTAGCTAGGATTGTGTAGTTGTTATAATTAAAAGAAACAAAAATGGCAAAGGTGATCAGGCAGGCTATAAACGCTCAAAGCATAGGAGAAATGATAGGGACGTTTGACGGAAAATTTGCGGGTTCTGCTGCAAGCGAACCCACTGCGCAGAACCATAGAAAGGAGAAGAGTCGGTCGGTCAGCATAAATAGGGTACGTAGTTTGACGAGTATTGTTCTCAAAATCGACCATTAGAGATATTGCAGCATAATTGATATGGAAGCTAGAGGAGTCGAGAATAATTTGTTTTAAAAGTTAAGTTAGTTGACTAGTGTATAGTTGCTAGAGTATAATAGAAGTGCAGTGCAGAGAACAGTTGGAAAGAGTTATATTTTTGTCAGGGTTCAATATTATTGGGACACAGTAAGATGTTCATAAAAATAATTATTGAATTAGCGCTGAAATTTGCAGACATTTTTACAGGACGGTAGATAAAAGGTTTGAATGCTTTTGAGTCATACTGATATGTGTCTGTTGGGTCAGGTGAGACTGGGATAGCCTGTGTATTGGCTTTACCCAAGGTGGTTTGACATTAGGTCCGCAGTCATTGTACTGGTATCGTGTGTTCTGATATGATAAGCGAGTAGCTATCCGGATCTAGGAAATGTCGATGTTGACATCATGAGGTTGACACATAGGCATAAACCTTACTTAAGTCAGGAAGGTAATAAATAAGGTTGTATAAGAGATGTTAGACACGGTACGATGTTCATAAGACAATTATGGAATTGGCGCTGAAATTTGCAGAACTTTAAGAGGGCGGTAGATAGAAGGTTTGACAGCTATGGAGTCATACTGATATGTGTCTGTTGGGTGAGGTGAGAATGGGATAGCCTGTGTTTTGGCTTTGCCCAAGGTGGTTTGACATTAGGTCCGCAGTCGTTGTACTGGTATCAGTGTGTTCTGATGTGATAAGCGAATAGTAGGAAATGTCGATGTTGACATCATGAGGTTGACACATAAGCAAAAACCCTACTTAAAGTCAGGGAGGTAATAAATAAGGTGGTATAAAAAATGTTAATACGGATATGGATTTTAAATTTCAAAGGATCGGTGAATTAGACATTTGAATATAGTGTCGTGAATAAAAGAATGAAATTAATAGAACAAGACCGAGGAGGACGTTCCGTTAATGGAGTTAAGAAAGCGCCTAAAGACAAGAGAGAAAAGGTTTCTCTCAGCAGTAAACGTTAGTTGTAACAAGGGCACATCAGACAGTTCTGATGATGGGGAGATCGACGACAATTGTTCGATTCAGCCTAGTTTACAGACTAATGGGGTTAGGGAAATTCTTGAAGTGATACTGACTCTTCTGCCAAAGAAGGCTTCAAATTAGAAATGCGACTCTCAGACGGGATCTGAGAGAGGACTATTGTAATGTGTAAATCATGAAGCATGATTTGAGTTTTGTCAGAGACAGTGGTATAAGTCTCTGGTGGTATCTTGTATGTTGCAGACAACAACAAGATGAAGTTTTTTCTTGAGTCTGATAGTATTGGGGCTAGCGCAGGGTTTAAATATTAATCACAATGTCGTATTTCAAAAACTTGATGAAGTTACCAGGACGAGATCGCGATGGTTGGTAACTTATGTTATTGATCTACAGCCATATCATAATGCGATCAATAAGCTCTATAAAGACGTGCAAGGTATTACCAACAGCACTTGGAATATCATTGCGCATTATTTTGAAGAAAGGAAACAGTTTGTGAAGAACTTCGCACAGTTAGGTCAGAAACTAAAGATAGTGATGGATACATACAATGGAATTACTGAGAGTTTTGCAGAATACAATACGTTGTATGGCAGAAAAAGAAGATCACTAATTCCGTTTGTAGGTAGTGCCCTCAATTTCCTTTTCGGTACTGTTTCTGAATCGGACTTGAGAGCCGTGCAAGAAAATGTACAAGTGTTATCAGATAATCAACAAGAATTGGCACATGTGGTGTCTGAAAGTCTGACCATAATAAATGCTTCGCGGGTTGAGATTTCAGAAAATAGACACACGATTAATCAGTGTGACGCAACTTGATCAGAAATTAAGAAACGTAACGCAAGAAATGCAGAAGCAGATATACGAGTTAGAAACCTTTATTTCAACTTATCTTCAAATCGATTTGGTAATCGAAGAAGTCAAACAGATGATACAACGTCTGACGATTTATTTTGAACATCTTCAACTTCAGTTGAATATGTTATCTCTTGGACGTTTAGCTCCGAGTACGATTACTCCGCATAACCTTCTAAAGTTGTTAACGGAGATTGAATTACGTTTAGAGTCACCCCTACACCTACCTGGGGATCCAAAGAAAGAGTTGTGGAAATTTTATCAGTTTCTTACATGTACTACCATTCTTGAAAACTCACGAATTTTAGTGATCGTGCCCATACCACTGCTCGATTTTAATGAGAAATTTGAAATTTATAAGGTACACAATTTACCGGTACCATTAGTAACTGGAGATTCAGGTCGGCCTGCGCCAGAATCAATGACGGCTCAGTATGACTTAGAATCCACAACAATAGCAGTAGACGCGCAACGTACGCGGTTCGCGTTCCTTACGGAAGCTGAACTTGAAGCTTGTTCCAAACCCTTGATAGGATTCTGTGCGATTCGAAGTGCAATATATCCTATGAACATTAATCAGTTTTGTGTTACGGCGCTGTTTTTAAACAATTCAGACGTAATTGCAACACACTGCCAAACAAAGGTCAAGTTGGGTACAGTGTTACCTATGGCACGGTATGGATGGGTTATGGGTCATTAGTAATCATAGTCCACTAAAGATGAGTATTAGTTGTCACGGTAAAATCAACCCACCATTATCGCTAATCCGCCTCAATGGATCATGTACGGCTATTAGTGATAGATGGATGTTAACCCATTACTACCAACAAGAGAGCCAGTATCAGGTGGAAGACACATTGATAGGATGGATGGAAAACTATGCATTTTCCAATATAACGTTATGGAAACCATTTCATAGCGCTTTACCAGACTACGATCCCATCTATTTGCCCAAAGAGTTAGATGAAATTAAGGAAATGCCAATGGATCATCTAATTGCTCGACTTAAGAGCATGCGGTTCGTTAAGCCAAAACAAGAATGGGCGATATGGAAACAGATCATCATTGGTTCTATCGTAGGGACAGTTGTAGTGATCATAGTTGGGGTAGGGTGTATAGGATATAAGAAGAAAACTAGCGCCTGGTTTGGCTCCATACTATCACGACTCAGGAAGGGTGAACGTGAGGTCACGATGCCCACGTTGGTTTCGGCGGCTGTGCAATCAGCAGACGTGAATGACGTCGCAAGAGCGAAGGACTCTACGCCGATGATGGAGGGAGGAGTGCAGTTACTCCCCGCCTCGAACGTTGTCAAGTTTTACCCGTCGTTGGGGTGACAAAGGATCAACGCTGTTGGGATCCAGGCTGGATCGTGAAGAATAACGAACACATGTCCAAAGACATAACTGAGTCGACGATTTTGATGTGAACATTTATTGGCGTGATTACGCCGGACAATAATAATTTTTAATAAGGAGTGACCGATTTAAATAAGCGGTCATTCCGAAAATGATGTATTTTATGGATAACATGTTCAATTGTTTGAAATGATTTTGTGGTCTGAATATTATGTAATGAAAAAAAAAACCGAATCTTGTGAATTAAGATTCCTTTTTTTTCCCGGGTAGGTTTGGGAGGAATGTTACACTATAAGTGTATACGGCCAATATCACGGACGGGTAATTTTATAATTTCCCTTGATATGAAAATAACGAGGGTATAATTTAGTAACACGGGCAGAGCACGGAGAGGGTAATGGCACGGTCCACTTTAGCTACCACAAGCTCACGTAAAGTTGACAAGTGGCCGGCCCTACTAAGCTGGGACTAATGAATGATAATTTCGAGTGGAAATACATCAAGCTCACTTTAGCGGTCACGATGCGGGCAGTAGCGAACTGGGAGCTGGGACTAATGAATACATAATGAGCCCACTTTAGTAGTGAAGAACACAGACTCCTGTTGACGAGGAATAATTATGGGAGTCAGTAATAGGTTCCTGGTCAGCTAAGGGTCAGAGGGCGCTGTTCACCAAAGCAGATGGGGGATATTGTGGATGACAGTAATGGCTCCTTTGACCTCTAGGGTCAGGGGGCGCTGTCCACCAGAGCAGATGTGGGATATTAGGGACGACAGTAATAGCTCCTTTGACAGATAGGGTCAGGGGACGCTGACCACCATAATAGATGGGGAATATTATGGGTGACAGTAATAGCCCCTTTGACTGATTGAGACAAAGGGGCGATGCCCTCCAGAACGTGTATATATAGTGGGGGGAAACACCAGAACCGGGGGAGATAACGAGAGCTCACAACGAAGGGAACGAGATAGATAGAGGGAGAGCTCACAACGAAGGGAACGAGATAGATGGAGAGAGAGCTCACAACGAAGGGAACGAGATAGATAGAGAGAGCTGGGGAGCAAGAGACCGAGCTCCCGATTTTCGCCATCTCGTATATCATGCTGGTAGGTTGGTTGTGCCCAACCTATTAGACCCACGATGACCAAGAAATAAAAGACTCTTCTGGGAACACTCTTGTCTGGCTGCGTCTTCCATCAACAACACCTTGCGTGTGGCTGCGGTAGTGTAACAGCTGTCACCATGTCGCCTAATAGGAAACTCGTAAAAGAAGATGAAACATAAATTAAGTCATATTAAGACGTCACATCGGGATCGGCCATGATATGATAGTTCAAGGGTAGTGCCAGATTAGCTTGGCGCCCTGGAGGCGCCAAGCTAATCTGGCACTACCCTTGATCTAAAATGTCAACACTTGCAGCTGGTAAATTATGCCTGACCTCTCTTTAAAGGGGCACACTCGACTTTTTTTAAGGCGTCAGTTCGCAAAAAGCTTTTACTGGGATTTAGTATACATACCCATTTAGACAGTGACCACCCTATTGTCCCACCAAATGCTTTTTTTTCGTCCGTTCAAAGCGAAAAGAGGCCCACCGGAATTTTCTGACGGGACACGCAACAAAATTGCTTCTGATAGGCGATGGTAGCTGACGTCTTAACTATTCTATACGACCTTAGGTCATCTGCATAATTATAACCAATCAGAGACAAGATGGCGGATGAACCAGCAGAAGAAAAACAGAAAGTATCATCGACTAGCGCCGACATTGACATACTCGGAATTGAAGAGAAGAAAGAGGAAGAGAGACAAGATACCCCTAAGTAGAACTGAGATCAGACAAGCGAATATGGACATGTGGCAACGCGTAAAGCAAGAGCTTGGCTTGACCGCCCACCTAGAATTTGTCCCTTTCCTGATGAATCAGTGAGTAATCTACGGTCTTTGTCGATCTTCCTATAGCTCCGCGAGCGCTAATGATTTTAAGAATTTATGATCTTCAGTAGAATTTATCTCTTACTGATTTCGCAAGATTTTAAACCTGTTTTATCATATTGTTATGAGCTAGTTATCACATTTTATGCTGCAAAGATCTGAAAACTACGGTGTGTGTCAAAGTTGCACATCGCTGGTCGTAACATGTTTTTGTCTGTGCGGGCTCTCATTCACTCGATTCAGAGAGGTAGTGTTTCTGCTGCAATGGTGCATTTGTTGTTTCCAATGATGTAGACTTAGATGTGTGAGATGCGAAATTGCAGTGCAGAAAGTGGGTATAAATACCACAATCTGCCTTGAGACGTAGGCTCATAAATATGCATATATAGATTCAAAACAAGGCCGATGCAGACGATAAATCCACGACTCGGGTAAAAAAAACACCAATACACCCTCCAAAAAAATGAATTTCGACATTTGGCATTGTACTTACATCATAAAGCTCTAAGATAGTATACAAAGAACCAATATACATACTGTCAGCAGTATATGTTGCAGACAGTTTTCTGACTGCGTTGAGATGCTTGATCCTGGGGAATATAACTTTAAGCACAATCAGCCTCGAGTGGTCAGTTAGACCAGTGAAATGCGCGAGCTTTAGCGAGCGAACTGTTGCGCAAGGGGCGTTCAGACATGATTGAATTTATTTATTCAAGGACTTTCATTAAAAAACTTTTCCCCCTTGTATTGACTTTTTTCCCCTCTTCAAAGACCTTCAAAACGGCGCCCCCGAGGCACATCTTTTCACACGACTGAATCGCTGCAAACTTGTGCTACGCCACATACCGACCGTCGCGTGGCGTTGCAACGAAACGGTCAGCAGTGCGGCGGGGATAGCGCAACCTTTATCAACACACGTGAACTGAAACGGCCTCGTGACACATGGTCGAGAAAAGTGTGCGGCTTATATTAACACCTTGAAGTATTAACAGCTTGAAATAAGGTACATGCTTGAATATTTATTAACAAAAATTAGACCCCCCTCCCCCCCCCCCCCCCCTCGCAAGTGCTGTGGACCCTCGTACGACATCGACCGCAGTGGGCCCGCGCACTGTCGTGCGCGGGTCCACAGCGGCCGACGTCGGCCCGAGATTGCTGGGTTTTAGGCGCGCGGGTGGTATACATGTTGTGTCAGTGCTACAGAGAGTGGCTCACATCAGTGAATAAAACGTTTATATCAAGCGCCATCTGATGGTCTCGCACGCATGGTGTGACATCCCCCGCAATAAGTAAATTTCTCCAGTGCAGCTATGACTGATTTATGGCCTTACTGCAGACATTTCATTTCCACACAGAAATTTACCTCCCCCTTTTCCTCCGGCACTGAAGATCAAATAGCAGACAGGGATGTTTTACAAACCAATATTCTCCTCATAAATTGTCCCCTCTCTCTCTCTCTCTCTCTCTCTCTCTCTCTCTCTCTCTCTCTCTCTCTCTCTCTCTCTCTCCCTCTCGAGGAGTTGCTTGCCCTTGGCAAGGTGGCGACACGAAATTTCTGGCGTCCAGAAATTGAGATTATTTTTCCTGTCAAACAAAGACAAAATGCCCGTCACCGGACTCCCGTCAGCTGCAGAAGCTGTCCTGCAGTCCGTACTGTCCAGCGGCATCACACCACGTCTTGGAAATTGACCGGGGAAGGGACCAACCTGGTGTTCGTACTACGGCTGTGTTCAGCGGACAGAGGCCAACAGCAAACCGACATTGCACCGACCGGCTACTGGCGACGAAAACCACCGTCACAAGTGCGCAGAGACTTACGGAGGGCACAGGCAAGAAACAAGGTAGGCAGTGTGCCTAGCAGTGACAATTTATTGGATGACACAAACGTAAAAGAGAGTGAAGTTTACACGGTCACTGATAATTATAATCAAGAATCTACAAATGGCAGTACACTACAGTACACGAGAAGCATTACCCAGCCAGACAACACACCGTGTAGTGACCATGCAGCACGTGCAACAGCATCGCCGTTAGCTGAGAATCACGAGATCACAGCACACATGGAAACTGGAACACCAACAGAGACAGTGCACGCATGTACCGCTGATGTTGACAATATTAACTGTGCTAGACCTGAAACGGGCGTGTGTGACACAGAAATCAGAGATGCGGAATCACGTGGCTTTGATCCCAAACAAGTGTACACGTTTGTCACCTCTCAGACCGAGTCAACAAAACATAAACTAATGGACACATCGAGGAACCAAAGACTAAAGAAAGTAGTTTCTCACGAAAAGAATGGGAAGAACTATTTAGTGGCTGAGAGTGACGATTTTGTGCTTATGTACGACATTCGTATCTCAGGGACTGTGTGTTATGAAGTCAAGTGTGACCCAGTGACCGGCAGAGTTTTGGAAATGGTGTTTGCTCTTGGTCTTCTGCCGGCTGTCAGTGACAATGAGTATAAACAGGACATTCAACGCATACAGCAAGACTTGCTTGCCTTGGCTAGGATTACACAGTGCTACCTGGCTAGGGCAGGCAAGTCTTGTTGAACATTAGCATGCACAAAATGTTTTTTGTTCAGATTAATCAATTGTCATTCTTTTTCTCCCGGACAAGTTACATGACTGTGATTTCTGCCTGTACGAGATTCTATGATGCTGTAATCACTGGACCCATCATGTCGCGGATTCATGAACATGACGAAATGAACTTTAATGATATGGATCCCATGTCATTGCACACCCCCACCCCTTCCCCAACCCCACCCAAATCCCCTTTATACCCCAACCCCTCCCCTGTCGTTTTTTTGTTTTATTGTGATTCTCGTCGCTGTATTTTGCTGATGGGCTGATGCCTGAAGCAATAAACCATTTCGAGTTCGAGTTCGAGTCTCTCTCCCTCTCTCTCAAAGGCCTGTGTACCTACTGTCTTCATCCTTATAAAAAAGTTTCAGTTCAGTTCTCTCTCTCTCTCTCTCTCTCTCTCTCTCTCTCTCTCTCTCTCTCTCTCTCTGTCTGTCTGTCTGTCTGCTGTCTTTCTGTCTGTCTGTCTGTCTCTCTCTCTCTCTGTTGTGTCAAGTAATTTTTTTCCCCTTTTCGGTAGAAGAAAATAATTAGTGCGATAGTGACTCAGTAATCAGAAGATTAGCAACGGCAAGTTCGAAAACTGGTTGTTACTACCAAAACTTTTACCGTTGTCAAATAAAAGATCATCGTCATTCTCTCTCTCTCTCTCTCTCCCTCTCTCTCTCTCTCTCTCTCTCTCTCTCTCTCTCTCTCTCTCTCTCTCTCTCTCTCTCTCTCTCTCTCTCTCTCTCCCCTCTTTCTCTCTCCCAAGAAGCCCAAGACTCCCAAGAAGGCTGCTGTCAAGAAGACCAAGGCTGCCAAGTCACCCAAGCCCAAAGCTGTCGAGCCCAAGCCCTCCGACTGTTCAACAAACCACGTCCCTCTCTGTGTTTCAAAGTAGAATACATGATTACCTTTCTAAGACTATGAAATGATCTTTTCTTCTTCTTTGTTTCTTGACATAACACGCTTAATGTTCTCACTTTCGATAGTTTTCTGATTCCCATTTAGCCTCCAAACTGTTCTGTTTTTCAACTTGTTTTTGATAGTACACAAAATATCCTACCTACTTAAATGTTAGATAATTTTATGTGTGCGCGTGCGTGCGTATGTGTATGTACATAAGTGCGCATGTGCACGAGTACATGTGTGTGTCTGTGTGCATGTGTGTGTGTGTGTGTGTGTGTGTGTGTGTGTGTGTGTGTGTGTGTGTGTGTGTGTGTGTGTGTGTGTGATGTTTATTTTTAGTTAGTTATTGTTGTTTGGTTGATGTTTTTTTTTAAAAAGTGGCTTAGCGAGGACAGATTGTCAGAAAGGCCTGCGCGCCTAATATCTCAATCCTTGGAAAATAAAGTTTCGTTCGTTAGTACGTTCCCTCTCTCTCTATATACAAAAACTGTCGTTTGAGACAGTGTTCGTGACTGCTCAGGTGGACAGGGTTTCTGCGTCATTTGAATTTTCTGTTAGGACATAATAAGGCTGTGTGCTGTTTCAGTTTCTCATCTGCATTTTCTATCAGGAAAGAATAAGATTATGTGTTACTGATTTTATTTCGTGACGCTATGACGTCAGTGACTTGACCTTCATTGTTTGATGGAACATCGTGTGTTTAGAGCGAGTAGCTTACGACGTCCAGTGTAGTTCTTCACCATACAGATTAATTACACTGTATACTGAGTCGCTTGAAGAACTTTCTCTAGCGAGCTCAGTTCAGAATAATTCAGTTAGTGATGTTGTACTTTTCATTTTAGTTATTTTTTATTATTTTCCTTTTTTGGCGCGTGTTAAGGTTATAGTCCGTTGATTTTTCTTCTTCTTTCCCCCCACAAACACGCTGAATTTGGGTGTAATGAGTGGCGTAAAACTGAAGACGAAAGATTTCCGTATTGGTCATCTCAATATTTACCATCTTTGCAAAATGTTGCCTGACATCTGTGTTTATCTAAATGGAGCAGACCCGTTTCATTTTTGGACTGTTTGAAACACGTCTTAATTCAAATGTATCAGATATATCCATTCAAGTTCCTGGGTTTTCTGTCATGAGACGTGATCCTACGGCCCATGGACAGACAGGATTGGCTGCTTATGTTAACACCACTATTCAAGATTTTACACGCAGACGACATGATTTAAAAACCAAAGATGTTGAGTGTATGTGGCTTGAGCTGAAGGCCCCCCCCCCCCCCCCAATCTCCATCATTTCTTCTCGGCTTTCTGTACCGCAACCCTGCTGCGAACTTTGAGTGGTGTGATGATATCCTTAGTATGTGTGATAAAGCTTGTAAACCCAACTCCAATGTCATACTCATGGGAGACTTTAATATAGACATGCTACAACCTCACCATGCGTGGGACTCTACGTTTACTTTGTTGGGTCTTCAACAGTTAGTCACTTTACCGACACGGATCACACAAACAACATTCACTCTCATAGCGGATCATATATACACGACCAAGCCAGAGTCTGTTCATAATGTGTCTGTCGGTAACCTTAGTATCAGCGACCACTTTTCTATCAGCTGTACGTGATCTACTAAACACTCTAAAGCAAAGAAAGGATGTCATACGTATATCACCTATCGCTCCTTTAAGAGTTTTAATGAAAGCGAGCGAGTTTCTGTTTGATCTTAACAGCGCACCTTTTGATGAAGTATTTAGTAAATCTGACCCTGACAGCGCTCTGTCTGTTTGGTATAACATCTTTCTTAAGATCTTAAATAAACATGCGCCCCTGCGGAGGAGACGCGTCAAACACGCATCACTTCCGCCGTGGCTTACTCAAGACGTCATTCAGGCCATGAGGGTGAGAGATGATCTGAGACAGCAGAAGTGCTTCACTGAATTTAAGCGTGAGCGTATTCGCGTGAAATCTCTAGTGCGACAGGCTAAAAAATCTTTCATTGATCGCTTGATTAAACAAGACAAAGACATGTCCACTCTCTGGCGCGCTATGGCCGTAGTGACTGGAGGCAAGTGTAACAAATCTCCTTTAATCCCTTCTGACCTGACTGCCGACATCTTTAACGACCATCATCAGTTGCCGAGTCTCTTGTCCCTTCAGAAGCATGTTCTCAGCCCTACTCTTGCTCAGACAGACTAGTTGACTTTTGTAGAACTCGAACTGAAGGATCTGATCCTTTCGTGATTCCATCACTGGCAGTGCACGAAGTCGGTAGGGCAATTAGTTCAATGAAGAATAAGAAATTGTCGGGGCCAGATGAAATCAGCCCCAAAATACTTAAATTATCTATTTCTTATGTAGTTGAAACAATAACCTATATTTATAACTTGTGCGTTCAAACGAATATTTTCCCAAAGAAACTTAAAAAAGCCAAGGTTATACCCCTCCCGAAAACAAGAGATATGACTGATGTTAATAACTATCGCCCCATCTCACTATTGTCCATCCTTAGTAAACCACTTGAACGGCATGTCCATAAACATCTCTTGGAATATCTAGAAGAGCATACATTAATCCATCCCCTTCAGTCGGGATTCAGACCGAGGCACAGCTGTCACACGGCCCTAGCACGTATTACTGATGTGTGGCTACGTTCAATGAACCAGGACGAATTTACCGGCGCCGTATTCATTGACTTACGGAAAGCTTTTGATCTTGTGGACGATAAACTTCTACTTTCCAAGCTAAATGTGCACTTCGATAGTTCTTTTGGCAATAAACGCATTTCTTCCTCAAATAACTATAGCCAGAAATCTCTTTACCACCATGGCGCAACTCCACGTTTCGCCTCCTATCTTAGCGACAGACAGCAGCGCGTCATGGTCAATGAATCATACTCCTCAAGCGGATTAGTGACATGGCTCAGGGCT
Organism: Semisulcospira habei; assembly: GCA_036245525.1. Classification (NCBI taxonomy): domain Eukaryota; kingdom Metazoa; phylum Mollusca; class Gastropoda; family Semisulcospiridae; genus Semisulcospira; species Semisulcospira habei. The sequence continues at coordinate 38,963,639 of BTPG01000007.1, forward strand.
CAGTCCTACGGCCTCATCTGTTTTGCCTCTTTATATATGACCTGCCGCTACATTTGACTAGCGACAAAATTTCGTGCGCTTTATTCGCTGATGACACCACAATTCACACCCCGGACAAGAGTATTGATTCTTTAAATGACCGTTTGCAGCAGGGTTTGGTGCGCAAGCAATGAAATGATTTTAAAGCCTTCCAAAACATGCGTGACGATAGCAACCCGTCAGAAGCATCAGCTCAAGCCACTTACACTCAGCCTGACTATCCACAAAGACACCGTTACTCATGTCACGGAAAATTGTTGATGACAAGATGAAGTGGCAATCGCACATAAATGCAGTATGTAAAACTGTTACCAGAATGTTTTTATGCTTTCAAAGCTGCAGTACATTATCGATGTTGATGCCCGCAAGTTATTTTACAATGCACATGTCAAATCCCACATCGATTATGCATCCACGAAATGGGATGGCAGCGTTGACATACACTTGAAGCGGCTTTTGATCCCTGCATCGGCGAAACAAATCCTGCCTGATACAGCCCTGACAACTGACGAAAAACTTGAAAAACTGAAAATGCTACCTCATAGCAAGCATCACATTTTAAACAAGGGTGTAGTTATGTATAAAATCTGGAATGAGATTCACCCAGAATATCTTTGTAATCTCTCTACCAAGGCACGTTCATGTTATTCTACATCAAGACGAAACTTTATTATACCGCGCCCCAGGATAGATCTTTTTAAAACCAGTGTATCTTTTTCAGGCGCATCTTTCTGGAACAAACTGCCTACTTGTATAACACACGCTAGCTCCCTCTTCTCTTTCAAGGAATGCCTCCTCAAGTACTTGTTGTCCGCTGATGCAAAATCCACCACAAGAATCCGGCGTATGGAACATGTGCTTATCGTAATCAGTGGATGCTGCCGTATGGTTTGTCCACACTAATAATAATCGCCTAATTACATAACTCATGTTTCTATTATAATCTCAATAGTTTTTGCTGCCTTAAGTGAATTTTTACTATGATTGGAATGATTTGCTTAGTACTGATATAGGTTATCATTAGCGCGTGTCTGTGTGTGCGTGCGTGCACGCGCTCGAGTGTATGTGTTTGCAGGCGTTGCG
>BTPG01000007.1:38969760-38992260 GCA_036245525.1 Semisulcospira habei
TTATTGCCCGCAGTATACCGTGTATAGACGATCACAGGGAAGCGATCCAGTCGCCGGTACACGGCATATGTCGGACTGTAACCCCTTCCCTGACAAAGGACGTACATTTTGTTTAGGAACTCTGTGTTGACTGAACGACCAAAAGCCACAACTTGTCCAAAGAACATGTGCACAAAGTGATCTCAGCAAGAGGCATAGATCCTGATGAGCCCCCGCATTCGCGGGGGCTCATGAGGATCTATGCCTCTTGCAGTCAGATCGCGTTCGCGTTTTCCCGGCAGCGAAGGGGTTAAGCAGACTGCACGCTGACCGGCATTCGAGCGAAGGGGTTAAGCAGACTGCACGCTGACCGGCATTCGAGCGAAGAACACAGATGGAAACAGGACAAAAATGGGCGTCAAGAACGCAGGGCAAGCAAGCGACCTGTTCCAGGCAAGAAATGATTAACCCCTTCACTGTCGAGAGAAAATCTGAAAGCCACCCAGCTGCAAGAGGTACAGATCCTCGTGAGCCCCGCGCAGTTGCGGGGAATCAGGAGGATCTGTGCCCTTTTGGCTGTAAACTCCTTGTGTATATGCTTCCTTTTTTTTTTTTTTTTTGAAGACTGGAGATCTTTGGCGCTGATTTTACAATGATTTGGGGAAGAAAAAAAAAACCAAACAAAAAACACACAATAAAAACCACCACCACAACAACAGCACAACACAGTCTGCGTCCTCTGACAGTAAAGGGGTTAATCGTTCCTTAATGCCCCCTTTATAAATCATCTTAGTGTGTGGGACAACAGGGCTGATTTTAAGCAGTGACGCATGAGAGCTCCACCGATGCGAACAAAGGGGGGCTCTAGAAGAAAACCTCAACGTCAGCTGATGCCGGGGGGGGGGGGGGTGTGTTAAAAGAAGGGTAGAAAAATCTTAGTTGAGGCAAGAGAACATTGAGAACCCTCTGTTATCAAGCAAATGCAAATGCAAAAAAAAAAAAAAAAAAAAAAAATAATAATAAAAAAATCAAATCAAACGCCCGACCGGGAGCAAATCGCTTTAACTCCATCACTGCCAGTGGTCATGAATTTCGCGTCTGAAACCACAGCACTCTGACCGACATTCGCGCGGAGAACACAATATAACCAAGATCAATAATAGGCATGAAGAACACTGGACTGGCAAGAGAGATAAACCCTCATGAGCCCCCGCGACAGCGGGGGCTCATGAGGGTTTATGTCTCTTGCAGATGGACAGCATTCGCCTTGCCCTGACAGTTAAAGGGTCAGTTAAAGGGTGCTCGCGAGAAAGCCATCATAACAGTTTTCTCCCGCATGTCTTTTCTAAAGCTGAGAGAAAAAGCAACCCCAGGCAATTATCTCTATTTTCAGGTTCTCTCATCTTTCCTGAGAAGCCGTTTGTAATTTTTCTCTGCGTGAAGCGCAAGCGTTCTCAGTGTGCTGAACGAAGCAGTTTTGTGATTAGTTTTTTCTCTCTCGCTATGTGTGAAAGCGCGGACGTTGTCTGTGCTTTACTAATCGCCGTTCGTGCGCCGCCCACGGGCGAAATACGATGACAGTATGGAGGTCACTGATGCGGCAAGGACAGAACAGATATGAACCATTTACCTGTCGGTAGCTGGGCTTGTTTGTTGAGGAATCACCTCGACAGAGGGCGCTACTGACAGCCAAAAGGTTAATAAGGTTGCTGACTGAATACATGCTGACTGAAAGTTAACCCTTTGGGTGTCGTCAGCGGTTTTTGCAGAAATCACTGCGACAAAACTACTAACGGCAGCCAAAGGGTTAAAAAGAAAACTGGAAGGAAGGGTGGTTGTTGCCTCGGATAGCACCAGATTTGGCAGCTAGCGACTTGGATAAAACATACTTTAACAACAACAACAACAACGACAGCAACAAAAACACCACCACCACAACCACCATCACCAACAACAATAACCTATGTCACAACCAGTTTTTAAATCCCTTCTATTTATATACAGGGACCTTTTAGGACGGGTCGCGGTGGGGCGAATTTAATAGCATGTCCATGATGTCAATAGCGGGCAGGCTAAACCGCTAACAATTGAAGCAACAAGATAAAAATTACGTCATGTCTAGTTACGCTAACCTCGCTGCTGAACGTACATTTGGCGCGAAGCGACGTATGTGCGTATGTATGTGTGTGCGTATTTATATAAACAAGAGAATCTCAGATATTTCTGTACACACAAGCTTGAAATTTGGCGAAATACTTTCTTAAATGGGTAGCTAAGAGAACAGCCGAGCGTATTATAATTGAATGTCTCATTGAAGACATAAACAACCGTTTATAGGAAGTCGGTTGACCCAGATTAGAGTCCGTAATTTTTGTCACTTTTACTTGAACTTTTGCATATAGTTTGGAGAAAAACATTGGATGAGTTCGTTAGCCAGCTTTTTGTCGTTTCAACTTCTTCAGTAAAAATTAATTCTTTTCCGAAAATAATTAAAACACTGAAAAACCTTTACTTCTAGAGAAAGTCAAACAGTGGCGGTGACGTAAAAGAGACAACTCCGTCACCACGCAGACACTGACATAATACTCTAAATATGACGTCATTCTCTCTCTCTCTCTCTCTCTCTCTCTCTCTCTCTCTCTCTCTCTCTCTCTCTCTCTCTCTCTCTCTCTCTCTCTCTCTCTAGTATTTCTAGATCTTAAAAAAGTCTTCGATCTCATTAACCACTCAATCTTACTAAATAAGTTACCTTTATATCACATTGATTCAAATGCAGTCGCTTTTCTCTCGTCCTATCTCTTAGACAGAACGCAGAAAGTGTTCTTGAATGGTAAATACTCAGCGGAAGGACTGGGGACCCATGGTGTTCCTCAGGGATCCACCCTATATCACACCCCGACACAAACTGTGAACTATTTGCTGATGGTACATCATTACATGTATCTGATAAAAATGTTTCAACCGTGAGTGCTGTCCTCCAACATAGTTTAGATGAAGTGTCAACTTGGTGTGAAGAAAATCATATGATTATTAGTATTCCTAAAACGAAAAGTATGTTGGTGACGACACGCCAAAAGCATCAACGTGATTTGCAACCCCTTGAGCTGTCCCTTTAATCTCAGCCCATAGAGCAAGTGTCAAAACATCGTTTGTTAGGAGTGACAGTCGACGAACAGCTCAGCTGGGAGCCTCACATAGAAACTGCTTTTAAAACTATTTCAAAGAATCTCTTTTTATTATCCAAATTAAGTCGTATAGTTGACATTGATGCTCGAAAACTATTCTTTAACGCACACATTAAGACGCATTGTAATTATGCTTCCAATATCTGGGACACATTGTAATTATGCTTCCAATATCTGGGACGGCTGTGGAGACATTCATTTGAAAAAAAGTTAATTCCCTTTACCGGCGAGGTATTAAGCTTATTCTTCCTGGTTCGTCCCCTGCTGATGAAAGACTGAAGGCCCTTAATATCCTACAACTTAGTAAACAATTGGAACTTAATAGATGCTTACTTGTGCAAAAAATTATAAACGATGCCGCCCCTCCCTATCTCTGTGAGCTGTTTTCCCACACGAATAGAGAAAACACGAGGAACATTTTACTCCATCTCCCAAAACCGAGAATCGACATCTTCAAATCTAGCATATCATTTTCCGGTGCTAAGTCATGGAATAACTTGCCCTCTCATTTAAAGTCTATTTCAAAGTTATCTATCTTCAGAGCTCGCGTCCATAAATAAACCCCACCTTCAGAATAAAAATAAAAATAAAAATAAATAAAATACAAAAAGAAATTAAACCAATATATATATTTTATAGCTAGACTGAAATTGTACCGTGACGTTCTAGTTTTGTCACCATTTTCTCAAGCCTATAAAGCGAAAGTGAAACTCATATCACGTAAAATATAAAATTACCTAAAACTAAAACTTATTTCATGACAAATGACGTTTGACAAAAATTACGCGTATATTCTGCGCCCCTTATAGAACTCACTGACGCATTGGCAGATCCGCGAGACTTTTTTCAATAGGAAATAATTCAACAACAGAATGAGGTCAAAGACAAAAGGTAGAGACCATCGACAGCGAGCACAGCTCTCATATAGAAGGGACTTTGTGGGTTATGGTTCATCCCATCTTGTTTTACTCACTGACTGAATACAAAATTATTAAATTTTGGATACATCCTCCGAGGTCTATGTCACAATACTACAGACAGATCGACCATGATAGTTCAAGGGTGGTGTCAGACTAGCTTGACGCCTAGCATGGCGTCAGGTCTTTACGGGTTAAATAATTTTTACGACAAATTGGGTGATAACAAAATAATAATAAAAAAAGTATCAAATACACATTAGTGGCTTACCCAGTTTTGGCAAAATTGGTCCAGAAGCGCATCATCTTCCGACTGAGTCGTTTCTCTTCCTCGTTGTAGCCCCGGGCAGGATCCAGCGGCAGGCCGAAGACAAAGAGAATCTCGTCCGCGTGTAGGGTGCCCATCCATTTGGGCCAAGGGTTTACGGAGGACCGGTGGCTGAACCAGTAATTGTACACCCGCTGCCCGCTCTGCGTGTACCTGTCCGCCAGGGCGTTGACCTCACACACAAAATGGTAGTCGCCCACTGCTAGTGAAATCTGGTCCCGTCTCGAAGCCTCGTCCTTCGGGTTGACCCAGTCCGTGTACTGGAAGATGATGGCTTCCCACCCGAACTGGTTGATGATGACCGGGGGCGTCTGGAAGTTCGGATGGTAAAAGAAGAGGCTTTCGATGATGTGCTGCATGTCTTTCTCCTTGATCAGGCTCTCCGTGTGCAGGTTAAAGAACTCCGGGCTCTCGTACACTAAAAACCACGACCCCTCGTGCGAGTTGCTGCCTAGCAGCAAAGGCGTCTTTTTGAAGCGGTCGTTCTTGAGGTACTGTGCGGGAGACTGCGTCAGGAAAAAGCCGTCGATGACGGGCAGGAATGGGAACTGAACGATGCCATTCACGACAGTGAACTCGTTCTCGTAGAGGTTCTGCCCGGGGATGTTACGCAGACATTGCACAGTCTCTGCGTCACTGAGGGACTTGTCACAACCCAGCTCACTGGCCAGCTTCCGTGATCGGCTCCGCCCTGTCGATAGTGGAAGGAAAAGAGAATGAAAGAAGTTACAACGTTTCTGTTGTGTTGACGCCTTCCGTGCCGAGAAAAATGAACACGATCTCGCTGCAAGAGGCATAGGTCCTCATGAGCCCACGCGGTCGCGTGGGCTCATGAGGATCTATGCCTCTTGCTTACGCCACTTTGTATCCACTATCCTTAAGATGGGTCTCTTCGGCTTTTAATCAGGCTCATGAGGATCTCAGCCTCCTGCTGACGCTACTTTGTGTCCATGTGCCTTGATCCTTCGGCTTCGAATTATGAAAGATTTCAGAAACAAAATCAGTGGCAACGTCGGTGAAGGGGGTTGGTGACAAAACTAATTACAAACTGCTAATGATGTGTCTGTACTGGTGTTACGGTTAATGTCGGGTTTTAGCCTCCGACGGGTTCCCTTGTATTCGATCTATTAACCCCTTCACTGACAGTCGACGCAGGTGATGTTTCTGAAGTCTTTGTTAACCCCACGCCTTAGAGCCCCAGCCTTCCCGAAAGATCCCGGGTTCGAATCCAGCTTGGGTCAACATTTGCTCGGACCTTGTATCGGTGCCCCGTCTTTGAAATCACCTTCGAGGTGGACAAAAGACGTTACGCCTTAAACGTTGAACGTTTTCCGGCCGTCCAAAGGGCATGGATACAAAAGTGGCGTCAACAAGAAGCAGAGATCCTCATGAGCCCCCGGGGGCTCATGAGGATCTATGTCTCTTGCAGTTGGATCGTGTTGACGTTTTCTCGGCAGTGAATGGGATAAATGTTTCTGGGACTACCCTAACGCTATCATGGACGACACATCTGCCGCTGATGTTTCCCAAGGGTTGAATGGGGTGACAGTGACCCGCTGCAAGGCAGGCCGGACCTGGTTGCTAAAACTCGCCGGTGCAACCGGTTATCAATGTTGTCTTGCCGCAGTTAAGACCTCTTCTAGCCTTCTTTTCACGGATCTCTCCTGTGTACAAAGAAGAAAAAGGGCAGAAAAGTCTGACAGTTACGACACTCAGACTACTTCTTCCTTTTCTTCTTTTGTCCGCTTTAACCCGTTCAGTGCCGAGGAAATGTGAACACCACCCAACTGCAAGAGGTATAGATCCTCATGAGCCCCCGCAGTTAGGGGGTCATGAGGATCTATGCCTCTTGCTGAAAACAATTTGAATCCATGTTCCTGTTGAGATAGTTAGAGGTTTTCGTTGTTGAATTAGCAGGCAGACAGTCTTACGAAGCTGGCACTGCACGCTTGTTAATGTAATGAATCAATGAATCAATGAATCAATGAAACTTTATTTTACAACGGCATTGACATCGTCATCGACACAGCCATTTTACAAACCTGCCGTTGCTAACAACTACAAGACTAACTACAAATATACATACATATAAGTAAACATAATACTTGCAAACAGATGACAACACTGTTCACATAGACAGACATACTCATAGACACCCCCATCCCACCCGCCCCCCTTCACACATAGACAGAGCTAAGTAGTCCAAATGATAAATGAAAAGGATAACAGACTTAATTGGGAATAAATTGGACCCAGCATAAAAAGAAACATATAATACAAGTGGTTAAGGCATCCCTACGAGTGATCCACAAAATATTTGCGAGACACTTTTTAAAACACGCTAGCGAGGAGGTGGATTTTACATGGTCGGGAAGGGCATTCCAGATAAGTGCCCCTGAGAAGGATAAGCTAGTTTTATATAGATCGATCCTTGGTTTTGGGACTATAAAAAGCTTTCTGATGTTTCCAAGCTTGGACTCAGACTTATGGAACAAAGTGGAGATGTACTCAGGTGTTTTGCGTTTCCACACTTTGAACATAAAGATTGCTTTGTTATATTTAAAATGACCTTGAAGAGGCAGGAGACCTGCTTTTGAGAGCTTTTCTTCAGTGCTTAGGTGTGGATCAGGGCAGATTTTGGCCGCTCGTCTGTGTAGGGAATTGAGTCTTTTTAAATGGACCTCACTACATCCATCCCATACTTTTGACGCGTAATCGATATAAGAACGTATGTGAGCGTTATAAAATAGTTTACGAGTATCTGAATCAGTATAATATTTCAGTTTTGATAACATAAAGAGAGATTTTTGGCTACTATTTTGCATAAGGCGTCTGTATGAGCTTGCCATTTTAGCTGACTGTCGATTGTAATCCCCAGTACTCGATGTTCATTTACCTGTTCTACCTGACTACTTTTAAGTGAAAGGTTAAGTAATAGAGGCGTTATCTGCTGTTTTTGGCGCGTGGCGACTACCATCGATTTCGTTTTGGCTGGATGAACAACCATAGAATTGTTTATACACCAAGCTGATACTTCATGAAGACTTTGTTGTAGGTTGTTGGAAATTACCTGTATATCTTTACTAGTAGTATGAACTGAGATGTCGTCAGCAAAAAGGTCGCATTGTACATCTTGGCAAGTAATATGTAGAGGCAAATCATTGATAAATAAGCAAAACAGTAGGGGGCACAGTACAGACCCTTGCGGACACCGAAGCTTACATCTTTGAGAGAGGAGTATGAGCCATGAACAAGAACCTTTTGTTTTCTTTTAGTAAGGTAAGATGTGAAAAAAGCAACTGCGTCTCCGTTATTGAGGTATGTGTGAAGCTTAGCAGTCAGAATAGTATGGTTAATCAGATCAAAAGCATTCTTAAAATCCAGATAGACTACTCCTGTTAACTGTGACTTATTCATACCCTTGAGCCATGTGTCAACAAGGCGTGTAAGTGCTGTGTGGCATGAATGCTGCTGACGAAATCCGGATTGGAAAGGGTGGAGGAGCTTACGGTTTTCTAGGTAAGCATGCAGGTGTTTATGAACGTGCCTTTCCAGTGGTTTTGACAAAACAGATAATAAAGAAATAGGCCGATAATTATTAGGGTCAGAACGATCTTTTGTTTTTGGAAGTGGAATTACTTTGGCATATTTAAGTTCGTTAGGAAAAGTGTTATGCTGGATACAGAGATTATAAATATAAGTTAAGGATTCTACAATGTATGGGAGAGACAGTTTAAGTATTTTCGGGTTGATGTCATCAGGCCCCGAGGACTTTTTATTTGGAAGGTTACTTATGAGTAAACCCACTTCATGAACAGCTAACATAGGGATGTTGAAGGGGGCTGTGCCCATTGTTCTTTGTTGACAAAACTCAGACAGCAGATTTGAACGGTGATAAGTGTTATCCTGGCTTGGCGATATTAGAGATTTGGCAATCGAAAGAAAATGGTCATTGAATGTATCAGCAGTAAGATTAGTGGGAATGGTAGTTGCGGTACTTGGAGACCCCCTAGTAAGTGTGTTTAGAAGGCGCCATAATGTAGAGTTATCCTTGCTGTCTTTAACCGTGTCACGATCTAACTTTTTTCTTGCCTCTCTGATCATGTGTTTAACACGGTTACGCGGTTGTTTATATTCAGTGAACATTTTATTGCTACGTAGATCGTTTCTAAGCGCCATCGCCTGCATGATTTCCGGAGTAAGCCAGGGAGGAAGAGTGTTAGATTTTACCCTCCTCTCGCGTAGAGGAGCATGTTTATTAAGTACATTTAGGAAAAGAGAGTACCAAATACTGAGGGCGGTATTAGGATCATAGGACAGGAGCACGTCATTAAAAGGAGTATTTTCTAGACCAAATAGAAATTCATCTTTCCTGAAGTGTTGAATGAGTGAACTCTTTACTGCCTAAGGTAGGTCGCTTTAAATAATCATACAAACACCGCACCCTGAAACGCGACTCCATGTTGGGTATCTGAATGAGGAACATCTCGAACCAAGAAGTATTTACATGTTAGAATATCACCGCTCAGTAAAATAATACCGTTCCATTCTGTTTCAGAAAATTTCAAGGACAGTATACGCCCAGGGTGTTACCTGTTAATTATCCTTTCTATTTTGTTTATGCCGGGGTAGGGGTGGGGGTGGGGTGGTGGAGGGGTTCAGGTTGTACCTTATTGCAAATGCATGACAGAAATAAGGGATTCAAATAGGAAAGCGAATGTTTAAAAAAGCCCGCCACACTATAGTGTGTGCCCCTCGGTGTAAAAAGAAACACATTCGTGATCTGGCTTACTAAGAATAGGAATTCAACCTACCTACCTACCAACCAACCAACCAACCAACCAACCAACCAACCAACCAACCAACCAACCAACCAACCAACCAACCAACCAACCAACCAACCAACCAACCCACCCACCCACACACCCACCCACCAATCAATTATTCTACTTGACCCAGTCACATAGACACATAATTATAAATCTGCTAGGCACACGTACATAAAAATCCAGACCAAAATTAAGCGGGTATGATGACCCCCCAAAAAACCAACAGCAACAACACACACACACAAACCAGACAACACACACACCCCAAAAAAACCCCAACCAAAGCAACAACCAGCCAACCAACTAACCAACCAACCAACCAACCAACCAACCAACCAACCAACCAACCAACCAACCAACCAACCAACCAACCAACCAACCAACCAACCAAACAAACAAACAAACAAACAAACAAAAGCAACAAACAAAGAATACAATTCAATCCAACAACAAACAAACCAAGCAACAAAACAACAACAACAACAAAACAAAACAAACAAAAACAAACATAATAACCCCCCCCAACCCCCCAAAAAACACACACAAAAAAAAACAAAAAACCCAACAACCCCCCAAAAAACCAAACAAACAAACAAACAAAACCAAACAAACAACAAAAAATCAACAACAAAACAAAACAACACACACACACACACACACACACACACACACACACACACACACACACACACACACACACACACACACACACACACACACACACACACAAAAAAAAAACCCCAACGTACACAAAAAACCCCGACAACAAGAAATTAAGGAAAGAATTGAGAGGAAAAGCACAACGCACTTAGTCTTGTACTTGTCCTTTCTAAGCATGTTTCTTTCTTTGTTTAGAGTTTCTGTTGCATCAGAGACTACTGCTTTATCCACCCGCCATCCATCCATTTATCTAATCATCCGTCCGCACGTCTGTACGCCACCCACCCACCCGCGCACCCACCCGTGCGGATACTATCTATACAGCCATCCACCCAACAGTCGATTCCAGCCAAAGGCGGGTATGGTAATGCGCGCAGTGGTCACAAGTTTCAAATCTCTATATTGTGATCACGTTATCTCCTTTCCCTCCAACGTACGTAGGACCTACACTTTGATCCTGAAATCTGTGGTCACTCAACGACCAAAATCTACAGCTGTCCAAAGAACATGCATGGACACAAACTGGTCTCAGCAAGAGGCATAGATCCTCATGAGGCCCCCCCCCCGCAACTGCGTGAGGCTTATGAGGATCTATACCTCTTGCATTTGGGTGGTGTTCCATTTTTCTCGGCAATGAAGGGGATAGCCCTTTGACTATCGGTCGCGCGTTCAGTCGAGGTGATTTCTGTAAGAATCGACTCGATAATACGCGGGACCGACAGCGTTCCATGCGGAAGTCAGACAAAACTTAACCCTTTGGAAGTCAGTCGCGATTTTTGTCGCGATGATTCCTGCAGCTAAATATCGGTAGCGGTTTTTGTCGCGGTGATTCCTGTAAAAATCATCGCGACACAAACCGCTACTGACAAACAAAAGGTTAAGGTAAACCCCGACTCGTTGATTCGTACCTTCGTCTGGTGTGAACGTGACCCACTTGGCTTGCGGTGCCCCGGATTGGAGGATGGCCCTGTTGAACAGTCCCCGGCTCAGTGACGACAGCAGATGCAGACCCACGCTACACGCCCCGGCACTCTCGCCAAATATGGTGACGTTGTGAGGGTCCCCGCCGAACTGCGCAATGTTCCTCTGTACCCACTCCATCCCCATGCGCTGGTCCATCATCCCCGCGTTACCACGGGCCTCGGGCGTGTTCAGTGCCAGAAAACCCAGCGCGCCCACACGATAGTTCATAGACACCACGATGACGTCATTCTCTGCGGCGAGGTATTTAGCGTCGTAAATGTCCAGCGTGATGCTGCCGCTGTAGAAACCTCCGCCGTATATCCACACCATAACCGCTTTGTTCTTGTAAGGCGGGTTAGTCCTTGGCACCCACACGTTGAGGTACAAACAGTCCTCCGTCACCTTCGTGTTGGGGTTCCACATCATGGCCCCTGAAAAATTGCCGAAGGTGTTGTCGTAGCCTTGTACGCACGTGTTGGGTTGCACTGTGCAGTTGCGCGTGCCCTCCCAACTGTCGATCTGCTCCGGGTGCTTGAAGCGCAGGTCCCCCAGGGGTGGTTTGGCGAAGGGAATACCTAAGAACACGTCCACCTTCTTCTCGTTGGCGAACACTGTCTTGCCCTGCACGCGCCCCTTGTCCGTGTCAATGATGGGGCCGTAACCAGAGGCATATGGCAGGTCCGGCAACAACGACAGCAGCGTCACCAGCACGATCAGCACAACACACTCCACATCCATGGCTCCGTTAATTTTCCTTTCCTTAAGTAGTGCGTGAAATGTCTTTCTAGCCTATACTTTTAGCTAGCGTCGGTAGATGTGTGTGCTTCTCTAGTTCTACGACGATAACTTAAAAATCGTTGTATGAATCGGTAGATATTTGTAACGTAATATAACTGTAAAGGAATGTATACCCGAGAAAAACAATGCCGTCTACTATGCTGTCTGTCACCGTATAGTTAGATGTGTGGATTGTTTATTTGTTGTGTTGCATATGAGGGACGTGTACAGACTGGTCGGACTACGTGTCCTCTCCAGCTTGCTCTTCCCACCAATCAATCTGTCTCGTGTCACAAACCTTCCCAACACGTACGGCCGTTGGACGTGAAGTCTGTGTGTAGAGACTCGGCGTGAGCACGTACATTGGACTTTAGGACACGGTGGTTACTGGACTGACGCGCGCTAATGCCGGTGATCATTCCCCGAGCTAGTATCCCCCCGCACTATGACACACACGCCGTCACTATCGACTCGTCACTCTCGCTACCTGTTGCCACATCTAAGCCTCAGCATAGCTTTGTGTCCTCTCCGAAATGCACACCTCACTCGCCTCTCAATGCAGCCAGTCAGCAGAGAAGGGACTAGTAGCGCGCTGCATTGAACGGTGTCTGTCGTCAACAACACCTGATAATGCGGCAGATACAAGATGCCGGGTGGCGGGTTGCACATCTGGTATCTGACCTGAAGACCTAAGGAACTGGAAAGACAGCTAGATACACCAAGGAAAATCTATATTACGCTCTTTCTCACAGCAGGAAATGAACCAGCAAATCTTCACTTGTCCAGGATCACAGAGCAGCGCAATGCTTTAAAGTTCATGGTAAGGTTTAAGGGCCAGTCATTACCAATTCTCAACTGTATCTTTTTCTGCGAGTTTCCTACCTGGCAAAACTACATACTCTCCTTGGCGGAAACGCGACACAATTCTTCACGTCACTTAAATGATAAAAACGTTTTTACTGTATCACAAAACACTCTTTTTTTCTCTCTCAAAAGTACCAGTTGGTTATATGTAACAAAAGCTTTTTGTTTCCTGTGCCTCCCTGAGAGTTTCACAGCAGGAGTGTATGGTTCACACGGCTCTAGTCCAGCAAACTCGCTAGATACGGAACGTGGACCAATGTAGAGCAGCTGTGAAGAATCCTGTTGAGATCCTGGGGCGGCGAGCGTCTGCTGACAGTGTCAGGGTTCGCGCAGACAGCTGGTTGCAGAGGTTGGTCACCCTCTCCCCTTCTCTCTAAAACACATAAATAAAAACGCAGCATTAATTTGGACCTCCGGAGAACGGAAATTAACCCATTAATTTATTCCCAACGCACTAGACGGATCGACCATGATCATTTAAGGGTAGTGCCAGATTAGCTTGGCGCCATCAGGCGCCAAGCTAATCTGGCACTAGCCTTGAATGATCATGGTTGATTCTTCTCCTGCAACAGGTACATAGTTGTTAGGCGACATTTCCACCGGGCGCAATGTTAATCTGGCACTACCCTTGAATGATCATGGTCGATCAATCTCCTGCAACTTTTACATAGTCGTTAATCTACCTTTCAAAATTTGGGAAATGCGGCCTCGGGGCTAACTGAGTTAATTGAAGCGCGGCAGACCACGAACGAGACATCACTTCAAATTAACCCATCATGCGTTGAAGACGAAATTGTCAATATCGGAGATGTCCTCTGAGGTCTGAGGCTTATGATCCGGAGATAGATCGACCGTGATAGTTCAAGCCTGGTATCGGAATAGCTTGGCGTCTAGAGGCCGTGACACCTGAGGCATTCACAGCCATAGACCGGCACGAAGAAGAAGATGTAGTAGAAAAATGAGGAGGGGTGGCGCCAACTGACGGAACAGCCTATCGTCCACACTGGTTGTCGCCCTCGATTTTCGCTGATCAGGCAACCAGTGTGACTATTAATTGCCAGCTAGAATAGTGGTTGTGTTGTACGCCGCGTGGAGACAACACAGCATAAAACAGTGTCATGCACCCCGTTGCCCGTCAATGGACGCATATTTTGTTTCTGAAATTCCACAACCCAAAAAGTTACAATCGTCTGAGCAACATGGGTTTAAATTGGTCTCTGCAAAATGCATGGATCCTCATGAGCCCCCGCGTCTGCGACGTGGAGGCTCATGAGGATCCATGCCTCTTTCAGTTCACTTTTTTTCTCGATAGTAAAGTCAGTTTATTTCAATCTCGGGCCCGCTGGGGGCATGACCCCAAGATCTGTTGATTCAAAGATCGTCTAAAACTTTGTCACGGGTACAAGCGGTCCCCCACCTAGAGAAGGCATTAGATCGATATATCGGCAAACAATGCTTACGTGTCTCTCACACACAAAACTGAAACGGGTTAATATTAGCAGAAGTTTAGCAGAATAATTTTTACTGACACATCTTTGTTTGAGTCTGGGCTTGACGTTTTTTTGTGTGTGTGCAAAACAGTTTTTGGAAGGTTTTATTTACGCAGTGTGAACTGGACGGCTTGGGAAGTTTTTGACAAGAAGTTTATACGTCGCCTGTTGTAAAACGTTAGCAAAGAGTCTTGAGTTTCGTAAATCTTCAGAATAGAAGGTTTAAGACGAAGACCTTATGAGAATCAAAGACAGTAAGCGTTTCGTAAATCTTCAAAATAGTTCACTGCCATTTGACGCAGTTTGGTGTTTCTGCAGCCTTGGTTAGTTAAAACAACAACAACAACAACAACAACAACAACAAAACGAGCTGTCTCAGGAACATAGACTCAAAGTGGTGTCATCAAGAGGCATAGATTCTCATGAGCTCCCGCAACTGCGGGGGCTTATGAGGATCTATGACTCTTGCAGCTATATGATGTAGATTTTCTGGGCACGGAACTGACGACGTTCTGAGATTAGAAGGCCAAAAGAGAATAAGTCCATTTTTGTGAAAAGCGAGACATTCATTGTATTACAATGAAAGCCTCGCTTTTCACAATAATAGACTTGCTGCCGTTGAACAGCACACAGAGCAGCGTTAATCAATAGGATATTGATAAACAATACCAATTCACGTGTATTTTGGCGCAATGCAAGCACACAACACACTGCAAGAGTAGACACTCGCCCTTTGTAGCTCTATCACCAGGTGTACGATCGATTCCTAAAAACTACGCACACGTCTGGGAAGATGGATCAGCCGTCATCGTTTAAGAGTAGCGTTTGATAAGCGTGTTGTCGTACAAGCTAACACGGCTACACCCCAAAGCTGTCGTGATTGAACACTCTGAAACCGATGGTAGCACGTTGAAATAACTCATTTGAGACGTGCCGCCTACGGATACGCGGCTTATGCCGCGTATCCGGAGGCGGCACGTCTCGAATGAGTTAAGTATATAGTTATGTTATTTGACAAAAGTTAGTTTGTCCATTTTGGAGAAAGGATAGATTCTTATTGTATACCATGGAAAACCACGCTTTTCACACCCCCCCTCCCCCCACCCCCACAAAAACAAACAAAAAACAAACAAACAAAAAGATGCCATTTTGAGAAAAGCGAAATTTCCATTGTATAACAATGACAAATTCGCTTTTCTGCAAAATTGACATACTTGCTTTTTGCTAAAATGACGGCAGAAATCACGACACTCGAGCTAGCCTGAAAGATATTACGAGTGGAGAGGGCGCGCACACAATGACAAGTCTAAATTTTCGTAACAAGTAGCCTATATCTGTCCTCGCAGTTTTAACACGAAAAAGAGTCGAACGAAAATGACACTCAGGTTGAGGACATAGATATAAATGACGCCAAACTTGGCCAGTAAGAGGCATACATTTTCATGAGCCCCTGCATATGAATGGGCTGATAGAAATCTATGCCGCATGCAGATGAACGATGATTGGACGAGATATAAACCTGTTGAGCCTCACCGCCGCATTTCCCAAATTTTGGAGGTGTCGCCATACGTCTATGAATCAGGAGGGGTAGTCCCACATTAGCTTGGCGCCTGATGGTGCCAAGCTAATCTGGCACTACTCTTGAACTATCATGGTCGATCCATCTCCTACTGATGTGCGTCGGGGTTAAATGGGTTTGGCTTTTACAGGCATAAGGTGAAAGGTTGCAGCCAACATATTTCACACGCAGCGAGCAAATTACTGACACGGGGACCGTGCGACTAGAGTGTACAATAGTACAAGGCGCACACACACGCGCGCACGCACGCACGCACGGATGCACGCACGCACGCACGCACACGCACGCACGCACACACACACACACACGCACACACACACACACACATACACAGAAAGAGAGGGAACCGGGAAACGGGGTAGGGAGTGGGGTGGGGGTGGGTCTGTAGTCTGGAACGGATCCAAATTGCTTTACAAGGGAGGTATACAAGGGGGAGGGGGCGACGGGGGGTGGGGCGGGTGTGTGTGTGTGTGTGTGTGTATGTGTGTGTGTGTGTGTGTGTGTGTATGTGTGGGGGTGGGGGTGGGGGGGGGGTGGGTGGGTGGGTGGGTGGGTGGGTTCTGGTGTGTTGGATCCGCGTCCCTGTATTGTGTGAACATCTGTTCTATAAATAATAAAACGCTAACATTCTAGCCCAATAGAAGTGGTGGGAGGGGTGGGGGTTAGGTTGGGGCGGGATGGGGTGGGTGGGCTAGGTATTGAGTGAAATTTGTTCCCCCAAAATAAATCTTTAACTCATTGGAGACGCGCCGTATACAAATACGCGGTGAATCGCCGCGTATCCGTACGTGGCGCGTCTCCAACGAGTTAACTTTTAAGGGTAGTGGTAGTGGTGGGGTGGATTGCGAGGGGGGGGGGGGGAGGGGGGGGGGGGGGAAGGGGGGGGGGGAAGGGGGTGGGGAGGGTAGGCGGGGCTGAGGTGTCCGCTGGTTCAAAAAGAGACCTGTTTCTTTAGCACCGGTCACGGGTTGCACTGGCAAACTATTCAGCCTGTCTGCATTAAACCGTTGAGTGCCGGGAAAATGTAACACCCCTCAGCTGCAAGAGATATAGATCCTCATGAGCCCCCGCACTGCGGAGGCTCATGAGGATCTATGCCTCTTGCTGACACCACTTTGAATCAATGTTCCTAGGACATCTAAGGTTTTGTGTTCATGAATTAACGAAATCTGCAGAAACATAGTCTGGCACCAAACGCTTTAAACCTGTTGTCCTGTTGTAAGAAGCTATTAAAACACAGAGGTCTACTAAGCCCATGGGTCTCAATCAGACAAAGCCCGCCTTCTATTGATCTCTCTTCGTCTTGCTAAGGACTATTTCTTTGGTTTATAGCTAGAGTGCAAGACATTACTAATTTTAAAAAAAGTCAACCAATATTGGCTGTCGCTAGCGGTTTTTGTCGCGATGATTCCTGTGGGACCTAACCGTTCCTGTAGACCCTACTCTAACCCTTCATGTAGGACCCTACTCTAACCGTTCCTGCAAGACCCTACTCTAACCATTCCTGCAGGAATCATCGAAACAAAAAACCGCTACCGACAGCCAAAAAGTTATTACACGTGCCGGCCTGTGATTTTGCAGCTTACGGCACGCAGCCGTAAGTCCAAAATCACAGACCAGTACACAGTAGACTGATTCATAAAACGCGCGTAGACCTGGTAGGGGTATTATTAAGTAGTTTAATTTGCATAACAGTGTCTAATTTGCATAATAGGTCTCACATTTCCAAATCAATTCTTACTCTCGCGCATGAATGTTCATCTGAGACTCCCTCTTTAATTACTGGTCACAATGTGTAATACAGCAAGCTGCCTACCATCCAATCGTTTTGCCATCCAAATACGCGTAATCGACCGCCACTTTGTCGACGTAAAAAAGGGCCTCTTTGTCCACGTAAGAAATGTCTCTTTGTCGGTGTAAGAATGTTAAAAAAGTACGATACATCACATTTCACTCGGCAAGCCGTAAGAAATATCACGGCTAGATTAGACTGCCATCTGCATAGTAACGCATTCCGCCGCCCCGAAACACCACAGCATGACTTGGATCGAGCATGATAGTTCAAGGGTGGTGCAAAAATAGTTTGGCGCCCATAGGCGCCAAGCTATTCTGGCACCGCCCTTGAACGATCATGCTCGATCTGTCTCTAGAATTGTAATACAGTCCTACAGAGGGAAACTTCCGAATTTGGGGATTTCGGTCCTGGGGCGAAATGTGTTAATAAAAAATCTAAAAAGCCCGGCTGAGCCTCACTATCTCGGCAAATTAAGATTAACACATTCACCGTTAAGACGGATCGGGCCATGACAGTTCAAGGGTAGTGCCAAATTAGTTTGGCGCCGCGGAAGCCTCTGGCACTACCCTTGAACTATCATGGGGCTATCGATCCGCTTGTACAGCCGGTACGCAGACTTCATAACAGTCGTCTAAAAACGCCAAAGGCATTGTCAGACGTGATGTCGACGACTATGACTACGATGATGACGACGACGATGAAGATGATGATGACGACTATCACTATGACTATGATGATGATGACGATGATGATGATGCGTCCACTAGCAGTGCAAGGGTGAATTGCGACCTTTTTTTCTCTCGCATTTGACTGGATTACTTTTCTGTTCAGCATAAATCTACAATGCAAAATACCTTCCACCACCTTTCTACCCCACAACACCCCGCGCCCAGTCGTCAAAGTCGGAACAACACAAATGAGTGCGACTTTGAAAAGAGCGTGGACAACTTTGTAAAGGAATACATTTCTTAGGCGGCTCTAGACTCCAAGGTCCAAAAAAACTGACCAACAGACAATCAGTCAGTTTTGTTTTATAGTTTCTTAAGTCGTTCATTTACGTAACACCTTTTGGGTTTTTCGTCTCAAGGTCGATTTTGTTACATTAACCCTAATCAATCGGAATACACCAGTCTGTGAAATAAGTTTGACTAAAATAGTTCAAGGGTAGTGCCAAAATAGCTTGGCGCCTCTAGGCGCCAAGCTATTCTGGCACCACCCTTGAACTAAAGCCATTGGTCTATATCCTTATCTGTAAGTACTATAATGTAGCTTGCATATGGCAGTGTACAAATTTGAAGCTTTTAGCCTCAGTATGATATGGGTTGAACTAAAGCCATTGGTCTATATCCTTATCTGTAAGTACTATAATGTAGCTTGCATATGGCAGTGTACAAATTTGAAGCTTTTAGCCTCAGTATGATACGGGATAAGTCGTTCATTTACGTAACACCTTTTTGGTTTTTCGTCTCAGGTCGATTTTGTTTACGTACTTTTAACAACAGCAAGATGACAATAGTTATTGTGTGCCTCGAACAGAAAAATTAAAAAATAATAATGTCGTTTCAAGTTTTTAAAAAAGGCGTATAATAATTCAAGGAACAAAATAATTTTAAGAGAAACAATATGACAAGAAAAGGACATTCGCTATATTAAAACACCGCAAGCGGCCATTAGGCACAAACAATATTCACCGTAATGAAACAAAAAATAAACTGCGACACAAAGTAAAAAGAAACACACACACACACACCAAAAACCACCCAAAAAACCCCGTAAAGATCCCAAAAAAAAGAAAAGAAAAAAGAAAAAAAAACACTAATAAATTTACAACGAACTGTCATATCTGATGAACGCGCGTCATAAATATTACGTGTGATGGTTTGTGATTTTGGACCTTATGGCCTGTAGGCCGTAAGGACCAAAATAAAAAACCAGCACACGGGTCCCGTGTGAGAAATATGGCGGCTAGATGAGGTATAATTGCCCACATAAACATGCGCGGTGAGTTGTCGGTTACACAATTTATATCCTAACATGTCAGGCAACCCAGATCGATTCAGACACACGAGGCAGCCACTTGGACAGAGCGAAAGACTTACTCCACTCACGTTAGCTGGGGGTAGTGCCTGATAAGCTTTGTTGTTAGTGTCACCAGTGATCTTATTTATGGGGTCTTTGCTTTCATAATTTTTGTTCTATCGTGTCAAGACGAAATAAATGGCCAAATAGTCTGTAGGTATTATTGTTAATATCATCATCATCATCATCATCATCATCATCATCATCATCATCATCATCATCATCTTCATCATCATCATCAGTAGTAGTAGTAGTATTTAGTTAGCGAGTTTGTTATTGGGTTCAACGCCGAGCAGGCGACTAAGGTCATCTCGAAGGGGGGAAGTTGGCCAGACAGACTAATACAAATGTTTTAAGAAGAGATATAAATATGTCGTGCAAGTATTTAACTCATTGTGCCCTAGGTACAAAATACCCACATTTTGGAGTTATCCTCTCAGGACTGCATTACAATTCAGGAGACAGATCGGCCATGATAGTTCAAGGGTGGTGGCAGAATAGATTGGTACCTATAGGCACCACGCCGCTATTCTGCCTTGAACTATCATGGTCGATCTGTCTCCTGAATTGTAATGCAGTTATCAGAGGATAACTCCAAAATGTGGGTATTTCGTACCTCGGGCACAATGAGTTAAATACTTGCACGACATATTTATATCAGTACAGTGCACAATAAGTTAAGTTGTAAAGTAACGAGTAAGTCTGAGTCGCTGGCATAGGGGGCCAAGGGAGGGGCCAAAAAGAGGAGGAAGGGGGAGGGGGAGGGGTTTTAAGTGTATAGCGAAACACCTGCGTATAAAGAAGGTTATCGGTCACAGGTCGGGTATCACAACTTGGCCGAGTACTGACAGCTCCATTTTTACCTCGATTTACGCACGAGAGAGAGAGAGAGAGCACATTATCTACACAATGGTATTCAACGGCTCGTAATGCGGTATCAGACCATCCTACCTGCCCGCAAGTCTCTAACCATTCCTCACCGCAGGCTCCCCCATCCAAGCTTCACTAATTCACTGAGTGTGCTGTCCTTTAATCCGATCTGCTCCATGAAAAAAATACAAAGTTCGCCTATACAACGAGTTATCAATGTTGCTTTGCCTCAACTAAGACTTTTCTATCCTTCTTTTCATACACAAAATCCATGTGAGTTCGCTTGCTTACCACAGGTTTTCCCGCGCTGCCTTTTGAGCGTAAAAGAAGGAGCTCTTCTGTGTACACAGGAGAAGAAGAGCACAAAAGTCTTCATTTTACGACATACGGGGCACCCTTCATAATTTAATTTAGTCATTTTGTTTATCATTACTTAAATACATTCTAACAACAAAGGAGATGTTGTGATCTGATAAACCTTTATGGCTGGAACAGATCGCTTTAACGCGGACGAGTACGCAACTAAAGTTAACCCTTACGATTCAAGCGAAAAAGGCGGCGCAGATGTATTATCATTTGCGTTTTAACCCCTTTGTGAAAACAGTTCCGGTGGCTGCAGGGACGAAAAGGAAATGGTTAAATGCATGAATACTTAAACTGACCCCTTCCCCGTCCGGGGACGAATTTAATTTTTTTTTTACTGACATGTGCGTTCATTTATAGACCAAAAGCCACAACCTTCCAAGTAACATGGATACAAATTGGTCTCAGCAACAGGAATAGATCCTCATAAGCCCCCGCAGTCGCGCGGGGAGGGGGGTCATGAGGATCTATTCCTCTTGCAGCTGGATCGCTTTCCCTTTTTGTGGACAGCGAGGGTGTTAACTCATTCTACCCCAGACACCCCACAGCAAGATAAGGATCGACTATGATAGTTCAAGGATGATGCCAGAATAGCTTGGCGCCTATGGGCGCCAAGCTATTCTGGCATCACCCTTGAACTATCATGGTCGATCTGTGTCCTGTACTGAAATGAAGTCTTCAGAGGACGACGTCAAAATTTTGGGATTTCGGTGTTGGGGTAGAATGAGTTAAATAAAACCCATTTTCAATATACATTATGAATTATGAGTGGAAATAATGTCGCGACTGCTTCTCGCTAAGATTGCTCACACGCGAGGTAATCACCAACCCGCATAAAACAGAACCTGTATTAGCGACCACACGTATGAGAGACCACCTGTTATCAAAGGCCAACACATGGGTGGCTGGATCCACCTCAATGGTAGCCTTTAACTCTTTGTCTACTGAAGCAACTCTTCTGCATTATGTGCTCTGCCACTAAGTAATCTTGTTAGGGCCATTTCTGGGTCCTGTGCGCATGCGATTGCAACGACACATTGGGCGCTAAAAATAGCCAGGCACACGCACTGCAAGCGAACCTTGGCTTAGCGGATCTCCCCGCCGATAGTGTTCTAGTGGAAGTAATCTCTGGGCGCTAAAAATAGCCAGGCACACGCACTGCAAGCGAACCTTGGCTGAGCGGATCTCCCCGCCGATAGTGTTCCAGTGGAAGTAATGGCACACGCACTGCAAGCGAACCTTGGCTTAGCGGATCTCCCCGCCGATAGTGTTCTAGTGAAAGTAATCTCGCGGCGGCTGAAGTCGACATCCCGCGCAGGCAAAGAGTTAACAATGAGGTTTCGATTGCAACGAACGACTCGCAAAAACGAAAGGAGATCGAAATCACGTAGGACAGGCAACCCTCCAAACATATACAAGAGGCATAGATCCTCATGAGCCCTGGAGATGTGTGGAGGGTTGTCTATGCTTATGGTACAAATTAGTTACCCGCCTTGACGTCACTCTCGTTCGTTGCTGGTAGTCGTTCGGCGTAACCGTAACCTCAATAATGACATGTGACACGTTTGGCCTTCCAAGAGTTCTCTCTTCTCACCTGTCTTTTAAAATTTATTCTTTGCAGAAAGGTAGCTGCTCGAAAAAGGCTCTACTGCAGAACGCAAACAGGCACAAGATCATACCTTTTGTCACCTCCATTCACTCGTCCAAATTCCTCGCACTGATGAACGCTGATCCGCGTAAAATCAATCGGGGCTCGAGCCAAAAGTGCGCAGTTCGTTTCATCTTTCTGTGGCGCCCCCTAGCACGCGCCGCATATCCACGT